>CP126891.1:47210000-47810000 GCA_030440675.1 Furcifer pardalis
TGAATACAGAGGCTCTGGGTGACGTAAGGGTTAATCTTTGGGATAAGAAATTGAGACACACTGATCAACCCTCAGAGCCAGATTGCTGTCACGGCAGTTCATTTCATGCTGAAAATGTGGCAGGTGTTTTAGCGCAAAACAGCCTTGCACTCTCTTTCTCTCTGCCCAGAAGAACATCCTTTTAAATCCACGAGAGGTGGTAGAGCCACCTAATAAAATACAATTCCCTACAAAATGCAAAACATGTCAACAATAAAAAGGTTACAAATGACAATAGAAAACAACCGTAAAACGATAAAACAGATGGCAATAACATTCAAAGCCAGTTAATCACAACAATGAGCTAAATTAAAGGTGGGCCAATTTGGGCTTCTCCTTCAACTGCTCAGCAGGACACAGATTTGCACTTCTTGGGTAAATAAGTTCAAAACTGAACCAATGTTCACCAGCCGCATAGACTACGAATGAAACCATGTGAAAATGGCATTTAAAAGACCTGAGAAAATAAAATAAAATGTCTTGGTCTGATGCTGCAAGAAGATTTAGAGCAGTGTTTCCCAACCGTTGGTTTTTGGACTTCAATTCCCAAAAGCCTCAGTCAATTCCCCAAAGCACTGATCAGCCAATGGACTGACTGAGGCTTCTGGGAATTGAAGTCCAAAACCCAAAGGTAGGGAAATCAGTGGCAGCAGCTGCGACTTGTGTCTGAGAATACATTTCCCCACCCCCTGAAGCAGGAAAAATGCCACTGGCATGAATCTGTTTAAGGTGGATCCCAACTTTCCCAGAAGTGACCCACACACTATGATCGCGGAAGCATCTCTTGCGACGTATGAAATGTGACATGCAGGATTTAACACCAGGACTGCAATAGACTGCCACAGCCTTGAGAATACTGTATTAACAAGGTGCGCCTTCACAGCCAGTCCATCTGGCATGGCCTCTTCCACCTCCATGACTGTTGGGAATCAGAGTTCCTCCTCTGCTCATTTTGCTGTTGGGCCCAATAGGATGGTTTCCAGCGGCATTTCCTCACCCCACCTAGTGGGGCTCATCAACCTGTAGATGTTGGCCCCTTTAGAGAGTCAGGTTACTTAACTGCCGCCCAACATTCGGCGTTGACTCGCTGGCTATAGTCTACTCCATTACTGTAGCGGAATGTCCGGTCAGAAAAGTGCACGAATGGATTCACAGAGCAATGTCTCCCTACCATTGGTTTTCGGATTTCAATTCCCAGAAGCCTAAGCCAATTCCCTCAAATCGCTGATCAGCCAACGGACTGACTTAGGCTTCTGGGATTTGAAGTCCCCTGTGAGGCATGTGCTCCATGTTGGGAACTACTGATACAGAGAGTCTCCCAAGCAAGGATCTCTCAAGAGAAGCTTGGGCAAATTGGGAGGAAAGCCAAGCTCCAAAGGCTCTCCCCTCTCAGTCCACCCTGTCAACCACAGGTAGAAGGCAACTCAGACCAAGGCCTTGGTCAAACACCATAGATGGCACTCCAGGTGTTCTAGAAATTCAATTCCCAGAAGCCCTGATCAGCAGGAATGCTGACTTGGGCTTCTAGTAATGACAGTCCAAGAACATCTGGAGTGCCAAGATTTGCCATCACAGCCTTAGAAGATGGAGGAAGGAGCTCACTGGGCAAGGAACATTAAAGGAGGAGATGGGTGAGGAACTCAACTTCTCCTATGTCACTTGGAGGACCCTGAATAGGCTGAGGGTCAGAGTGCCTAAATGTAAGACTAACATGCTCCAGTGGGGGTTGCTGGCAGACAACAACACACTGTGTGAATGTGGAGATACAGAATCTGGTTCATTTACCAGTCTGCTGATTACTGACAGAAACATGCACCAATGAGGACTTTAGTTTGTCCAATGACAAAGCCAAGAAAGTAGCTTTCTTTTGGCAACCCAGGGTTTCATTGAAACATGAAAGAAGCTTTGGACACTGATGGCTATACATCGGGCCGGCAGGCGGGCTGGCTCATCCCTGCAGTTTTCAGAGCCATGGGTATTGTTCCAATGCCAATGTTTTTTCATCCTGGAGAGGGAGGACCCCAAAGATCAACAGCACAACTCTGGGAAAGAGGAAAGCTATCTTTTGTAAGCAACCCGCTCGATGGAAAGATGGCCAAAAAGGCCATAATGAAAATGTGTCAAATGAGTCTTTGTCTGAAGGAAGTAAATAAGGAGAAATTTCTCTTGCCTCTCTCACAGACCTGGAATCTGGGTAACAAATAGGGAAGCTGAATGGGAGAAGATTCAAACCAGAAAAAGGACAGATGTCTTGATGCCATGACTGTAGGAGTTTCCCTTTCGCCAGACACAGTAATGATAGCCATCCTTCGACCAGCAGTCTAGAATGTGACCAGAGGCATTCATGAAGAACAGGGATGTTGACCGCAGCTTGCTATGATGGTGATCTATGACTCTTCAGGACCAGACGCAGTATGGCTCTCAGCACCAGTGAAAGGGGAACTTAAGAGAGAAGGGGTCAATTGCCTTCATGATAAACTAAAGCCCAACAATCAACGCTCTCTCACAAAAGCAATTAGCAAATCCAAAGCCAGACACGATTCTCCAGTGGCCACCATGAAACCCGTTCAGCAGTCATTCCATTAACCGGAACTAAACTCTTCCGGGGCTGACACTCCATCAGTTGAGAGGCCACTCTCAGCAGAAAGCAGCCGCAGCAGGAAGCATAAAAGAAATCCCAGGAAACAATCCTAGAGTTCTCACAAATGTTAGATACTTTTTTATGGCCCAACAACTACCTCTTGCTCCACCCTTTGACAGCTACTATGGATTCTGCACTTTGCACAGGGACTGCAAAGAAAACCATTATCCATCCGAAGGAACATATCTATGGGGGTTAGATGGCCCCAATTCTCACTGAAGGGGGAAGGGAAAAGGCTGAGGTGAGGATGACGTTATGTCTCTCACTTGGGATTCCTGGAGCTTCTAATAGGATTTTCAAGGTACATGCGGATGTCCAAAACATATCACTGCCACCTGTTACTGCTATTCCAAACCTAAGCAGGGACTTGAACCCAGGTCTCCTGAATCCTACTCTGAGACTCCCCCGCACTGACTTTTTCAAGGGAAGGGAGGCGTGCCTCTCTTCCTCCATCCCTTCCCCTCCATGTAAGAAAAACATAGGTTAGCACTTATGCCTTTCTTTCATAGCATTTGAAGTATTCTGCATTTGTTGGTTGTATTGCATCCTGTAAGAGCCCTAAAGGAAAGCAGTAATGTGTAGTGGATAGAGTGATGAACTAAAAATCAGAAGACTAGACTTAAATTCCTTTTTTGGCCATGAAAACCCAATGGGATGATGGAACTGGTCAATATTAACTATCAAGGCAATTCTGGCTTATAGAGGCACTTTCTAGCATTCCCTTCTTCTGAGGCATACTGAGACTTTGCAGCTCACCCAAGGCCACACAGGTTGGCTCATCTTTTGAGAGTCCTAGTGAGGAACTGTTAGTCTCGCCATGTTATCCTGCTATGGTAATAGAGAACACCCTACTGATAGTGACTCAATACAAATTGTCAGGCAGTAGTTAACTACCCTGACAACCCTGAGGACTAATGGCTTTGGGTGGGGAGGTCCACGGAGAAGGGGGATGGTCTCCAAGTGGATTAAATGGTCCTACTTGAATGCATCTTGATGGAGGGCAGCACCCTCATCCATTCTGGCTCAGGGCTGAGAAGGACTTTATTTATTTATTTATTTATTTATTTATTTATTTATTTATTTATTTGCTCATATTTACTATCCTGCCCCAATTGGGTAAACCCGACTCTGAGCGGCTTTGTGAGCCAAAACGGCTCAGGACCAGAAAGTGACTTGTGGAACTGCATAAGTGGTATCACGGGTGTCACACTACAATTCAGAACGCAGGTGAAAGGTCACTGCATTATATTGTTCCTAGGATAATTTTCATGACTGATCGCCAATAGAATAGCTAATATTTGGAATCAGATATGGCACTTGAAGAGGAAGAGGAAGAAGAGAAAGAAGAAGAGGAAGAAAGAGGAGGAGGGAACTAAATTCGCCAGCCATCCAGAATTAGTAAAACCACTCCTTAAATATCTCACATAATAACTTGAAAGCCATATTAGGATTGCTGTAAATTAGTTTCAATTTGACAACAATAACAACAACAAGAGCAACAGAGGCTGTGTGAAAATGGTTAGCACTCTAGGGCAGGAGGAGAGAGCAGCTTGTCTAAGGCTATCCAGAGAGTCTAAAACATGGGGAAGGTTTGGAACTGATGGCTCCTCTCCATTTAGCTTCATCAGTTCTTGTCTGCTGTCCTTTGTAGGCCTCTGAGGATGTACAAGGTTACCCAGCAATGTCCCCATTACCCCAAGGAGGGAAGAAGAGATCCAGGCAGGCAAGAGAAAGTGTGGTGCTAGCAACAGGTCATTTGTCCAGTCCCTGTAGTGACTGGACAAATGAATGAACTCTAGGAAGAGCTTTAGGGCAAGAACAAACATTCTTGAGGGTACACAAGAGCAAAACCCAATCAGAGAATGGAGAAAGGAGCTCAGTGGACAAGGAAGAGCATTAAAGGAGGAGGATATGGCTGAGGAACTCAACCTCCCCTACGTCACTTGAATGGGCTGAGGGTTGGAGTGCCTAAATGTGAGACCAACATAAATTCAATATAAATTCAAACAAACAAACATGCTCAAGTGTGGGCTGCTGGTGGACATGTGGTGTGAATGTGGAGAGATACAGAATCCAGCTCATTTACTGGTCTCCCAATGACTGCCGGAAACAACCATCGCTGAGGACTTAAGTTTGTCCAACAACAAAGCCAAGAAAGTGGCTTCATTTTGGCAGTCCAGGGTTTGATTGGGACATGAAAGGAGGAGGAGGAGGAGTGACAAAAGGAAAGGGAACAGGCCTTGATCACTTGACTCCTGGTCAGCCAGTTAGCCGGCCCATGCACCACTCTCTCAAATGAGCAGGGATTTTCCCAGGCAGCCTCTGGAATCCTGACTAATCAGCAGAAACATCACAACTACAGAAGAGCTCTCTTTGGCGTGGATCAACAAAGAACCCATGAGGAGCTTAAGAGAATTTAACAAGAGAAGGACCCTCAACATCCTCTGAATGGAGATGAGCCTCATGTCCCCTGGCTCAGATCAAGGAGGAGCTTTATGGCAAGAACAAACTTTCATGAGGGTACACAAGAGCAAAACCAAATTAGAATATGGAGGAAGGAGCTCACTGGACAAGGAACAGCATTAAAAGAGGAGGATATGGCTGAGGAACTCAACCTCCCCAAATATCACTTGGAGGACCCTAAATAGGCTGAGAGTTGGAGTCTCTAAATGGAAGACCCACATGCTCAAGTGTGGGATGCTGGCAGACAACAACATGCTGCACCAATGTGGAGAGATACAGGATCTGGCTCATTTACTCATCTGTGGATACTGCTGGAGACATGCACTGAAGAGGACTTAGGTTTGGCCAACGACAAAGCCCAGTAGGTGGCTTCATTTGGCAGTTTAAAGTCTGACCTTAAAGATGCCATACAGCTCTTTTCTCTTTTGCTGCAACATACAAATGGAAGCTTCGATCTTTCACACATACTCAGGACCTCCTTTCAAACCTAGATCATTTGAGTTTCCTTTGTTTTCATACTTTGCAAGTGAAACTGTCTCCATGTACCATGTAATGTAAGGGGGTGAAAGTCATGAAAGAGGAATCTAACCATGCTCCTAGACAGTGATGGGCAACCCTGGCTCTCCAGATGTTCTTGAACTTCAATTCCCAGAAGCCCTGATCAGCAGGTGTCCTGACTTGGGTTTCTGGAAATTAGTTCTCTGGCTAGCCATCATTTTACCTAGACCTGTGATGGTGAACCTTGGCACTCCAGGTGTTCCTGGACTTCAATTCCCAAAAGCCCTGATCAGCACTCCTGCTGATCAGGGCTTCTGGGAACTGAAATTCAAGAACACCTGGAGTGCCATGGTTCACCATCACTGACCTGGACTGATGATCTGATTGCCTCCTCCTGGCTACCTGAGTTCATACACTCCCATAATAAAAACACTCCTCCAAAATCTGCACCGCTTAAAAAAGGCAGAAAACCAAAAGTCAAACTGGAGTTAGACTGCAGTTCCCCAGGGACACCTACACGCAGGCCACCTCCTGCCATTGGGTGGGCCTTCTTGGTCACTGGCTATTGGACCTTTTGGGTCCTTATGCTTGGCACTCATAGTTAGTGGCATTAGATAAAAGCAGTTTTCCCCACCTACATATTCCAGCTTGGCACATTGCTGAGTTTTAACACAGCTGCTTCCTTCCTGATTTGCTATTTCATCCAGATCGTTTTATCGGCTGTTGTGTTGAGTTTGGGCCTGACTGAGGTGCTCTTGTTTAGCCTTGTGTTCCACTAAATCTGCTGAAACTTTTTTCTTTCTGTTGCTGTTGAAGAGGATGATCGGCTCCTCCTCCTTCTCATGCTGCTACTATAACATCAGGAGATTCAGTCACAGATAATCAACTGCAGGAGCAGCCTTCTGTTGTACAAAGAGCTGAAGAATGGAAATGCCCCCTTAGAAGGCTGTTTATGATGGGGAAGTCTTTGTGATCTACTCACTCCTCCTCGACTCTCTCTTTCAAAGCCAGGACCAGCATCAACTCTGGTACGAAATCTCCTTGCCAGTTCTGCTAGGGACTTTCTTTAGTTTACAAGCTGGGGAACATCTTTGCTTCCAAGGATGTATTCAACCTGCAGGTCTTTTGTCCATTGTGATACTGCATGCCACTCCACCCCAATGCTAAAATGCATTGACTCCAGAATCTGGTAAGCTGCAATGGGCATTTCAAAACTGATCAAGGATTTGAGCCCTTCTGAACTATAACCAGCCCCAGTTTTATGCCTAGACCCGTGAAAGCAAACCTTGGCACTGCAGGTGTTCTTGAACTTCAATTCCCAGAAGCCCAAGTAAACCCACTCATGTGGATTCACAGAAACTTGGGCTTCTGGGAATTGAAGTTCAAGAACACCTGGAGTCCCAGTAAACCCATTCGTGTGGGTTCACAGAGACTTGGACTTCTGGGAATTGAAGTCCAGGAACAGCAGGGGCGCCAAGGTTCACCATTATGGGCCTATTGCAACATTAATTTGTTGGAGTTGGGGGTTCTTTCACTTCATTCATTCACTCCATATTGCATTTTATCCCCTCCTCCACATGTCCAAGTGAATAAAAGAGAGCATCAAAAACCAAACTATCCATATGGAGGGGAAGGCTGATAATACAGTAACTGTGACCTGGAGGGAACCCTAAGGACTCCTGCAAAGGGTGCTTCTGGGCCTCTTCAATCCCAGCCCTGCACCCAGAGTGTGCTGAGCGCAAGTGGTTGCCGTGGTTGTTGTTGTTTTTTAATAGATTGAGGTCAGCCTGGCTTTCCGGACAATGTCAACCAGTAATTTTGTTCCTGCTATTTCCAATCTTGTACTCGAGGCTGACTTCTGCACCCCATCCTCTGCTGGCAACTGTTCTGCAGAATTCATTTCCCAAAGAGAGGCTGGAGTTTTTCCCATCCTCGGCATGGCACCTGTTTCCTTGCCTTCCTCGGCCTCTTGGCTCCTGCAGGTCACACTGCAGGCAGAACTCTTTATTACATGGGCTGGTCAAATCCATCATGCCTTGGCAAGCGAAAGCGTAAGCCTGCCGTAGAGGTGCCCTCCCAGGTGGAAAAGATCAGAGGCTCCTCCACTCCGGCACCCAATTTCCACACAATGGCCATTCAGATACTTCTGGCCAGCCCTAAAGCATGCCTCTTTTTTCTGCAGCAACAGGTATTCAGAGGCAAACAGCCACTCACACAGGGAACGAAAGCCAGGGATGACTTTACACTCCATGAAATGGACTCATTCACATCTGAAGCTGTCCCAGTCGGTAGCAATTGTGCCATCCCATGGAAGTCAATCCCACAGTTGCGGCTCAAGTGCGGCCTGCTGGCAGACAAGAATGTGAATGTGTAGAGAATGTGAATGTGTAGAGAATGTGAATGTGTAGAGAGACACGGGATCTGGCACTTTGACTGGTCTGCCAGAAGCATGCACGAATGAGCACTTTGGTCAACACAACAAAGCCAAGAAAGTGGCTTCGTTTTGGCAATCTAAAGTTTGATCTGGACATGAAAGAAGGCGGCACATTGGACCCTTCCAGATTTTCAGGGGCTACAAACCCACACCCCACTCTCTCCCCCTTGCCAAGTTGGCCAGACCAGGGCTGGGGGAAACTGGACTCCCAACACCTCTAAAGGGAAGCTGACTGGGGAAGCTGCTTGAGAGACTCCACCCTGGTCAAAATCTCCCCAGGCAGAAGAGTTTATACCAGGGGTGCCCAAACTTTTGGGGCTGCAGACTGATCACGTGGTTCACTGGGCTGGTCACATGGTTCAGCAGGCTGGTCATGTGGTTCCTCCCACCAGAAGTGGAAGTAAAATGTGCCTTGCAATCTGTTTTGCAGTGGGATGAGATAGATTTTAGGCTGCCATTTTCTCTGCTTTAACCACGGATGCCCAAACTATGACCCATGGACCGGATCCAGTCCCCAACATATGTGCTGGATGAACTGGTGTTGGGGGCCGGATCCAGCCCACCAGCCATAGTTTGGGCACCCCTGATTTACACAGACCTTTGCTCCGCTAGGCCTAGACCTGTTTTGCATGCAGCCTTCCAGTTTAATTTTGGAATTGGGATAAAGCAGAGAGGGATGGCGTGTTCCCATCCTCTAGCAGCTCACCTGGCCAGTCGGTGACATGCTGAAAACAAACTGCCCCTCCTCTCCACTGGAATCTGCCAGCTGGCAGGCGCCCACCACATATAGACCCATCTCTCCTTATAATCAGGATAACAAGGTAGCCGACTGAGGACAAGCTGCAGGAAAACGACCGGCTTCCCTCTCACTTACGGAGAGCGATGACTTACTTGATCAATCCTGGCAGCCTGGTGATTGGCCACCGGTATTGCATGGGGGTTCAGAACTAAACACAACCCCAGGACCAAAAATCCTTTTCCCTTGAGTCAACGGCCAAGAAACAGGGGCTGGCCAAGGAAAGGGGACGGAAGCCCCTCACAGAGCCCCATACACAAGGGGAGGCCGGGGAGAGCAGCAGGCCAACCATCAGCAGGCCACCTTTATCATGTCCAGGCTGGCTGGACAGCTCAGTGGAGGCTTAGGTATCTAGCGGAGGAACCAGAAGTTGGGAGTTTGATTCCCCCCTCTGTGTCTTGAGCAAGCAGCAGAGTCCCAAAAGTTCCTCACTTCTGGGTAGTTTCCCTAGAAAACCCTGTTTGGCACACCACTCCCACCCCCACCTCTTCTTCCTCCTCTGGCCTACTGGCTTATTTGACTCCTCCCCTCTCTCTTGTGAATTTGTAAAAAAATCTTTTAAAATCTCTTTTTAATCTTAAATTTTAACTTTTATCCTGAGATTGGTTGCTATCTTATTGTTAGGCTTTTATTGATGATTATGTTTTAATTGTTGTTAACCACCCTGAGTCACTCATGAGGAGGGTGGCATATAAATATGAATGAATGAATGACTAAATGAATGAATGAATGAATAGGGTTTCTAAGAGGCCAGTGAAGTACAGTAATACCTCATATAACATTAGTATCGAATAACACGAAAATCGCATAACATTAAGGAATCTGGGGGGAAGAATTGCATCGGATAACATTAAGATCCTATGGGATGCTTCAGATAACAACCGCTAAAGCCTGTGTGGTTACAATGTATCTCTATGGCTCCCATAGGATTTTAACATGCATCGGATAACACTAAAAATCATATAACATCAAGACTTGTGGAACCAGGTTTTAGTGTTATATGAGGTTTGACTGTATTTTCATGTCGCTCCAGTTCTCAAACCAGGAACAGATTTAAGCTGAACACCCTAAGTTACCAAAGAGTGAGAGCCAGGGGACCTCAAATGGCGAGAACCTCCTCCCTCCCAAACAGACAAAGCTATCCCTTCCTTCCAAGCAGGAGGAGGTGGAGGGAGGCCCAATTTTTTCAAACTGAATGGCTCTGCCATCATTGGAGATGGCTCTCTATCCCTGCCCTGCATCACTCCTTGTAAGCCTGCTTGCTAGCAAGAAATGAGTCAGGTAGGACAAACAAGATAGAGGTTGGTGCACACCTGAGGCCTGATGATTACGGAATAATCAGATCTGAAATGCTTCTGCCAAACTCCCAACCAGGTATTCCAATTCCACTGCCCTAGGATCAAGGTGAAGGAAAATGTTGGGGACCCATCATCATCCAAATTAACTATAAAGAAAAAAAATCATTCTGCATCCAATCATCTTCATTTCACCCCCACCCCGAAAGCAATTCCAACAAAAGGGAGGACATTTAATGGATATATTTTTTGAAAAAGATAACCAGGAGAGCAGATAAATCCACTAATAGTGATACAAGTGGTCCAAAATATAAAGGAATATAAAGAAGAGGGCTAACAGGATCTTTAAAGGTAAAGGTCACCCTTGCCGGAAAGCCAATACTTTTCCTGCCAAAGTGGTACGCATGTATCTACTTGCAATTTCTTTCTTTCAAACTGCTCAGTTGGCAGGAGGTGGGTCAGAGACAGGAGCTCATTCTGTTGTGTAGTACTTGGGTCTCAAACTGCTGACCTGCCAACCTTCCAGTCATCAAGTTCAGCCTCTTAACCGCTAAGCCACTGCAGTCCCAGTGGAAGAAGGGAAAATGAAAAATTGCAATTTGCAGAAGATCAGAGCCTGGGGCTGGTTTTGGAGAGAGGGAGAACTCCGGATATTTTAGAAACCTCGGCCAGAAATTAAGGGCAAAGAAGCAACAATGGGACAAAGAGGGAACTGTCCCCAACTTCCTCCTCCCTTCGCTGGTAAAAGGCGTGAAAAAAGAAATCAAGAGTGGGAAATTAGGGGTACGCCAGAGAAGGGAGAGGAGCCAAGAGAAATGCTATGGGGCCCTACATCTCGGCAGGGGGAGGGGTTGGAGATTTAGCTTAAACTGTGGATTAATTCGCTGTTTGCCACGAGATGAAAAATTAAAAAGTGAGCAGATAATGGCAGAGGGGAGACAGTGTGTATGTGTGTGTGTGTGGGGGGGGGACCAGGCTGATGGAATAGTCTTTGCAGGGGGAGCAGTCTCCCAAGAGCATGAAGAAGAAACCTGGAGGAGGCAATTGGGGTTGGGAGGCTTAACAGAACCAGAGCGAGGAGGAGGAGGAGAAAATCCTGCATTCCTGCATGAGACAAGGTCTGGCATTGCCAAAATGATATTTGCAAATATTGTACTCAAAGTCAAACCATTGTGAGGGACAGCCTACCTGTTTTGGTGTGGCTCCTGCACGTGACGTCACCACTCCTGGCTGAAGGATTAGAAGTTTTGGCAAGCTTATTAGCCGACACTCTGTACATGACTCCTCCAATGCAGCGTAGGCCTTTGTTCCTCCAGTGATGCTGCAAAGCTGGGGATTTACTCCCAGAGGGTGAATGGCAGGAGAAATTCTGTCCCAGAGACCTGCAAAGAAAAACTTGCATTAATATTCTGAACTAAATATTTTAAAGTGTTTTAATTTTAACATAGAATGAATTTAAGCCTAATTTAATGTCTTTAAATCTATTGCAGTCAAAATTTCTAGTGCTTTTATTGGTTTTTTAACTGTTCTACAAACCACTTTGAATTCTTATTCTGTGAAAAATGTAAAAGTAAAGGTTGTGCTTGTTCAAAAGCCAGTTGTATTGGACTCTAGGGTGCGGTGCTCATCTCAGTTTACAGCCACAGAGCCAGCGCTGTCTGCATCTACAGACATTTTCATAATCATGTGGCAGGCATCACAAGAAATGCGGAATGCTGTCACCTTCCCACTGAAGTGGTTCCTATTTATCTACTTGTAATTTCTTGCTTCCGAACTGCTAGGATGGCAGGAGCTGGGACAGAGATGGGACCTCACTCTGTCATGCAGCGCTCTGGTCTTGAAGTGCTGATCTGGAGACCTTCCAGTCATCGAGTTCAGGTTCTTAACCACTAAGCCACCACAGTCATGTCACCCCTCAGATACTCTCCTTAAAATGTTCACCCAGTCTCTGGTCCATAATTTCAAATTAAAACAAGGCAAGTAGTTCTCCTGTTTTGCATTCCTCGCAAATTGGAAGGGTGTGTGTGTACTAGTGAGAGCCTGGCCATTTCCAATTTTGACACACACACAGCTTGGTTGTATGTCTCCTTGGGGCTGATGCAGGCAGTGGAGAAGGGAGACGCTCTCCTTCCGGACGACACAGACAGCTAAACTCTTCTCCATACGTATTCTAAGGCTAGAAACAAGCTTTCTCTTTTTCCATGAACATTGCATGCCACCGTCTGGACTCTGGAGATAGCTCTGCCTACCTTTCGTCTCTATCAGGCCGGCTGGTTTTGCATCTGTAACAATATCTACTCCATAGCCTCCCAGTTTTGAACATCCACCATTATGCCACCAGCCATTCTAACCACATCAAATCTGCTCCGCTATCAGCTGTCTTAACTATTTAGTGCTAATCCAAACAGTAATTTGTTTATGCAAATGAGAGCTCTAATTTTGAATTAGTACAAAACTATGTTCATAATGCTATTAGCTGAAAGTATATAAACCACAGCATTGACTGAAGAATTGGCATAAATGAGGGGGCGGCTTGCCTATCATCAGTACAAGCAAGAGCCCGGGGAACATTGCCTTCAAATGAAGACGGCTGGCACAGAAAAGGGGAATTGCAACAGACGAATAGTCATTACATTTATTAGTGCTTAGTGTGACAAGTTTAGTCTAATATGGATGTTGCCATTGGCTACCGGCCCTAATATATTGTGTCCCTCAAATGTGGGAAGAGAAAACCTGGAATATAACTGGCTGGCATGAAGGAATCATGGAATGGGCAGAATGCAAAGTGTCTCCATGAGTGAGTGAGTGAGTGAGTGAGTGAGTGAGTGAGTGAGTGAGTGAGTGAGTGAGTGAGTGAGTGACACACACATACATTTTCTGAAAATCCAGAAACATGTATGTACATTTGTGCTTGGATGTAACTACTGTACTTAGTTTTTTAGTTACTGAGTATGCAGCTAAGCCAGTGGTGTCGAACCTATGACACGTGTGCCAGAGGGGGCACTCAGAGCCCTCTCTGTGAGCACACATGCTGTAGCCCCAGCACAGAGTTCGCCCCACCCCTCTGCTCAGCAGCCCAATGGGAGCGCTTTCTCCCTCCCCCGAGCACAGAGTTTGCCCCACCCCTCTACCCAGCAGTCCAATGGGAGTGCTTCCTCCCTCCCCTGCCTGGGGTAAGGTGGACCACTCACATGCAGTATGAGGCTGCAGCCCAGATGGCAGCCTGTTGAGTCTGTGGCGAAAGTGAATTGTTTTTTCTAAACTAAAACCTCAGTATTCAGGTTAAATTGCCGTGTTGGCACGTTGTGATAAATAAGTGGGTTTGGGGGTTGGAGTTTGGGCACTCGGTCTCTAAAAGGTTTGCCAATCCCTGAGCTAAGCTTTGTTGAAAAGCAAAATAGTGAATAATTAAAAAATTCCTTTTTGGGTAGTATGAATTTCTCTTCAGTTGCATGTGCAGCAGAACAGGGCAATTTTTGGAAAGCGGAGCAGAACCCAGAGCCCCAGGTGCTTTCCTCCTGAACCAAACGGGAAGCCTCTTTAGGTCACCACTTTATGAAGCCGAGATTTATGACATTTTCTCGGCCATTTAGAATATAAAGTTGGTGCTGCTTGTTTTCTCACAATGTTTCCAAACCGTTGTTTTTTGGGACTTCAATTCCCAGAAGCCTAAGTCAATTCCCAAAAGTACTGATCAGCCAATGTACTGACTTAGGCTTCTGGGAATTGAAGTCACCCTGTGTGTGTGTGTGGGGGGGCACATTGGGAACCACTGACTTAGGTCAAGACACTTTACTTCATTAGAGTGTATGGAGGACCGATCTAACGTGAGGCTAGCTGGCATTTCTGAACCACAATTGGACGTACCCTGCTAACAGGAACCTTGTGTTGCCAGCTAATCTTTCTCACACTGGGTCAGGCAAAAGTAACTGCAGAACCAACTTCCCAAAAGGTGCCTTCTTCTTGGCAGTTTCATATCTGGCCAAGAAGAAGAAGGGGAGGGGGGAGGAGGAGGAGGAGAAGAAGACGAAGAAGACGACGAAGACAAAAAAGAATGGCTACTTAGATGGGCCAAAGGTGCATTTTCCGGGAGAAGCTGGGACCTGGAGTTCCCCCTCCATATTCAAGGAGTGATCACATAACACACACACACACACACACACACACACACATGCACGCACGCACACACGCACGCACGCACGCACGCACATACAGTTCTCTGTAAATTGTGCATTACGAATTAGGGTTGCCAGATTGCAAACGGCCACACCACCACTGACAGCAATGTCCAATTTGTTTCTCAAATGAAAGGATTTTGTTCACTCCCCAAGACACCTTAGAAATGATACAATAAAGTCACCTTCCGATGACTTCCAGGTACACATGGCCTTGGCTGCATGAAGGCAGTCCAGCACGATGGCCTTCGTTTCCTCTCTTGCAAGGAAAGGAAGCACTTGAATTACTGCCTTATCTTTGTGTCCACTTGTGCATAGAGTATTCAGTACAGTCAGCCTAGTGCCATGATGGCAAACCTTGGCACTCCAGCTGGCACTCCAGCTGTTCTTGGACTTCAGTTTCCAGAAGCCCAAGTCTCTGTGAATCCACATGAATGGGTTTGCAGTAAACCCATTCATGTGTCTCAAAAAACAAAACAAAATAAACAAAATAAACAAAAATAAAAAACACCATAGCACTTTAAAGACTAACTGCTATATTTTTATTGTTAGCTTTCGTGGATCAAGTCCACTTCATCAGACAAAGAATGAAACTTACAGGCATGTTCTTTATATACCAAATTCAGGGGCTCGATGGGAGAAGGGTTGGTGTCAAGCAAGATGACAGACAAGCGAGCACAAGAATGCAGTATCACCCAGCCATTAGCAACAATAGATTATTTATTTTTATTTATTATTTATTTGCTCATATTTACTATCCCGCCCCAATCGGGTAAACCCGACTCTGAGCGGCTTACAGATTAAAATCATAGGTTAAGCCTATGATAATACTAATTCATCTTAAAACTTCATACTTAAAACTATAAAAATTCATAAAACATTAAAACAACGCCAGAAATTGAACCGAAAGGGTGGCTGTTCATTAGATCAGCCACCCTACATGAGATCCCACGTTCCTGGGTCCCCACACTTGCCCTGCCAGCCAGGTTTTTAGGCCCTTCCGAAAGGGCTGGAGCTCTGTCTGTAGGCGCAGCTCGATAGGCAGGAGGTTCCAAAGGGCTGGGGCGGACACGGAGAAGGCCCTCCTCCTAGTGCAAGAGAGGTGCACCTCTCTAGCCGGTGGAATAACAAGGGAGCCTCTCCGATCCGCCCTGGTGGGGCGGACAGATGTTCTTAGGGTGACGCGGTCTCTTAGGTATCCTGGCCCACTACCATTATTCAGATAAACTCTCTTTCATGTGGGTTCACAGAGAGTTGGGCCTCTAGGAATTGAAGTCCAAGAACACATGGGGTGCCAAGGCTTGCCATCACTGGTCTAGTGCCTGCATCTCATGTCCTCTCAACTGCATTGATGTTGGACACCTATCATTTTGCAAACCTCATACTAAGAGAAGCATCTTGCAAGTGGCACCACCTTGCATTAGTAGCTGAATAGCCAGCACTCTATCACTTTACCCATTAGTTTGTCCTTGCTCGAAAGCCAATCGTATCCGACTCTAGGGTTCAGTGCTCATCTCTGTTTAGCCAAAGAGCCAGAGCTGACTGCATCTGCAGATGTTTCCATTAACATGTGGACATCTCACTTTCAAACTGGTAGGTTGTCAGGAGCTGGGACAGAGATAGGAGCTCACTCCACTATGCAGCACTTAGATCTCTTAACTGCTGACCTGCCGACCTCCTGGTCACCAAGTTCAGTGTCTTAACCACTAAGCCACCGCACCCATTATCAGACTGTAATGTTAAAGGGAGTCTTCATCCCTCTGGAGTTGAGGCCAAATGTCTGGCTGAGCCTGCCCTATAAGACAGGCCTCTCCAACCCAGTTCCTCCCCATGGGTTAGAGTCCAGCTCCACAAAGCCCAAGCTCTCCTGGACAGAGAAATGGTTGCTGAAGATGGTGGAAGTTTTAGTCCAACCTATCTGGAGGTCACCAGGGTGGAGAAGTTGCCTACGCAGCATGTTTCCCCCTGTAACAGAAGCAGCCTTGGCAAATCCCAGCACCTTAAAATGGAGTAAGGAGGGTAGGGAGTAAGTCTATACTAAACACACAATGCAGGAGGCGTAAGTGATCGGGAGAAATGGATCCCTTTGGACGCCACAGCCTCCTCCTGTACCAAACAGCAGGAAATAACTGCTGATGAATGTTGAACACTGCACTGAAATCACAGGAGTTAAACGATAAATTGTTAATGCCTGGCGAACAGGTACCAAGAGGGAGAAGTCATGACCCAGAAGAAGTGGAGGGTCCTGGAGCCCCACCGACAGCCCCCAAGAGTCACAGGGCAGAGTCCACTGTCCCTGTCTCAACCTCCCATCTTTAATCCGAAGACAAATGCAGAAGGGTAGGGTTGTAGAGCGGTCCTCGGTTCTGATTGGACTGGGTGGGTTTTCTATGGTTTTATGGTGTTTGTTTTGTCTGTTTTTAACAATGCGAGCCACCCAGGGTGGGAGTCTATCCCAGATGGGATAAGTTGCATAAATAAATAAAAATAGAGGTCTAAGTTGCATAAATAAATAAAAATAGAGTGAATGCCTCCCATGCCAAATGTCGCAGGGTCAGGGACAGCAGCCTGCTACTTCTCTTGACAGACTTACTTACTTAATCCGTATTTCACATGTCTAGTTTGATGTGGAAGATCGAAACATTGTCTTCCATGAGCTTCTAGCAGGCTCTCGTCATCGGGAGGTCCCACCGCTACTGTAACAGGGTCTGATGGCACGTGGGAGACTGTGGCCCATGTTTTTAATGCTCCTTTAGCCATTTTAAATACAACGACACAGCTGGTTGGGCTCACATCGAAGATGGCCACGTTAGAGCAATGCACTGACCAGGTGCATTAACTGAGTACCCAACCCCACTTACTGACCTGTGGTTCCAGAATGGAGAACCATTCCAGACCACTAGCTGACACCTTTGTAACATGGTTGAACCTGCCAAGGGAATACACCTCCACCACCACAGCTGTCGAATGGCCAGGGTCACCGCTGTGCCATGTTGAGGTGTGAAGTGGAATGTGCAGCAACCTTTACTATTTCTTATGGAAGTACACAGAATATTTATGCTCAGAGGCACCCTTTCCCACTCCTACCCCATAGGACCTGCAGCAGTGTGTCCTGAACTCAGTAATTTCTGCAACCAGAAACAGATGAAGACTTGGATATTGCTCACCTGCTGACATTTCCCAGGAGTCTGCACTACATTTAAGGAACGCAAGTCAATATAATACAGTAAAACCCTGATTTACAAATGCCCCTACTTATGAATAATTTGACTTATGTATTGGTTCTGCACTGAAATCCATGCCTCGAGTTATGAACATACCCCGATTTACGAATTAATTCTTTTTCCTCTGTTGCTTCGAGTGAAGCAAAAAATGCCATTTCCCTCTATGGGTTTATATTTTATACACATGCAGCCTTTCAGAGCCCTGTAGGTGGCAGTAGAGTGCTTAGAGAGGAGTTCTGGAGTTTCAGCGCCAATAGGGCTGCCGGTTGATGCTTCTTGCTAGAGTTTTCTGTCCATTTTCAAAGCTTCTTTAAGGTAAGGAACAGCATTTTTAATTATGCATGCTTTTCTTTCAATGCTGCTGTTGTTTTTGGGTGGTTTCACTGATTTTTGGAGGGTAGAGTGGGGGCTTTTTCTTTACCCCTATGGGGGTGCCTCGACTTATGAACAAATTCGACTTACAAACAATGCCATGGAACTGATTTTATTCGTAACTCGAGGTTTTACTGTAATCTTAGAATTGTCAAGCTGGAAGAGAGAGACTCTATGGATCATCAATTTAAACCCCTATCAAGGGAACACCATGGAAAATCAAACTTCCAACCTCTAGCCCAGTATCTGGATATCTAGACCTCTGAGCTATCTAGTAAAATGTTGTTGTTGTTGTTGTTGTTGTTGTTGTTGTTGTTGTTGTTGTTGTTGTTGTTGTTGATGATGATGATGATGATGATGGTGGTGGTGGTGGTGGTGATGGTGATGAAGATGATTCATATTTATTCACCGCCCTCCTCACCGAGGTTACTCATAAGAAACACCACAATAAAGACATAAAAACATTTCCTAAAAACCTCAAATTTAAAACTACTGTATTAAAGACTAAAAATTCAAAATCTGAAAAAAAATTACAAGATTGCAAAGTTGCTACATCTTACTGATTAAGAAGTTGGGGGGGGGGGCTTAAACCATCTAGCAATGTTTCCTTTGGACTCTAATGTGCTGCTGATGACAAATAAAAGTATTTGCTTGGAAAGGGCCTTTTTTCCCCACTGCCCTCATCACAACACCTCATTCTGCAAATGTTAACTCTTCTGGAATTTCAAAATTCAGCAGATGCAAAAGAAAAAGCAGTTCCCTTAAACCAGCAGAATGTTGGTAGGCCAGAGAAAGCAGGTGAATAGCAAAGTTATTACTCACATTAATTTTGCCCAGGATCATCCACTGACTTTTGTTGATGTTTATATCCTTTTAAATTACTTCTCAGTTTCCTGAAGGTTAACCACTGGTCAGTGAAAATGGCCTCACTGTGCCCTTCAGGTGGCTAAAAGCCTTATATTACAACACAGGAAAGATAAATGCCTGCCCAGCCTTTGTTATTCAATGCCTAGGGGGACAGCTCTATCAACTTGCAAACACAGGGCTTATAAACAAGGCGACTTTGGACAGATGTATTCAGCAGCTTGTGCATAGCATTTTTAAAATACAGTGGTACCTCGTGAGACACAGGGATTGCATAGTGAAAAATTCACACAACTAAGAGTTCATTATGCAATGGCAATACCCCGCATAATAACGAAATCCCCCCCCCCCTGTTATGCTGGGTTTTTGGTAACTGGGGTATACCCGCTTAATGGTAACCCTGGTTAATGAACTTTTTCCCCGTCATGCGGGGTATCTCCCACTGGGAAATGCATAATGAAAAAACTGCATAGCGAAGAGCTCCGTGGAACTTGGCTTTTTTGTTATTCAGGGTTCTACTCAGTGATGGGATGTAACAGGTTCTCACCAGTTCACCAGAACCAGTAGCAACTTTTCCCAGTGTCCTGGAGAACCGGTAGCAGCTTTTTTTTTTTTTTTTGGGGGGGGGGGACCACCTTGGGGGCTTACCTTTTCACCGGTTCCCCCACTGCGCATGCACGCCAAGCACACCTGCAGGTGTGTGTGTGTGTGTGCGGGGGTGAGGTGTGTGTGTGTGTGTGTGATTTTTATTTTATTATTTTTTTATTTGGCCCCACCCATGATGTCATGACATTAGCTCCGCCCACACTGTGATGATGTCACGGTGGGGTAGTAAAATTTTTGACATCCCACCACTGGTTCTACTGTACAGTAAAACCCCAATTTACGTACACATCAATTTACATAAAAATTGACTTATGTAACGATTTTTTGTGTGTGGAAAAAACTTGGTTCCACAAGTCTTAACGTTATCCAGTTTTTAACGTTGTGCGATGCATTGATCCCACAATGTTAAAAAAAGCCCCCAACCCAAAGGTAAAAGGCAAAGGCAGAGAGATTCGCCCTGCTTCCCCTGCTGAAACAACAGGGTGGGCAGGGCGAATCCCTTGCTATTAGCCTTTGCATTTTGCCTTTGGGTTGGGAGTAGAACATGGGTGCCGGTTCAACCCCCAACCCAAAGGCAAAGGCAGAGAGATTCACCCTGCCTCCCCTGCTGAAACAACAGGGTGGGCATGTTACATAATATTTTGAATTTCACCCTTTAGTTTAAGTTATACTGTACCTGTATTCTTTATTTTTAAATAAAGTTCTTTGAACCTTTCAGTTTCTCTTGAAATAACCCCTGAAATAGTAACCACGCTTACACATTCCATGTTCCCCAGAGCACAGACCTTGATGGCATCAACTAACACCCATGTCCTGGTCATATTGTAGTCTAACATCAACAAAGATTCTCTTTGTACCCACAAACATTGGCTCTTCTTCAGTGGTCTGCATTGTAAACTTGGGCATTGCACAGTGAACTCAAATGGAGCCTGTAAACTAGTGGAATTTGACCAGGTGGGTGATCTGGAGTCTGGTCACCTTTGACATAACGCTAATGTGTTAACCTCACCTCAGAAAATAAATTAAATGCTTATCTGTCCTGCTGGCCAATGCAATTGTTTAAACTTGAGGGTTAGCTCTCTTGTTCAAAGATGAAGTTGATTTCCTTTAAGATAGGAATGTATACATAATGTCTATGGAATAGCGTCTGTTTCTGTCTGACTATGATATTAATATTGGTGTTATTTTATGTCTCCTCATTCCAAGGAACAGTTAAATGGAATATTATAATTAAAGGACAGCTCTGATATTAAAACAATGCAGATATGTGAAGGAACACAATATTAAGAGGGAAAACACCCTGTGCCCTCAGGGAATCATTATTGAGGGACCTTTGTTTTCAACTAGCCTTTCCAGCCAGGAATATCAGCTAGGTGTGGAAGTCAAATAAAGCTGGTAGAGAGGAAATGCCAGCTTACATACCCATGTGTGTGCAAGAAATCAAGAAGCCAATCTTTACAATCTCTGAAAGTTGGGATGCTCAATTAAAAGAGGGTGACTTGTTACTGTATAATTTTTACTGTACTGTTGCTGTTTTGACTGTATGCCGCCCTGAGTCGCTTTGACAAGTGGGCGGCAATATAAATCTGAATAAATAAATAAATAAATACTGCATTGTTTGTACTTGTCAAAACTTTTTTTTTGCTTTTGTATTACTGATCTGTCATATCTTTTTAATCTGTGCACTTAGCTTCTTTGAATAAGCCATGAGCTTCCCTTTTGTCTACCTAAACTGTAACATTTACCTGTACTAAGCTGCAATAGTTAGCTGGCCTGGCTGAGGCCGACACATGGACATTATAAAAACTGAACTCTGAAGTCAGTACCTCTCCTCATTCCTGCCTAGGGTTAGGTCAAAAACACAGGTCCTTTGCCTTGTTGGAAATGGCGCCTTCCAGGGGGGCAAACATCTGTATTGTTACTGTTTTCTTATTTGATTTCTAAGTAAACTTCTTTAATTTGTATCAAACAATTTGTCTGTGGCTCATTTTTAAAGCTTCCGCGTGTGAAATGGTTCTTTAATATTAAAACAGAATAATTTCCTCACTCCTTAGCCTGGATGCTTGTATCTCTGAGGCATGAAGTGTGAAATTCAGGTAACAGGCAGGGCGAATCCCTCTAGCCTTTGCCCTTGGGTTGGGGGTAGAACATGGGCGCTGGTTCAACCCCCAACCCAAAGGCAAAGGCAGAGAGATTTGCCCTGCCTCCCCTGCTGAAAAAACAGGGTGGGCAGGACAAATCCCTTGCTGTTAGTTTTTGCCTTTGGCTGGAGAAACGCAAACCTAACAGCCAGCGATCTCAACGTTGGGGAATTTGAGGCAAACATTTGCATTGCACAACGTTATCTTAATGTTGTGTGATGCAAATGTTTGCCTCAAATTTCCCAATGTTATCTGATTTTAATATTATTCGATGCAAACGTTATCCGAGGTTCCACTGTAAATCATTTTACGTAAGGGGTTTACTTATGTCTTGTAATTCTAAAATGGCGCTGCTGCCATTTTAAACTCTAAAATCACGGCCCCACACCATTTTAGAATTAAAAATTCCACCCCGCGCCACCCCCCTTATTACCAGAAGTCATAAGACATCACTTACCATGGCAGCGGAGGCAGCACCAACAATTGCGGCAGTTTTGCCACGTTTTCTGAAGTCCGCATTGCTTCCACCGGCAATGGTGTAGTGCGGGGGGCATGTCTGCTCGGTTGCACTCTTCGTTCAAGGTTTCTCCGTTGCGCATTTTGGCTGGGAACGCACGTCAGGCAAAGACCGCTCCATCCTGCTCTTCGTCTGACACACGTTCCTATCTACAGTGCGCCACGGGGGAGACCTTGGACAAAGAGTGCAACTGAGTGGTCTTTGCCCAAAGTGCGTTCCTGGCTGAAGCACATGGTGGGGAGGCCTTGGATGAGGAGCGTGGCTGAGCGGATGTGCCCCCCACGCTCTACCTGTGCCAGTAGAAGTAGCAGGGACAGTGGCAGAGACGGAAGCACTGGTGGCAGCACAATTCCGGCGCTCCCGACGTGCAGACAAACCACTGTGGAGGAGGAAGCAGCAGCAGCAGCATGGAAAAGGTAGGCAGATAGCGTCATCATTTCCTTTGTGCTAATTATTTTGGGGATTATTTTTTGTCCGGTTGGGACTGTTTTTTTTTTTTTCAATGCATCCCTATGGGAATGGATTGATTTACGTAAAAACTGTATTACGTAAAAAGCTACGGAAATAACTTTTTACATAAATCAGAGTTTTATTATATATCATTATCATTCTACTTGTATTTCCACTCTGCCTTTTTCAGTTTTCAATAATGTTTTTGTCATAATAAAAATATGTTTTAAAAGAGAACAATGGCATTTGCAGGTGGTATCAGGTACCTTTTCACTGGGATATCAAGTTTGGACTGCCGTGAGAAGCTCAAATTACGACATATCCCAGAATTGTGCATCCAATACATATTTACTGCCCTTCAGCTACTATTTACAGAAGGTCAGGCTGATGCTACAAAAATGATGAACTGGGATCTTTGAAGAATGTACCTTATACTTAGACTGTGGTGGCTTATTGGTTAAGATGCTGAGCTTGACAAATGGAGGGTTGGAAGGTCAGCAGTCCAAGACCCAAGTGCTGTGCGAGGGAATGAGTTCCTGTTGTCTGTCCCAGCTCCTGCCAACCCAGCAGTTCAAAAGCAAGAAATTGCAAGTAGATAAATAGGCACCACTTTGGTGGGAAGATAAACGGTGTTCCGTGCACTCCAGTGTCGAGTCATGCCTGCCACGTGTCCATGGAAATATCTGCAGACACAGACAGCGCTGGCTCTTTGGCTATAAACAGAGATGAGCACTGAACCCTAGAGTCAACTGACTTTCGAGCAAGGGCGATATTTACATTTACCCCAGACAATATTTCTGTTTTGTCTTCGTAGTAGTTTTCTCACATCATCAGCAAAGCTCATGCTGCTAAGCACAATGCACTACATTTTGCTATAAAATTCAGAAAAAATATTTAAAATGGTGTCCTTAAGTTGAATTATCTTTGATCTGACCATGGGCATGAGCAAATACTGTACACAACTTCTGAATTACAAAACGCTTGGAGGAACAGGAAGAAAAAAAAGTATTCTGAACTTCTGCCCCAAAATATACATCCTGGGACTTAGACTCTCACTTTGGTTATAATCAATTATAATCAAAGTGAGACAATAGTAATTATCTGCCCTACCTCTCAAGAAATAACATGTCGACTGTCCAGAACTGTTTGATGCTCAAAACAACTTGCAGACTGTGGTTAAAAATATATAAACAATGTCATAATACCTTAACAAATTTGTCAACTCTTCAGTTATTCCATCATTTATAACGGCAAGGAAAGGGGGCAAATACAGGAAGTCAGTGAATCAGGAAGAAAAAAGCCTTCCTGACCGAAGTGAGTTGATGCATTTTGACAGTTGACTTCAATGTCTAGTGTTAAATGCTTGCAGGGGGAAAGGGTGGTACATGAAACACAGTTCCTCAGTTCAAGCTGCCCCTTCTGATCAACATGTGTGATCCTGGAAACACAGTTGTCCCATGACCAACTGAAATGAAAAGGCTATACAAGGTCTGGCCAGGTTATCCTGCTTTGGTAATAGAGTAGACCCTACTACCAGCAACTCAATGCTGAGTGTCAGGCAGTGGTTAACTAACCTGACAACCTTGAGGACTAACAGCCTTGGGTACTGAAGCCCACTTAAATCCATATGGATGGAGGGCAGCAGCTTCATCCATCCTGGCTTGGAGCTGGTGAGGACTTTGTGTGCCAAAAGGGCTCAGGACCAGAAAGTGACTCATGGAACTGGATCAGTGGTACTATGGGGGTCATGTTGCAATGCGGAAGGCAAAGGGAAGGCCCCTGCATTATATTCTCAGAACAGTCTTCATGGCTAACCACCATGAGGAGAGTCAATATTCGGATTCGGATAATAATAATTTCGTGCCAGAGATTACTCTGGGCTGAAAGGATTTTTGCTGGAGAAACTCCACTCAGGGGATGCCTGAATGAAGTTCCTTTCATGTCCCCAAGTGCAGCCCTCGGGTATCAAAACCCAACCTTCCAGTCTCCAAGCACAGCATCTTAACCACTAAGCCACAGGAGGAGCTGCATTTAGAATCAGATACAGCAGAAGAAAAAGATACAAGGTCAGGAACTGAGCCAGGACTGGGGTGAGGAAGGCTTAATTTGAAGAACAAACAAAAGCTCAAACTCTTTCAAAGTCTAGTCCATGGCAAAAGGCACTGACTTCCTGGAAGCAACACTGCCACTGCCACTGCCCCCCCCCCCCCACACACACACACACACACACCGAGATTGGGAAATGTTCCTTTCTGGAACAGGCAAAGTCAGCGGTGATGCTGGGTGGCAAAGAGACCCGCCAGACCTATAATCTGCTCCGATAACCTTTAGAGCCACTTCCCTGGCGGAGACAGGAGGGCGCAAGGGAAAGGCGCCAGGAAGTTGCAGGACTACTTCAGCAGTTTTTATTCTCCCTCTCTCTCTTTTCCAACCTAGTTGCAGAAAACCACAGGCCCGGACTGGTGCCACGTGGGGGGGGGGGAAGGAGGGAGAGAGATGGGGGACAGATCGGAGCACAAGAGGCAGCTGCCTTTGCTCTTGGCTGGAATCAATTGGCCAGGCAGCAGGAGAGGCTACGGCGGGCGAGGGAGCACAAAGAAACATCATCTCCATCCCACTCAAGGTTAAAACGAATCTTCAACTATCTCAAGAAGATGAACACACAAACAGGCTAAGGATGGCTTCACAGAGGCTGCTGAGCCACTTGCAAAATGGTTAAGACACTGAATTTGACAACTGGAAAGTTGGGAGGTGAGCAGTTCAAGACCCAAGTGAGCTTCCATCTCTGTCCCAGCTCCTGTCAACCTAGCAGTTCAAACGTGTGTGTGTCTGCGCGCGCGTGCGCGCAAGTAGATAAAGAGCCACTGCTTTGGTGGGAAAGGTAACAACATTCCACAAAGGATTAGTGGTTAAGAGGCTGAACTTGATGACTTGATAGGTTGGCAGGTCAGAAGTTTGAGACCCGAGTACTGCACAATGGAATGAGCTGCTGTTTCTGTCCCAGCTCCTGTCAACCTAGCAGTTTGAAAGCAAGAAATTGCAAGTACAGTCATACCTCGCATAACGAATTTAATTCATTCTGCAAGGTTGCTCGCTATGTGAAAAATTCACTATGCGATTCTGACTCGCATAGCGAAAAATTCGTTATGCGAGTTTTCCCCATAGAAACGCTTGTTATGTGAGTTTTTCCATAGGGAAAAGTCCGACTCGGATAGCGAAAAATTCGTTATGCGAGTCAGACCGTTTAGCAAAAAACTTGCTCGTTATGCAAGTTTTTCGCTAAGCGAAATGCTCGTTATGCGAGGTTTGACTGTAGATAAATAGATACCTCTTCGGTGGGAAGGTAAACAGTATTCCATGCACTCCAGTGTCTAGTCATGCCTGCCACAAGTCCATGGAAACTTCTACAGACAGCGCTGGCTCTTTGGCTGTAAACGGAAATTAGCACTGAACCCTAGAGTGGGACATGACTAGCTTTTGAGCAAGGGCAACCGTTACCTAATCTCTTTTGATCATCCTAACCCTCCTGTCCAATAGAAGAGCCTTTAATGGAAGCAGAACGGACCCTTGAGAGAGACACATCTGTAAAAAGCAGTGCAACTTTTTGACTTGTTCCACTTTGTGCAAAAGCTGAGACACAATTTCATCCAGCAAGGATGGAAATAAGCATCAGGTCCTACGCAGGAAGTATCCACTGCCACGGTGAAGGCAGGATGAGGTCCTGGACTCGTGCTCTGTTTCCATGGACCAAGCCCTTTGCAAGGGACAAGAGGCCTCGGCACATCTCCAATATTGACTTCAAAGATTTCTGCACCTTTTTCAAGTAGAGGGACAGAAGTTCATAGTTTATCAGTAAAACACACAACAAAAAACACTACTACAATTTCAGCAGCATCTCAACGTCACACATGTCAGCTGGGAGGACAACCTGCAGACTTTCACAGCCAGCAGGAAAGCAGAATTCTTAAAGAGTTTGTCACCTTTTCCAAAATCAACCACACCTGCTTACTAAAAAAATTACACCTTTATTATTGTTGTTGCTACTATGAAAAATAAACAAATACAGTTATATATCTGAATTATCTTAAATTATGGCAGGTGAGATTTTCCCCAAATCAAAGCTTAATCTGAAATACACCCAAGAATGTCTGAGCTTATAAATGTTGCTTAGAATCTTTTTCTCTGTTTTACACGCACACTCACTCACACACACGCACAATTTTAATACTCTCATTTATAATCTGAAAATGTGCCTTTATACATGAAAGGTAATGAGACATGATTCTTTCCAAACTTCAGAAACCTGCAACAAACCAGGCTCAGGTTGTCTCAGGGTCTGGGCTATATTATACAAATGATAAACCAGAAGCACTAGAAATCCCTGACTTGGTCACAAAATGACTACCCAAGACATCATCACAGGAATATTCCCTCCTTCTGCCTGCAATGTTGCACTGGGTTTAAGGCTGTTGTTCATGGCACTCTGTGAATGGCCACTCTCGACACAGGAGCAGCACATAAGCTGTTTCCCCACAAATTTGGTCTGATTACAACAAAATGACTGCAAGTTATGACTTTATGGCTTGTCCAAGTGACGTCAAACACTAAGCAAACCCCACCCATTACATGACCTGTTCTTCTTCCATGTCTAGGCCAGATGTAAAACTGCCAAAATGACGCCACCTTTTAACGAATTCATTTCTGCAGTTCCTTTTGTTCTACCTAGTACAAGAAAGATTAGCCAGCACAAAGTTGCTGTTGTCCAGGGTAGGTTGACAGGTTTGTGGCCCAAAAACACCACAATTTTCAAGGAGGCTCTTTGAAGAGCCATCGTTGTTCTTCACCAGTTCTTTTTCTCAACAGCAAGGGGTGGACAACCTTTAGCCTTCCCGATGTTTTCTCCCTAGCCTTTCCCCCAACAATCCCCAACAAGCACAAAAGTCTTATGGGAGTGTTAGTTCAGAACACCTGGACCCTCACAAAGTTCCTTGATCTGGCTCTGCATCATGAAGGGCAAGATGATAATTAAGATGTCAAGCCAAAGGAGAAATGTCAGGATGGAGCAGCTAGAGCCAGATGGTTAGGAGGATCCAGTCTGCCCATGTTATCCTGCTATGGTAATAGAATAGACTATGCTGCCAGTGACTCAACACCAATTGTCAACTGGTGGTTAACTAACCTGACTACCCTGAGGACTAACAGCCTTGGGTGCCAAAGTCATCAGACCTGATGAAGTGGACTTGATCAATGAAAGCTAACAATAAAAATATAGCAGTTAGTCTTTAAAGTACTACAGTGTTTTTTTTTATTTTGTTTCGTTTTGTTTTGTTTTCTAATATGCCTAAATCCCACTTGAATCCATTTTGATGGAGGGCAGCAGTTTAATCAATCCAGGCCTGCGGCTGAGGAGGACTTTGCATGCCAAAAGGACTTAGGACCAAAAAGTGAGTTACAGAATTGGATCAGTGGTACTATGGGTGTCATGCTGTGATGCAGAAGGCCAATGGAAGGACACGGTTTTATATGGTTCGCAGGACAATCTTCATGTCTGATTGCCATGATTATCATCTATATTTGGATTCAGATATGGAAGAAGAAGAAGAAGCAGTAGCAGCTAGAATACAAAGCAGAATACTTTCAACAGGATCCAAACCAGATTGATCCTAAGAAACGGGTACTGAGGATGGAAGGAAAAGAAGTGGAATAGCTGATTGCAAAAGATCCTTCATGCTTGGCAATTCACAGGACGGTGGCAATAGAGGATCCAGCGGAGGAAGAGAAGAATTTTCTGCACGGCCAAGCCCTGAACGCTTCTCTCACAAAAGACAGGCTGGGTGCAGGAGTTTCTGGTATCTTCATTGTTGCTCTGATATCTTTTTAAAGGCCTTGTTATCCTCTCAGGACAATGCGGAAGATCAGAGCCCAGGTTCCTCTGCTCCTGAGCAGTTACCTGGCAGCCACATAGGTCTCTTGATGAGTCTCACCTGGAAGCACCTAGTGCCACATTCAGCCACCAGTAAATGGACGTGCGCGGCCCCTCCCAAGGAGCCAAGGGAAGGACGCAGCTAAAAAGCGAGGGCAGGGGTGCCTTGAAAACAGCTTGTAGCTTTTCATCCCCCGCGGTGTCACAGTACTCCACCAAACGGTTACCCTAATGGAAAGGACGGCCTTTGGAAATGAACTGTATTGAGAAGAGAGGATGAAATTAATGAGATAATGGCCAGGCCAAGGACCCGAAGAATACGTCTGCCCTCAACACGCGGGGCTTGTAATTCCTTTTCTACAACACAAACCTTCCGATCTAAAGGCTTCTCCCGTCCGTCCGGCAAGCCTTGCTCCGACAGGAAATTTCATTAATGCCAGAAAATAGGAAAGGTATTAAGCGTGGATAATGAAGGCCAGCAAAGTGAACAGTGCCTTAAGATAGTCTTCTTTCCAGCCTTTGTAATGGGAGGCATGAACTTTCCCTTCAAATCCATTTCTAATCCATTTGAAATACTACAGCAAATTATCTTCCCTTCAGCCCGAAAGCGGCCAGCCAATTTACTCCGAATAGAAGTGACAATGCAACAGAATTTATCGCCATAACCTTGACTACACAAGGTTGAGGGTTGGTTTCCCCTCACCCCTAAAGAGGGGGTGGAGGGTGGAAAGCAAATTTTAAATTATTTTTAAAAAGGTGGTGAGGGGGAAAGGGGGGATACCCCTACGTATGTACCTTTTTAAAAAGCCCCAAGTACCATTGTCAAACATCCATACATGCTACACAACAAATGCAAAACTTTCATTTTCAGGAGGAAAGCAGATACAGTATCTTGAAAGTCTTAAATCCACTGACTCTTCAAGACAGAATAGCTCGGCAGCAAATCCATGGCCACTCTATCTGCACATAAAAGGAAGAGCAGCTCCATCCTAAGACTGGAGAAAAATGTGCATCGCCTACCCCAACATACACATGCAATGCACAACTCAATGAGATAATGGGATGAATAAGAAGATCCAGAACATAAGAAGGGAAGCAATTTTGCACTAAAGGCAGCAGTTGCTTAAGCACATCGGGAGTTTGGCTGCAACCACTGAGACTAAGGTCTGTGGACATACAGGATTTCGACCCAGTCTCAGGACCTTCCCAGGACGCAGACAAACTATCGAAAAGGAGAATTGTTGACACTTGCACCAGCTGAAAGCACCTAAGACAGTCAGTGTGTGCAAAGGGAGGCCCAGCTCACAGGTGGGGAAGAGAAGATGCTCTCTGGTCCCTGCAGTGTTCCTAACAGAAGCATTTCAAAAGTGTATCTGCAGCAGGGATAAATCTAACCCCAGATATGAGAAACCCTACATCATTTCTAATGTGCTTGTGAGGGTTAAAATAAAAAGGTTTCTTTTTTGCATCGAAGGAATCTGTGGCTCATAACACATTGCAGCAGAACACTGTTGGAAATCCCTTCCTAGTCAGGAGGACCAAACTAGAGGAGGTAATGTGTAGGACTTAATGCCCCAACCTTGTCACCACCAGTTCAGCAACTGGGACGCTGCTCCGCATGAAAAGGAGAAGAAGCCAGGCTGCTGAGTGTCCAAACCATCCTGGTCACGGTCACCCTCCCTGCCTCCCTCTGGCATGCAGTTTGCTTTCAAGAACACGTGGAGCTTTCTCTGAAGATCCAAAATTAAGTGCACATCCCTTTCCAAGGGGAAAATGAGAAGAAGCTCCTTTAAGAGAGCAAGGAGGAAATGCCCAGCCAGGTCTCCACCGCAGACAGCTCTATGTAGAGTGAGTCTATTCAGCCCAGAAGATCAGCAGCTCAGCAGTTCAAGACTCGAGTGCAGCATGGTGGAGTGAGCGCCCATCTCTGTCCCAGCTCCTGCCAACCTAGCAGTTTGAAAGCAAGAAATTGCAAGTAGATAAACAGGTACCACTTGGGTAGAAAAGGTAACTGTGTTCCATGTGCTCCAGCATGGTAATGGCAATCTTATGGCGCCGGGTAATCTTTCTCATATCAGGCCAGGTGAAAGGAACTGCGGAATGAACTCACCAAAGGGTGCCTTCGTTTTGGCAGATTCACATCTGGCCTAGACATGGAAGAAGAAGTGTCTAGTTATGCCTGCAACATATCCACGGAAATGCCTCCAGATCCAGACAGCGCTGGCTCTTTAGAGTCCGACTTGGTTAGCTTTTGAGCAAAGGCAGCCTTGACCTTTATACATGCTCACCTCCAAAGCAATTCAACACCTCAGCACAAATTGTGCCCTGGTAGCCATTGGGCGACTGCCTCTCTTCTCTCTTTTGAAGTCTCTGAAACAGCCACTTCTCATTCATTCCCATGTCTCAGAGTACAGATGCTCAACGAGTGACAAAAAGCAATCCCACCTAGGGGGTGAAAATTTCTATCCAATAGGATGGCAGCAAGATATTCCTCCCCCACCCCCCAAGCTAGCCACAGATTCCCAATAATGACGATCCAGGTGTTTGCTTAATCCAGGGGTGCCTAAACTATTACCCGTGGGCCAGATCCAGCCCCAAACACCAATTCATCCGGCCCACACCACCCTTATCGCTCCCACAAGTGGAAGTAAAACGAGCCCGTATGGATCTGGCCCACAGGTCATAGTTTGGTCACACCTTGTTTAAGCGGAGAAAATAGTAGCTTAAAAATCCTGTTGCAAAACAGATTGTGAGGTGTGTTTTACTTCCACTTCCAGTGGGAGGAACCATGTGACAGGTCTGCAGCCAGAAAATTTTGGGTAACCGTGGCTAATCAAAAGTCAGGCCTGGTGGCAGGCACTAAGCATCTGCATGCTCTTACCATCTCACAAGCAAGCAAGCAAACACCGAACCCACTTGCCTCGAGCCAAGCGTGCCTGCCATAGATTTGGCAACTACCAAAGCACAATCTTTGCTGTGACTCAGCAAGGTGCAAAAATGCACTCTTCCAGTACACCTGGAATGGCGCAAACCAAAACACTGTACAAGAAACAGAGGCATACAAGGGCATGGCTAAGAAAATAAAGATTGTTCTGAAGAGTAAATCACTCTGTGGGTTTTCCACTGCTGAACAGACACTTTGAAACCACTGTTTCTACACATGTGTTCCTTTATTGCAGATCTACTTTAATTTGGATTTGTTCATTGAACAGGGGTTGGACATGTTATTAGAAACCAAATAAACATTATCATTTGAAAACAAAAAATGAATAGAAATAATTCAAATCCGTGTAACAGCACATTAAAGTAGTCCTTCCGTTCCAAAGGTTAAACTGTAGTAATGTATCCAAAACTACTCATACTGTGAGTTCGATCCTGACCAGGACTCAGCGCTGACTCAGCCTTCCATCCTTCCGAGGTCAGTAAAAATGCGCATCCAGCTCGTTGGGGGCAAAAATGCTAATTATCTTGTGAACCCCCCCAGAGAGCGCACTAAGCGTATATGTGTTATTGCTACTTATATTTTTTTAAAGAAGTAAATAATACAAGATCTTCTGCAGGCAGTTTCCACCAGTCTGCCTAGAAAGAAAGATCTTGCTCATTTGTTAACTGATAATTAAGAAAATGTCACCACGACGTGTTCCTCAAGGGTCTTTGGCTAACCTCCCTTCCAGAGGCGTAGCTACCGCCGTATCAGCCGTATCAATTATACGGGGGCCCCGGGCTACGGGGGCCCCCAACGGCAAAAAATAAAATTAAAAATAAAAAAGAGCAAAAATTTACTGCGCATGCGCAGAAACTCAATCTGATGCATTGCGCATGTGTCAGATTGAGTTTCTGCGCATGCGCACTTTATTGGAGCCATTTTTGGCTCCAATTTTTAAAAAAAAGCCGGAGTCGGAGAGTCGGAGCCGCAGCTTTTAAGCAGCGAGGCAGCCCCGACTCCGAGGCCCTCCCCCCGATCGCCGCGGGGGCTCCCTGCCTGCGCCAGCCCGGGCGGCGCTCTCCACGGTCGCCGCTGGGGTGGGAGTCCACCAGCTGCAGGACCAGCTCGCGGGCGCGCCCCGTCCCGCGGCAGGCGGCAGGTCACCTGGAGCGCGCCTGGAGCTGACCTACCGCGCGCGCCTGGAACTCACCTGCCGCGCGCGCCTGGAGCTCACCTGCCGCCTGCGTGTGGGATGGGGCGCGAGAGCTGGTCCTGCAGCTGGTGGACTCCCACCCCAGCGTCGAGTTGGAGAGCCCCGCCCGGGCTGGCACAGCCTGCCAGGGAGCCCCCGCGGCAACCGGGGGGAGGGCCTCGGGGCTGCCTCGCTTCGCCCGCTCGCCTTCCACAACTGCCCCTTGCCTTCGCCGTGCGCGGCGAGGGAGCGATCGGCAGCAGCGGCGGCGCGGCGGCGGTGACAGCAGAGGCGGAGGAAGAAGAGGCCCCAGGATTAAGGTAAGTGAGGTTTTTGTGTTTCGGGTGGGTGGGTGGGTGGGTTGAGGTGTGTGTGGTTTTTTTTTTTTTACATTTTAATTCTATTTTATTTATTTTTTTATTTTATGTTTATTTTTGGCCCCGCCCACGACGTCATGACGTCATGACGTTGGCTCCCCCCATGACGTCATGATGTCATGACGTTAGCTCCGCCCCACATCTAAAGGGCCCCCAAACAATTTTTATACGGGGCCCCGGCAAGGTAAGCTACGCTTCTGCTCCCTTCCAAAAACTGTTTCACACAAGAAACTAACTTGTACTAAGCCAAACCTTTAGTGCTTCCAGCCCAGCCTTGTCAACTCTGCCTGGGAGCTGTGGTTCTTCAGGGTCCCCCCCTTTTTTTTGGGGGGGGGGGGAGGAAGAGAATTCTCATATAACAGGGGTGCCCAAACTTTTTGGTCCGCGGGCCAGTCACGTGGTTCAGTGGGCTCGTTACATGGTTCCTCCCACCAGAAGCAGAAGTAAAATGAGCCTTGCAATCTGTTTTGCAACAGATATGTTTTGCAACAGGATGAGATAGACCAGCCCACGTTACCTTCATCGCTCCTGGAAACGGAAGTAAAAGGTGCCTGTATGGGTGTGTTTTATCTCCATTTCTGGAAGTGATGAGGGCAGCGTTGGGCTGGATGAATTGGTGTCAGGGTCGGATCCGGCCCACAGGCTGTAGTTTGGGCACCACTGCCACATAGTACTCCCCAGGACTGACCCTGCCAATAATACCAGAACCATTCTTCGAGGGCTGGGAGGGCCATGGGGGGGGGGGAGAGAACATGGGTGGAACTGACTGAAGGGCATCCATTCTCCAGTGTTTCTCTCCGGGAAAGGTGCTTCCTTGCCTGCTCCGTGAGTTTCTGTTTCTCTACTTGGAGATGCCAAGGGCTGAGAACGGGGAGTTTCTGCTGGCGGAAGAGGTCCCTCCGGACAGCTGTCCCCTCCGTCCCAGAGTTGGGCGAGCCCTGCTTATGCCTTACGTCTCCTGCCTCATTGCCAAGCCAAGCCGGCCAGAGAGAAGAACATCCCCTGAAGCAGTGAGACTGCTGACACTCTCACTTATTGGTCAATACCAGCCAAAGCACAGGAGGGAGTTTAATGGCTTGGGCAGCAAAAGCAAAGAAGGAGAAGGAGCAAATAACCTTTAATGTCCCATGACATGTTCCACTCTCTAACTACTCCATTACTTTCCTCCATTACCTCTTCTTTATCCACAGGCCTGGGCAAGAGGGTCCAGGTCTCCACAGACTTTTCTACAACCCTTGCCATCTCTCTTTTTATGACTGCCCCCAAGGCAGCAGCAGAAGCATCACATGCAGACGGAAGGAGCAGTTGGGGAATTTACAAGACACTTCCCTATTGCCAGGGTGGGGAAACAGCTGCAATCCACACAACCCTGTACATAGTCAAGATAAAAGAAGAGACTCAATGCAGAATGAGCCAGAGGTACAGGGGAGGCAGAGCAGCACCAGATTAGGGCTGTGTAGTGCAGGGGTTCCTAACCCTTTCAAGCAAGGGGCCGGTTCACACTCTCTCTGTCAGCTTCGAGGGCCGGGAGGGCCATTTTGCCCTGCCTGCATGATGGATGGGTGTGGCTATTTTGTCCCAACAGCTTCAAAGGGGCAGCCATTTTGTTTCTCAAATGCCCTTGGAGGGATGGGGGGGGGACATGAAATGGTGCCTGAGCTGGGCCCAGGCCACAGGCCTTATGTTGGCACCCCTGATGTAGGGGATGAATGACAGTGGTTTCAACTTGCCAAGATTTATAGAAAAATGTGGGGAAAGGCTATTCCTGGCGTTAAATAGCAATTACACTTCTATCCCACCCAATATTAGTGCTTAGTGTACTCTCTGGGTGATTCACAAGTACTGTAATTAACATTTTGCCCCCAACGTGCTGGGGACTCGTTCCATCAACCTTGGAAGGATGGTAGAGGATGAGTCAACCGTTGAGGCTTGTCAGGATCGAACTCACAACATCAGCACAACAACTTAACCACTGCACCACCAGGGTGTTAAAAGAGTGTCGTGAGCAGCCCTGTTGGGTCAAAATAGGATGCTGGGGTCACCAGGAAGCTGTTTCCAAACTGCAGCCGCATCCGTGCCTTTGCATAGATCTCCTTTGACATGGAGCCATATGGGAGGCAAGGGAAGGAACCCTACTCTTTGCAATTGGTTTGAAGATGAGATTATAAATCTTTACAGGTGAGGGGAAAGTGTTGTTTTCTGTGGTTCATCCCAAGGGCCTGATTAGGCAGAGCTTGGCAAAGTTGCATTTTGGAGATGAGCCCTTTGGATTTTCAAGTCAGCATTTGGGATACCAGACACTGTAATGCAGGGGTGCCCAAACTTTTCAGGCCATGGGCTGGTCATGCGGTTCATCAGGCCAGTCACATGACTCCTCCCACCAGAAGCGGAAGTGCCTTGTAATCTTTGTGTTGCAACAGGATGTGACAGATTTTAGGCTGCCATTCTCTCTGCTTAAACCAGGAGTGTCCAAACTACGGCTCATGGGCCAGATCCAGCCCCTGACACTAATTCATCCGGCCCATGCCACCCTTGTTGCTCCCGGAAGCGAAAATAAAACATGTCCATATGGACAAGTTTTACTTCCGCTTCCAAGAACGACAAGGGCGGTGCAGGCTGGATGAATTGGTGTTGGGGGCCGGATCTAGCCCATGGATCGTGGTTTGGGCACCCTTGCTGTAACGCCATTTGACTCTCCTCCAGTGCTGTGCAACTCTTCCTCAAAGTTCCTCAGCTCCTGAAAGCGGTGGCCAGGAAAGCAACCAAAGACAGGCAGAGATGGAAAGAAGCTACCATCACTGACGTTTGCAGTTGGGCCACTGGGCCTCATCCTTACACTAACAGGGAAACTAGGGATTGCACTGAAGTGAGTTATTTTAGAAGGATCGATCAATCAAGCGCTTCATTATTTGGTGGATGAATTTTTTACAAAAAGGTTCTCTTGTAATCTGGAAGCGTTATTAATGCCAAGTTGCTTAATTGCAGTTGTGGCTCAAGTGGTTAAGATGCTAAACTTGATGACTGGAAGGTTGGAGTTTGATACCTGAGTACTGCACAACAAAGTGAGCTCCCGTCTCTGTCAAAGCTCCTGCCAACCTAGCAGCTCAAGGTTGAGAGGGATGGTGGAGGATAGAGGTGCCTGGTGTGTGGTGGTCCATGGGGGCGCAAAGGGTCAGAACCGACCGTGCAACTAAACAATAAAAAATAGAGACCACTTTGGTGGGAAGGTAAACAGTGTTCCATGCACTCTGGTGTCTAGGCATCTCTGCCACGAGTCCGTGGCAAAGACTGCAAATGCAAACAATACTGGCTCTCTGGCTATAAACAGTGATGAGCACTGAATCCTAGAGTCAGATACAACTGGCTTTTGAGCAAGGGAGACCTTTACAATTTGAGGATGATGGTCCTCAAGTGGATTAAATCCCACTTGAATCCCTCTTGGTGGAGGGCAGCAGCTTCATCCATCCTGGCCTGGGGTGGATGAGGATTTTGCATACCAAAAGGACTCAGGACCAGAAAGTGACTCACAGAACTACTGGATCACTGGTCTGGGTGTCATGTTGCAATGCAGAAAGAAGCAGCAGAAACTCCTACATCTTGCCAAGAACAGAGGAGGAGCCACCAATGACGCCGCCACCTTCTTCTTCTTCTTCGTCTTGGCCAGGCGTGAAACTGCCAAAATGAAGCCACTTTTTTGGTGAGTTCATTCTGCAGTTCCTTTGGCCTGACCTAGTGTGAGAAAGATTAGCTGGCAACACAAGGTTACCATTACCAGGGTTGGCCCTGACGGTGCTTCAAAAATAACACACTCGTCGAGACGGTTCTTTCTGTGTTCCTGCACCATGAAGATGGTCCTGAGAATAGTGGTCTTTCATCTGCCTTCCACATCGCAGCATGGCGGATCCAGCCCCGAGTCACTTTCTAGTCCTGAGCTCTTTTGGCACACAAAGTCCTCCTCAGTGCCAGGACAGAGGGATGAAGCTGCTGCCCTCCATCAAGAGGGATTCAAGTGGGACCATTTAATCCATTTGGGGACCATTATCACCCTTCCTTCTCTGTGGACTTCCCCACCCTAGGCCATAAATCCTCAGGGTGGTCAGGTTAGTTAACTGCTGCCTGACACTTAGCCTTGAGTTGCTGGCAGTAGGGTCTACTCTGTTACCATAGCAGGATAACCTGGTTGCTGGTGGGAAAAGAGAATTGAGATTTTCTAGGTCTGACTGAGCTCTGGCAACTCAACGTGTTGGGGACCGAGTAATGTATGCGTGTGAAGGCAAGAAAAAAAGATTTAAGGAGCGCCTGGTTCCTAGACTTCATTATCTGAGCCTTGTGCTGGCTGGCTACTTAAAGCCCAGTTAAAGCTGTTCCGTCCCTCGGTCTACTGTCATGTATAAAAATGATTCAGAGCCCCCCATCAAGGGCTGTGGGGCGGGAGGGGGAGGGATTGGCCCGGCCATCCCGGTGGCCCGGCCAGCATGACAAAAGGATATCACACCGTTATTAAAGGGTTGGGGCTATTTTATGGTCTCACTTCTATTCAATTGGTATTTCGATCAATGAACGCGTTACAAGCTTTCCCTTTAACAGCCCTAATAAACAACAAGATGGAAAGTAAAATTCTCCATAAAATGACACTTTTAAAAATCCATTTCGACCAGAGCTATTTGGTACTTTGCAAGGCAACCAACAAGGAAGAGAGGAGGTGTGTGTGTGTGTGTGTGTGTGTGTGACAGAGAAGGGGAAGAGAGAGAGACTCATTCTTCTTTCCCTAAAGTTTAAAAGTTCAGCAGGTAACTCTGGAGAGAGCCCAAGCTGAAGGTCTCAGCAGAAGCTCCTTACCACAGCAATTTGAAAACTTTCCTTTTCTTGGGCAATCAGGCTCAATTGCACAAGTTGGAGATGGATGTTGGCAGTGGTGGGCAGCAAAACAATTTGCTACAGCGTAGGCGGAGCCTATGTCGTGAGCGATCTAGTCATGCCTGCCATATGGCCATGTATACGCCTGCAAACACGGGCAGCACTGGTTCTTTGGCTGTAAATGGAGATGAGCACTGCACCCTAGAGTCACATATGACTGGCTTTTGAGCAAGGGAGAACTTGAACCACTTGCAGGGACAAAACCTGATGTCAAATTTGAATACCAATCAGGGATCTTCTGTTATTAGGTAAAGGTTGCCCTTGCTTGAAAGCCAGTCGTTACCAACTCTAGGGTTCAGTGCTCATATCTGTTTATAGCCAAAGAGCCAGTGGACTTGATCCACAAAAGCTCACATTGAAATACAGCAGTGAGTCTTTTAAGGTGCCACAACGTTTTTGTCTTTTTTGTTTACTCTCTGATATGCTTGCAGAGAATAAAACTTTTAAAATGGTAGCTGTTTTAGTCTGGGCAGGGCAGGGAGGTGGGCGTGGCCACCTAATTTTGCCGCCGCCCTGCCCGAAGGCCACCCACTTTTGCTACACACACCACCACCACCCCTGGGCCAGTGTGTGTGTGTGTGTGTGTGTGTGTGTGTGTGTGTGTGTGTGTGTGTGTGTGTGTGTGTGTGTGTGTGTGTGTGTGTGTGTGTGTGTGTGTGAACCTGTTACTGCCCACCACTGGATCTTGGGTCATCAGCTCCTCCTGATCTGCTGTTTTCAGTTGCCACGTGGAAAACAAAAAAGGAACAACTTTTGCTAGGGTGTCAAGGCCACGGTTCTTCATTCCTGTAGATTTTGAGATGGAATAATTATAGCAGAGTGCTAGAAGTGGCTGGCTATGGCCACACCCCAGAGTGTGAGAGTGTTTGCTTGAGTAATGCACAAAACAAACTTTCAGCTTGGGTTGTAGGAATTCTCTATTTACACTATATACAAAACTCTGCACAAAGTGCAAGGTTACACATGTCTTCTATTCAGACTATGTGGTGCAGCAAAAGTCTATAAACAGTCTTTGAAAGCTTCAAACGTCTATCTTCATTAAAGCAAAGCAAACACAGTCCAAACCTTATCTGTTCCTTCAAGGTCGGCTTTGAAGATAGTCAGCAGTTCCTTTAGCTCTCTTTCAAAACACAGAGTCTTTAGTTAAGGCACCACAATGTGGCAGTGGTATGTTGTCCAATGTCTTGCAGTCCGGCAAGGCAAACATACCAGGAAACGACGAAGCAGTCCAACAGCTGGCTGTCGACGATGGCAACAGCAGTAGCAAACAGCAGGCAGGCAACAGCAGTGGCACGAAGCACACAATGGCACGAAGCGATGCAACGGCATAAAAGGCAAAATGGCATAAAGGCAAAATGTCTGAGAATGTTGCCTGAATTTATGCTACTCACAAACCCTTAATGATAGCACCTGGCTGGGGTAACATGCAGAGCCTTAAAGGTACAGTCATCGGTTTGCTCTTGTTGCAACACTAGCTCATGTATCCTAACAGATTTACATCTGGAGAAAGGAGCCCAAGTGGTGAAGTGGTTAAACTGTTGTCCTACAACCAAAAGGTTGTGAGTTTGATCCTGACCAGGAATGAAGGTTGACTCAGCCTCTTCCATCCTTCCAAGGTTGGTAAAATGAGGACCCAGCATGTTGGGGGACAAAATCCTCATTAACTTGTGAACCACCCAGAGCGCGCACTAAGTGCTATGGGGTGGTGCAGAAGTATAATTACTATTGCTAGCGCCCGCTATTCCACAATGGGAACGACGCTTCCACAAATGTAGCCTGAGACTAAAGGCAGATGGGGACCCCTACAGGTGCCAGAACAAGAACCTTACAGCTCCTGCGACACCTGATTTTTTTTTGGGGGGGGGGCGGGGGCGGGGGGGAGGAAAAGAATACTAATGCTGGTGAGCTACTATGAATTTTTGAGCTAATTAATTTTAAGAATTAATTTTTGAGACTTGTTGCCGTTGGTATTGGTGCTACTGAGGTGTATATCTGGTTCACAGGGTTTAATTAATTAATTAATTAATTAATTAGTCAGATTTATATTCCGCCCTACTCGCACAAGCGACTCAGGGCGGAGCACAACATACATAAATAAACCCCTAAAAACACAAAAAGAACAAAGTAAAATTAAAACCCATTTAAAAACAACTTCTAATTCCCTACACTAACCCACCAAATATAGGAATGAGGGTAGGAATGGGGGGGGGGGGAGAGAGAGATACAGAATGTTAAATAAGCCAGCAGTGTGTGTGTGTGTGTGTGTGTGTGTGTGTGTGTGTGTGTGTGTGTCAGTAAACCCTCATTACCCCACACTGGGGTAATGAGGTTGGGTGGCTTTTGGTATTATGTTATTTTACTATTTCATTACTATTTTATTTATGCCTGTATCTTCTAATGTTCTTCTGTATTTCTTGTGAACAACCTAGCAGTTCAAAAGCAAGAAATTGCAAGTAGATAAATAAGGACCACTTCGGTGGGAAAGTAACAGTGTTCCGTGCGCTCCGGTGTCTAGTCATGCCTCCCACATGACCATGGAAACGTCTGCAGAAGCAGATAGCGCAGGCTCTTCGACTTTGAAACAAAGATAAGCACTGACCCCTAGAGTCAGATACACCTGGCTTTCGAGCAAGGGAAACCTTTACCTTTACCTTACCTAGAGTAGTGTCGAACACTAATTATTGGTGGGATACAAACTGGACGTACAGATGGACAGATAGATACTGTTCGTGGTGGTGGATGAACTGTCCTCTTTGTTGTTGCTGTTGTTGCTTTTTTGTATTCTTTTTGTTAGGCAATAAAATAAAGTTTAAACAAACAAATAAAATATCATTAATTTGCTCAGTTCAAGAGCACATGTGGAAAGGGCGCCATGGATCTACATGACAGTCTGTTCAAGTCCCCCCCCCCCCCGGGGCAGCTGAGATACCAAGAGTGGGAATTCTACTACATCATCTGGTCAGTCAGTTGCTGAGCACTCACTTCACCCAGTGAACTCCACATACACAACACCTCACAGCGGGAGGGAGAGGCTGACTTTAGCAACGTCTCCCCAGGGACATTAAGGTTGCCTTCTGGGCCCAGATGAATTCGCCCCCACCTCCTCTCTCTCTCTCTCTCTGCTCTCTTACACATTCTCAGCAAGGTCTGTGCAACTGCGTCCACGGCATCCCTGGGAATTCTGAATGAACAGCACCATAAAACTGAGCAGAAGCCACGTCTGTGACAGCATGAGTCACTGAGCTGGCAATCAGAAGCACATGGACCACTGAAATGGGGAATGTGAAGCAAGCACCCAGGAGAGCGTGGCCCAGAAAGTTCTCTGCCTGGAAGGAGGAACTATGCCTCCTGAACGGGAGCCAGAGACCACGACACCCTCCTCCAGAGACCCTCGGAGAGGACTGGCGAGAGCGGCTCTTGGCTGCGTCACATCACATACACCACACTGAATCTCATGAGCAGAAGGTCTCTGTCGACAGCCTCCCCCTCCCCCCTTTCATCCCCTAAATTCATCTCTGTGTAGATTGCCCTTAACAAGGGGGCACAGTATTGTTAATTCAATCAGCAAAGACAGCCATCTGATCCATACATAAAATAAAATACATGCAGGAAGAACATGATACCTTTATAAGATCACTTTTAAAAAATCAAACATTGTGAGCTTTTGTGATTCAAGACCACTTCTTCAGGCATAGGTAAAGGTAAAGATAAAGGTAACCCTTACTTGAAAGCCAGTCAGCTCTGACTCCAAGTAGATAAATAGGGTTCAGTGATTATCTCTGTTTCATAGCCAAAGAGCCAGCACTGTCTGCTTCTTCAGACGTTTCCGTGGTCATGTGGCAGGCATGACTACACACCAGAGTGCACAGAACACTGTTTATGTTCCCACCAAAGTGGCCCCTATTTATCTACTTGCAATTTCTTGCTTACGAACTGCTAGGTTGGCAGGAGCTGGGACAAAGACGGGAGCTCATTCTGTCGTGCAGTACTTGGATACCGAACTGCTGGCCTGCCGCCTTTGCAGTCAGCGTCTCAGCCACTAGAACCACTGCAGTCCCTACAGGCATTGGGTAGGAAAATTATAAAGAAAAGTCCCAAAAACTCATGGCATGATGTTCAGCCAGGCTGTGTCTTTTAGATGCTTTCTTATTGTTAATGTTTGCCTAACCAGATAAGCACACAGAAAGCAGCAAAAGAAGTCTGGCTGAACCATTTGGAAGTCACTGAACAGCAAAGTAGGAAGATCAAAGAACAATCAAGTAGAAAGGAGCTGCCTGGATACAGGACACATTTCCTATGAATTGGGGGAAATCCAATCAATGCAATATTTATGCGTTTGCAAATTATGACTCCTCGGAAAAGAGTGGGGTACAAATATAAATAAATAAATATTCTCCACTGCATGTACAAAGAAGATCTAGGAAATGGCCAAGATAACACCATTGAAGTAGCTTGCTTCTGGTCAGGAAGAGTCTCATCATTTGTAACAGTTTAATTTGTCTTGGATTTTATCTACATTTTATATACAGTACGTCCATAATTTTAAACTATGCAACACTCTGACACGAAAGAAAGCAGCACAGATTTTAATAACCATTACACATTGATTTTATACGCAAAATCAGAAACGTTCTTCTGATACGCTTGGGAGGATGGAATTGGGGGCAATATGCAATGCGCAAATAGTTCTGACATCCTGGAAATGAAAAAAGTAGCTCTGCTGAAGCAGAATGGAGGTCTAGCATCCTGCTTTTGGCAACCATCGTCATTATAAAACAGGCAAAGCATGGCAAGAGATGGAGAGAGAGAAGTATAATTGGGCTGCCCGTCTAGATTTGGATACGACTGGCTTTTGAGCAAGGGAGACCTTGCCTTGCTTTGGTGGCTACCTGTGGCAGATCTTCTGGTGATTTGACTTGTCTCCAGTTACAGGCAGGGCATACAGGGGGTTTACGTGACCCTCCCTGCACCAATTCCAGTGTCACCATGGGCTTCCTCCAGTGAACCAAGACAGCTCTTAACTAGGTGTGTGTCTAAATCAGGGGTCTGCAAACTGGGCTCTCCAGATAGTCTTGGACTTTAATTCCCAGTAGCCCTGATCAGCTGGCGTGCTGACACAGTCCTCTGGTGTTTGAAGTCCAAGAACACCCGGATGATGAAAAGGCTGGGGAAAGGGCATGAAAAGAACAGTGAGGATGACATCCAAACGGGATGCCACGGAAACTGACAGCAAGCTACCAAGAAGAAGGGACTACTCCAGAGGCGGCCAAACTTTTCGGGCTGTGGGCCAATCATGTGCTTCAGCAAAGCATTGCAAAAGATGGCCCACTCACGTGGTTCCTCCCACCAGAAGTGGAAGTAAAACACACCTTGCAATTTGTTTTGCAACAGGATGCGATAGAGTTTAAGCTGCCATTTTCTCTGCTTAAACCACGGGTGCCCCTGGACTACTCTACCCGCCTGCCACTATCTTTGTCCAGCAAAGGCCAAGGACGGAGCAGCTCTGCTTTCTGTGATTGTTCTGAGGAGGAGGCAGTGGCGGAGGATTCCTCGGGACCTTGCTATGCTACCCCTGACAGAAGGCCAGTGGGTGGGTGGGTGGGCGGGCTGCAGGAGGGAGCCCAGGACAGGAGAGGAAGCCAGAGAGGTGGTGATAATTTATACTCTCCTGCCTATACTTTATGGCTTTCTTAATTCGGCTCCTGCTACTATTAATGTAGTTAATGTTGAGATTATATCTATTTTCTGGCGTCAGACAGTGATTTATGCAAGCCGTTTTTCCGGTGCTGGCTCCCACGCTGTTAAATCAAGTGACTTGCCAATTAAGTGCTGACTGGGGGAAGTGGATGCAATCTTAACAGATATCTAACCGCAAATTAAACAGGGGTGGGAGGGAGGGGGTTTTTTTTCCACTTTGCGGTTTGGTGCGGCCAAGATGACAAACCTTGCTGACTTCGGGAATGGGGAACACATGAGGGCAAACATGGAAGGAAGGGTATCTGAAGTGGGGAATGGAAGGGAGGAATGAATGACACTCGCCTCCTGACAGAAGTCCAGGGCTTCTTTGGTAGAGCTGTCTCCCTCCCGGCTAGGTGCAACCGTGATGCCATCTCTCGGCCAAGTCAAGATGCTGCTTTCAACTGCATCGTTGCTCTTTTCCACTCCAAGCTACCATCAGCAAAATCCCATCAGGCTGACGCAGTACGGCCTGTTTGGAAGACTTTTTCATGCCCCAGTAGCTGCCCCAGCAAGAGAAAGACCCTTGATACCCTCTGAACATATATGAGCTTCAAGTCTGCTGGCTCAGATCCAGGAAGAGCTTTATGGCAAGAACAAACATTCTTGAGGGTACACAAGAGCAAAACCAAATCAGAAGATGGAGGAAGAAGGAGCTCACAGGACAAGGAACAACATTAAAAGAAGATATAGCTGAGAAACTACCAACCGCCTGCAGGATGTTTCCCACCTGCTCCCCTGGGACCCGCCCCTGGCCAAGGGCTCTAAAGGCCGCCATGGTGACGGGGAGTGGGGGGTTTTCGTGGTAGCCGCCCCTTGGACTACATTGTGGCTGGGTAGAATGGTTATTGAATTGTATTGTTAAAATTGGTGTCGTAACATGGTATCTTCTCTGTGTTGAGGATTGTACTTGTGGTATTGATACTGTAGAATTTTTATATGTTGTTCTTGTAATTTGATTTAGATATACTGTATTGTACTAAATTATATATATTATATTACTGTGCATTTATTGTATTTGAATTGTTGATCTGTGTATGTTGTTATTATGATTGTGTAACTGTGTATTTCGCATTTCCTGTAAGCTGCCGAGAGTTGCTGTACGCGAGTGGGGTGGGGTATAAGTCTAAAAATTAAATTAAACTAAATTAAATTCAACCTCTCCTATGTTACTTGGATGCCCCTGAATAGGCTAAGGGTTGGAGTCCCTACTTGCAAGACCAACAGGCTCAAGTGGGGGCTGCTGGGAGACAATAACACGCTGTGTGAATTTAGAGAAATACAGAATGTGGCTCATTTATTGGTCTGCCCTTTACTGCCAGAAATGTGCACTGATGAGAACTTAAGTTTGGCCAATGACAAAGCCAAGAAAGCAGCTTCATTTGGGCAGTCCAGGAAGGAGGAGGGGGAGAATGAGAAGAAGAAGAGGAAGAGGAAGAGGAAAAAGAAGAAGAAGAAGCTACCCAAGGGCCTTCTGAACCTTGGCAGACTGGCAGGGCACAAACAACTGGCAGGGCCCAGTGGCATGTGTTTCAGGAAGCACAAATCTGCAGATGAATCTTCTCTGAAGGCTTATCGTACTTCTTCTCCCTGGAGGAACTCCTCGTCGTGCATCCCCCAAGAGTACTTTTATCCACTGCTTCTGTCTGCAGTGACACTTGGGGTCCCTCCAAACCTCACAGGCGAAAGGAGAAGCAACAACTGCCCAAGGAACACAGACCACCTTCCCCGGGGGCTAATTTTTAAACCGAAATGCACAATGTCCTTCGAAGGCCCGCCCAATGCCCTCATCTCCTCTGCATAGGAAATCAGGCATCTCTGAAATGGCTCGGTTAAGGAGACGGTGTGCGCTATCAGGAGGCCCATGAAGATGGGATAGGAGCAGAATCCTCAGACCCAGTCCTTGCGAGGAGATGTCAGCACACAAGAAAGGGCACAAGAGAGGAAAGAGGCGGAAGGTGCTTTCCAGGAACTTGGAAAAAAGATGTCCCTGTTCAACTCACAGGTCCTTCTTCATTAGTTAGAAAAGCAGACGAATTCTAAAAATTGGTTCGAAAAGAATGGCACTAAAATTAAAAGAAGAGAGAGCGGGGGAGAGGGCTGGTTCCCTGCCAAGTTATTCTGCAGGCCATCTCTGCGACCTTCGACTGCATTTCCCCAAGCTGCTCTTTTGCTAAACACAGGGTTTTTAACTCCACGACAGCTAATGTGGACAATTCTGGAAGAAAGCAACCTAACGGCACATAATATGAGAGCTTAGACCAGGGGTGTCCAAACTACGGCCAGTGGGCCAGATCCAGCCCCCAACACCACTCTCATCGCTCCCAGAAGCAGATGTAAAACGTGCCTGGATGGGCACGTTTTACTTCTGCTTCCAAGAGCGATGAGGGAGGCACGGGCTGGATGAATTGGTGTTGGGGGCCGTATCTGGCCCATGGGCCGTAGTTTGGGCACCCCTGCTTTAAGCAGAGAAAATGGCAGCTTAAAATCTATCTCATCCTGTTTCAAAACAGATTGCAAGGTGCGTTTTACTTCCACATGGCTGGCCCATGGCCCGAAAAGTTTGGGCACTCCTGGCTTAGTCAGTAGGGGCTGTAGAAATTAATTAATAACGCAACACTAGAGCATCACTAAAATGCAATTCCCGAGTGTTTCTCTGAAATGCCATTTCCTCCTTGGACTTAAATAGGGTTCCCATCTTTGACTCACGGGGATGCTCATTCATTCGTTCATTCATTTTCATTACATTTATACCCGGCCCAGCTTGGATATTTTCCCACTCATAATGGAATTCGCAAAGAGGCTGCTAATAGAAAACCTTCTTTCCTCAAATCAGTATACCTGGAGTTGTACTTCCAGGTGAATGGAAGTTTTGCCGAAGTCTCAATTTGCAAAGCATGGTCACCAGAGGGGTTTTTAGCTTGAGCATGTAACCCAAGAGTTCTGGAGCATAGATCCAGCTGCACGCCACAGACACACTTTGCCCACAGAAGAGAACTGCAGAGAATGGGCTATTGCCAATAATAAAGGTCTCCCTTGCTTGAAAGCCAGTTGTATCCAGCTCTAGGGTTCGGTGCTCATCTCTGTTTATAACCAAAGAGCCACCGCTGTCTGTGTCTGCAGATGTTTACGTGGTCATATGGCAGGCATGACTAGACGTTGGAGGGCACTGAACGCTGTTACCTAATGCCAATTCATTGGCATTAGGGCCAGATCCGGCCCACAGGCCATAGTTTGAGCACCCCTGTTCTAGCTGGTGACCAGAAATGGTCGTCTGGGTGATTCCCCCATGCCGATGCTGAACTGGCCCTCCATGAAACATGGCCAAGCTCATGGCTTTGCAAGGATTTCTCCTTGGCCAGATTGTGTGGTGACACACCTGATCTCTCTCCGTTGCTTATCCTTGGACATTTCAATGTAATACGTCAAAACAGTTGACCAAAGCTGCCCTCCTTCAATTAACCAACTCATCATAAAACAACATAATCAGAAAATATTGGGGAAGTGGTGGTCTTCTTTGAAACCTTTTCAAGGTAGATCGAAGTCTGGCAAAGGAGACCAGATTGTATCAGCTTCAAATCAATTTGTTAACATCATTAAGCCAGTTTAAAGGTGTTTCCCAAAATGGAAAACCACTTGCCATTGAAGGAAAGCAACTCCAAAACAAAGTGCAAAGTACAGGTGAAATCTTAACGTTTTTCCTTCTTGGAGCTGCTAAGCCATCTTTCCACCCTATTGCTGGGCAGTAAAAATGCACTTATTTATTTACTTTAATTTACATCCTATCTTTCTGCCAAAAATGGCACTCAGTGCAATTAACAATAAAGACAAAGCCTTGATTAAAGCATAGCAAAAAAAGCCAATCTATCAAAGACACAGCAAAAAAAGACAGTGCAAGCACTCAATCAGTTAGATTCCTTTCAATACCAAACCAACTTCTCTGCTACAGGATTACTTTAATAAAACCATCTTCGCCCATGTAGGAAAGGCAACAGAGATGGAGCCAACCAAGTCTCCCTCTGCATCTGGAGAGTGTGTCATCGTATCACTTTCACCGAAGACTGATTCAAATTAAAGAGGAAGGGATGGAGCTACAAAGATCGGAATAGTGAGATGTTATGTATTCCCAGTGTTGCTCTACAGCAGTGATGGCAAACACTAGCCCTCCACTTGTTCTTGAACTTCAATTCCCAAAAGCCTTGATAAGCAGGAGTGCTGACTTGGGCTTCTGGGAATTAAAGTCCAAGAACACCTGGAGTGCCAAGGTTTGCCATCATGGCTCTGAAGAGTCAAAGCTTGGATATTGACTAATGCACATGAAAAGAGAATCGAAGCTTTTGAAATGTGGATCTACAGATGGCTGCTAAGAATATCATGGGTTGACCATGTGACTAATGTAACTATTGTGCTGGATGGATAAAGAACATGAATAGTTTAAGACCATTGAACAAAGAAAGCTCCAATACCTTGGCCCTATCATGAGGAACAACATGAAATATAGAATAATCCAACTTGCTCTCCAAGGAAAGATCCCTGGGAAGAGAGGAAGCCCTGGACGTAGATGGACTTGATGGCTGAAGAACCTGAGAGACTGGTGTGGCATGTCCTTGGAAGAACTGTTCCGAGGAGTTAAGAACAGGAAGACTATCACCATGATGATAACCAATATCTGAAATGGATAGCGGCTGTGGTGGTTCAGTGGTTAAGAAGGTCACCTTGTTATCTGGAAAGCTGACAATCCGGCAGTTTGAGACCTGGGTACTGCATGACGGATTGAGTGCCCGTCTCTGTCCCAACTCTTGGGGACATGAAAGGAGCCTCATTTGGGCATTCCCTGAGCAGAGTTTCTTCTGCAAAAATCCTTTCAACCCAGAATAATATCTGACACGAAATAATTATTATTATTGTCCAGAACAGATACAAAACCTGAAAGAGGAGGGATGGAGCAGTTGCCATTTCACAGTGTGGAGAGACCATTTTTCAAGAAAGCCTGCTTAGGTCTAGCTGGGATGCTTGAAGGTGACAAGAAGGTGGGTTTGGCTCAGCAAGAGAGACTCAACACCACATGCCAGGTGGAAGCCAGTTGACTTGCGGAGCCAGTCAAGTTCTCTTCGTAAATTATTGATTAACAATGCTGCCTTCAGAGAAACCAGTGCAACATTAAGTCACCTTCTGCAAATTAACCTAATCCAAGATGCATGCCTGAAGACAGACACTCTAGGGCACCAACCTGGCCATGATATCCCCCCTTCCCCCTTTTATAGATTTGGAATGCCAAATCGGCAAGGGGGCGGCTAAACAAGTCAAAACAAACAAATAAACAAACTTCCTACAGCAGGAAAAGAGACTTGCTCATTACAACCACCATCATTTCTTAACACTGCCAGATGCAAATTCTCAGAGCTGTCCCCCAAAGATGTCAGGCTGAACACTTCAAGGAGAGGATGGCAGCCACCTGTCATCTAAGGTCTACTCACAGCAGGGCCACGATTCCAATTTCATGCTGCCTCCATAAAGGGCCCTTGCCGCACCTGTGAGTCTTGCCAAAGAAACACACGCGTGCATTATACACTCTTGTCTGTATGCACTACAACGGTTTCAGCACCACGCTGAAAAGTGCCTCGGGAGTTGATTGGATCGGTTTCACGTAGCGATTTGTCAAGGAAAACACCTTGATCGCCGGGATGTGGCCTGCTGCTAGCAGCGACAACACCGCTAAAGGTGTCATTATACTGTTGCTAATTACGCCAGTCAGGTGCCTTCCCTCTCCGGTCCCTTTTCTTTTCCCTCCTCCAACATCTGTAAACAACAGCCTTCAGCTCGGGGCCCTGATGGGAACAGGAGAAGCCAGGAGAAAGCGTGGGTTTAGGTTGCTTTTAACTCTGCCTTGGCAAGCCATCTCCTTGGTGTCTCCTTGGTGTCTATCATGCCTCATCTGCAATAGAAAGAATCTGAGAGGGAAACCAACACATCTGTAAATAAGTAAAAAATGGAAACCTTTGAAAGCGGTGCCAAATTAAGAGCCACAGCTGAGCTGTCAAGCTCCCGCTAGCTGCGTCTGCACAGCACCTTCCGTGCAAAACCCCACTATGGCTGGGCCCATTTATTAGGATGATGAAAGCAGAGGGGTCTAAAAATTGCACTCCCTTCTTAATGAGCAGCCGAAGGGATCGGTAAGCATAATTTCAGAGGCTAGTAATATTTTATATAATCGCCGAGTGGTTTAAATTGAAAACCCCCAACTGAATCAATATTTACTGCATTGAAACGAAATGAATAGTAATAAGTCACTAAGCTCCCTGTCCTGTTTCATAAAATAAAAAATTATAAAAATGAGCACAGGCGCAAGGAGACTATCACATTAACTTTTACAGCACTTGGGGAGTCGTAACCGACTCTTCTCATAAAATAAAATTTCAAAAAACCTGCCCAGGCAAGCTGAGCTTCAGCAACACCAAGCTTTGTGTGAGTGAGTGCGCGAGTATGATGGGAAGACACAGGGAGGAGAGAGAAGAAGGACTTTTAACAGCCAAGGATTTAGAAATAAGAAAGGATAGTTCCTAGTGGCATCAAAATGCCACCATGGACAGAGGCAGGGACAGAGCTAAGACCTACACAAAAATCTCTCCAAGTTGATGGAAGAACAAACCATTTCAGATGGGCCAAACTGAATGAATAATATGAATCAAAACAAATCACCAACTAGAAGGACATTCGACAATGAAGAGGCCATCACTGAGAAGGGGCTCAACTCCTTGTAACACCCTTTTATTTATGTATTCATTCATTCATTCATTCATTCATTCATTCATTATTTCAATTTATATCGCCACCCCACTACAAGGACTCTGGGCGGCTCACAAAACGTCAAAAGATTAAAAGGACTACAAAAGTACAAGATTAAAACATATAAGATTTTAAAGTTGAGAGAATTAAAAGGTTAAAAGAGAGAAAGAGCGTTACTGAATCAGCCAACAGGCCGGGGTTACAACATTAGTAGTACCCCAGATCTGCTCAGCTAGCCAGGTCTTTAAGCCTTTTCTAAAGAGCAGCAACTCTGTCTGGAGAGCAACTCAATTGGCAGGAGGTTCCATAGGGCCACAGAGAAGGCCCTCCTTTTAGTGCTAGAGAAATGCCAATTAGAGAGCCTCTCCAGTCCGCTCTGGTAGGACGGACAGATGTTCTTGGGGTGATGCAGTCTCTTAAGTATCCTGGCCCACTACCATATAGGGCTTTAGAGGTCGTTGCCAGCACCTTGAATTGCACCTGGAGGCATATCGGCAGCCAGTGAAGCTCCTGAAGCAGTGATGAAGCACATGCATAACGCTCGCACCCCATCACCACCTGGGCAGCCACATTCTGGACCAGTTGAAGCCTCTGAATGGTCATCAAGGGGACCCCCATGTAGAACGTGTTACAGTAATCAAGTCTGGAGGTGACCAGAGAGTGTGTGATCATGAGCAAGGAGTCCTGATGTAACTGGCACACAACACGAAGTGCAAAAGCCCTCCTAGCCACGACTGCCACCTGCTCTTCGAGCAGTAGTCGTGAGTCCAAGAGGACCCCCAGATTACACACCGGGTCTGTTTGGGGCAAAGCTGCCCCACCCAGAACCAAAAATTGTAGCTCCTGAGATAACGCAGGGTCCCTGACCCACAGCCACTCAGTTGTAGCCCGTTGTCCCCCATCCAGACCCTCACAGCCTCCAGGCACCTGGAAAGGACTTCCACTGCATCACCTGGGTCTCCACAGGCCGAGATATACAGCTGGGTATTATCTGCATATTGATGGTATCTCACCCTGTGGGAACGGATGATCTCATCCAGCGGTTTCATGTAGATGTTAAATAGGAAAGCCTTTAAGAGCAGTGCTTCCCAACCTTTGGTTTTTGGACGTCAGTTCCCAGAAGCTTCAGTCAATGCCCCAAAGCACTGATCAGCCAATGGACTGACTGAGGCTTCTGGGAACTGAGGTCCCCCTGTGGGACGTGGGGCCCACTTTGGGAACCACTGCTTCAGAGCCTTTCATAAGGTGGGAACCCAAAGCCCTAATGCCTGGGAAGACTGAGCAGCCATATTTAGTTGGAAGAGATGTTCTAGCAGGAAGCAAACTATGAAGGGCCTTACATGTTCATAACACCACCTTAAATCGGGCATGGAAGCCTACAGGAAGCCAATGCAGGTGAGCCAGGATCAGGAAGACAGGAACAAACTTACAACTGCCCAACAATAACCTCGCTGCCACATTCTACATCTCTCGCAGTTTCCATACTGTCTTCAAAGGTGGCCCCATGTGCAGTACAGTAATACCCCGTATAACGCGAGTACCGTATATCGTTAAAACCGCATAACGTTACAAGATTTTCGGAAACATCTTGTATCGAGTAACACGATTTTAACGTTACACGATACAGTCGTTCTTAGCAGCAGGGTGGGTGGAAAGCTGAACGGGGTTCTCCGTTCAGCTTCCCAGCCACCCTGCAGCTACGGAGGCAGGGGTGGGGAGGCTGGAAAGCTGACGGGGGGCTCCCCCATCGGCTTACCCAGCCACCCCACAGCTGCGGAGGCATGGGCGGGTGGCTAGGGAAGCCAACAGGGAGTCCCCGTCAGCTTCCCCAGCCACCCTGCAGCTGTAGATCGGGTCCTCTGATCTCTCTGGAGGTGTTTCTGGGCTTCCCCGACGTCCAGAGCCGGTGCAGCAAGCCAGAATGTCAGAGTTCGAATCCCGACGTTCTGGCTTCCTGCACTGGCTCAGGACGTCGGGGAAGCCCAGAAACACCTTGGATCGGGTCCCCACACCTCCCAGGACCCAGCGGGGGGGTCAGAAACCCCAAAATTGGTAAAAAAAAAACGGACTTTTTTTTTACCAATTTTGGGGTCTCTGACCCCCCCGCCGGGTCCAGGGAGGTGGGCAGACACAATCCAAGCTTTTTCTGGGCTTCCCCGATGTCCTGAGCCAGTGCAGCGACCCAGAATGTCAGGATTCGAATCCCGACGTTCTGGGTTGCTGCACTGGCTCAGGACGTCGGGGAAGCCCAGAAACACCTTGGATCGGGTCCCCACACCTCCCAGGACCCAGCGGGGGGGTCAGAAACCCCAAAATTGGTAAAAAAAAAAAACGGACGTTTTTTTTACCAATTTTGGGGTCTCTGACCCCCCCCCCCCCGCCGGGTCCAGGGAGGTGGGCAGACACGATCCAAGCTTTTTCTGGGCTTCCCCGATGTCCTGAGCCAGTGCAGCGACCCAGAATGTCAGGATTCGAATCCCGACATTCTGGCTTCCTGCAGCATAAAAGAGGGTGGGGGAAGTTCAAAATTAGCGCGCATCGGGTCTCCCGACCTCCCTAGAGCTGATGTGCACTAATTTTGAACTTCCCCCACCCTCTTTTATGCTGCAGGAAGCGAGAACGTTGGGATTCGAATCCTGACATTCTGGCTTGCTGCACTGGCTCAGGACGTCGGGGAAGCCCAGAAACACCTTGGATCGGGTCCCCACACCTCCCTGGACCCGGCGGGGGGGTCAGAGCCCCCAAAATTGGTAAAAAAAAGTCCGTTTTTTTTACCAATTTTGGGGTTTCTGACCCCCCCGCTGGGTCCAGGGAGGTGTGGGGACCCGATCCAAGGTGTTTCTGGGCTTCCCCGACGTCCTGAGCCAGTGCAGGAAGCCAGAACATCGGGATTCGAACTCTGACATTCTGGCTTGCTGCACTGGCTCAGGACGTCGGGGAATCCCAGAAACACCTTGGATCGGGTCTGCCCACCTCCCTGGACCCGGCGGGGGGGTCAGAAACCCCAAAATTGGTAAAAAAAAAACGGACGTTTTTTTTACCAATTTTGGGGGCTCTGACCCCCCCCGCCGGGTCCAGGGAGGTGGGGAAACCCGCTCCAAGCTGTTTCCAAAGTTCTCCCACCTCCCTGGAGGCAGCAGCAAGCCAAAATGTCAGGATTCAAATCCCGATGTTCTCGCTTCCTGCAGCCTCCAGGGAAACAGGGCTTTTTTTAACATTGTGTGTTCAATGTATCGCACAACGTTAAAAACCGAATAACGACGGGACTTGTGGAACCAAGTCATAACGTTATTCGGGGTACTAGTGTACTTGATCCTTGAGACTACCATGGTGTCCATGAGCATTGCTAGGGAATGCTCACTGAGGAATAAAAGCAGACTTGGCCACAGCAATTATCTGACTCTCCAGGATCAAGAGAGCCAAGTTCAGAATGATGTCCAAATAATAAAACTGGTCTTCCTCCATTAAAACTGGGTCAAATTGCTCCCAATTTTGGAGATCTCTCATTTGTAGGAATGCCACAGGTTAGAGACAACTTGATGGCACATAACAACCACAAAGAATGGAAGAAGGAGCATATTCCCCATATCTGCACCATCTCCATTCAAAGTGTAATGACTGAAGGAACCTCTCTGAACCCCAAGCCACCTCTCCTCCACCTCCAGAGGCAGTAGCTGGAGCACTCCTGGCCTTAAGTAAAGGCACAAGGACAACCAAAGCCCCACTGGGGTGAGGAAGTTTGCTAATGCCACCCTACCAAAACCCCTTGGTTAGAAGGAACTTCCCCGAATTTACTTGGCTTTGAATTTTACACAAATTACCTGCTGAAAAGCTTATGGCATTTCGTTTCAAAGCTGAAAAAAGCCCATGCCACGTTCCACAGCCCACTTGCCTTTGGCCATTTCTCCAAGTTCATCAGCTGTGACCTTTCTGACCCTCCTGCATCTGCCTCTGTTCCCTCCTTCCGGAGACAGATGCTCTCATGGTCAGCTAAGCAGCCCGGTCTCTCTGGCCAGCAAAGAGAGTGTAGGGAGGGGGGTTGAGCCACAGATGTTCTCACATCGAAGGGTGATCCCATGGCAATGGACTTCAAAGGGGCCCAGGACCAGTTGACTGGATGCCAAATTAACAGGGAAGCAGCTTGCTACGTTCATCTGTCAGTGCAACTACAGGAACTGCTGAATTGGGCAAGAAATCTCTCTTGTGTTCCTGCAGCCAAAGAAGACACACAATCAGGGGGAATGCTTTGGGTAACAGGGGTTCTGGTCCATCTATATGGAAGGCAGCTTCATTTTTAATAGACATTTACATCTAATGCAGGACTGGATACAGCACAAGCTGAAATTAAGATTCCTGGGAGAAATATCAACAACCTGAGATATGCAGATGACTCTACCCTAATGGCAGAAAGTGAAGAAGACCTAAAGATGAGAGTGAAAGAGGAGAGTGCAAAAGCTGGCCTGAAACTCAACATAAAAAACCCCCAAGATCCTGGCATCCGGCCCCATCACTCCCTGGCAAATAGAAGGGGAGGAATTGGAAGCAGTGACAGACTTCTTGGGATCTAAGACCACTGCAGAGGGTGACTTTAGCCGTGAAATAAAAAGATGTTCACTTCTTGGGAGGCAAACAATGAGAAACCTAGGCAGCATAATAAGAAGTAGAGACATCACCCTGCCAACAAAAGTCGGCGCAGTCAAAGCAGTGGTCTTCCCAATAGTAATGTATGGCTATGAGAGCTGGACTGTAAGGAAGGCTGAGCGCAAAAGGATATATGTCTTTGAGCTGTGGTGCTGGAGGAGAATGTTGAGAGTCCCCTGGACTGCAAGGAGGTCAAATCAGTCCATCCTAAAGGAAATCAACCCTGAATGCTCATCGAAGGGACAAAGCTGAAGCTCAAGTATTTTGGCCACCAAATGAGAAGAGAGGACTCACTGGAGAAGGCCCTGATGCTGGGAAAGATTGAAGGCAAAAAGAGAAGGGGGCAGCAGAGGATAAGGTGGATGGATGCAATCATTGACACAATGGGAGTAGATCTGATCTGGGTGGACTACGGAAGAAGGCAGGTGACAAAGTAGCCTGGCTTGCGGTAGTCCATGGGGTCGCAAAGGGTCGGACTCGACTGTGTGACTGAACAACAACAACCTGCAAGAGCAGAGGATTGCACAGAGCATGGGAACTTTGGGAGCAGAACTCGCAGAAACAGCAGTTCAACAAAGCAGTGTTTCCAAGCTAGGGGCTCATGATGAATTATGGCTCCATTTTCTCTCATAGCTGACAAGCAGACAGTCAGAAGATACGCGGAAAGCTGTTTGGGGCAGAGACCTATCGCTGGGGCTTTTCTCCCTCCACAAAACCCCCGGTGCATTGACAGGGGGGAAACAGCAGCTGGCCTCCATGAATGGCCAGGAAGCAAATGCTGAATTGAAAGAGGGGTGTGAACTCTGTATCTTCCATGGGCAGCTCATGTGACAACAAAATAGAGTCTGTACTATAACTATGAGGAGGAACTTGCAGCAGATTGATGGGCACACATGTACCTGTGGATCGTATTCCGCAAGAAAAGCAGTTGCCTTTGCTTAAACTAGGGGTGCCCAAACTACGGCCCACGGGCCAGATCCAGCCCCCATGCCAATTCATCTGGCCCACACCACCCTCGTCACTCCTGGAAGTGGAAGTAAAACACACCCATCCGGGAGCGTTTTACTTCCACTTTCAGGAGCGACTAGGGCAGGATGGGCTGGATGAATTGGCATCGGGGCTGGATCTGCCCTGTGGGCCGTAGTTTGGGCACCCTTGGTTTAAATGCTTCCTCCTCACCCTGCAAAATTCTGAAACAAGAGGAAGCTATGCAAGGCAGTTTGGGCAGCTCTCGTTTCCTCCTTCACCACTCCAAACCACACACTGCTTCTCATTCTTCCATCCAACATTCAAGGGCCATTGTCTCTAACCTTCACCCTCTCCACCCATCCTGGCTCTGTATCCCAAAGGAAAAGCCGGGACTTTTGCCAAAAGACGAAAGCTCCCCTCTGCAAGCAGGGCCCCGCTCCGCTTCCTGGCCTGGCCGGGTGTCGGAAGTCTTGTCCAAAGGCACATTTCTCACGCCAGGAAGCAACAGGTGGGTCCATACTGTACTTCAACTTGGAAATGAACTATGGGCCTCTGCTATCCTTGAAAAGGGAGAATGAATCAATTTGAAATTAAGCCTGAACATTTGCCAGGGTAAGTGACCTTCCCACCCGCCCAGGGAAACTGGGTTCATCCTTTTACAGAGCCTGGAGACCCACCCTGTCAGTCATTTGCTGACTGCCGGCTGTTGAGCCAGGCACAACCCAGATGCCAACAACCGTTGGAAGGGGCTCCGGCCAACAACACCTGGTGGGCCATGGGATGAGCTGCTTCCTGCCCTGTGCAGCTGGAGGCTGCGGGTGATCCTGAGCGACCTCAATCACTCCTGGAAAGCATCAGGCTGCCACTCACCCGGCAAAAAAGAGCATTCCCTTGCTCCATGGCTTGCTCTCTACGCCTCACGCCTCTTTAACTCACACCAAAGGAACATGGGAAAATCTCAGAGCTAATTCAAAAAGCCCTTTTATTCCCCGCTTCTTAGAGTAAAGCAAAACTAGCATTCTTTGCTTTCTCTTTTACGCCATCTGTAAACTAGCAAGGTAATGGCAAAGATCGCCCTTGCTCGAAAGCCAGTTGCATGCAACTCTAGGGTTCATTGCTCATCTCTGTTTATAGCCAAAGAGCCAGCACTGTCTGCATCTGCAGATGTTTCCATGGTCATGTGGCAGGCAAGACTAGACACTGGAGTGCACGGAAAGCTTTTACCTTTCCACCAAAGTGGTACTTATTTTGTTGTTGCTCAATTGCACAGTCAAGTCCGGCCTTTTGTGACCCCATGGACCACCATGCGCCAGGCTCCTCTGTCCTCTGCCATTCTCTGCAGCCCACGCAGGACTACACCCATCATGTCAATGATGCCATCCACTTCTTGCTTTCAAACTGCTAGGATGGCAGGAGCTGGGACAGAGACAGGAGCTCATTCTGTCATGCAGTACTCGAGTCTTGAACTGCTGACCTGCTGACCTTCCAGTTATCAGGTTCAGGGGCTTAACCACTGAGCCACCACAGTCCCATCTGTAAACTAGCAATACCCCCCGACCCCCCCCCCAAAAAAAATGGGCCAAAGGAGAAAGTGGAAAACCCTTTTATTTCTTTGATGCTTTCCAACAGCTTCTCAAAGTCCAACCCTGAGAGGTGGGAACATGTCTGAGTGAAGTATGGCGTGGACCTGTGCCACAGGACCACTGCGGTAGCCATTGGAATAGAAATGAGCTTACACTACATCCAGAGTCAACAAACAAAGTGGTTAGCCCATCTGGAGAGAATGTCTCGGGATTCCACATTGGAGATGGAGGAAGAGGAGCAGAAGAGGAATGAGGGACGCAGGCTGAGGAGCGTTAAGCAAAATAAAGGATTTTGCCCATGCGCACACTGTTGAAGGAAGCCTTGCTTCTTACACTTGAGTCTTAGGATAGGTTTGTTCTACAAATGTTAAAAAGCTTCATGAACCTAATTACACCTCTAGTCAAGAAATTGCAAAAACACCTTAATGGATTAAAAAAAAGTAATAATAATTAAAATCAAGGAAATACACCTTACAATACATGGGAAACTAATCCACTTATTTATTTGTTTGTTCAAATTTATATTGCCGCCCACTCACTGTAGCGACTCAGGGCGGCTTACAAACAATACATTACATTACAATACAACATGTTGGTGCAGGCTGAACAGAACAGAAGCCATTTAGAAATTTTAAAAACCCTGCAATGGTCTCCTAAGTGTTTCAACAGCTTTTTAAAAAAATAATCTTACCATACAAATAAATGCTGTCACAGATTCCAGAGATTTCAGAAAACATATTTATCAAGAAGCTCAAAGAAAAGCTGACAGGAGGATGACACCCAGCAAAATGACCATTTATTAATGTAAAAAGCAGAAGACTAAGTTGAACTAACACTTTACAGACAGCAGCAAAAGATCTGTGAGAAAGAATGAACATTTATTCAAATTAAGTTATATTTTCCTATACATCTGGGACAGAGACCATGAGTCAAAATGGCAAAAATGAGACAAGAGTTTATGGATGGGGACAACAGGCAGGCAGGCAGGCCAAAGCTGATGGGGAACAAAAAATAAAGGAATAGTGCCATAAAACCTTATTTTTCTGTGAATAGCACGCAAGTGTCACAAATAAATGAGGGGAACCCGATGTAGGGACATTTACGCACCTTGATACTCCTTCCTGAAAGTGTTTCTTTTCCCTTAGGACTATGATGGCAAACCATGGCACTCCAGATGTTCTTGAACTTCAATTCCCAGAAGCCCAAGTCCCTGTGAATCCACACGAATGGGATTACTGCGTAGTAATCCCATTCGTGTGGATTCACAGGGGCTTGGGCTTCTGGGAATTGAAGTCCATGAACAGCTGGAGTGCCAAGGTTCACCATCACTGCCTTAGGATGCCGCTTCCCATTCCTATTTGAATTTTCTTCCCATCCTTGTAAGACACACACTAAACCCATTCGTGTGAATTCATAGGGAGTGGACTTGATCTACAAAAGCTAACATCAAAATACAGCAGTGAGTCTTTAAAGCAGGGGTACCCAACCATGTGCCCCCCACCCCTCCATGGGCATTTGAGAAACAAAATGGCCACTCCCATCGTGCAGACAAGGCAAAATGACCGTCCATCCCTCGAAGCTGACTGAGAGAGCATGACCTGGCCCAAAGCTTGACAAGGTTGGGGACAACTGCTTTAAAGTGCCACAACATCCTCATCATTATTATTTTGTATGCTTGTCTCTGATATGCTTGAAACACACACAAACACGGCAACCATTTCAAAAATTTCAACTCTGGTTTGTTCATACCCCACCCCACCCCCACATTCTCCTCTCACCGGGGGGGGGGGGGGATGCTGCCTCACCACGAAAACAAGGCCAATGATTGCTAGAGGAAAGAACGGAGGGCTGGTTAGGGAGTTTGCACAGAGAACCAGGATGGCCTCCGAGGAGGTTCAGGAGGCCCAGTCTGTTGGAAAGGGTCTTGGGCAAAGCGGGGAAATGACTCTCGAGGAGGAGTTGTCCTGGTGCACTGGGCTTATTAAGCAACCCATAAATACAGCAGCATCACCCCAGGCACCAGAGCCCAGAAGGCGCTCTGCACGGCTTCTCAAGGTCTAAAGAGCTGCATGCTTGTTTTATATAAACATCTAATCCCCCAGACTCCCCCCCCCCCAAAAAAAAAAAATAAGGCAGCTTTCCTTGTCAGCTGCAACAGAGGAGCACTCCCCGGATGCAACATGATAAGTAGGTTTGCTTGGCTAGAATTGGGAACCTAAATCCATATTTAAAGCAGCTGGAAGGCAGTAAAGAAAGAAGGCAAGGGGTTGGGCAGAAGGGGCTGGATTTTCTTCATCTCCTGGCCTCTGCCCTGGGTCCTATCCTGGCATCAGACGGTCTATGCTTCATCTACCTGTCTGGCCAGGTTATCCTGCTATGGTAATAAAGTAGACCAGTGATGGCAAACCTTGGCACTCCAGTTGTTCCTGGACTTCAATTCCCAGAAGCCCTGGTCAGCAGGAGTGCTGACTTGGGCTTCTGGGAATTGAAGTCCAAGAACACCTGGAGTACCAACGTTCGCCATCACAGGAGTATATCCTACTGCCAGCAACTCAATACCAAGTGTCAGGTGGCAGTTAACTAACCTGACCACCTTGAGGACTAATGGCCTTGGGTGGTGAAGTCCACAGGAAAGGGTGATAATGGTCCCCAAGTGGATTAAATCCATCTTGATGGAGGGCAGCAATTTTATCACTACTGACCTGGGGCTGAGAAGGACTTTGTGTGCCAAAAGGGCTCCGGACTAAAAAGTGACTCAGGGAACTGGATCAGTGGTACTATGGGGGTCATGCTGCGATGTGGAAGGCAAATGGAAGGCCACTGCATTATATTCTCAGGACAGTCTTCATGGCTAATCACCAATATTCAGATTGGGCAGCAGAAGAAGATGCTTCAACCATTGCCAGCTGCTGTACATCCTTTGGAAACTGTGAGCATGACAGGAAGCATCAAGGATGAGAGAGAGAGACTCCTCACTTGGGTAGAAATGAACAAGAGAGACTCCCCCACCCACCAGATGCCAGCCCCACATGTGGTTTTGATGGGGGACAAACCCTGCCCAGCCTCCTTTCTTCAACCAAACCATCAGAACCCATTCTCACCGCTTGGGGAAGAAACATAAAACTAGAGGGGATATACAGTTCAACCACTGAACGTTGACCACCCAAGGGACTGGGGGAAAGTGTTCATCCTACAGAGGTGGTCAACATACAGAACAACTGTACCAATATGTACACATGCCTCAATTTATTTTTATTAGAGAATGTTAAATAGAAGCACACATAATGAAAAAATAGGAAAATCATTCATACAGTACTGTATCATACAAAATCAATACATCTACAGGGGGACACAATAAGAGCCTCCTTGAAGACTGTGGTATTTTTGAAACACAATCAGGCATAGCCTGGTAACGGCAGTCTTGTGTTGCCAGCTAATCTTTCTCGCACTAGGTCAGGCGAAAGGAACTGAAGAATAAACTCACCAAAAGGTGTCTTCATTTTGGCAGTTTAACATCTGGCCTAGACACGGAAGAAGAAGAATTGCACGGTTTGCATGCGTCTGTGTTGTGTGTGTATTTGTTTCACTTACCATTAGCTATTTCTATTGATCTTGGGGGGTGGGGGTGGGGTGGAAATGAAGTGGGGAAAAATTGAAGTCTTTGTGCAATTTGTATTATGAAATGAATCCATAAATATCACTGATAAGCTGCCGAATCAAAGTCAAAAATATTGTATTCTTTGATATTCTTCTTGAAAGAAATTCATTGCTACCAACTCTGCACTTCACTGTTCTTGCCCTTGATGTCAGACTGGACTCAACTGGTCAAGTTATAGAGAGTAAATTAATATTATGTGTCAAGGTCCAGATGGTAAGCATACAACTTACAGAGGGGGTCAATATAGAGAGATTAGCTTTCTATTGTGTACATACGTTGTATGCCTGTTTGTCATATGGTATTGTTGCTTGCTCATTTAATTATTTGTAAACAACCCAGAGTGGGTAACATCCCAGATGGGTTATATGAAAATGGAATAAATAAGTAAAATAAATAAATAAGGAAGTAAACTTTAAGGTCAAGGTTACCCTTGCTTGAAAGCCAGTTGTATCTGACTCTAGGGTTCAGTGCTCATATAGCCAAAAAGCCAGCACTGCCTGTGTCCGCAGACATTTCCATGAACATGGGGCAGGCATGACTAGACACTGGAGTGCATGGGACACTGTTTACCTTCCAATCAAAGTGGTACCTATTTATCTACTTGCAATTTCTTGCTTTCGAACTGCTAGGATGGCAGGAGCTGGGACAGAGATGGAAGTTCGCTCTGTAAGTACTTGGGTCTTGAACTGCAGACCTGCCAACCTTCTAGTCGTTAACTTCAGCATCTTAACCACTAAGCCGCCGCAGTAAACTTAGGTAGGGGTAAAACCCAGCTCAAGACTGACACAGAGAAGAAAAATGTTGACAGTGAAGAAACAACCCTTGGCAAGAGGAATGAATGGTCTGAATGAATGGCCTGACCCACTGCAAAGAGACTTCTATGCTACTGAACTAGTAAGCTAATTCTTTCTGCTGCTCTTCTGCTTTAGAATGAAGCCCAAGCCATTTCCATGGTAGGTGGAGAGATAGGCTTCCTTCACTTATAGGCAGTCATGCTAGAAAAGGCCTCCTCCCATAGCCTGTCTTTAGCGTGTGTGCAGTTTACACGATGGAAGGATGCACAGAGAAAACACCAGAACAAACTACCCGTCAACTAAATAACCCATAATTGCTTCCCCAGGTTTGAAAGTGACAGTTTTATTTTTAATAGGATCAATTCAAAAATCTACTACTCCATTAACCAAAATTAAAAAAAGAAAATCCCATTATTCTTAAGTATTTTCATATGCATTTAAAGCTGGTCGTTAACCTCCGAGTCCTGGTTTTATTTTGTTTTCATTAGTTCCTCCAAGGCAGAGCTCCAATCCCAGGCCTGTTCCCTGAAAGGCAAGGAAACCTGGGTGAGAAATTACCCCACCCCCACCCCTCCTTCCATTCAGCCGTCTGGGAAGGGTCTCCGGAGAGCTTTTCTTCTGCACAGCAGCTGGGAACGGCTTGTTGAGAAGGTGGCCCTGAGAACATGGCAAGCGCATCTGAGAGGGGAATTGACCACCACTGTCGCTCTCCATCACTTCCTTCTCCTCTAGAGGAGGAAGTACAGAGCTGGACAGCTGGGAGATTATGAGCCAGCCAGGGAAGAAGAACATGGAGGACTTTGCCACCCCTCCCCCATACCCTCCATCAACATATTGTAATGTATTGTTTGTAAGCGCTGCGGCAAGTGGGTGGCAATATAAATTTGAACTAATAAATAAATAATAAACAGGCCCCTGGAACTGTGGGTAAGTCCACCGGCTGCAGTTCCCTACAGCAAGCCCAGAGGTAGCACTGGCGATGGTCAGTTTCTGGTCAGCTGAAAAAGTAAACTCAAAAGTTGCATGTGACATCATGGTGATATTTTTCTAACAACAAATTTATTCCAGGTTAATTGCCTTGTTTGGGTCTTGTTTGAATGAAGTGGGTTTTGTAAAATATTTGGCCATCAGATTTCCAAGTTGATATGTTTTGATATTTGAATGTTATTATAGGAAACCACTCCAGGTACAGTTTTTGGAAATGGGGCATATAATAAACAAAGCTAACTGAGCGGAAATAAAAGTTACATCCCTCCACTGGGCCTTACACTGGAGGCGACTCTGATCTCCACTCTAAAGCATAGACTTTTGGAGCTGGCTGGATAGCTTAGTGCAGTGATGGCCAACCTTGGCACTCCAGGTGGACTCCAGTTACCAGAAGCCCAAGTCAGCACTCCTGCTGATCTGGCAATTGAAGTCCAAGAACAGCTGGAGTGCAAAGGTTGCCATCACTGGCTTAGTGGGTTCTGTATCTAGAGGTTCGGTTTCCCTTCAATGCCTCCTCCCAGGGTAAGAGTGTAGAATTGACTCAATGGCTGTGAATTATCGGTTTATTAACAGCAGGAAAGGAAAAAAATAGAACCAAATGTGGGGCACGCAGGAGGAGGAGGAAGAGGCTGGAGGAAGATTTTTGTGTATCTGTTCTGAAAACAATTCAAGAACTAAGCATTAAGTAATAAGTTCTGCATCTTGCACAGACTTCTAGCAACGTTCTAGCTCAGTGGTGGTGAACCTATGGCACGCATGCCAGAGGGGGCACCCAGAGCCCTCTCTGTGGGCACAGACACTGTTGCCCCAGCATAGAGTTTGCCCCACCCCTCTGTCCAGCAGCCCAATGGGAGTGTTTCCTCTCTCTCCTGTCACAGAGTTCGCTCCACCCCTCTGCCCAGCAACCCAATGGGAGCGCTTCCTCCCTCCCCTGTATGGGGTAAGGCGGGTGGCTCACATGCAGCATGAGGGTGTTGCATGGACGGCAGCCTGTTGAGTCTGTGGTGAAGGTGAGTTGTTTTTTCTAAACTAAAACCTCTGTATTCAGGTTAAATTTAAATTTAATTTAATTTAATTTTTTATTTATTTCTACCCCACCCAAACAGGTGAACCCAACTCAGGACAGCTTACAGTCAAAAGTATAAACACAAGTATAAACACAAGTAATAATACAAATAACACAATAATTACATCACATTCAAAAGAACAAATACAATTCTTGATACCAAAAAATAAAAAATACCATATTACAATAATAATTTAACAATGCTAATTCCACAGCCTCTCTACCCCAGCCAATTAGTCCAGGGGTGGCTGCGACGAAAATCCCACCACCCCACCCACGGCTTTTCTCCTCAGCCCCAGGAGAGAGGAGCCCAGAGACAGCTGGGTGGCGATGTCGGGGCCACCCGGTGAAGTCCGCGTCTTTTCCCCCTGGCCCTGGGAGGGAGGAGCCCGGAGACAGCTGGGCAGCGTTTGCCGTTTTGGCACTTTGCAATAAATAAGTGAGTTTTGGGTTGCAGTTTGGGCACTCGGTCTCTAAAAGGTTTGCCATCCCCGTTTTGGCTTTTCTCAGGCACACTCGTACAGTATTTGTATTTTATGAAGGGGACATCTGCCATGGGGAAGAGAACACCCTCATGGGGGATCCCGCCCACTTGCTCCTACCCCACCGCCCTGCCCAATAAAGTTCAAGGAGGAGGATCTCCCCAATGGCCACTGAATGGCTGGTTTAAATGTCACAGACTCTGCCATGTCTGTCCACACCAAAGCCATTTCCCAACATAACCATCTTAGGGCAGCAATGGTGAAACTTGGCACACCAGATGGTCCTGGACTTCAATTACCAAAAGCTCAAGACAGCACTCCTGCTGATCAGGGCTTCTGGAAATTGAAGAACAGCTGGTGTGCCAAGGTTTGCCATCACTGTCTCAGGGAGAAGGAGGCCATGGGCAAACAAGGAGAAGCAAACATAGTCAAAAACAACCACCTTCTGGTGTCACCTGCTTTCCATCTTTGTACTCCTAAGTGGGCCCCAGACCATTCACAGGAAGTGCTGTGATCACAGAAGACCCTGAGAATGTCTGAAGGTGGCCCCAATCCACAAGCAGCTGTGACTGGCCCAAGATCCAGAGGGGGCTATCAAGACACGCATGGCTGCAACAGATAGACCCTAAGGAAGACTGAGCACAGATGAATAGATGCCTTTGAACTGTGGTGCTGGAGAAGACTCTTGAGAGTCCCCTGGACCGCAAGAAGATCAAATCAGTCCATCCTAAAGGAAATAAATCCTGAATGCTCATTAGAGGGACAGGTACTGAAGCTGAAGCTCAAGTACTTTGGCCACCAAATGAGAAGAGAGGACTCACTGGGGAAGGCCCTGAGGCTGGGAAAGATTGAAAGCAAAAGATGAATGAGATGGTTAGATGGCATTGTTGATCCAGTGCACATAGATCTGGATAGACTTCAGAGGATGAGGGATGATAGAGGAGCCAGGCATGCTGTGGTTCACGGGGTTGTAAAGGACTGGACTCGACTGTGTGACTGAACAGCAACATCAAGTCATCTGTGGGTCAGACACTGTGACACTGGGCGGGAAACGTCCCTGAGGAGCAGATCCATCTGATAAGCAGAGACCACAGGGTGCCATTTCTTCACTGCACCCAAACTCAGATCTTGGCATTAACAGAAGGATAAGTCAAGTCAGGCACCCAGAGATGTCAGCTGCAGTTAAAAAAAGGAGGATTGAGCATTATAAAGTGCCTTTCATTCCTGCAGGAGGGAGGAGAGAACATTGAGCATTTGAGAGATTAATCCACAGCTTTTGCCGAAAGAGCTGCTACATTATTATTTTTTTATTATTATTATTAAGAAGCCTCCAACTACGAGCTAACAGAAAATGGATTATGTTAGGCCAGATGTCAGGACTTCTCAGAAACAATGCGAGGTTGTGTGTCTCACACCATCCTCATTAAAAAGATTAAAAAGTACTTCCTACAGAGGGGGAAAACCCACTTTTAAAAAAAAAACACCCATAGCTACTGTTTTCTTCTTGTCTGTAACATTTCCAATCCCAGCAGATGAATTTTTCTTTAATGAGATGTCATTTTTGGAGAATGGGTTTAACATCCCTTCAAATAAAATAAAAAAATCTTACTCCCAAACCTTTACAAAACATGTCAAGATTATTAAAACAAAATTTACCACACAGACAAAAGTATATATATTAAATTGCTGCCAAAAAAGAGAGAGAAGTCTTGAAAACTAGCCATTTTGCAGAATTCATGACACAGCCTTTTTTCCCCACTAAAAGTGATGGAAAGAGCTTTTCCAACTTATCTGCTTAAACACAAGGTTTCTGTTTTCTTCTCAGGTTTTTATCAAATGAATTGGGGGGCCAGGGGGTGAGGGGTGGGGGCTGACAGCAAATGTAAAGGCATTAGTCATATTTCAGCGCCTTCTCAGATTAATGGCCTAGAAACTATAAAGCAGGGGTGCCCAAACTACGGCCTACGGGCCAGATCCAGCCCCCAATGCCAAGAGGGCTCCACTTCCACAGGGATGCTTCCCTGCTCTCTTGGCTGCCCAAGGACAACAAGGAAGGCAAAACACTCAGGTCGGTCTCTCCCTCCTGCTGCCACCCCAGAGAAATATAGATCGCCATGTCTCCGTGATGCATGGCCTGCTGGAATCATGCACTCTCAGCACTTGTTTGCTCCCCTGGACCCCGAGATCCAACCCTCCAGCTCATAAATCCCAGAGTGATTTAATAGGCCTAATCCCTTGCCAGCCACATTGATCCTCTGTGTCGGAATTCCCGCCTCTCCCCCCTGCAGTTGCAAAGTGCCAGTAAAAGCTAAAAGAGCCTTCCTGGAGGATGAGGAGGATATATTTTTAAAAAATGTTTAGCAAGAGCAGTTATGCTTCTCTACCACCCCACATAAGCGCTTCGTGGACTCTCTGGACAGTCCACAAGTTGATTAGCATTTTGACCCTAAAATGCTGGGGCCTCATTTCACTAACCTCAGAAGGATGGAAGGCTGAGTCAACCTTGAGCCCTAGTCAGGATCCAACCTCCAACCTTTTTGGTTGCAGAACAGCAGTTTACCCACTGCACCAACTAGTAGCGGCAAGATCATTTTTAAAAGCTATTTCAGAAATCACTTGCTAAATTTCCAGACGGAAGGGGCCAAGCTTATCAGATGAAAATAATCAAGATGTCTCCTCTTTGTCTAAACAATGAAGTTGTTGGTTGTTGTTTTGCATCTGAACATGTCATACTTGAGAGAAGCTGTCACTCTTACTCAGTATCCTCCAAGAGGCATCTTCAATGAGGTGTCACAAGCCATAAATGCAATTGGTTTATCAACCCATTTAAGAGCCAGATATTTAATCAACCAGAAGATCATTAATCAAAACAAACCCATGAGGAATGCCGGGTCTTGCCAAGTGTCAGCTTACAAATGCACATTTAAGTGCAGAGAACGAGAGAGAATGGGTTTGGTAAAAGCCACTGTCTGATGCAGAATCTGACCACCCCAATGATTCTGGGTTCGGCCTTCATACGGACATCAAAGAAAAGCACTCAAAAATTGCTCATCCAGGGCAGAATGAGTGCCACAGTCCAGGCAGAGCTCCGTCATTGCTGGGTGAACGGTATGTTGGCAACCATCAGTCATGGCACAATTTGACAAGTTTATTCTGAGATGTCCCCATGGTGGAAGATTCCATTCATCCCTTCAGAGACCGTGAAGCTTTTGAGCAGAGCTCGTTATGGAAAATCTTATTCCGGCCTTCAGCACAAATTCTCCCTCTGTCACCTCCCATTGTCCCTGCTAATCCCCCAACAGCCTCTAAATTTGGCATATTCCCTCTGCAGCCACAGAGAAGATGATACAATGCCCTCTACTAGGATTTTCATTCCTCAACCCAGTAGCCTGAGAGACACACAGTCACTCTTAATTGTTCTTCAAGCCCCATCCGTCGAGTCTGACCTTTGCGATCCCATGGACCACTGCACACCAGGCTCCTCTGTCATCTGCCATCCTCTGCAGCCCGTCCAGATCTATGCGCACTGCATCAACACTGCCATCTAGCCCTTCGATCTTTCCTAGCATCAGGGTCTTCCCCAGTGAGTCCTCTCTTCTCATTGGGTGGCCAAAGTACTTGAGCTTCAGCTTCAGTATCTCTCCTTCCAAGGAGCAGTCAGGGTGGATTTCCTTCAGGATAGACTGGTTTGATCTCCTTGCAGTCCAGGGAACTCTCAAAATTCTCCTCCAGCACCACAGCTCAAAGGCATCCATTCTTCTGCGCTCAGCCTTACTTAGGGTCCAGGTCTCACAGCCATACATTACTATTGGGAAGACCACTGCTTTAACTATGCGGACTTTTGTTGGCAGGGTGATGTCTCTACTTTTTATTATACTGCCAAGGTTTCCCACAACTTGCCCCCCCCCAAAAAAAAATGAGCCTCTTTTTATTCCATGGCTAAAGACACCCTCTGCAGTGATCTTAGATCCCAAGAAGGTAAAGTCTGTCATTGCTTCTATTTCTTCCACTTCTATTTGCCAGGGACTGATGGGGCCAGATGCCATGATCTTGGGTTTTGTTTTTTTTAATGTTGAGTTTCAGGCCAGCTTTTGCACTCTCCTCTTTCATTCTCTTCAAGAGGCTCTTTAGGTCTTCTTCACTTTCTGCCATTAGGGTAGAGTCATCTGCATATCTGAGGTTCTTGATATTTCTCCCAGCAATCTTAATTCCATCCTGTGCTTCTTCCAGCCCTGCATTACACATGATGTACTCTGCATACAGTATAAGTTAAATAAGCAGGGTGACAATATACTGTACAGCCTTGCAGTACTTCTTTCCCTATTCTAAGCCAATCAATTGTTCCATATCCTGTCCTGTCGCTTCTTGACCCACATACAGATTTCTCAGAAGACAGATGAGGTGGTCTGGTACCCCTATCTTTTAAGGATTTGCCATAGTTTATTGTGCTTTGCACAGTCAAAGGCTTTGGTGTAGTCCAGTAGTGGAGAACCTATGGTATGCATACCAAACGTGGCACTCAGAGCCTTCTCTGTGTGCACCCCAGCCAAGAGTTTGTCCTCCCCTTCTGCCCAGAAGCCCAACGGGAGTGCTTCCTCCCTCCCCCCAGCCCAGTTCACCCTGCCTCTCCGCCCAGCAGCGCAATGGGAGCATTTCCTCCCTTCCCTGTTGCTATGTTGGCACTTTGTGATAAATAAGTGGGTTTGGGCACTCGTTCTCTAAAAGGTTCGCCATCACTGGTGTAGTCAGTGAAACAGAAGTATAGCAGACATTTTTCTGGTACTCCCTTGCTTTCTCCATGATCAGTGCACGGAACAGTGCAGGGAACACTGTTACCATTACCGACAAAGTGGCACCTATTTATCTACTTGTAATGTCTTGCTTTCAAACTGCAAGACTTGCAAGGATGCCTATGAGCATGAGTTCTGACAAAGGCTACCTGCATACACTCTAATGAAGTAAAGAGTCTCAACCTGAATCAGTGGTTCCCACTGAGGGGCCCAGGCCCAGAAGCCTCAGTCAGTCCATTTGGCTTATCATTGTTTTGGGGAATTGACTGAGGCTTCTGGGAATTGAAGTCCAAAAACCAAAGGTTGGGAAGCACTGACCAGAATGAACATATGATTGCTCCTGCTGCTTCTAGGGCCGTGATGGCGAACCTTGGCACTCCAGGTGTTCTTAGACTTCAATTCCCAGAAGCCCAAGACTCTGGGAATCCACACGAATGGGTTTACTGCACATGACATACATGCCAAGGTTTGCCATAATGGCTCTAAGAAAAGCATTGGAGGGAAAAGAATGTTATAGCCATAGTTTGGGACCTTTAACTACCCGTATCCAGCCTTCCAAAGGAAAGAGAGAAAGGGCCACCACATCGGACAAGCCAACCGTGCAATGCCCAACAGTCCAGAAAAGCAAACTGCGCAGCTCACACTCCAAGCTCCCCTGGAGGCACTTAACTGAGATTGGGAATGTGTCAGCAAAATGGAGATCAAATGGCAAAGAAAAGCTCGAAGGAAAACTCTATTCTGCCAAGATCCAGATGAGTGCAAGACCAATGATGGGAAAAATAGGCCTTCATGACACTCCCCTTGGGAATGGAAGAGGGAGGAAGCAATCCAGGAATCCTTGCTGGTGATTTCTACTGAAGGAAAAACAACAACAACAGCTCACTTGTATCAAAGGCTGCTCTCCCATCAGGAAAATAAATGCTCAATCCTGAAGTGGAAAAAAAGGGGGGGAGAACATCATATTTCACACTCAGATCAAAACTATTTATCACTTCGTTTTTTTCAAGCAAGATGAGGTTTGATGTTTGTGCAATTTTAGTTCAAGGAAGAGATTGGTGAGGAGGTCAAGTATGGATTCCTCTGAAAGGAAAGGGCCTTTACTGGACTCCTTTGGGTTCTCTCACAACTTAATATTAATTTACAACCATCAGGACAATTGACATTCAAGAGCAGAGTGCTACCTGCAGAGGGTATTCGCCTCCTGAGCTCACTGCCTTTGGACTTCGGCATGGCGGGGCGAGAGAAGACCTCTGGCCAGGAGTGCCAGGACTCCACTTGTTGGCGCTCCTGGGCCCCGCCCCCACGATGGGCTTAAGAAGTCGCTGCGTCGAGACTGGTCCCTGCCACCTCTGGACTTCGACCCGGTGGGGTGAGAGAAGACCCTGGCTGGGAGTGCCAGGACTCTCCCACCTGTTGGCGCTCCCAGGCCCCACCCCCACACCAGGCTTAAGAAGCCGCCACGGCAAGACTCGTCCCCACTGCCTCTGGACTTTGGCCCAGCGGGGTGAGAGAAGACCTCCAGCCAGGAGCGCCAGGACTCTTCCACCTGTTGGCACTCCCGGGGGCCGCCCCCACACAGGGCTTAAGAGGCCGCCACGGTGAGCCTCCTCCTCCTCTGGAATTTGCTCATGGCTAGGGTGAGAGGCTTGATATTACTGGTTCTTGTGCTGTTATAGTGTATTATTATATGTCGTTCTTGTAATTTGATTTAGATATATTGTACTAAATTTTATATATTGTATTACTGTGCATTTATTGTATTTGGTTTGTTTAAATTGTGATGACCTGTGATCTGTGTATGATGTTATTATCATTATGTAACTGTGTATTCTGCATTCCTATAAGCCGCCCAGAGTCGGTGTCGTGAGTGGGGCGGGGTATAAATCTAAAAATTAAATTAAATTACATGGATCCCAAAATCACTTTAAGAGGCAACAGTTGTAGTAAAAGAATATCTTATTCTTAGAGTTTTCATTCTGGCTTTCATCAGAACTTCAGAGTTTGTGCTATCCTCTACCTATTGCAAAAGGAGGTCCCTTAAAGAACGCAGAGCCTGCAATGCCTTGAGGACTGGAGTGACACCAAATCAGATCCTGATTCAACTACAGATTTTTGCAGCAGGCCCATACAAACTTCCTTCCCATGAGAACAGCTTGAGACTTCTATTTCCAATGCTGCTCTTTGGTGCTGTTATGTGCAACTTCATCTCCAGGTACAGTATTGGTGATCTTTAAGGTGATCAGCCATGAAAATTGTCCTAGGACCAATAATAATGCAGTGGTCTTCCATGTGCCTTCCTCATCCTGGTTTGACACCCAGGCCACTGATCCTGTTCCATGGGTCACTTTCTGATCCTTTTAGCACTCAAAGTCCTCCTCAGCCCCAGGTCAGTAGTGATAAAATTGCTGCCCTGCATCAAGATGGATTCAAGTGGGATTTAATCCAGTTGGGGACCATCCCCCTTCCCTGTGGAGTTCAGCACCCAAGGCCGCTAGTCCTCAGGGTTGTCAGGTTAGTTAATTGCTGCCTGACACTCAGCACTGAGTTGCTAAGAGTATGGTCTGCTCCCATGATGGCAAACCTTGGCACTCCTGGTGTTCTTGGACTTCAATTACCAGAAGCTCAAGTCAGCACTCCTGCTGATCAGGACTTCTGGGAATTGAAGTCCAAGAACAGTTGGAGTGACAAGGTTCATCATCATTGGTCTACTCTATTACCATAGCAGGATAATCTTATGTGTAAATAAGACAGAAACACAATCCTTTTTTAAAAAAAAAGTGGACTTGTAAGCTTTATACTTCCAGACTCTGTGTTCCACATGCAAACAAAACAGTGTAGTATAATGTATTTTTCCAATTAACCTATGGATGAGAATGAGACAAACCCCCATGAATGGTTTGACTACTTCCATTATTTTATTTTATTTTTACATAACTCCACTCTCAGGAGCTTCTCTTGACAAATGGCTTCACTGCTCATTGCTCACTTGGGTTCATTACTAAGAAAACCTAGAAACTAGCCATGAACTCATGGCAGGTTTGTATCATCAGGTACCATGTGAAATCCAGGTAACAACATGCAGATCTTATGCATTTACACCAGAGTTTCCCAACCTTTGGTTTTTGGGACTTCAATTCCCAAAAGCCTAAGTCAATTCCTCAAAGCACTGATCAGCCAATGGACTGACTGAGGCTTCGGGGAATTGAAGTCCTCCCTGTGGGGGATGGTCCCCATGTTGGGAACCACCGATCTACATCCAAAGAAACCATTTACTGCAAGTGGACTGGTTCAAATTATCCACAAAATGTGGGCAAAACCACCCTCTTAAGGAACGGCTGCCATGGAAGCCAGAGAAACCCACATCTCTCTTTCCCCATCACCTCAATTTACTACTAGAGCACCATCCCTTCCCTCCCAATGGCAAGAGGGAGAAGAAGGGAGAGGGAAAATCCCGAAAGAGATAAAGGGGGAGGAGTGAGAAAGAAGCATGATCAATAAATCTTAACCTCATTGGAGCTCTTATTAAGTAAATTAATTTAAGTTAATTTAACTCGATCATGACTCCCGATCACAGTGATTTAGCGAGGGGGGAAATTGCATTAGGAAAGGCAGCACACACTAGATAGAAGAACGGAAGAAAATTAGATCCACTTAGCAATGTGAATTAATATGGAAATAGCAGGTGTAAATTTAACCTTATCAAGAGAGTGAAAATTATCTTCATAAATTTGTAGAAATGGCCCCCAAGTCGCTTATAAATCTATTTAAAACAAAAATATTACAAAAGTGCAGTAAAATTAATTTAAAATATACTTCCATCTATGGCCTCCAGAAAAGTCAATGGCCAAGCGAAGTTTAATGCAATCTAGCAATAAAGGGAGAAGGAAACGAATCGCCGAGGAATTAAGCCTAGAGGAGGGTGGAGGAGAGACAGGAGGGATTCTGAGAGTTCCCCACCCTTCTCTTTCTCCCTCACCCCTTGTGATGCATGGTTAACACAGGATTTTTATGGAGGGAGGGACTGCCCTCTCCACGTGGACATCCTGGTCCAGTGCAGGAGTCAACAAACTTGGCTCTCCAGGTGTTCTTGGATTTAAATTCCCAGAAGCCCAAGTCAGTACACCTGCTGATCAGGGCTTCTGGGAATTGAAGTCCAAGAACATCTGGAGAGCCAAGTTTGCTGAGTCCTGGTCCAGTGGATCAGACATAGAACAAAGGAAAACTCAACCAGCAGAAAAGACTCCCTCCTGGACAAGCCAACATCTTCAGTGTCCACCTGAGGTCCATTAAGAAACCACACAAATCAAAAGAGCCTGATTGCAGGGTCTCACCCATCCCTCACAGACAACACTGAGAGTTCAATCAACCCAAACTCCCTACCTTGCTCGGAACAAGCAAAAGAACATGTCCATGGGTGCTCAGCTGAAGAACTTCCCATAACCGGCAACGCCTATATACTTACACACTTTGGTATTGTATCAAAGAGATATTTTTTAAATGTTATGTTGAATGTTCTCTATACAACAGACCAAGAAGCAAAACAAATAATAAAGCTTTGATCCCACGTTAGGAACTACTGCATGAGAGGAAAGCAAGAGTACTAGGGGAAAAGGAGCTTCTTGAAATGGACAGACTCAGTAAGAGTAAACAGATCTGATCAGCACTGGTGGTACAACCAGCACAATGCCATTAATAACAGAACCTTTGGCGGTCACGAATTCATGTAACTGCTGAAAGTTGGAAGGGACTTGACAGCACATATTAACAACAGAGGTGCACTAAATGGAAATGAGCTAGAGATGCTGCATCTGGATCAGGTCCATATGTATGTTCTGAACACCTAAAGAACCAAGATATAGCCACAGATGTCTGTGCAGAGAGCATTCCTTGGCACATGCATGATAATGGCATTCTTATCCCCACTGTCAGAAATACCACCAATTAGTGTAGCACAGGGGTAGCCAAACTTTTTGGGCCATGGGCAGGTCACATGGTTCAGGGGGCCGGTCACAATGGTCCATGGGCCAGATCCAGCCCCTGAAACCAATTCATCCGGCTCATTAAGCCCTCCTGGAAGCAGAAGTAAAATGTGCCCGTATACTGTTTATTAAATTTTACAGGCGTACTTCTACTTCCGGGAGCAATGAGGCCTTTGTGGGCCAGATGAATTGTTGTCAGGGGGCCAGATCCAGCCCATGGGCTGTAGTTTGGGCACCCCTGGTGTAGCAAGTCACAAATAGAGTAGGCTTGTTTGAATCAACTGAATTTACAAAGATACCAAATCTCCACTGATTTCATGGCCCTATTCTAGTGCAACTTACTGCACTCAGCAACAGATAATTTCAGCCATGTGCAGGAAATACAGGCTGACACAATCTCGAACTGCCCAAGAACATCACACAAGCATCAGGCGTGCTAGATGAATGCCAGGAGTATTGGCCGGAATCAATCAGCAGAAAAGTTGTAAGTGATATTTTAAAACAACTGGGATATGAACGTATTAAAAATCAACCTGCCAAAGCTTTATCATACCATAACATTTTATGCTACAACATTTCATGAGTGTAATGCTGTCCAAACACCCAGCAGAATCAACTTTCTCTCTTTTTTTTTTTACAGCAAGTATGAATAAACGTCATGTATGACAAAGGTCACTTCACCTTCTAACCCACAATTTTAGAAATAGATTATGTATCCTGCATAAAAGCAGTGGTGGGTTCATTATGATCAAGCATGTTTTTAATCCATTTTTTGTATGAGAGATCGTGATAATCAATTGCTTTTTTTTTTTTTTGGAAGGTGGTTAAGTGCTTTTAAATTCCTGAAATGGCAAATTGTTTTGATGCTATCGTGTTATTAAATTACTGGTGACAGACGTTCTAAAGATATAGCATCTGGTTCTTAATTCTGCAACTGTTTTGAAACTATAACAAATAGTGAATAATCAGCTTTCTTTTTTTAAAAGGGAGTATCAGCATTTTTTATTTCTTATTCTGAAGAAGAAGAAATGAGGAAGTTAATTCTATTTGATTTTAAAATTAATTTCCCCCCTTTTCAAGCCAGCTGCCAGATTCACCCTTAGAACTTCATATACACCTTAAAAAACTAATCATTTGCAAATTTGAACTGGTCATCCTCCGGACTGCTCATGTAACTAAGCAGTTCCAAAAGGATGATTGTTTGTTATGTCTTCGTGTTACAGTTAGACATTAGATCAGTGTTGGTGAACTTTGGCACTCCAGGTGTTCTTGGACTTCAATTCCCAGAAGCCCAAGTCTCTGTGAACCCACACAAATGGGTTTATTGCACGTACATGCAGTAAACCCATTTGTGTGGATTCACAGAGACTTAGGCTTCTGGGAACTGAAGTTCAAGAACACCTGGAGTGCCAAAGTTCACCATCACGGCATTAGATAGTACCCAGCCAATTCTGGTTCTACTCAACAAAGCTGTCTTCAGCTTCTGGACAGAACTTTCCTTTATGGCTGAAAGTTTACCATCCCTAGCAGAGCAACCATTGAAAATGCTACCTGGACGTTGAGAGCCTTCTGGTTCTCCAGTTCTGGGCAGGGCTGCTGAAAGACGTTGCAGGTCCTGAAGGAGAGACTGCTGCCTTCTTCACAATCCTATAGCGAGTATTTACCACTTTATTAGAGCCCGCACAGAGGAGGAAACTGGATCCTGGGATTCAAAGAGAGAGAGAGAGAGAAGGAATAAATATTGGCAGAAGAAAAACAGGAAGCATAACGAGTCTTAAAAACCAAAGAGGGAAATGTATCATCAAATGCAGGTAGGCCTTTGGACAATCCACACCAGCGGTGATCAAAAAGGTCTTGTCCAGGTTGCACCCAAAAGTACCAAACAGAGCCTGTTGTAAAAATGGCAGTTGGTTCATTCCCCCCGGAAGGCTCCCTTTCCAATTTACCTAAAGTAGGAGAACAAATAGGTCAATCTTAGAAGAAATTAACCCTGACTGCTCCTTAGAATGTCAAATAGTAAAGATGATGCTAAAGTACTTTGGACATCAAATGAGAAGAGAGAAAGCACTTGAGAAAGCCTTGATGCTGGGAAGGGCGGAGGGCAAAAGAAGAAGGGGGTGGCCAAAAATGAGATGGCTAGATGGTATTGTAGGTGCCATGGGCATAGAACTGAGCGAGTTGAGGAGGATGGTGGAGGACAGAAGTGCCTGGCGGACATTGGTCCATGGGGTCGCAAAGGGTTGAAATCGACTGTGCGACTGAACAACAACAACAAAAAGGAGGAGAAAAAGCACATGTGGTGCACACACTTTCTGCAGAATGGGAGGCACGGGAACTAGTTTGCAAATCGGTGTCCTCATGAGCCCAGAACTCAAATAGGTTGCTTGGTTGTTTGTTTGTTTGTTTGTTTGTTTTTTGGGGGGGCTCTTCTCAGGGATGTGGGAAATGGAGGGCGATACTGGAGGGAGTTTCCCAGGACAATACCATTTTGTTTTGACAGTACATGTTGACCTTAATACAATCATCCAGCTACATAAATCTCCCCCTGGTTTCATGTCCGCTTCCTTCTGGCACAGAAGATAGATACAGCTTACTCAGAATATGGTGAAAGTCAAAAGAGCTTGACATTTCTTATGCAGATCTAAATTAGACATTAGCTAGAAATAAGAATAGCCAATACCCAATACAATTGTACTACAGTACTCCCTCATACTCACTTAAAGTTGTGGGTGGTTCCCAGAACCCTTTGAACCAATTAAACACTTTCCATCCACCCATCCTAAATGCAAAATTATCACTAGTGGAGGAGGAGGGAGATATCTTCTGATTAGAAGCCACTTTATTATCACAATTTCTTTAAAGCTTGGACCTAAAAGGAAGGAAAGTAAGCAAGAAAGAAAGCAAACTCAGCAGTTCCTTGTGGTAGAGGAGGCGCTATAATTTGTCATATAGCTTGGAAGACACTTGTGTAACTTTACACAATCCATACAAATAGAAAACGTTGTTTGTCTGTTGGTATCCCATCCACTGGTAAAGGCTTACAACATTAAAACCATGAACAATATCAAATTATAACACAATAAAACCATAAATCAATAAACCAGTAAAACATAGCATTCAAGCATCAGAGCATCCTTAAGACCAGCTTGGGCAAGTACCCCTACTATTTCCCCAAAGCACACGGCAATTGCTGAAACTGACAACTGGACTATTATGCGGGGAAGGCTTCGCTGAACAAGAAAGTCTACAAAGCTACCTTAAACATGGTTATCTAACACAGAGTAAGACCAACAGCCACCTTGGATGGTATATAAAGGTGAGGGATGGGCAAATATGAGTCCCACGGGTGTCAGTGGACTGCAATCGCCTTCAGGTGGACAAAGCATCATGAGAACCCCCAAAAGCAGACTGCAATCTGGTCTAGGCTCTACAGTCCAGGAAAGAGATGTACAAACTGGCTCTACTGGGGACTAGACTGGAGATCTTATGCAGACAAGCCTTGGACTCTATCACTAAGCTATGCTTCCTTTCCTTTCCTTTCCTTTCCATTTGAACACTCGTTCGCCAGCTGTGAGGAGAGGAGGCAAAAGTCTAGAAAAAAAAGTACATGAAAAAACCTGAAGAGTCCTTAGGTTATGGAAGATGAATGTAATGGCTAGACATGCTAGCTCTTTTCAAACAAATGGTAAATTTATCAAACCCACTGAGGTCACAGCGTTCCGTGCGCTCCGGTGTCTAGTCATGCCTGCCACATGACCACGGAAACGTCTGCCGAAGCAGACAGCGCTGGCTCTTCGGCTTTGAAACAGAGATGAGCACTGAACCTTAGAGTCGGATACGACTGGCTTTCGAGCAAGGGAAACCTTTACCTTTACTGAGGTCACGACAGGAAGCAAAAATGGATTTAGATTAAATAAAGCCCAGTTGAGGTCAGGCATTAGAAAGAATCGGATCGCAACCAGTAGAAGATCCTTTTGAGGACAGCTGCATTTCTTTGCAGCAGATTTTTAAGAAAACAGGGAGCAGGTTCCGTGGGGATTTGGCCCAGAAGGACTGATGACGTTATCTAGTCCACAAAGAGATGAAGTTGCCAGATCAGGTACTGCAGTGGCTTAGTGGTTAAAACACTGAACTTGATGACTGGAAGCTCAGCAGCTCAGCAGTTTGAGACCCAAGTACTGCATGATAGAGTGAGCTCCTGCCTCTGACCCAGCTCCTGGCAACCTAGCAGTTCAAAAGCAAGGAACTGCAAGTAGCTAAATGGGGAAACAGCATTCTGTGTTGTCATGCCTGCCACATGTCCACGGAAACATCTGCACACGCAGACAGGGCTGGCTCCTTGGCTATAAATGGTGATGAGTACTGAATCCTTGATTCAGATACGACTGGCTTTCGAGCAAGGGAGACCTTGACCTTTACTCAATGCACCTAAATGGTTGCGAGTAGACCTTCAGCAATCTAAAGTGTTTCTCACTGTATGGAATCCAGCACCTCTCCATTTCTTAAATACGCAAATATTCACCAACAGTTGTACCCAACTCTTTGGCCTGGTGGGTTTGCTAATCTACCTCTTTTCCAAGGAACAGACCTTATTGGAGCCTTGCTAGCTTCCCACTGCCTTTCTCCAAATCAAACACAATGCATTTACTCACACACAAGGTATTGGTGCTGAAGCGATGGTTCTACCACCTACAGTGTTACAACATTAACTCAAAGCAACACTTATTGCCCTGGTGGCTAACCTTGGCACTCCAGCTGTTCTTGGACTTCAATTACCTGAAGCCCAAGCCAGCACTCCTGCTGCTCAGGGCTTCTGGGAAGGGAAGTTCCAGAACAGCTGGAGTGCCAAGGTTAGCCATCACTGAATTGCATCCAAACCCCACTTGACCCTAATGTTTAGGTAGAGCTATGTAATGTTAGGAATACAAAGTACAGTAATACCCCAGATAACGCTAAAACTTGGTTCCACGAGTCTTAGCGTTATCCTATTTTTAACGTTATACGATACATGTATCGTATAACATTAGAATCTTATGGGATGAATCGCATAACATTAAACTCCATAGAGGTACACTGTGACCGGCATAGACTTCAGCAAACATTATGCGATACATCCCATAGGATTTTAACGTTGGGCGATGCAATTTTTTCCAGATTCCTTAATGTTGTGTGGTTTTAGCGTCATGTGGTACAAATGTTATCTGAGGTATTACTGTATATTCATTTTTAACTTATGTTACAAATGCCAAACATGGACACTTGCAGTAAAACAAAAACAAAAGTTGGTCACCACAGGAAAGAGATGTCTGAGGAAGGCTGCTAGATTGACTAGAAGGGATAAAATCAGGAATGAGATTATAAGGGAAATAATTGGAATAGAACCAAACTTAAGGTGCATACAGAGCAACAAATAAAGTAGTTTGTCCATTTGAAGAGAATGTCTTGGAAGTCCAAACCGTGAAAGTCATGTGTGGAAAGAGAAAGACCATGGGGCAAACCCAGTGGAAGGTAGTTAGAGAGACAACATCAAAGGAACATTACAAGGACACCAAATAATTAAATAGAAGAGCCAGAGCAAGAGCCTTGACACCCAAAGGGGCAAAAGAAGACATGAAGAAGAAAAAGAAGTTAGGCATAGCAATATAGTTAAGTCACACTTTATAGCAAACATTCTCATACAATTGTGAGTAGACCTTTGGCAACCTAAAGGTTTTCTCGTTGTGTCCTCCTCGCTGACAGATAAAGATGTTCGTTTCTTCCCTTGTAGAACACAATTTGGCTTATTTGCTCAAGACACCTCTTTGACACAGACTTGCATGCCTTCCATTGTAACACAAGAGGCCTCTCTCTTGTCCCCTGACTGCTGCACTTTCAGTTGTATGGCGTGATCTGTGCCTGGCCTAGTTTTCCCTGCAGTGACAACCTGGAAATGGCCTCCTATGTGATGCTATGGCTATAATACGCTCAGAGGAGGCAAGAGGGCGGGGGGGGGGGGAAGAGGTAGTGTTTGAACTGCCTTGGATATTATGGATTCTTCTTTCTATCTCCCTGCAAGTGACTTTGGCCCATTCTGCACTCATTTGAAAAGAACACCTTTATCAGTGACATCGAGGCTCCCAAACAGATTTATGTATTTAATCATTTCTACTCTCACAATATTTTGCAATGTGATATACACACCATTTTTTTCCCTCTGGTGAATGCTCCATGCAATTAACAGCTATATGTTTGATTCTGTTTCTTCCCCTTCCTGATAGCCAGCAATTTTTTTCCACAGCTTTAAGGAATGCATCTAATTGCCTGACTTTTATAACATACAGCTATAACTGCCCAGATAATTAAAGCTGACACGACATGCTGAGACTAAGTCTGCTGGTTTTTATAACGGATTTGAAGAGATGACTCCCCACCCTCTCGGGAAGGCTCTAATTAAAATTATTGCAAGGTGGAAAGTGGAAAAGGGAAGGCCCATATTTTTCCCTCTGAATTTCTCCTCTGCCTTGGGGAAGGCAACCTTAATATTCCCCGCCAGCTAAGTTAGACAACTTCTAAGGTCAATACATCAGGAACTGTGTCTCATAAAAATCCTCAGGATATACATAGCACTTTTAACTACTCTGGCAAACTTGCACGTTTGAAAAGTGGTGTAGAAGAGAACTTTACAGATTCTATCTGCCACCAGAAAGACAAAGAGATCCGTCCTAGACCAAATCAACCCTGAACTCTCTCTAAAAGTAAAAAGGAGGAAGCTTTGGACACAGCCGAAGAAGGCAATGGCCTCTGGAAAAAACAATCATGGCAGGAAGAAGCGGAGACAGGAGGGAGAAAGAAAGACCACACGGGAGATGGATTGGCCCAATAAAGGAAGCCATAACCTTGCATTTGCAGGAACTCCGCTGAGCTATCAGGGTCAGGATTTTTGGAAGGGATCATTAATCCATAAGGCCAACATAAACTGGAAGCAACCTGGAAGTAAATGACAACAGCAACTCCACAAGGGACCATGCCTCCCTCCAGTAAAGGGCTATCATGCTGATATTTGGTACACCAAATGGTAGAGCTTCAAAGAGTTATTTTTGGACTACCTTCCCCCTATTGTTTCCCCTTATGTCTCCAAGGTTGGTGGAATGGAGGAAGGGACTTCTGGTAAAGAACTCAAAACCAGGCAGGCTCATACAGCAGAATTTGGCAAATGTTTCAGCAAAACAGAAGATTTCATAGGCAAAATAGATCAGTTTCAGTCAAAGGCACTTTAAAACAACTCAACCTATCTAGTTTTGGAAGCCAGAAAGGGCTTCTCTCAGCTTCGATCTAATCCATGACTACATGATTACAAGCCAAATTGTGAACTCTCTAGCAAAGCTTCTCTCAGCATTATCTCTTCTCCCCACACTCTATAACCCATCAGGCTGTGTCAGGCTGTCACTTCTGTGATGGAATCCAATCAGGAACTCCGTATGAAAATTAGAGGAGATCCCTCTTCGATGTGTCTCTCCTAGCCATTTCTCAAGCTCCTTCTCCCCCCCCCCCTGCTCTCAGGATTGTTGTGAGAATGGCAGAAGCTAAATAATGTTTTAGTCAGTCACCTCAACCAGGGTTGCCTAAACAACGGTCCATGGACCAAATCCGGCCCTGACACCAATTCATCCGGCCCACACCACCCTTGCCACTCCTGGAAGCGGAAGGGCATTGCAGGGGGATAGAAAGAAGAATCCATAATATCGAAGGGAAGCAGGCAGGTCAAACACTACCTCTCCCCGTCTTCATTTTCACATACAGATTAGAACACCTTGCAAGCCATATTTAATTAATGGAGTATGAATATTGGTTGATTAATATACATCCCCCGGCCTTACAAGTAGCACACAACTTTCTAAGTCTCCATCGACTGTGTCAGGATACGGATCCACATCATCTGTATCATCCAGACACCCCTGGAGCTAAAGCATGACGACAACATCCGCAAAGTAACCTCACAGAGTGATGGAACTTCCAAGGCAGACTTTCAGAGAACTGTAGTTACCTGGCTACCAAGAAAAGAGAAGTCAGTTTCCCAACAGAGTTTTACAAAGAGGAGGACTTTTAAACAGCTGTTGAGCTCCAAAGCATTTAATACTGCAGGACTAGACCTTTGAAAGGAGAGATGGCAATAGCAGATCTTCTGGTGTACTGCAGCTTGAGAATGGATGCTCTAGTCTAGAAAATGTCCGCCTTGACTCCTGCTGTCACAGTTCCATGCTAGGCCAGGAGTTCTGCTTTTTGCTCAAGACGACCTACAGCTATAATTTTGCCAAGCCATTGCCAGTAAGGACTAATAAAAGCGGAACTGCTATAAAGTATATTAAAAGACAAAAAAGGGTACATTAAGGTAATGTTAAGTCACATAATTCCTACAAAAGGCAGGAAGTTAAAGCTGTAAGTCTGGTCTTAAAGACCTTCAGTTGCTTTGTAATAAAACACACACAAGTGTGTGTGTGTGTGTGTGTGTGTGTGTGTGTGTGTGTGTGTGTGTGTGTGTGTGTGTGTGTGTGTGTGTGTGTGTGTGTGTGTGTGTGTGTGTGTGTGTGTGTGTGTGTGTGTGTGTTAATCAACCAATATTCATACTCCATTAATTAAATGGCTTGCAAGGTGTTCTAATCCGAGTGTGAAAATGAAGACCAAACATTGGACACACCTTGGCCAGAAAAAGTGAGCAAATTGGCCTAAGCCTGAAGAGAGAGTGAATTTTCCAGACATGGACAGACATACAAGCAGGAAGATAGATTCTTCTTCTTCCATGTCTAGGTCAGAAAGGAAGCTGCCAAAATGAAGTCACCTTTTGGTGAGTTCATTCTGCAGTTCCTTTCACCTGACCTAATGTGAGAAAGATTAGCTGGTAACACAAAAGTTGCCTGATTGTGGTTCAAAAAACACCACAGTCTTCAAAGAGGCTCTTTCTGTGTACCTGAGAGAGAGAGAGAGAGAGAGAGAGAGAGAGAGAGAGAGAGAGAGAGAGAGAGAGATTATTAGCCTAAGATTTTTCACATTTGTACCCAACAAACTCGTAGGTCAGTGTGCCCAGCTTATTGCCTTTTGGGAGTTTTTGCAATCTTTTTGATGGCTCTTGAGTTTTGTGTCTTAGATATCGGATGGTAACTTCACCTGGAATGATCCAGGCATCAAGTACACCGCATTCATCACTTAAGAGCCACACTGGAAATATACAACAAGCCACCAAGCTTGCAACGGTTGTGGGTATTTTAGCAGCATGTAATTGAGACTAATGTGCCTATCTAACTCCCAAGGATGACAAATGCAGAAGGTCATCGTTGTCCACGCTGCAATAAAATGTCAATGAAATTGGTCCTCCAGTGCGTTCAGAGGAAAGGTTTGGTGACTGCTGAACTGAGCAGCTCTCTCTTACTGCTCAAACTGAGGATGCTCAGATGTAAACAGTTGGAGGCAAATTAAAATGTCTAACCAGGTGAGGCTTAGTCCTCCCTTCTTCCATGCACCTGTATGTCTCCACTTAATGATTTTGTGTTGAACAGTAATCACACAGGCAGTTGGTTCTTCCCTTTGGTAAGATAGCTGTCACTCAACCAGCGGCACACTGATTGAACTCAGTTGTGTGAAGGATACCACACTAAAAGTAGGAAGCTGCTTGTAGCGCTGAATGCTCCCACCCACAATGACTTCTTTCCAGTCTGGCATTCAACTAAAAAGACTTCAGCCAACTGTGTGCCATTAGTCGAGCGAGAACGAGAAAAGCTAGAGTTCTACCAGCAGCTTCCATGGCTACCCGGGTTGTTCTTTTCCTAGGAGGCATTGATGGAAATCAAACTCCCAACTGCTGACTCCGCAGCCGGGTATTCTCACTGAGCCATCCAGCCATTTTATACGGCAGTTAAAATGAAGAAACAACAGCAACAGAAGCTGAAACGAAAAGAGATTTCCAGCACAATCAACTAAGTCTAGAGAGCAAGTAAAGGTCTCCCTTGCTCAAAAGCCAGCCATATCCTACTCTAGGGTTCAGTGCTCATCTCCGTTTACAGCCCAAGAGCCAGTGCTGTCTGCACCTGCAGACGTTTCTGTGGTCTTGTGGCAGGCAAGACTAGATGCTGGAGTGGACAGAACGCTGTTTCCTTTCCCGCCAAAGTGGTACCTATTGATCTACTTACAACTTCTTGCTTTCGAACTGTTAGGTTGGCAGGAGCTGAGGCAGAGTTCACTCTTGGATCTCAAACTTCTGATCTGCTGACCTTTCAGTCATCAAGTGAGCATCCTAACCACTAAGCCACCGCAGTCCCTCCAATGAGCAAGTACCTACTGTACTTCAATCAGTGAAGCCCAACATGAATTCGAGGCTACAAGGGACATTCGAAAGGAATCACTGAATCAGACCTAACAGGCCTCTACTATAGGACCTTCCAGTTGCACTGCCTCTGCTGTTTCCCCCACCCATATCAAGTAGTATTTCATTTCAGACCTAACCCTGAAGGGTCTCCATAGGATCATCCCCTATATAAGCCTCCATGGGCTTTTAAGATCCTTGGCAGGTGCCCTAATCTCAGCTCCACCAACCTCAAAGGCATATTTGGTGAGAACTCAAGCGAGGGGGTTCTGAACGGCTGCTTCCCAGGTTGGGGGTTCAGTTGGATAAGAAGCTCGCCTTGTTAGCCAGAAGGCCGGGAAAGTCGGCAGTTCAAGCCCTGGGTACTGTATAATGGAATAAGATTTTGGGGACATGAAAGGAGCCTCATTCGGGCATCCCCTGAGAGGAGTTTCTCCAGCAAAAATCCTTTCAAACCAGAAGGTTGGGGAATGCCTTCCATCGGGAGGCCAAGACAGTCCCATCCCTGCTGCCAACGAAGGTCTTTTAGGTGGACTTTCATCAACAGAAAGGGAAAAGGAGCTTTATTATAGGACAGTGGCAAGATTTTCAGCTCATATGTCTGTGAATATTGTTATATTTGTTATGTTTCTTAATAGTACAGTTTACTATGATTTTACTTGTACGTATTCTTAAAATCATCTTAGAAGGGTTGCCTAGGTCCCTACATGGGGAGAAAGGTAACAGAGAAATTAAATGAAATAAATTAACAAACACTCTTTTTTCAAGGCATTCTCTAATAATGCCTTCCTAAAGCCATCTGTGTCAGTTCTTGCAGCAGTGAATTCCACAGTTATGTATTATATGAAGAAATACTTTTATCTCCCCTAAATCTGTTGGAATAGCAATCTTGCATGCGTTAACGCTAGGTATCAATAGGAGGTGGCCTTATATCTTAATATGGTTCTCCTTCAGCACTAACTTAGTAAGTTTCTTCTCTAACCTTTGGCATTTGAGGAAAGCCCCCTCCCTTCATGTTTGTTTGTTTGTTTGCTTCTATTTTGCTGATATTTCTCTTTTTCTCCCTCTGACCTCTGACAAAGCAACAAGCGTTCATATTTTCTCTACATGCTGGAGACTCAATTTTTCCTTTTTGCTTAAATTCTATATATTCCAACTGTATGTTACAAAGGGCAACTGTAAGTAAAGATACTATTTTCCTACTTCAAATGCTTCTAGAGTGATTTTATCATGTAAAGTGTAGTCCGTGTCCAAATAATGAAGGGGTGGAGGAGGCTGATGAGACTGAGCTGGCCTCACAACATTTCTGTGCTACAATTCTACCTCATGCTCTGCTAACTAAGAAGAATAACCCAACTTCCCCAATAAAATCTAATGCCCATTCATTTGAGCAAGAGGACCAAAGTTCTAGTACTCTGAGAAAAGAGAAAAATACTCTCTCCCCTAACAACCACAACACATGGGTGAATCTGTAAACTCTCCATCCTATTCCCACCTCAGTTACCTCTTTTCCAAGCCCTCCTACAGTCTTGGATGTTTTCCAGAGTACTGTTAAGTACATCTTTCAGGAGTCTCACAGGAGAGGTCCTCTGAAATCAAAGAGGAGGCTGAGAACAATGCATTTTAATTAGTTTGTTTTCTTCGCTTTGCTGTTGCTATTTTAAACAAAGGCTTTGTCAGCCTATTTATTCATTACAGACCCAGAGCCTCTGGGACACAGTGGGATACAGGAACTAGGAAACAGATCCAGAGGCAAAACCTCTGGGTTCATGTTCCTTCTCTGACCATCCTTTCATGCTCTCTCCCACTGGCAAAAGCTGCCCAGTCATACCTCTAGACGTGTAGGGGTACCATCTGTGCCCTGAACTCAGAAAATAACCCCTTTAAAAACATCCTGTGATCTAACTCTCACTACAAAGATCCAAATGGTGAGATGTTACATATTCCCAGTGTTGCTCTGTGGCAAGGATTCTCAACCTGCAGCACACGGCACCATTTCATGTGCCCCCCTCCGGCCGCCTCCACCACAATGGGAAGTGCCATGTGGTGGAGGAAGACCAAAATGGCTGTCGGGCCCCTGAAGCTGTCTGACCTGGCCCCTGGGTTTAAAAGATTGAGAACTCCTGCTCTATGGAGTCGAAGCTTGGATATTGACTAAAGCATCTGAAAAGAGAACGAAAGCTTTTGAAATGTGGATCTACAGATGGTTGTTACGGATATCATTGGTTGACCATGGGACTCATGTAGAAGTATTGTGCCGGAGAAATTTTTAAAAAACTGTTTAAGACCATTAAGCTAAGGATTCTCAACATGCAGCCTGTGAGGCCATCCATCCAGCCCACACCCTCGCTCCCACCACCATCACTGTCCTTTCCCCCTCCGCCTGGCTTGGTGAGTCCCTAACAGTGCTTCATAGCAGGGCAGATGTTGTAAGAAGGCTTACAGCATCCGCCCTGCTACGGATCAGCATTAGGGGCACACCAAGCTAGGCGGAGGGGGAAAGGGCAGCTAGGCGGAAGGGGAAAGGGCAGCGGCAGAAGCAACAGACGCCTGCGTCTGCCTGCGCCCTCCCCCCGCTCTGCCCAAGCGCAGGCAAAGACAGTCAGGACCCCTCTTTCATCCACGGCAGGCCGGTAAGAAGGGAAGCGGTGTGGCGGTGTGGAGGGAGTGCTTGTGGCAGCGGTGGCAGTGTGTGTGGAGATTGTTTGCGGTGGCAGTGGTGGTGTGTGTGGGAGTGTTGGTGGCGGAATGAGGGGTGTTGAGGGGCCGGAGTGGTGTTGCCCCTGCCACCACCATAGTGGCAGGAGGACACCAGTCCGGCCTGCCAACAGTCTGAGGGGGCATGATCCAGCCCCATCTTAAAAAGGTTGAGAACCCCTGCATTAAGCAAAGAAAGCTCCAATACCTTGGCAATATCACGAGGAACAACATAAAGTATAGAATACTCCAACTTGCTCTGCAAGGCAAGATCCGTGGGAAGAGAGGAATCCTTGGACGTAGATGGACTTGATGGCTGAAGAACCTGAGAGGCTGGTGTGGGAGGCACTTGGAAGGGCAAATTTCACTTACCAGTAACTGACGTTCTTTGAGTATGTAGTCTGTGAATTCACACTCTGGGTTCTGCACCTGCGCAGGAGCCAGTTCGGAGCTTAAAAGCTAATTGGATAAAATTTCCGAATTAGGGTCTGACCACTGGCTCCACCCTCCTTCGGCGCCATTTCGCACTCTTTCCCTCAGTTAATGTATAAGCTGTACATAGGATAGAGAAGAAAATCTCCATGCAGCTAGAGGGGAAGGATGGGTAGGCCATGTGAATTCACAGATTACATACTCGAAGAACGACTGGTAAGTGAAACCTGTCCTTCTCCTTCCTGTAGTCTGTGAATGCACACTCTGGGAGATTAGCAAGCAGTTACTCACTGTGGAGGAGATGAATCCAGAGGTGCAGTACAGAGATCACATAGAAGAAGAATGCAAGCCAGCCGTTAGGACAACTCTGCCCACCCTGGAAGCAGGTAAAGCCCAAGTGTCCAGTCGGTAGTGCTGAGCGAAGGTCATCGGCTGGGACCAAGTGACAGCTTTACAAATATCGTCCATCGGAATGCCCTCCAACAAGGCCGTGGACGTAGCCATGGCACGGGTGGAGTGAGAATGGACATGAGGCAGAGGCTGGACAGATGAGACCTCATAGGTGAAGTAAATGGTGCTGGAGATCCATTTCGAGAACCTCTGTGAGGACAGAGCACTGCCTTTCACCTTTCCACCATAGTGTATGAATAAACGAGTTGTTGCTCGAAAAGAGTGTGTCTGTTTCATATAGAATAGCAAAGCTCGCCTGACATCTAGAGAGTGCCAGGCTCATTCTTGGTCAGAGGTCAGTGTGGGGAAAAGGGTCGGAAGCGTGATAGCTTGCGCCAGGTGGAAATCTGATACAACCTTAGGAAGGAAAGAGATGTCCGGATAGAGAACCACCCTATCTCCATAGAATTTCAGAAACGGTGGGTCGCAGTGGAGGGCCGTGAGCTCACTCGTCCGACGTGCAGAGGAAATGGCCACTAAGAAAGACATCTTCCAAGAAAGAAACTTTAGGTCTGCAGTAGCCAGAGGTTCAAACGGAGGCCTCATAAGGGGGTTGAGCACTACATTCAGCGACCATTGAGGCGGAGGCACTTTCACTCTCAGGAAAGAATTGGTGAGGCCAAGAACGAAGCGCTTCATACTTCAGTCTCTGAAAGCGTTTGAGAATGTTGAGCCCGGTGAAGAGTGGACCACTATGGCCGCGAGGTGGACTCGAATGGATGAGGCCGAAAAGCCAGCCTCAGCAAGATGCAGCAAGTAAGCATGAGAAACTTGAGGGAAGCCTGGGATAAGTCCTGACCACGATCAGATGCAAAAGCACGGAATCGCACGATCTTCACCGTGTACAATTTCGTAGTAGAAGGCTTCCGACTGTTCCAAATGATCTCTAAAAGTCTGGTGTTATGTACCACACCGTCAGGTGGAGGCTGGGCAGATCTGCATGGAAGAGGCCCCCTCATTCCAGCTGGAGAAGTGACGGTTTGGCCAGGAGAACAAGGGAGCCCAAGGCCAGTTGCCTGAGAGTCGTGAACCATGGCTGTCGGGGCCAAGCTGGAGCGATGAAGATTCCCCATGTTCCCTGTTGTTGAAACCGTAGTAGCGTCCGTTGAACGAGAGGAAATGGAGGGAAAGCATAGACCAGACCGTGGTACCACGCGGTCATGAAGGCATCCCCCAGAGAGTGGCGACTGACCCCTGCCCGGGAGCAAAAGCTCTTGCACTTGGCATTCTCTGGGGATGCGAACAGATCCACGTGAGGAAAGCGTGAGGAAGACCTCCTGATTGAGTTCCCACTCGTGGGTGGACGAGGTTTGTCTGCTGAGTGAGTCCACCATCAGGTTCAGCACTCCCTTGATACGGACCCCAATCGGAAAGACGTGGTGGACTAGGCACAATTCCCATAGGTGCACTGCAAGATGGAGCAACAGTTGCAACCTCGTGCCTCCCTGCCTGTTGAGATATGCAATCGCCGTGGTGTTGTCCGACATGATTTGGACGACCTGTCCCCTTATGAGTGGTTGGAAAGTTTTCATGGCCTTCCAAATGGCTAGGAGCTCAAGGAAGTTGATGTGTCGTCTCCTTTCCTTGGGGGACCAAAGATTGTTGATCGTCAGGCCATTGAGACATGCACCCCATCCGGTGGTGCTGGCGTCAGTTGTGATCTGCAGAGTGGGCACTGGCTGGAAGAAGGACTTGCCCATTTGGACGTACTCCGGCAACGTTCACCAAAGCAGTTGGTCTCTGAGTTCCCTTGTTGGAACGATCCTCTTGTTCTGCGATTCTGTTAGAGGACAACACTCAGACATTAGCCAGGACTGGAGGGAGCACATCTTGAGTTTTGCATGCGGAATGACCACTGTGGTTGAGGCCATGAGGCCGAGAAGTCTCTGGACATGCCGAGCCCGGACAAATGGTTGGGATCGAAAAAAGGTCACCAGTTCCAAGATATCCCGAAGACGCTGGTCTGGAGTGAAGGCCCGAGTGCAAATGGAGTCCAGACGAGCTCCTATGTAGTCTACTGAGCAGCTTGGGATAAGGTGAGATTTCTTTCTGTTGACTCTGAGACCGAGATCCTCCATGAGGCGCAGTGTGAATGAGGCGCCCCCTATTGCCTTTTGTCCCATTGGGGAGCAGATCAACCAGTCGTCGACGTATGGAAAAAATTTCACCCCATGGAGGCAGAGAAACGCTGTGACCGGTGCCATGCATTTGGTAAACACCCTCGGTGCGGTGGACAGACCGAACAGTAGGCAGGTGTACTGGCAGACAGAAACGAAGGAACTTTCTGTGCGACGGGTGAATGGATATGTGGAAGTAAGCGTCCTTCAGATCGATGACTACAAACCAGTTCCCTTGTTGGTGAGGGGGAGAAGGGAGTGGAGGGTCACCATTCGAAACTTCTTTTATTGTACGTACTTGTTGAGTCGATGGAGATCAAGGATGGGGCGCAGACATCCATCCTTGTTGACCACAAAATATCTCAAATCGAAACCATCAAACCAGTCGGTGGAGTTGACGAGTTCAATGACCCCTTTGTCAAGAAGAGTCGTGACTTCGTCCCACAGAGTTGGAGATGGGATCGTGTTCTGGAGGTGATTAAGTGGAGGACGTGCTTTGAATTCGATGGTGTAGCCAAATTTTAAGATGCTCAAAACCCACATATCCGTGGTGATGTCGTAACACGCCACAATGTTGTGGCGGAGCGGGAGGTAAGGCTTTGGGGTTGGAGGATCGTTGGCCAGCATGAAGTTAAACATGCTGCCTGGTCTTCTTCTCACCACGTTTGGACTGGTGCTGTTGCTGTTGCTGATAAGGAGGGCGAGAGATCTGCTTACACCGCTTGTAAAAATAATTCTGCCTATTATAGTCCTGTTGCCGCCTGTATGGACGAGGAGAAGGACCCGCTTGGTAGGAGGAAGAGGCAGGGTGAAACTGTCTATATCTCGACCTGGGCTGATAGGCATTATTCAAGCCGAGGCATAGCTTGTTGGTAGTGGTCTTGTCTCGGTGCAGTTCGTTTAGCACTGTATCGGTTTCAGAAGAGAAGAGCCCCTGACCATCAAACGGCATCTCCTCAACCAACTTTTTAACTTCATCCTGCAGGTCAGCCGAGCGTAGCTAGGAATGCCTGCGGAGGTGAATGGCAGTCGCAATATTTTTAGCAGTGGAGTCACAAATATATCTAGCCGTCCTAAGCTGCTGCTGGCCCACTTGAGTGCCCTCTTTACAGAGTGTCTCAAACTCCGCACAGAGTTCAGAAGGGAATTTAGTGGAAAAATCCTGTGCCATTCCTGTGCCTTGGACCATAACTTGTAGGTATAGGAACCCATAGCAGCAGAATAGTTGGCCGCATGGAGGGAGAGCGATGCATTCGCATATACCTTACGGCCCAAGGAATCCAGCTTCTTTCCTTCACGGGATTCTGGAATAGGAAAACCACTGGTTGGGGTCTTGCCCTGAGACGCTTTCACCACCCGCGAGTTAGGCATGGGGTGGACCTGGAGGAACTCCGTTTCCTTGCCGAGAAGCTTATACAGGCCGTCAACGCGGGAGGAAATTATGTGAGCGGAGACGGGCTTCTTCCAAACGGCCTTTGCCGAGTGAGAAAAGGTGGGTAGCAGGCCGAGATGAACAGGCCTGATCTGTTTCTTGTCCGCAACGCCGCAAACCTCGTCCACGAAAGGGATGGGCAGGTGGTCAGCTTTTATATTGAGGGCCTCCCCAAGTCTGGTAAGCAGGGAGGTGAACGTGCGCTGGTCCTCTGGGTGCTTTTCCTCCTTCTCCCCTATTTGATCATCACAGGTTTTCTCGGCCTGGACCAGAGTCGTCCTCGGCATCGGAGGAATCTGGAGAACGATCCGACCCTGCTGAGATGGTGGGGGGTGGGATGTAAGCCTCAGCATCAGAGTCAGTCCAGTACTGCCTGGCTATCCTCGATGTGTTGCCCAGTGAAGAGGCAGGTGAAACAGATGGTGGTCTCCTCGATATGGTAGAAGGCTTGTCGAGGCTGGCATGTTTAGGTGGAGGTCCACGAGGAGGACTGGGCAGACGCTTGCTTACAGTCTCTGACAGCGATGGAGACGGAGGAGTGGCAATTCCAGCGATACGGTCATGAATCGGCCTGGCCATCGAGTCAAAGAGAGGGGCAAGGAGACTGTCATCGAACAGCTGAGTCGTGGCCTGTGATGGTACTGGTGAAACGGCACGACGACGCGGACTCCCTCGAGGTGGTCGGAGGGAAGCCCCAAGAGGTGGAGGGGTCAGAGGCGAGTCTCAAGGTGGTAGAGACTTTGATTTTGCCGGTGAAACAGTCGGGGGTGGAGACGAAGAATGAGTCTCTGAAGAGGTTGCACGAAGAAAAACAGCCAAAGTGGTCAGTGAAGGTGGAGGAGACCGGGCAGTTCTAGGAGTTGGGGGAACAGAGTGATGAATCTTAGATTGTTCTTCTCCCCCTTTTGAGCCTTCTTCTTCTTACGAAAAAGTTTGGCTGCTGTAGACTTCTGACGAGAAGGAGCCAGTGGATCAGGGTGAGGCTCCTGGGAGGTTTCAGGGTGCAGAGACAAAGCCGTTGCCATGAGGTGGACTTTCAGATGATTAAGACGATTTTTCAACGCTAATTTGGTGAAACTACGACAGAAGGAACATGAATGTACTGGGTGGCTTTCACCCAGACAGAGAAGACACTTATCGTGACCATCCGTGCTTGGAAACTTGTTGTTGCAAGAGGGACACCTCTTGAAGGCCGCAGAAGACGCCATGTAATGACGTCAAAGGCAATCAAAGAGGGGAGGTCCCCCAGACCGAAGACGATTCACCCTTCCTCTACGGCCAACGAAAAGTGGTTGTTGTTGTTTTTTTTTTAAACTATGAGGAGATGACTGAAAGGACAGATCCCTCCGGCCTTAGAAAATTCTCGAAGGAAAGCGGCCCTCAACGAAGGCCAAAAGAATGAACAGCTCTTTCAAAAGGCTCCTGCTGTGGCAGTAGAAAAAAGAGAACTGAGGGAAAGAGCGCGAAATGGCACCGAAGGAGGGTGGAGCTGGTGGGCGGACCCTAATTCTGAAATTTTATCCAATTAATTTTTAAGCTCCGAACTGGCTCCCGCGCAGGCACAGAACCCAGAGTGTGCATTCACAGACTACATGAAGGAGAAGAACTGTTCCGAGGAGTTAAGAACAGGAAGACTGTCGCCATGAAGAGAGAGAATATCTGGAACAGATACGGCACCTGCCTCCTTTCCATCCCTAGCCTGTTGACAAGGGCACATTGCTACGAATCAGAAAGCCAATCAAACCCTCTCTCATACAGGTGCATGGGGGAGCCATGCCAACCCCAACGCAGCCCAATACAAACGGATATCCCACACGATTGAGGTATTTCAGTCTCCTCTCCCAAAAACCAGCCAACAAGTGGCCAAGTGAAAACTCTATTTGCTGGTGGGAATTGGATGTGGTCTCCATGCCAGAGCCCCTCCTCTGATAGCGCCTGGGCATGAGCCCTTAGCATTAACTGCCTTCTGAAAGGGACTCTCCGAAGCAGCTCAGTTTTCTATTATTACTTGCTAGCTGAGGGGTTTTGTGTAGATAATCATGTTATTTAGATAGGATGTTGGTTTAATTCCCTTCATTACAGGCTCCCAGGGTTGTAATTTTTTCTCTCCGCATGATGTATTCCCCGTGGCACATTTCACTCAAATCAAACACTTTACGCTTTTATTACAAACAATGCCCCAGCGTCCCCTGTTATCAGCCCGGCACACACATGCACGCTCCTTGCAGAGTTCCAGAGGTCAGTTCTAATGACTAATCGATCTCATTAGCTTTCCTAATTAAAAACTTTACTACCGCAATGGAAGACAAACTACAAAGAAACTGCTTGCATCATATTTGAATGGGATATGAGCACCATCTATCAGCCCAAGGCTCACAGCTTGCACACATCCAGAGTCCCCAGTGCATAGCTGAGAGGGTGCTTTTGCTCCTGGGCATGCTTTCCCCATGAACCATTCCTTCTAGCCCCACACCAGCAGAAGAGGAGGAAAGCATGGGGAGAAAACGGGTGGGGAAGAATCAGAGGCCTGGCTTTGCATGGACTTCCATTAAGGACTCAAAAGCACACACACATAACAGTAGAGATTGGGAATGAGAAAGAAAAAGAGTATAGGAATCTAATGCACAAGCAAGACTCCACCCAACACTAGTTGAGAAATACAGGGCCACTGTCAACTCTTGATTTACTTTTCATGACTGGGAATCAGCACCATCTGAGGCCTGGTGGACTCAATGCTGAGCGCCAGGTGGTGGTTAACTAACCTGACAACAACCCTGAGGTCTAATAGCCTTGGGTGCCGAAGTCCGCAGGGAAGAGTGATGGTCCCCAAGTGGATTAAATCCCACTTGAATCCATCTTGATGGAGGGCAGCAGCTTCATCAATCCTGGCCTGGGGCTGATGAGGACTTTGTGTGCCAAAAGAGCTCAGGACCAGGAAGTGACTTGTGGAACAGGATCAGTGGTACAAGTGTCATGCTGCAATATGGAAGGCCAATGAAAGGCCACTGCATTATATTCATAGGACAGTCTTCATGGCTGATCGCCATGATGATCGCCTATATTCAGATTTGGATATAGAGGAGGAAGAGGAAGAGGAAGAGGAAGAGGAAGAGGAAGAGGAAGAGGAAGAGGAAGAGGAAGAGGAAGAGGAAGAGGAAGAGGAAGAGGAAGAAGAAGAAGAAGAAGAAGAAGAAGAAGAAGAAGAAGAAGAAGAAGAAGAAGAAGAAGAAGAAGAAGAAGAAGAAGAAGAAGAAGAAGAAGAAGAAGAAGAAGAAGAAGAAGAAGAAGAAGAAGAAGAAGAAGAAGAAGAAGAAGAAGAAGAAGAAGAAGAAGAAGAAGAAGAAGAAGAAGAAGAAGAAGAAGAAGTCGTAATAGTGGCTTGGTGATTTTGGTGCTATTTCTCAGGGCACATTCTCAATGTGCATGACTGTATCAAGAGACTTCCTTCTTGCATTTCATGTAGAACCTAAAAGGAAAGCAGATAAACAAGACTGCTCTAGGGCAGGCAGTCACTATTCTCAATAGTGACAAAGGAGCATCATTTCTAGTTCCAAACAGACAAAGCTGCCTTAGGAAAAATCAAACTATTGGTTCATCTAGCCATGTCCTGCCTCCTCCGCCTAGAAATGGATCTCCAGATCTTAAGTCAGAAGATCCACGCCTGGAATTGTAGGCTATTCCTTTCATTATTTTATATCTTACAGAGATAAATCCTGAAAAAGAAAACATGAATGTCTATTTTCTGGGAGTTCTGGTATGAAATCAACCATATCACTGCGTTTTGTTCTATTTCTAAGAACAAAAACCAAATCAAGCAAATGCCTGCATTTCTCTTCCTGGAACTGGTCTCTGTGGAATATTCAACACTCTTGCCAAACATCTCAATAGCGACTAAATCAGGTTTTTAAAAATGCTGAACCAGCAAACCGTTCAGCAGTTCTGGAATTGAAGTCCTGAAAAGCGATTATCAAGAACAAGGAGATACTCTCAACTGCACAGCCATCTTACGTTACTACTTCTGGCCTCCATAACGAATGTATAAGGACCAGGGTACAGTATTGTCTTTCTTGTCTCTCTACCAAAGAACCCGTTGTTGAGATTTCATTTATTCCCTAGATACACCTCTGCAGCTCTTCACTTCAGAGGAATCGAGGACACTCAGTGTGTGACCTCCTGGTTTGGTTTCCTGACATTTCTTTGCACCTCCCCTGACCTAGGTCTTATTCTCTTGTGAAGCTGTTCCTTCTTTTTTCCACAAGAAGACACTGCCCATCCCACCAAACTGCATCATTAGGATATATTCCAGCTCTTCTGCTTCATTTCCTCCCATACTGCCATACCTCATTATCCCACAGTCGCAAAGGAACTATCCTGACACACAGTAGGTTCGGCAGAATGCTGGCTGCATCCTTCAAGTGGGTTTCTTCTCACTGTCTTCTTATTCCAGTGGCAAATTCATGTCACCACAATTTCACGGTTGAAGTCAGATCATTTTGGCAAAGGATGATGTGCTACAACCAAATTAGCTGATACAGAACAACTAATTATTTACAATCCCAAATTGAATCATTATGGATGGAAGAAACGTAATAGCTGACATCCAAGTTACAAAGGAAATCAATGTGAGCATGGAAGAGCATGAGGACGTTTAAACTGGCAAGTCAAAAGTTCTACCCAGTGCCAGAGAGCCATATATTGCTACCAAGCCATTGCTAAAGCCACTTGCAGAGAGAAAGATGTTTGATTATAAGACAAAATATGAACAAAAGCAAAGTACTTAATAGCTGGAAAACTTACTGAAGCACTTGAAGAATTAGGATAGTATTACAACAGCAACCATTTGAAGCCTAATCCAACCAAGACTCAAATACTGTAAAACCCCAGGTTTCGATGGAGGTCCATTTCAACTGCCTGTGTCGTAACCTGGAACAATTGTAAGCAGGAACATGATTTTATACCCTCACAGACGCAAAGCACCCTGGGGATTGTTGTCGTCATAACCCAAGAATAATGTATTAAAAATTCATAACCCGGAATGTCATTTCAATAGAAATGACCGTCGTAAACCGGGGCAAATGTTACCTGGATTAGTTGTAACCCAGGGTTTTATTGTATGTGCTTTCCACCTTCAAAACTGAGAGGCAAGGGTTGAGTTGGATGTTATGTAGCAATGCCATGCAGGTGGCCGCTTCAAACGCCCCAGCCATGCGGGCAGCCACTGAGGTCTCTGCCCTCCCCTGGACTCAGAATACTGGTCCAGGGGGATAGAAAAGGGTCACTGGCAGGAGCCTCAGCTGAAGACACTACCCCTCAGCTGAAGACACTACCCCGGGTGGCCACTTCTGCCGCCTTGGCCATGCAGGCAGCCACGGATGTCTCCGCCCTCCCCCGGACTCCCAACACCTGTCCAGTGGGATAGAAAAGGGCCGCCAGCAGGAGCCTACGCCGAAGACACTGCCCCGGATATGCGGGTGGCCGCTTTCACCGCCCCGGCTGTGCAGGCAGCCATGGACATCGCCGCCCTCCCCCAGACTCGCAACACCTGTCTGGGCGGGATAGAAAGGGGCTGCAGGACGAAGATGCTGCCCTGGCTGTGCGGGCGGCCACTTCCACTACCCCGGCTGTGTGGGCAGCAAAGGATACCTTGCCCCATTATTCAAACATTTGTATTTTCCTCCTCCTGGTGCTCTTGTCTTGTCATTTTCTAATTCTATATTTAATATGTAAGCCAACCTGAGACGGCACAATGTGGCAAGTGGGTGGCTCTATAAATGTAAATTATAAATAAATGATTAAATAAATAAGGGAACCTATGATAGCATTGTTCAGCACCAAATCTGTGACACTTGACAGGATGCTCTCTTTTAAGTAGCACTGCCTTGAATACCAAAGCAAAACCACGGATAACACTAAAACTTGGTTCCACAAGTTTTAGTGTTATCTGATTTTTAATGTTATCCAATGCATGCATCGGATAACGTTAAAATCCTATGGGATGTATCGGATAATGTTAAAACTCCATAAAGCACAGGCTTTAGCAAACGTTATCTGATGCATCCCATAGGATTTAACGTTATGCAATGCAATTTTTTTTTCTTCAGATTGCTTAATGTTATGCAATTTTAGCATTATCTGATGCAAACGTTATCCGAGGTATTGCTCTACTAGGAACAACATCATCAGGAAACTCATAAACTATAAATGGGGAACTCAACCATCCACACTGCACTTATTTTTTGGCACTAAGCGTTGTCTCTGCGGCAGAGTATGCTTCTCCTGTTTGGAGTGCATCCACACATGCAAAACAAGTTGACATCACTGTTAAGGAAGCCATGAGTATAGTAACAAGATGCCTAAAACCTACACCAGTTGAGAAAATATACCCTCTCATTGATATTGCTCCACCTAAGATCAGGAGAGAAGTAGCAGTGGACACTAAGAGAACTAAGCAAGAGAAGGACCTGGACACCCTCTGAACGGAGATGAGCCTCAAGTAGGCCAGCTCAGATCCAGGAAGAGTTTGATCAGGACATGAAAGAAGAAGAGCAAGAGCGAACTTACATTGCCAAGGAAGGTAAGTGTGCTTCTAAAATCTCTTCCATGGATCTTGAAGGACAAATTGAAAAATGTATCTCTGTAGAAAGGACTGTAGCTCAGTGCCTGAGGACATATACTCTAGGAGCAGAAGGTCTGGAGTTCAATCTGAGGCATCTCCAGCTCTAAAAAGAACTCCAGATGAGTATAGTTGAGGAGGAAGGCCTCCCTCCTCTCCAGACCTTCTGTCACTCAAAAAGATAATCCTGGCTTGGAGAGAGGTTTAGATAGGTTTGGTTCTTCAACCTGCAAGCTCCATATTTGAAAGTGCAGAGGAATGGTTTGGGAATCTTTATTTTGCCAGACCATACCATTATATACTGTGAGATCAAGTCTAATGGCAAAAAGGAACAAGGCAGTGCATAACACAGCCCAGAGTTTGCCTCTCCCCCTTAAGAAGGGAGGGCAGAGAACTTGGAAAGAAGCTCCAAAACTATCTGTGTAAGAGCAAGACATGGGGAGATATCTCCCGTTCCATCAGATGAGACCAGGGCCAAAAACATCAGAGATGGACAACTCCTCTTTCGTTGACACTAAAAGGAAGGTTAAACCAAGGGGCACGAAAAAAAGTAAATGAACTTCTTTCCAAATCCTCTAACATGTTCAGAACACAAATGCTTCTCCACAAAGGAAACTCAAAGCAGGAAAAAAGTCATTAAAATCATACCACATCCATATTAGAATTAAGACACAATTGCATATTCATTCATTATCATCCTTATTAAAATTGTGTCTGGTTTACTTCTTGCATATTAAAATCTTTAAAGACTCAACAGAATCTTAAATCTAAAGATTTACCATAAATCTTCCTCTCCCTCTCTCTCTCAGGGGTTCCCAACCTAAAGTTACTCATAAAGGTAACTTCGCTGGGCCCTGTATGCAGATAAGTCCCAGGTTTGGTCAGCCGAGCGTGGCTGAGTAAGAACGGTAAACATACATTCCTTGCTGTGAGTTTTGGGTGAGTTCTAGAGGGGATTTTTGAATAATCCACCTTGGAATGAATGCCTGAGAGGGCTCAGAGCAAGTGAGGAAGAGTGTGGTTTCGTCATACAGTAATACCCCGTATAACGCGAGTACCCAATAGCGTGAAAACCGAATAACGCAACAAGATTTTCGGGAAAATCTTGTATCGAATAACGCGATTTTCACGTTATCGATACAAGCGTATGCGTGGGGGGGGCAGTTGGATTGGGTAGAACATCTACCCAAACCAACCAACCCCCCCCCAGCGCCTGCCCCCACTATGTTTGGAAAGAGTACGGGGATCCTTGCCCTTTCGAAACTTCGAGTTGCGAAAGGGTAAAGATCCTTACACTTTCGCAACTTCGAGCGTGCTCGCGCGTGTCATTCGGAGTTAGGGCAGGAGACGGGAAAGACCCCCGTCTCCTGCCCTAACCCCGAACGACATGCGCACGCACGCTCAAAGTTGCGAAAGTGTAAGGATCTTTACCCTTTCGCAACCTCGACCGGCTTGGAGGCTTGCGTGGCGCGGCGACAGTGATGGGAGGATACGGGAAGGTCCCTCACATCCTCCCGTTACCACCGCTGCGCAAGCCTCCAAGCCGCCCGAGGTTGCAAAAGGGTAAAGATCCTTACACTTTCAGAACTTCGGGCGTGCGCGCGTGGCGCGGCGCCGATGAGAGGAGGATGCAAGGGACCTTACCGCATCCTCCTGTCACTGCCGCCGCGCCGCGCAACCCTCCAAGCCGCCCAAGGTTGCAAAAGGGTAAAGATCCTTACACATTCGCAACTTCGGGCGTGCGCGCGCGTGTTGTTTGGGGTTAGGGCAGGGGACGGGGGTCTTTCCGGGGGGGGGGAATGCCGAGCATTGCCTTGGCGTGGTTTGTCCCTGACGTCAGGGCTTTTTGTTAGCATTGTTCGATCAATGTATCGAACAACGTGAAAAACCGAACAACGTCATGACTTGTGGAACCATGTCATCACGTTGTTCGGGGTTCTATTGTACATTTAACATAACCATTGTGATTCACTTTTAAATCAGGTTACAGAGAATAAAGGTGTCAAGATGCATCTCTTCAATAATGTGCAAATAGTTTGAAATCATATCTAGTGTTTTAAATTTCTTTTAGTGCTTCAATTATGTCTGTTTTATTGCTGGTCGTCTTGAGTGCTACTTTCTGAGAGAGAGGTGGAATACTGATGTCATAAATAAATAAAAAGAATATTATCATGATGCAGGCCATTTCTCAAATCAACTGAAAGTACCCGACACTTTCCTAATATACACAGAACCAAGGATTCTGCAGATTTTATTGCTAAATAAGGCCCTTTTGAAGCTCATGCTGCTGATCTTCCTCAGGGCATCTTAAAAAGGAGATATCCCACCATACAAGAAGGCTATTTGCTTCAACTTTAAGAACAACAAGGATGTGTGCAAACTATTATGTGGAACCTACAACTTGGTTGGGGGTTTAAATCTCTAAACCTCTTTATTTTTAATTTAAAAGAGGGAAAAACAGATTGTATGCCTCATTTGAAATATCTTTTTATTCTGGGGTAGATACCTGCACTATCCCATCATGAGTTTGTTATTCTACTGTTCTAACAGTTAACAAGTTCCCCCTGATATTCGACCTATATCCGGCTTTCTATAGTTATTATGTGTCCTGCACGCTGGGAGTGCAGACTAAGAACAGATCCTACCCCTCTTCTTTATGATTATCTTTTAAATATTTGAAAAGCATTATTACAGTGATGATGATCCTTTTTAGAGACTGAGTGCCCAAACTGCAACCCAAAACCCACTTATTTATCGCTAAGTGCCAACACAGCAACAGGAGAGGAAGGAAAGACTCCCATTGGGCTACTGGGTAGAGGGGTGGGATGAACCCTCTGCTGGGGGAAGGGAGGAAGCACTCCCATTGGGCTGCTGGGCAGAGGGGCGGAGCAAACTGTGCTGGGGTGACTGCAAGAGTGCCCACTGAGGTGGCTCCTAGTGCCACCTCTGGCACACATGCCATAGGTTAGCCACCACTGCACTATTATATCCCCCACCCCTGGTCACAGCTAAACATACCACTTTCTTCAGTCTTTCCTCCTAGGGTTAGTTATCACAAAGAGCCGTGTTAGAGTGTGTAAGTGCCAATAAATGAATTCTACAGGGACTTTGAACACCAACACAACAGGACCACAGATTTGACCAACTTCCATTAGGTAATATTCCTAACTGACTGATCTGGACTAATTTGGCATGCCTAGTGGGTGATGTAAATTTGTTGCCCAATTCTGGACACTGGGTTTGAATTGCACAGCCCCCTGCCACAAAGAAAGATTACTAGCTTCAAAGAAGGCCATTTGGGGAAAGTAATATGCAAATCCAGGGCTTCCTGTTTTTATATTTTAAAAAGATACAATCTGCTGCTTATTTTCCCATGGAACACCTAAGAATAGGAGCCTGGCTTGGACAGCATGCCATGAAAGTGCCTGACGAAGTAACCTTTGAGTTATGAAAGCTTGCAAAGTTTTGGGTTTTTAAAGTGACCTATAAAAGGTATCCCCTTCCTCCTGCTCCTCCTAGACCTAGGGTTAGGTTTCCAGTCCCCTAACCATCCTTGTTGCCCTCCCCTGAACTTGTTCTTAAGAAGGAGACTTACAGGGAATCTGGTAGAAGCGTATTGGGATCCAAACCCACTCCAGACAACTCCAGGTATGGTACTCAGCATTCAGGGTTACATCAGTGAAAGAAACCTTCCCTCTCCTCCTCTATTCCACAGCCTGCCTTCTAGCTGACTCAGGACCGAAGCCCAAACGGAAGAGAGCGAGGATTACTCTAATACTGTCACCAATTTCAGTGTGAAATCAGACCTGAATGTTACAGGGTGATTAGCACAGAGGCTACTAAATACGTTCCCACAGAATGGCACAGCAAGAGATTAATTCTAGTGCTGCTGCTGGAATCCGCTTCTCTGAAGGCCTTTCCTTTGGTTGAAGAGGGGAATTTAATTTTCGCTCTTATTCAGTTGAGAGCTCTTTGGGAAGAGGAAAAGCTCTACTTAATGCTAGAATTTAAATAACACTTTATTATGGGGTGCCCAAACTACAGCCCATGGGCCGGATCCAGGGGCCCAACACCAATTCATCTGGCCCACGTCATACAGGCATGTTTTACTTTCACTTCCAGGAGTGGCAAGGGTGGTGCAAGCCAGAAGAATTGATGTTGGGGGGCCAGATCTGGCCCATGGGCCATAGTTTCGGCACTCCTACTTTAAGCAGAGAAAATGGCAGCCTAAAACAGATTGCAAGATGCATTTTACTTCCGCTTCCGATGAGAGGAACCATGTGATCGGCCCACTGAACCACGTGACTAGCTTGTAGCCCAAAAAGTTTTGGCACCCCTGCTTTATGATCACAAGTGGCTATTTAATAGGCAGTAGATCCGTAGGATCAAATAAGCATTACCTGTGACACCACAAGCCTGCAGGCGGCTCTGGTGGAGGACAAGTGGACAATGAGCGCTGAAACTTTTTAATGCTTTATTCGGGCCCCAAGAACATGGGAACATTTGCTTCTCTAGGCAATCTGTTTCAGTCGGAGACGTTCGAGCAGAATTGGTGCCAAATCAACTGCGCTAATGCTGTGTGCTGAATGGGTAGAGTCCATCTCCAATTGGATGCGAGCAAATTTCTCCCGGTGCAGACATTAAATCCATAGATTCCATTAAAGCACACAGAGCCATCTGTGGGCACAAAAGATCTCATTTATTTTTAAATCTGAGCTGAGACATTCAAGAAGGGCTTTGTGTGGTGAGTTTTAATCCACTACCTTAGCCAAGGACACTGCGGTCAGAAGGGATTCTCCCCTCTCTCTCCTAACATTATCAATTGTCTCCCTATTCATGGTGATTTGCACACCATGAAAGTTTCTGACAGATGTTAAGCCTTTCAATTGCCGCGAGACTCTTTCCTAGTTTCACTGCACTAGTTAAGCCAGTTTTTCTAATTCAGCTGTAGTGCCATTTCCTTGACAGACTCCTGCAGAGCTTCATTGAACAGTTTACCAAACACTAAGGCACTCTAGGTGACAGGAAGCTGCTACTCTTTTGTACAAACATTGGAAGGTTAGGAAATGCCCAGTGCAGAGACAGAGGAAGAGATGCAGGTGATGGAGGATAACTAGAGGTGCATCAAACCGTTACAGAATGAAGAGACGAATACACACATAGTGGATTTCCTCTCTCCAAGAGATAGTTTCAAGAAGCTGCAAAGCAAGCTGAGATGTGATACATGCAAGCTTGAGATGAGATGTTGGGATAAAGGCAACCTTGCATGCTTACTAAAGTGGGGTATAGGTGGGAGGGATTTTCTGCAGGCTAAAACTTTGGCCACGAAATGAGAATAGAGGACTCATTGGAGAAGGCCCTGATGCTGGGTAAGATTGGGAACAGAAGGAGAAGGGGGTGGCAGAGGAGGAAATGGCTAGATGGCATAGCTGATTTATTTATTTTATTTATTTTTATTTTATCCCACTTCTATGCCACCCTACTCGCAGAGGGACTCAGGGCAGCTAACAGAGTATAATAAAATATCAAAACCCAAACAAACAAACCCACAATGTCCCTGACGGAGCCCAGGACAAGTAGATAAATAGGGAACACTTTGGTGGGAAGCTAAACAGTGTTCCATGCACTCATGCCTGCCACATGACCACGGAAACTTCTGCAGAAGCAGACAGCGCTGGCTCTTTGGCTTTGAAACAGAGTTGAGCACTGAACCCTAGAGTCAGATACAACTGGCTTTCGAGCAAGGGAAACCTTTACCTTTACTAACTGTAGGAAGCTTTATTGATCTGCATGTTTATCTGTCATTCTGCTTGATTACTCTTTACCTTGAAACCTCTTTACCTCTGCATCTGGTGTATATAAACCATACCTGGAAATTTTACTCCTTTGTCTGAAGAAGTGGACTTGACCCACAAAAGCTCACAGTAAAAATATAGCAATTAGTCTTTAAAGTGCTGCAATGCTTTTATTTTATTTTGGTTTGGTTTTCTGATATGTCTGAACCACAGACTAACACAGCTACTATTCCAAAAAAATCAGATCCTAAAATTATACATTCAACAAAGTCACTGTTCCTGCTCAGGATATCTGCTGTACTCTCTCATTCCTCCAAATCAAGGGTAGGAAATTCCTATCAGCCCCAGCCAGTAGTAAAGGACAATAGGAATTTCAGCCCAACAACATCTAAAGGATTTTAAGTTGCTTCTTCCAAGTTAATGAATCCTTGAGGACCATGGATTACGCAGTTTGAAAGTGGTAAGGAGAATTTAATATAACCCTCTGAGGTGTTTCCAGGTATTGGGCACTACTCTTAATAAACATCTTCTTCACATTATACAACATAACAGAGATATTTATTACAGCTGTGGAACAGATTTGTTCCATGTACCCAATCAATTTGATACGTAGGGCTGTTGTTAGTTTAAGACTAGCTCACTGGAACAGCCCTTGAGGGCAGGGTGGAGAGTTTTATGAAAGTAGTAATTCACCAACTGGACTGAAGAACAGTCCTTGTACTAGCAGTGATTAAAGTTTGCAAACATAAAACCCGCAACGATCCAAGACAATTAGGACTTTCCAGCTCAAATTCTCCTTCCCTCCTGCTAAGCATCTCTCTTACTGTCACTTTATTACATCTGCCAAACACCCAACCCTCTCGCCCACCCCCACATCCACCCCCGTTTCCATCCACTGCCCTTAACTTCTCATCTGGATTACTCCATAAGCAACGCAAAGAGCTGCCTTTGAAAACAGCCCAGTTTCTTCAGTCTGGCCAAAACTGGGCAAGAAAGACTGTTAATCAAGATTAACAAAATTGTATGCAGCAGTACTTTGCCGTCTGAAATGGCTAGCTGCATGTTTCCATGCCCAAACAGCTTGTTTTAAATGGTGAATCTCAGTCCTCACCTTGGGAACAGGATGCTTGAAAGATATGAACATCCCCTATGACAGGGTTGCCCAAACTTTCAGGTCCGGTCATGTGGTTCCTCCCACAGAAGTGGAAGTAAAACGCACCTTGCAATCTGTTTTACAACAGATATGTTTTGCAACAGGATGAGATAGATTTTAGGCTGCCATTTTCTCTGCTTATACCATGGGTGCCCAAACTACAGCCCATGGGCCAGATCTGGCCCCTGACACCAATTCATCTGGTCCACAATGCCCTCATCACTCCAGAAAGCGGAAGTAAAATGTCCATGGGTGCATTTTACTTCTGCTTCCAGGAGCGACAAGAGCTGCGCGGATTCATAGCTCACTGACAAACAGAAAATTTCCTAAATTGTTCTCAAAGCAGAACACCATGTCATTGGACCAAGTAATTTTTTAGAAGATGGGGAGAAAAGGCAATATATTTCTCAATGTTAGATGAAGAAGGAATGGGTTTGTTGCAATACAAGTACAGTAAAACCTCGAGTTACTAATAAAATCAGTTCCATGGCATTGTTCGTAAGTCGAATTTGTTTGTAACTCAAGGCATTCCCGTAGGGATAAAGAAAAAGCCCCCACCCCACCCTCCAAAAATCAAAACAGTCCCCCCCACCCTCCAAAAATCAATCAAACCACCCAAAAACAACAGCAGCATTGAAAGGAAAGCATGCATAAGCAAAAATGCTGTTCCTACCTTAAAGAAGCTTTGAAAACTGACAGAAAACTCAGAAAAATCCAGCAAGAAACAGCAACAGGCAGTCATTTTGGCACCGAAACTCCTGACAAAGAAATCACTCCAAACACTCTACTGCCACCTACAGGGCTCAGAAAGGCTACATATACACCTCCCATGGTGCAATGCATTCTGGAGAATCAGATTGTGTAACCTGAAGCAAACCCATAGGGGAAATGGCGTTTTTTGCTTCACTGAAGGCAACACAGAAGGAAAAGAATTAATTCGTAAATTGGGGCATGTTCATAATTTGAGGGATGGATTTGTAGTGCAGAACCAATTCGTAAGCAAAAGCAAAACAATCACACATTTAGCAAGGTAGCATCCTATACTGGAATTATCACTGTGCTGGGGATAGAGAACACAGTTAGGGCAACATGATAATAACAATAGCCTACCTTTGAATACCTGATATACTCTGGGACCTCTGGGTAAACTATAGAAATAAATGTAAAAGAAAGGCATCATCAGGATAGGTGAAGGTTGCCCTTGCACATTGGCACAAGTTTCAATGGTCATGTGGCAAACATGACTAGACCCCAGAGTGCACGGAACGCTGTTACCTTTTCCATTGAAGTGGTACCTATTTATCTACTTGCTATGTCTTGCTTTCAAACTGAGACAGATGACGGGAGCTTGCTCAGTTGTGCAGCACTCAGGTCTTGAGCTGCTGACCTGCCAGCCTTCCAGTCATCAATTTCAGTGTCTTAACCACTGAGCCACCACAGTCATCAGAATAGAGATCCATTTTATAGGTTTTAAGATTGCTGAGAAAAACACCCTCATATTGGTTTCCATGGCTTAATTTAAAGTTCCTGATCCTTATTTCTTTGTAAATTAATTTGCAAGTGCCTGAAATTGTTTCTTAAAGTGAAGATTCTAGATTTTCTTTTTCATTAAAAATACAGGATTAAAAGAAAAGTCCGGCCACCCATTTTCCTAGCCTGTGGAAATAACCCTTTGGTTGGAGCCTCCTTGCTATCTTTTTAGCCTAGGGTAGACTAAGCAAAACACCCAAGCATGAAAATATGTTTGGCTCCAATCAGCTGATGTCACACAGACCTAGTATATCATTAGCTATTTTAAACACACTCTTCTCAAGGCCTTAAATCAATAAATCAGTGCTAATTCCTCTCTCACATTAGGTACCCAACATCTCCCCTTACACTGAAGATTCATATGCTAAGCATCTGAGCACATCAAAACATTTGTGCACCTGTTTTTCCTACGCTCAGAGAGGCTCAAATAAGGACTACAAAGATTTCGTCCTCATCTTCTTCTGCTTCTTCTTCCAAATGAAAGCCCCACAGAAGCACTGGCCTCTCCACAGACAACAGTTAGCTAGAGGAAGCCTACACTCACACCCACATAAGACACATGGTCTCACGAAAGGCAACTGATGTGATTCTTCTCATTTCCCACTTGTCAGAGAAAGGGCTTTGGGAATGCCATGTTTCAGAGGATGTTATTGTATGCAAAAGGTTAGGCATATCTGGCTCTACGTGCAGAGAGACTATAATTTCTATTTATAGTCAAAGAGCTAGTGCTGTCTACATCTGCATAAGTTTCCATGGTTATGTGGCAGGCATGACTAGACACAGAATGCTGTTTACCTTCTGACCAAAGTGATACCTATTTATCTACTTGCAATTTCTTGCTTTCAAACTGCAAGGTTGGGAGGAGCTGGGAGAGAGAAAGCGAGCTCACTCTGTCATCCAGCACTCGGGTCTCAAACTGCTGACCTGCCAGTCTTCCAGGGATCAAGTTCTGCGTCTTAACTACTAAGCCGTGACGGAGTGAGGTCCCAGCTCCTGCCACCCTAGCAGTTCAAAAGTAAGAAATTGCAAGTAGATAAACAGGTAATTCTTCAGCAAAAAAGATAACAGCAGTCCATGGTCTAGTCGTAGTGGCTGCATGATAGCGGAAAGGTCTGCAGACGCAGACAGCACTGGCTCTTTGGCTATAAATGGAGATGCGCACCGTACCCTAGAGTTGGATACAACTGGCTTTCAAGCAAAGGCGACCTTTGCCTTTATCTATCCTTCTGGGCAAAAGGAGCTCTAACTTCAGGGCTGCCTTGTTAAAATGAAGCCTAACTACATCGTTTGCAAGGGGAGGGGAGAGGAGCAGGGGTCGGAGCAACATGCTGCCTCTCTGAGCCATGGCTGATGCATCATCTGCTGCTTTGCCTAAGAATCAGTCAACAGCCGTGCAGGCAAACGACATCCTCGGATATCCATAATGCAGAGACAGAGGTAGACAGCAGAAGGCAACGCTTTCCCAGCCATCAATATAAGGAATTGCTACTGTAATCCTGCCTAATGGAATATGCTCAGAAAAAGATTGCAAAAGCATGAGATTGTAGAGCTTGAACATCCGTACTACCGGTATTAAAGCAAGAGTTGAGTGGTTTGGTAGTAACAGAGATGTTGGCAGCATGGTGTGATGGCCTTTGCCCCAGGAAGTTGCAGCCCCTTCCCCTGCCACTTCAATGAAGAAACAAGGAACTGGAGGGAGGGGAGAAGACCCCCTTCTGACTCAAGAAAAGCAAGGCACCTGCACACTTGCAAATACTTGGAAGAGAAAAGTGAGGCATCAAGGGACGGTTAACATCATCAGAAAACTCACAAACTATAAATGGGGAGCTCAAGCATCATGCTGCATTCATCAGTTTTGGCCCTCAGCATCTCCGCAGAAGAGTATGCTGCTTCAGTATGGAATGCATCTACACATGCAAAACAAGTTGACATCGCTGTTAATTAGACCATAGGTATAGTGACAGGATGTCACAAACCATCACCAGTTGAGAAAATAGACCCTCTTGTTGGTATTGCTCCATTTATGATAAGGAGAAAAGTAGCAGTGAACACCCAGAGAACTAAGCAAGAGAAGGACCCTCAACATTTTCTGAACAGATATGAACCTCAAGTCCGCTGGCTCAGATCCAGGAAGAGCTTTACGGCAAGAACAAACATTCTTGAGGGTACACAAAAGCAAAACCTAATTAAACTATGGAGGAAGGAGTTCACTGCACAAGGAACAACACTGAAGGAAAATATGGCTGAGGAACTCACCCCCCCCCCCATGTCACTTGGAAGATCCTGAACAGGCTGAGGGTTGGAGTCAAGACAGGTGGTGGGTTCAGAGGACAACAACATGCTGTGTGAATGTGGAGAGATACAGAATCTGGCTCATTTATTAGTCTGCCGATGACTGCCAAAAATATACACCAATGAGGACTTAAGTTTGGCCACCAACAAAGCCAAGAAAGTGGCTTCCTTTGTGCAGTCCAGGGTTTGATCAGGACATGAAAGAAGACAAAGGGACAGCTTCGGACCAGGGGCTCTCAATGGAGTTCACAGAAGTCTTGGTTGAGACATCTACATTTCTCTCCACAATAAAGAAATGTGCTTCTAAAAATGGGAATGGAAACCATGCTGCTGCCCTAGATATTGAAGGCTACAATAGAAAAGATTTCTCAGGTTCTACAAACACCCACTTACACATGTAATTAGTAGTTGTAGAATCTGATGTGTTTTTAATCTGTTTTTAATCTTTTTCAGATTTTATTTTTTAATTTTTAAAAGTTTTAAGGTTTTTAGATGGAAGTTCCCACTTCCTAATCATGGGCCTTACCTGCCCAGGGAAGGAAAAGACTAACGTCCTCTGGCTGGAAGGAGGAATGGATTTTAGTTGTTTGTGTTGTCTGTGTGTTATTGTTGTTTTGTTTTTGTTTTGTTTGTTTTTTCCTGATTGTAAACCGCCCTGAGTTGCCACGGCAAGTGGGCGGTGATATAAATCTAAATAAATAATAAATAAATAAATAAACTGTGGGTGTGTTTTAAATACCACAAGGCAGGTGAAGAGCCGAGGCTCATCCATCTGTTTTTCTGACCCACCGATCTGTCTTTGTGATCAATCCACCCATCTGTTTAATCTACTCAACCCCTCTCCTATCTCTTTTGCTTCACACATCTGTCTGGGACCTGTCTATGCATCCAGAACCATCTCGGCATCTGCCTACGGAGTCTGTCATTTCAAAACTATCTGACACAAGAATTCTAACCCAACACATAGCTCTGCATTATGGCAAGTTAATGGTGTGCAGCATGACGCACATTCTTGTGGACGGCAGGAAGACCGAGAGCTCTAGCTCTATCGTGCTTTCTCTGGAATCACTTCTGATTGATTATTAGGATTTAACAAACCAAAATCATACGACCAAAGGTTGTAATTTAAGAGATAGTCTCCAGCTCAAGCTCAGAAGACCCAGAAAAGAAGAAAAATTTTGTTCACCTTCACTCTGTTCTTGATCACAAAGAGGATATTAGATCTAAACACAGCAGACAATTCCCTTATTAAACACTCGAAAGGAGTCAACAGGAGCAAATGTAAATACAGTATGATAAATATGCTTGCTTTTGAAGATTTATATGTGAACTGTGGTGGTTTAGTGGTTAAGACGCTGAATTTGACAACTGGAAGGTTAGCACGTCGAGACCTGAATGCTGCATGGCAGAGTGAGCTCCCTTCTCTGTCCCAGCTCCTGCCAACCTAACAGTTTGAAAGCAAGAAGTTGCAAGTAGATAAATAGTGGGTCTTTTTGTTTGGATTTTTAAAAAAGATTTCACATTTAAGCACAATAAAAACATTAAATACAAATGAAAATCTTCATCTTATCCAGAATGCAACAGTAACTGTATTTCTGTGTGTTTTCCCATGGGACCCCATTACATTCAAGCTACACTGCTTGTGCTTGTTTTGCACTGTCACATGTATCTAGAGTACCTTCACGAGAGCCTCCCCCATAGTACTCTGCCCAGTTATTAAAACAATGTGTGGCAACGCTACTCTCTAGGCTCCATCCGTGCTTTGGCCCACCCAATGGGCTGGAGGGGGGGGGGGCAGGAGAAAGCTCTTCCGTGGTGGCACCTACACAATGGGACAGCTATGCCCAATGCCCAGGGGGTGGAGGCAACTTCTCCCCCAACTGTCCTTCACTCGCTTTTGAGGACTATTTTTAATTTTTCAGCAGTTTTTTTTTAAGTCACCAAGCGGTAGTGATTTTTATTGAAGGCGATATTTCATCAGCTGTCTCTGCTTCTGTTATTGCTTGTGCATTTTACTATTATGATTTTAATTACTGCAGTTGCCTTGAGCAATACATATGTATTAGAAACGTGGGATAAAAACACTTATGCCTACAACGGTTGTTGGCCAGAATTCCTATTGTTAATATACAGAGCTGTACTTTGGCCTCCAAATGAGAAGAGAGAACTCACTGGAGAAGGCTCTGATGCTCAGAAAGACTGAAGGAAGGATTAGAGGATGAGGTGGCTAGCTGGCACTGTTGACGCAATGGGCATAGGTCTGGGCAGGTGGCAGAGGATGGCAGAAGGCAGAGGAGCCTGGCACTGTGCGGTAGTCCATGGGGTCATGGCAAAGGGTCAGTCTTGGCTGAGCGACTAACAACAAAAGGGGGACTGCAGCGGCTTAGTGGTTAAGATGCTGAACTTGACAACAGGAAGGTCAGCGGTTCGAGAACCAAGTGCTGGACAATAGAGTGAGCTCCTGTCTCTGTCACAGCTCCTGCCAAACCAGCAGTTTGAAAGCAAGACATTGCCAGTAAATAAACAGGTACCACTTCAGCAGGAAGGTAAACAGCGTTCCATGAGCTTTGGCATCTAGTCATGCCTGCCACATGTCCATGAAAATGCCTGCAAATGCAGACAGGGCTGCTGGCTCTTTGGATGAACACTGAACCTTAAGAGTCGGAAAAGACAGGATTCTGCAAGGGCAACCTTGACGTAAGTGAAATCACAAAAGTCACAGAACCACTAGGTCAGGGATTCTCAACCTGCGCCCCGTGGTGCCATTTCATGTGGCCCACCATCACCTGCCCCACACCCAGAAGTGCCATGTGGTGGAGCAAGGGCAAAATGGAGGTCCGCCCCCGCCGCCGCCGCCGCCCCCCAAAGCTGTCTGAAGGAGCGTCACCCAATGGCCCACGGCTTTAAAAGGTTGAGAACTCCTGCACTAGATAATCAAGTGCCAATCATGTTTCTGGGCATGTTATCAGGAACAGGGTTGCCACCGCATTAATTAGTTCAAATTTGCCCCCACCATTTCATTTACACATGCATAAATCACCAAATGGAACCCAGCCACTGCACGTTAAAAAGCATGAAACCCCCGCCTACCAAACACTGCAATCTCAGTTGATAAGCAAGTTCACCTAAGGAGTGGTAACTTGATTTCTGAGGATGGCAGACAACAAGCAAAACAGAAACGGAGAGGTTTTTGCAGATCCAAATGTTTTCTGTGTAAGTCCACACACGCCATCTGAAATGTCAATGAGTATCCAGAACAAATAGAAGTACAGTAATACCCCAGATAACGATTGCATCGGATAACGCTAAAACTGCATAACGACAACAAATTTGGGGGGAAGATTTGTACCGGATAGCGTTCTTTTTAGCGTTATCCGATACAGTCGTTCTTAGCAGCAGTGTGGCTGGCTCCGTTCAGCTTCCCAGCCACCCTGCAGCTACGGAGGCAGGGGTGGGGAGGCTAGAAAGCTGACGGGGGGCTCCCCCGTCGCTTCCCCAGCCACCCCAGAGCTGCGGACGCAAGGGCGGGTGGCTAGGGAAGCTGACAGGGAGTCCCCGTCAGCTTCCCCAGCCACCCTGCAGCTGTAGATCGGGTCCTCTGATCTCTCTGGAGCAGGCAGGGGACACGATCCAAGCTGTTTCTGGGCTTCCCCGACGTCTTCAGCCAGGGCAGCAAGCCAAAATGTCAGGGTTCGAATCCCGACATTCTGGCTTGCTGCACTGGCTGAGGAAGTCGGGGAAGCCCAGAAACAGCTTGGATCGGGTCTTCCCACCTCCCTGGACCCGGCAGGGGGGGGGGTCAGAGACCCCAAAATTGGTTTTAAAAATGGACTTTTTTTTTACCAATTTTGGGGTCTCTGACCCCCCCTGCCGGGTCCAAGGAGGTGGGGAGATCCAATCCAAGCTGTTTCTGGGTTTCCCCGACGTCCTCAGCCAGTGCAGCAAGCCAAAACGTCAGGGTTCAAATCCCGACATTCTAGCTTGCCGCAGCCTCCAGGGAAACAGGGTTTTTTTTTTAACGTTGTGTGATCAATGCATCACACAACGTTAAAAACCGGATAACGACGAGACTTGTTGAACCAAGTCTCAACGTTATCCGGGGTACTAGTGTACAGTCAAACATCGCATAAAGAGTGTCTCGCTTAAAGAGTAACTCACTTAAAGAGCAGAATTTTCTCTGAATGTTTGCTTCGCTTAACAAATAAAACCAACCAAAAACTCGCTTAACAAATAAATCATGGTTCACAATCCCCCCCCCCACACACACACACACACACAATCGGTCACTTACAATGGTGTTTCGCTTAAAGAGCCAACTCACACATTATGCTTTTTTAAGCGAGGTACAACTGTACAGTAATACCTCGATAACGTTAAGACTTGGTTCCACAAGTCTTAACGTTATCCAATTTTTAGCCTTATCCGATGCATCCATCAGATAACGTTAAAATCCTATGCAGATGACTCAGATAACATCAACTATATAGGGATACAGTACATTGTAAACAACACAGACTTCAAGGGAAAATCAAGGAAACATGCTGGAACCTTAAAAAAACTTTAAGAAATAATTGTCTAAGGGGTAAATACATAACAAAAATATGCCAGACCACCCTTACTTTAGGGGAACAAAACCATACAGCATTTTAAAACTTTTTAAAACTTTATAAAGTGCTTGTTTAAAAGGTAAAAACACAACTCTACATTGCAAAAACATGACAAACCACCCTGCCTTTAGGGGAACAAGACCATACAGCATTTTTAAACTTTTGAAAACTTTATAAAGTGCTGTTTTAAAAGATCTGCTCCCTCTTTTTGTTGACAGATGTTTTTTTCAATGATGTCATGGCACACTAGAAAAACTAGGTGAGCAGAACAAAACAAATTTTAGTTTGTGTAATGTGCTGTAGTGCACTGACCTTCCAAGATCACTAAGACATTGGGGGGGGGGGGGGACCTCTTTCAATATGTCCTGACTCCATTTCAAAAGCTAAGAGGGATAGAAGCAGGCCCAAAATGGATGACAACATTTACCATCATGCAGAGTGGCCATATGGAGCCATGTGTACAGGAATCAATTTTAAAAGCTAACAGCATGGGTGCCCAAACTTTTCAGGCTACGTGGAACTATTGTTAGCAGGGCTTGTGGGCCAGATCTAGCCCATGCCACCAATTCATCCAGCCCATGCCACCCTCGTCGCTCCCAGAAGCGGAAGTCGGGTGAGTTTTACTTCCACTTCTCGGCGCAATGAGGGTGGAGCGGGCTGGATGAATTATTTATTTATGAATTGGCATCATGGGCTGGATCTGGCCCACTGGCCGTAGTTTGGGCACCTATGAACCACGTGACTGGCCTGTGGCCTGAAAAGTTTGGGCACCCTTGCTGTTAGCTTTTAAAATGGATTCCTGTGCACATGGCTCCAGATGGCCACTTTGCATGATGGTAAATGTTGGCATCCATTTTGGATCCTGGAGTGCCCAAACTATGGCATGTGGGCCAGATCTGGCCCATGATGCCAATTCATCTGGCCCACTCCATCCTCGTAGCTCCCAGAAGCGGAAGTAAAACTCACCCGACTTCTACTTCTGGGAGTGATGAGGGTGGTGTGGGCCGGATGATTTGGCATTGGAGGCCGGATCTGGGGAAAGGGAGGCTGCCTGCTCTTTCTCCCAAGGTTGCATTATCTCAATAACAATCACAGTGTCTGATCCTCATTGTGCCTCCTTGGGAGAAAGAGAGCAGACAGCCCCCCTTTCTCCCAAGGAGGCATGCTGCTGGGGATCAGATGCTGTGACTGTGATTGAGATCGTGCAACCTTGGGAGAAAGAGAGCAGGCAGACCCCCCCCCCCCGCCTTTTATCCCAAGGCAAACTGGTGAGTCCCAGCCATGCCTCAGGGAATTTGAGGCAAACATTTGCATCGGATAACGTTAACATAACCTTATCCGATGCAAGTGTTTGCCTCAAATTCCCCAACATTAACCGATTTTAGCCTTAGCCGATGCAAACGTTATCCGAGGTATCACTGTACCTCAGTTGAATTTCTCATCCAAGCCAAGGTGAGAAATTCAACTAAGATTTCTTCTGATATATGTGCCGAGGTAAGAGGTGGCCCCTGAACAGCTCCCCTAAACAGACCCGTAAATAACCCTTTGGCCACCTGAGCACTCTTCCCCTCTTGGGGACAGTTTTCATAGTATAAATTAGGCATGTAAATCTTGCTTTGCTACAGAGAAGATTCACGATGTATGGCTTTGAGGCCCTAGAAGGCTAACTCTGATTTAATACCTAGAGGTCTTTGTTGATGATTGGTAGCCCATTATGCGCTCATCGTCAGCGCATTACACCGTACAGGCTGCACTCTTCCTTCAAGGAGGAAAGTAGACTATAATGTGCCTTTTAAGCACTTTTAGCCATGGATCTCATGCTGCGTAACATCCAGCACAGGCATATCGATCCATCTAGGTGTGCTTGCTGGCTGGCTCAACGAGCCATCAGCTCCTACCATGGAAGAGGACAGCAATGAACATTCTGGGATCCGAGACCAAACAAACAGCTCTCATATGTTTGCTAGATCCAGTAATCCTGATCTAGAAACCATAATTAAAGAACAGAAGAGTACTAACAACTCCTGTGTCCTCTGTTCTCTTGGTGTAAGCTTCATCTGTGGTGGTTCAAGTGGTTAAGATGCTGAACTTGATGCCTGGAAGATCAGCAGGTCAGCAGTTCGAGACCCGAGTACTACACGGCAGAGTGAATGCCAGTCTCTGCCCCAGCTCCTGCCAACATAGCAGTTTGGAAGCAAGAAATTGCAAGTAGATAAACAAGCACCACTTTGGTGGGAAAGTAAACAGTGTTCCATGCACTACTGAGGCATGCCTGCCATGTGTGCATGGAAGCATCTGCAGACACGGATAGTGCTGCCTCTTTGGCTGTAAACAGAGATGAGCACTGAACCCTAGAGTTGGATACCACTGGCTTTCGAGCAAGGGCGACCTTTACATTTACCTTTGCTTCATCTGTGCATTCAGGCTACCTAACTACTATCCATGATTAACTTTATAAAGGGACATCACGGCACAGACATTCAGCTTAGATGGCCCTCAGCTTGTTCACCCTAGTTTATGCACCAAGCTCTACCAAAACTGACCATCAAAACCCAAGATATACATGTTTTAATATTCAGCAAGGCAAAACTCTCTTAATTGCACTCAATCAATAACTCCCCTTCTACCTAGGAGATTATCTGCAGAGGCGTTCATCCCATTCTTCAAGGCATTTTGGGGGTAGAGTGGGCCCTCCTTTCCCCCTGCATGATTTGGTTGCTGGAGTGAAGGAATATGCCCTCACACACTGCTTTTTGAGGCCCTATCAGTAGTTTCTACTATTGTGTACTGCTCTCTTTTATCCCATTTCTAACATATGTGGATGCTGGGAGATGGGATAACAAAGAGTGAAGCAGCTGTCAAAGCGGATTCTGTTGTATCCTGAAGCTGCTAATGAGCCTTCTGATCATCAGGTAAAGTGATTATGTTTCTTTGCTTGTCTGTGCTTTGCCCCTTGAGAAACCACCCACAGCAGTTTCTCGACTGACAACACTCAGACCAACAAAAAAGCGCAGGCTTCTTTCCTTATGAATTGCTAGTATACAAAGCGGCTCATGAACTGCTTTCCGATACTGGCAAACTGAATTTTTAAAAATCTACTGTGGTGAAAACAATTCAATGCCACAGCAATCCTCCTCCTCCTCCTCCTCCTCCATAAAATAATAATTTCACTTTTCCTGACCATCTGGATATAGTCAGGGAAAATCTTTAATTTGCCCATACTGGGAAGTGGCTCATCAAGTGGTTGCAGACATTTCTGTGGTCACGTGACAGGCATGATTAGACACCAGAGCTCACAGAACACTGTTACCTTTCCCGCCAAAGTGGTACCTATTTATCTGCTTGTAATTTCTTGCTTGTAATTTCTTGATAGGTTGGCAAGAACTGGGATGGGGTACCCAAAAAGAGCCTAGTTGAAAATTGTGGTGTTTCTGAACCACAATCAGGCATACCCCGGGCAACAGCAATCTTGTGCCAGCTAATCTTTCTCATACTAGATTGGACTGAATTCAGCCAAAGGTTGCTTCATTTCACAGTGTCACCTCAGGCCTAGACACAGGAGGAGGAGGAGGAGGAGCTAGGACAGATGACAGGCACTCATACTCTTAGAGTAGCGTTGGTGCCCAGGATGTGGCTTTCAGCCGTCCGCGGCGTAAGCCAAATTTGCCACCCCCTGGGCAGGGCCCAAGATGCCGACGCCCATCCCCGCAGCGGCCTCTAGGGCTTCTGGGAACTGAAGTCCAAGAACACCCATACACCCAAGTGACATTTTGCAGCCCCAAAAAAGTGCTGCCCGGGGTGGGGGCTCCCCACGCTATGCCACTGCTTAGCCGTAAGCTCACCATTCTGGCCTTCTCCACCCCACTATTATAATTACCGCACATTCTGTAAAAGCAGGCAGCGCCCACCCATCAGCAAAACCAAACCACTCTGTCCCTCTCTATCAGTCTTCCATAGGTTTACATGAGCCTCCTGATTAGGCCAAATCTAGTCCAAAATGACAGCAAGTAACGGGGGATACGGAAGGAACGCAGGCAAACAGGGAGCAGCAAGGCCCCTTCTCCGGTCTCTGCAGGAACTGCTAGCAAGGTGGCTCCAGTTTGCACACAGAAAAGGCATTTCCTCACTCAAGCTGCCGCTGCCACCACCACCGTTAAAGAGAGCAAATGGGTCCCCAGGGTATTGGGCCTTGTTCAAACACAACCCTTATGATAACGAAGGGATTTCCTCCTCTTTCTCACACATACACACACGTCAGTGGACGATTATTAATGCATTTCCAGGAGCCCAGTCCATTTCTCTAAATGAGAGCTGCCATGGCAGGCCCAGAAAGAGTGAAATGTGATAAATGCACCCCCCCTCCCGCCACCCTCACTCCACGGGAGCCGCCAGGGGTTTTCATTCTAACAAGCTTCAGATGTAAGATGACTGGAATAACAAAGTATGAATTTTTATGAGTCTAATAAATCACTCCACTTTTCCTGCTCTTCATCGCTTTCAGCACTTCAAACACCGGGGGGGGGGGGGGGAATCTGGGGCCATAATCAAATGGCCTCACAGAGCTCGTGTAGAAAGCCGGCCCCTGGAAAAGGAACTCACAGTCTTTCTTTCTCTCTCTCTCTCTGTACTCAGAATCAAGGTGGACCTGCATTTTGTTGGTGGGGAGAAAGGACTCTTCGGTTAACAGAACAACCGTAGGCTAATGCAGGGGTGCCCAAACTTTTCGGGCCATGGACCAGTCATGTGGTTTAGTGGGTTGGTCATGTGGTTCCTCCCACCAGAAGTAGAAGTAAAACGCGCCTTGCAATCTGTTTTTCAACAGGGTGAATTAGATGTTAAGCTGCCATTTTTTCTGCATAAACCAGGGGTGCCCAAACTACAGTCCACAGGCTGGATCCGGCCCCCAACACCAATTCATCCGGCTTGTGCCGCCCTCGTCACTTCCGGAAGCGGAAGTAAAATGTGCATATGGACGCGTTTTTTCTTCAACTTCCAGGAGCCATGAGGGAGGCGCAGGCCGGATGAATTGGTGTCAGAGGCTGGATCCGTCCCGTGTCAGGGGCTGGATCCGCCGCCGCCGCCCCCCTCCGGGCTAATGGGCTGTTTTGCTACCAAATCCAACTTTTGGGCCCACCACCAACTACCAAGGGCCCATGTGCATATGCAAACAAAAAGCTGTAGAAAGTTTGCAGTGAAGGTTTGCATCACAAGCTAACAGAGAGGGAGAAATTGTTCCTCGCTTCCCAATGAACACAGAATTTCATAATGGGGAAAAGCTCCCCCACATTTGTATGTTGTTATTTTGTTATTTATGTTAGATTTGAAATAACATTTAAAATTAACAAAAATTATTTGCACAAGATTTTTATTTTTCTCAGTAGTTAGCTGAGTTTGTTGGTCCTGGAAGAAATACAACATGAACCGAAGCATTTTAGAAATCCATTTCAAAACGAGTCACTGACTTCTCAAAAGACACGATTAGCTTGTTCAGATGCCGGCCGTAAAAACGCTGCCATTGCCGCCGCGACCACCACCAGACTCTCCCTCAGCCAGTCAGGCTGAGGGAAGGAGAGACAACTGTGTGGCCCGGACTGCTGGCCAAAGACCACCGCCGCCGCCGCCACCACAGCTGTTCTACGCCCAGCCCTTCCCTGGCTGGGAAGAGATAAGGACTCACCTGACTGTATTATAGTTTCATTTTTATGTTAGATTTATTGACTGTATTGATTGTATTGCATTAAGTTGTTATATTTATATTATGTTGTTATATTTATACTTGATATTGTAATGCGTACTGTAATATATGTTGCCCATGGTATGTTAGCCGCTCTGAGTCTATTCGGCGAGTAGAGCAGCATACGCGTCTAATAAATAAATAAATAAATAAATAAATAAATAAATAAATAAATAAATAATGCATGTGAGCCCCTGGAGCAGAGCCTTAGTCTAGAGCGCGGTGCCCAAACTATGGCCCACAAGGCAGACCCAGTCCCCGCCACAAATTCATCTAGCCCATGCTGCCTTCATCGCTCCCGGAAGCGGAAGTAAAACACTTCCAGGAGTGACGAGGGTGGCGCAGGCCAGGTGACCTGGTGTCAGGGGCTGTATCCGGCCCACGGGCTGTAGTTTGGGCAGCCCTGGTTTAAGCAGAGAAAATGGTAGGCTAAAATCTATCTCATTGTATTGCAATATAGATTGCAAAGCATGCTTTACTTCCACTTCCGTTGGAAGGAACCACGTGACTGGCCCACTAAACCATGTGACCGGCCCACTGAACTACAAGACTGGCCTACGGCCCAAAAAGTTTGGGCATCCCTGGGGTAGAGTGAATCCAGGGAATTGCCCACTAAAAGGGAATTGTTATTTTCCCCAAGAGGATAAAAAAAAAACACAAGGATCTTTTTACATTTTCTAGTGAGATACAGCACAAAATTTGAGGATATGAAACCACACTTCAGTGTGCATATGACCTGTAGACCATATTGCTGTGTACATTGGATAACTTAGAGAAGCTCCCTTCTATTAGCAGATGAGAAATATAAAAGATGCCCCAGGAAGTTTTGCCAGTAACCTCTAATGAGAGAGGATCAAATTAATCCTGAAAGTGCTTTCTGTGTTCAAGACCTGCTTGTACTCCATGCCAAGAAACTGGAAAGTTCTACGCCAAGAAATCTCAGATAAATCACACACAATCGATAATGTTCACGCTTGCTCCCCTGTTTTGCATAAACCTCTCCTCTGCCTCACTGTCTCCTCCTGAACTTGAGATTTGAGATTTTGAAGGATGTGGGCTTTATGGGACAAAGATCAACACAGGAACAGGAAGGGGAGCAACAGAAACCGGCAAGGGCGATGTAATGCGAGACCTCAAGGGAAGAACAGGAAAGCCAAAATGTTTAACACTTGAACTAAGAAGGTGTGCACTAGGAATCACTTTTATGCTACATTTCCACAAAATCCACTCTCCTTTCCATTCTCCCCTTTCACTTTATTATTCTTGATACAGGTCTGCAAACAGTCTCATTTCCTACTGATACAATAATTGCCTCTATTGTTCAGTCATCTGAACAATAGAGGCAGATCCCTGCCCTCAGAAGAGCTTATGGTCTAAATTTCGATTACTGAAGGATGGCAGAAGCAAAGTTAATACGGAAAGACAGGAGGCAGCATTTCTTGGCAACCCATGGAAGAGCCAGGGGTCAGGGGGAAAACCCTAGCCTAGACAGACTTCCTGAGATCCAAACAGGGTTTGGGTAATAGGCCTTCCCCTAAAAACAGGGCTGGCATGTGCAATAGCAATTACACTTACATACCACCCCCAAAGTGCTCAGTGGGGAACACAGAAAGAGCAGGGACTGCGGGGGCTCAGTGGTTAAGAATCTCACCTTGTTAGCTGAGTCGCCACAGCAACTGGGTGGCAATATAAATCTAAACAAACAAACGGTCACCTTGTTATGCCAGGTAATCTTTCTCACACTAGGTCAGGCAAAAGGAACTACAGAATGAATTCACCAAAAGGTGCCTTCATTTTGGCAGCTTAAAAGCCTGACCTAGACATGAAAGAAGCCTGACCTAGACATGAAAGAATACAAAGAATAGTGCTTAGCGCACTCTCTGGGCGGTTCACATGTTAGGGCACTTCTAAGCTTGTGCTCTTTTGCCTGTTGAGTGTGACATTCTGAGCCGATCAACCTGGCTCAGTATGGGCTCCTTAAATCCATCCAGAGTGTTTTTCACGCACAACCACTTTTCATTTGCTTCCCCCCAGCGCGGCACTGAATCAGGGGGGGAATTCATCTTTGACAAACATTTACCGATTATCAAATCACAACCGCAGCCACAGACAGGGGCAATAAGTCACTTTAAGCAGCCGCCCGAACCACAGTCTGAAGAGTTTGGGCAGCCCGGCGATGACAAATCACTGCTGTCAGTGCGGCATGTTCTCTCGTGCGCGGGGATCCTTGTTCTCCCTTGTTCCACGCTACCTGGTGTTTAATGACAGCACTGTCAGACGAAGACAGACCCTCTGCGTCTGCGGACTGTCAACGCCCTATTAGAGAGAAGATTGAGACCCTACTCTTCTTAAACTCACTCAAGCAACACAACCCGCGAGTCTTTATAATTATTGTTCGAGAGCCATCGATCGCGGGCTGACACCTCACCTATCTGTATGAAATGGGAGTAGTTTGTTGGGTGACAGTTGCTATAGATTATGGGAGGTGGGATATTCCCCCCCCCCCCGGCCGTCCTCCACACTACGCTGCAGAGATGGAACCAAAAGGGAAGCAACAAAAGTGTAAAATAGACAACACACATTTCCCTCTCTCTCTCTTTCTCTTACCCGCACACACATACATACCTCACAAAGCAAGCTTCCCACAAATACCCACAAAACCAGAGGAGCCCGTGAGCCGTTTTCTCATGTTCGGATTTCTCAAGAGAAAAGGTTCCTGGGAGCCCCCTCCGATGTCTGGACACATTACATGGAAGTGCTGATCAGTTACCGGAGACGCAATGGATTTTCACTCAAATCCCTTGTTCTGGGCAATTTAAACTAAGCCCTGCGAAACTGCTTGCCTCCAAGTACCCAAAGGAGACAACAAGCGCTTTCCCCACTCCAGATATACATAATTTGAGTGAGCCGATGTTATCCCTGTAACAAGCATAAGACAAGCTAAACGAGAGAGAAATCCTACACAATGCTTCTGATTTTTAAAATTGAAACAACGTAGTAGCCCCCAAAGTGTTGTGATGTCTTAATTGTGTTATTTGCACACACAAAATAAAGTTTTCTCTAGTCAAGCTTGGCCAAAAGTACTCTGCCCTCTCATATGCAAACAGCAAAAGAGGTGATCTCTTATTCTCCCAAAGTAAGGGAGGGCTAACTTGCTTATGGGCCTTACCTAGTGTATTAGTGCATGTACTAATTTGGACATCATATACACTAAACAAACAAACAAACAAATCTAACTAAATTGAAGATATACCACCTGTTGGTGCTCTGTCACTGAAGTGTCAGAAATCATATTTTTACAAACACCTTCCTTAAAAGTAATGTACAGTAATTATATAAAGTAAATTTCTTGTACTCTCTTGGAATTACATTCCATCGACCACAAACAAACAGAAAGACACAAACAACTCACAAGCACAGTGCTCGCTCTCACACTCCTATTCCAAATTTATAGTGGTCTTTCAAGGCCCCTTGCTCCTTCCCCTTTATTAGTTCAAATTTGATACATTCTCCCCATACTTTCTATACTTTCATCCTTTCTTAGTTCCACTACCTTACTTTAAATTACGTGTTAATAATAATACTTGTGTCCCCTCAAGTCAGTTCTGACTTAAGAGTGACCCTTTCTGGGATTTTCCAGGGAGCGAGTATGCAGAAGTGGTTTACTGTTCCCTTCTTCCAATGGGTATTCTGGGACTGTGAAGTATGCCTATACCAATGATGGCGAACCTATGGCACATGCCAGAGGTGGCACTCAGAGCCTTCTTTGCGGGCACCCATGCAGTCACCCCAGCACAGAGTTCACCCCACCCCTCTGCCCAGCAGCCCAATGGGAGCATTTCCTTCCTCCCCTGTTGCTATGTTGGCACTTTGTGATAAATAAGTGGGTTTTGGGTTGCCGTTTGGGCACTTGGTCTCTAAACGGTGCGCCATCACTGGCCTATACCCATGATGGTGAATCTTGGCACGCCAACTGTTCTTGGACTTCAATTCCCAGAAGACCAAGTCTCTGTGAATCCACACAAATGGGTTTACTGCGCATACAGTAAACCCATCCGTGTGGATTCACAGGGAACTGGGCTTCTGGGAACTGAAGTCCAAGAACAGCTGGAGTGCCAGGAGTCACCATCATGGGCCTATACAGACTGGTTATTCTTGTAGAAGGCACCCTGGGGAATCCAACTCCACACCTAGGGCTCCACAGCCAGAAACCAAACCCGCTGAGCTCTCCAGCCTGGTAACTCTAACCCACCGAAATCTAATGGATGCTGAGATTTCTCTTTAATCTCTGTAAATCTCTGTGCTCCAGGAAAGGAGAACAGCTTTCTCACACCCCCACCTTTAATTGGTTTTGGTACCCTGCTATCATAATGTGTTTCTAAATAGCCTCAGGAGAATTATACCTTAACCCCCACCCACCACCACCACCCCACCTGCTTTTAAAATGGCGTTTATTTGGGTTTTTTTAAATCTGGAGGCTGGATCAGAAGCCAAAGATTAGCCAACTTTAAAAAAATTAAAGAAATAAACCCTACAGAATTATCATAAGTAGGATGCTCAGTAGCTAAGAATCCTGAGGAACACTTATGACCTCCAGTGTCAGAGACAGTAAGTCTCAAAATAATGATTATTTTCCTGTGTAAACAAGAAAGCCCTGCAGTAACAGGACACTGGACAAGGCAGTCCTCTAGCACAGGAGTTCTCAACCTTTTTGATTTGGGGTCCAGGCCCAGTGGCGTAGCGTGGGGTGGCAGGGGGGCGGCCCGCCCCAGCCGGCATTTTCCAGGAGGCAGCAAAATGTCCCAGCAGGAGGCAAGGCGACGAGAGCACTCCTTCCCAGGGCTGCAGTATTGGTGCCGTTGCGGCACCGGCTGTGGTTCTGGGACGGCTGGGAGGAGCCGGAGCTGGGAGACCTTGGCTGAACGGAGGGGGAAGGAGAGTGGACTGGAAGGTTGAGGTTCGCCAAGCCGGGGCACCGGGACTGGCTCTGCCCCTGCGAAAGGAGTTGAGCTGCTCATGCGTCCGCGCCTCTTCCTCCTACCTACCTCCCTGCCTTGCAGCACCGCTGGGCGCGCATGCCCCCCTCCCGGTCCATCCCACCTGTCCCAGCTCCTGCCAACCTATCAGTTTGAAGGCAAGAAATTGCAAGTCGATAAATTGGGGACCACAGGGGGGAGGGAGTCTGGGGGGGGGGGGTGGCGAGCCTGGGGGCAGTGAGCCTAGAAGGGGCAGAGGGTTTGGCCTGCACCCAGGTGGCTGAAACCCACGCTACACCACTGGCCGAGTCACACTCCCTCAGACAGTTGGCGGGCCAGACTGGTGCTCCAGCCACTGTTGCCACCACTGGGCGCAGACTCATTTATGGTTGTTGTAAACGTGTTTACAACAGCTGTAAATGAGTCCATAGCTGACTCCAGCAGTGGCCTTGGCGGCTAGAGCGAGAGCTGGATTATTTGGCGCCACGGGCCGTAGATTGAGAACCCCTGTTCTAGCACTTTAACTGAGAGAAGTCCTCTGGTGGTCTCCATGAAGGGACCACAGTTCAACAGCAGAGCAGCCACTTTGCATGTTACAGGCTTCAGGGTTAAATACTGATGAGGTGACTGCATGACTCAAAATTCCTCTTTAGACTCAGACCTAGTGAAGCCACTGTTGGTCAATAACAAAGCTGACTGAACTCCATTTTTAAAAGTATACAAATACTTGGTAAGACACACAAAGTTAAGAGTGATGCTTCCATCTCTTCCGCAGTATTAAAAACAGCAAAAAAAAAAAATATTATTATTCTATTTGAAATATTAGCCGTGTTAGTCTGTGTTTCAGGGATATCAGAGAGTAAACAAAACAAGACAAAGTGTTGTGGCACTTTAAAGGATACTTAAGAGACCGCATCGTCCCAAGGACATCTGCCCGTCCCACCAGAGCGGACCAGAGAGGCTCTCTGGTTGTGCCATCAGCCAGAGAGGCGCACCTCGCTGGTACGAGAAGGAGGGCCTTCTCAGTGTCCACTCCAGCCCTCTGGAACCTCCTCTCAATAGAACTATGCATGCAGACGGAGTTGCTGCCCTTTAGAAAAGGAGTGAAAACCTGGCTGGCAGGTTTGGTCTGGGGAGTGGACGGTTTAATTTCCCCACCCAATTGGTTAGTTTGACCCCAGTATACCTGCATTGCAATTTTTGGCTTTTAAAGTTTTTAGAGTTTTTAATTTATTTAAACGATTTTATAATTGTTGTAAATCGCCCTGGGTCCCTTTTGGGAGGAGGGTGATAAACAAATTTAAATAAATAAATAAATAAATAAATAAATAAAGACTAACTGCTATATTTTAATGTTAACTTTCATGGATCAAATCCACTTGGTCAGACATAAGAGTGAGACTTCACAGCATCAATGTATACACATCAGGTACAGAATGGTTAGCATAACAGATAAGTATAAAAATCAATGTGGTTTTTTACAACTGGTAATACCGGTTAATCAAATTAGTTGTGAAGCTTGGCCCTGTTGAATTTCAAATGGCTAACATTACACATTTGCGAATAGGTTTACCCTTCAGTTTAGCATCTAATGTGTGAGTGGTCCAGGCCAAGCACTTTTTCCCTGTCTTTTTAACCTCACTTCATATTTAGTGACTTGGCACACAGATCTAGATCTTGGAAAAGTAGCATATTAGATAAAAATTCCCAGCTTGGATGTCTGATACTTTGTCATGCATTAAAAATGCTCCTTTCCCCAACTATAGGGTAATTCCCCTATGGCCAATGCCTAACATACTACTCTTGAGCTGAAATGGCAACATCCCATCCACCCATGGAGCCTAGTTTGAGCTCTTAGTCACTTTCCTGCAGGTAAGTTCGGTAGGTATCAAGGTCTATTGCACCACGTGAGGGTGCTTGCAGGAACCTACAACTGGGGTGAAAACGTGAGGGAGGAAAAATCAAGGCACAGACAAACAAACCAGATGGTAAACAACTGCTGCTACCTGTCCCAAAATCCGGCAAATCCTCATTTTGTCAGTCTTCTACAACCTCCAAGGAAACTGAAAGAGATGGGAGGAATTTCCCTGCCTTAGCTGTCAAGTCAATTATCCAACTATTTGGCTGGAGTTGAATATACTTCACTTTTGGGGTCTTAAATCCTCAGAGCAATGTTCTCTCCCTCTCACATTGTTTCCCCTCCCACACCTTACATCAGGGGTGCCCAAACTACGGTCTGTGGGCTGGATCTGTCCCCTGACACCAATTCATCCTGCCCGTGCCTCCCTCGTCGCTCCTGGAAGCGGAAGTAAAACACACCTATACAGACACGTTTTACTTCCACTTCCAGGAACAACGAGGGAGGCACGAGCAGGATGAATTGGTGTCAGGGGCCGGATCCAGCCCACAGACTGTAGTTTGGGCACCCCTGGTTTAAGCAGAGAACATGGCAGCTTAAAATCTATCTCATCCTGTTGCAAAACAAATTACAAGGCACGCTTAACTTCCACTTCCAGTGGGAGGAACCACGTGATTGGCCCACTGAACCATGTGACCAACCTGGAGCCCTAAAAGTTTGGGCACACCTGCCTTACATGATCCAACGTTATATTGTGATTTATTTGCTGTTATGTGATTTATTTACTGTTATGTGATTTATTCGCTGTTATGATTTGCATTTTTGTTAGCCGCCCTGAGTCGCATAGTCGAATGGACGGCATATAAATGTGGTGATGATGGTGATGATGGTGATGATGATGATGATGATGAACTTAGGACAACACTTTCTTTTTCCGCAACAGAAACAGAACATTGGCTTCAGACTCCTTTTTTGTTGTTGTTCAGTCGCACAGTCGATTCCGACCCTTTGCAACCCCATGGACTACATACCTAATTTCCTAAACTATGAGTAACAAGCAAGCAGAACCGTCTCCCTTGTTCCCTTTTCTCCGGATTACCAAAATGATGTTGAGGAAGCAAGGGGGGGGGGGAGGCAGGAAAGAGCTCCCTATCCAGACACCCTGTTTGACAAGCAATTCTAGACAACGCTCAGCAGTACTTGATAAATTCTCATTTTCCCTTCTCAGGCTGTCAGGTAATCTTTTTACTGACAGCACTGAAGGGGTATTTCTCTGGTCCCCGGGAAGCGATTCCCACTCTACCTTGTTACTAAACCAAATAGTCTTTTTTTAAACTCCTAATAGCAGCAGAGCTCTGTGAGCGAAGTATCTGGCTGTAGAGATGGCAGCCACAGGTATAATTTCCCAGTGGTGCCTCCTGGGGAAAGGGCCATTCTCTGTAGCCCTGGGCAAGTTGCACAATGGCCCCAGAGCACCCCCTGAAGAAGAAGAGAAAGCTGGACTACTTGAAAGTACTCAAAACCTAAACACTATGGCAGGGCTTGCCATACCTCAACATTGACTTGTAAGTACACAATTATTCCATGCTCCAATGTGGTGTAGTTCACAGAGTGATGGACTAAGTAGGACTCAGAGGAATAGCTTTGAATTGCGGGTCAACCATGAAATCTCACTTGAAAGGGACACTGGGAAAATCACTCTTTGAATATTTCATGTACCTTGAAAACACTGTTAAGGATGCTATAAGATGCAACTTGATTACACAAACCTTATTACTAATTAATGGAGAAGAGGCTAATGAACTTGACCACCTATCACCTTCCCCTTTATTGTTTCCTATCCCATCATCCTATCCTGCTTTCGTTCTAATACGGAGACTCTATAATCCCTCAAAGCACTTCAAAACTTCTCCATACACACGTTGGCTCTGAGCAATGAAGATTTTTCCCTACCGGTTTAGAGACATTCTTCTTCATCCTTGTCTTTCACCCTCTCCTTCAAATAATAAGCGTTCATCTCTTCAAGCTTTGGACCTTCCCAAAAAGAAACAATTCTTCTCCTCAAAAGTGAAGGGGGTTAATTGGGAAGAAGAGTTTCTCTACCACATCCTATTTCACTTTAAACCATCAGTCGTTATCAGTATACAGCCAACAACTCGCCATGTGAATCACAGGCATATTACTCATGACACATTTGCAACAGTCAAAGTACCTCAACACACTATAGTTTTCCAAGAACTCAAGAGAGAAAACCAAAGGCCTAATTGTATATTCCAGTGCTGTACTTAACCCTGTCCACCAAAGAGGTGGACATAAAAGTCCTGCCACACCCAGCCACAGACTACATGCCATGGGTATTGCTATATGCCACTGAATCATTTTGCCATTAATGATTAATTTCTTCTTCTTTCATGTCCCGATCAAACCCTGGACTGCCAAAATGAAGCCACTTTCTTGGCTTTGTCATTGGCCAAACTTAAGTCCTCATCGGTGCATGTCTCTGGCAGTCATCGGCATACCACTAAATGAGCCAAGGGATTCTGTCTCTCTCCACATTCACAGCGTGTGTTGTTGCCCACTAGCTACCCCAACTTGAGCCTGTTGGTTTCACATTTAGGACCTCCAACCCTCAGCCTATTCAGGGTCCTCCAAGTGACGTTGGGGAGGTTGAGTTCCTTAGCCATATTCTCCTTTAATTACGTTCCTTGTCCAGTGAGCTCTTTCCTCTACCTTCAATGGGGTCGCAAAAGGGTCAGAATTGACTGTGCGACTGAACAACAACAACAACAACCCTAAAGAATCTCAGAAAATAAAACAAAACGAAATAAACAAAATGAAATAAAATAAAAACCACAGTAGCACTTTAAAGACTAACTGCTATATTTTTATTGTTAACTTTCGTGGATCAAGTCCACTTCATCAGACAAGGAATGAAACTTACAGGCATGTTCTTTATATACCAAATTCAGGAGGTCGTCGGGACATGCAGGTCACAAGTTGATCAGATACCATAGTGGGTTTACTCAGCAACCTTGAGATTGAAAGGGAGTCTTTTAGAGATTATCTGAATAATCTGTTGTTGCTAATGGCTGGGTGATTTATTTATTTATTTATTCTTCAAATTTATACCCCGCCTTGCTCAGGCGAACCTGACTCTAGGTTCTGCATTCTTGTACTTGCTTGTCTGTCATCTTGCTTGACCACACTCCTTCTCCCGTCGAGCCCCTGAATTTGGTATATAAAGAACATGCCTGTAAGTTTCATTCTTTGTCTGATGAAGTGGACTTGATCCACGAAAGCTAACAATAAAAATATAGCAGTTAGTCTTTAAAGTGCTACAGTGTTTTTTATTTTACTTTATTTTATTTATTTTGTTTTGTTTTGTTTTCTGAGATGCCTGAACCACAGACTAACACGGCTACTATTCCAAAAAACCCTAAAGAATGTTTGTTCTTGGCATAAAGATTATGTTACTGTTCTTGCCATAATACAGGCATTAGAGAAAACAAAGGAGCAGACTATTTAGCATTGCCCCAATTCTGTAGGCTTTTCTGGGTTTGAAGCAGAGAAAGCACAGGTTCTCAACTGAATACTGCAGGCAGTTTTCACCCCTTTTTCATGGACCATGTGAATTCACTCCCACACCATCAAGTACCAATGAAATATACATCTGTTTTATTTTCTAAGCGGCTGCTTTCCATGCTTCAAGTTCTCCTTTGGGGCTCACCAGAGCCTCAGGCTGCGCATTCCCCAGAAATCGAATGAGGCATTTTACTCCAGCTGGCTTTGGATAGAATCAGAGAGTTGTAAAATTGGAAGGGACCCCCCTTGTGTCGTCAACTCCTGCTCTGCCAGTGCAGGAAACCCACAGCTAAAGCATCTCTGACAGAGGGACATCCAACCTCTGCTTGAAAAACCTCCAACATAACAAAGTGTGCAGCATTCCGAGGGGGTCTGTCACACTGTCAAACAGCTCTTACTTTCAGGAAGTCCTTCCTAATGTTTCATTACAACAGTTGCCAGAGCTGTGAAAGGATACGGAAGAAGAACTGACATTTCCACTCAACCATTGGCAAAGTGGTTAGAAAGATAAAAACAGCCCTTCTAAAAGGGCAAAAATGTCAGATCGTGTTTGCAACCCACACACACAACATGTTATCAGGAAAATAGCGACTGCAGTGGGTCAGTGGTTAAGAGGCTCGCCTTGTTAGCTGGAAGTCTGGCAAGTTGGCAGTTCTAGACCTGGGTACTGCATGATGAATTGAGTGACCATCTCTGTCCCAGCTTTTGGGGACATGAAAGGAGCCTCCTTTGGGCTTTCACTGAGCAGAGTTTCTCCCATAAAAATCCTTTCAACCCAGAATAATTTCTGACATGAAATTATTATTATTACCAGGAATATGAGCACACCAATCCTGGGATAGGCTCAGAACTGAAGTCATAAAATCATACAATCATGGAATTTTTGTTGTTGTTCAGTTGCACAGTCAATTTTGACCCTCTGCGACCCCATGGACCACTGTCCGCCAGGCACTCCTGTCCTCCACCATCCCCCTCAACTCTCTCAGCTCTGTGCCCAATGTCTCTACAATACCATCTAGCCATCTCATCTTGCTAAAAAGGGCACATAGTGCAATCGTGGCTACTCTCCCTGCTCAATGAAGAAATGCATATCAAAGCAGACCTGGAAAATGCTTGTCCAATTTTTCTTCAGTGCCTCCAGCGCTGGACCACTCACCACCTCCCAAGGTAATACTGTTTCCATTGTTCTGCTGCTCCAACAGTTAGGAGGTTTTTTATGATGCTCAACCAAGATTTGCCATCCTGTAGTTTGAGCCCATTATTATGTCCTCAACTCTGTGATTAAGAACTCAACCTCCCTTATATCACTTGGAGGACCTTGAATAGTCTGAGGGTTGGAGTCCGTAAATACAAGACCAACAGGCTCAAGTGGGAAATGCTGGCGGACAACAACACACACTGTGTGAATGTGGAGAGATACAGAATCCTTTGGCTCATTTACTGGTCTGCCGATTACTGCCAAAAACATGCAGCAGTTAATACTTCTTCCTCTTCCATGTCTAGGCCAAAATGAAGGCACCTTTTTGTGAATTCATTAAATTTGGCCAACAACAAAGCTAAGAAAGTGGCTTCATTTTGGCAGTCCAGGGTTTGATCAGGGCATGAAATAAGAAGATTAAGAACAGATCATGCCATTCCTCTTTATGACTCGCTTTCAAGGTCTGTCCTGGCTCCCCTTCGTCTCCTTTTTCGCTAAGCTAAACATACCCACTTCCTCCAGTCTTTCCTCATAGGGTTTCGTTTCCAGTCCCCTGAGCATCCTTGTTGCCCTCCTCTGAACTTGTTCTAGTTTGTTGGCATCCTTAAAGAACTGAACACAATACTCTAGATTGGGGTGCCCAAAGTACAGCCCGGGGGGGGGGCAGAGGTGGCTCCCGACACCAATGCATCCGGCCCATGAAGCCCTCATCGCTCCTGGAAGCAGAAGTAAAATGCGCTCATATGGGCGCGTTTTACTTCCGCTTCCAGGAGCAACGAGGGCTTTGCGGGCTGAATGAATTGGTGTCGAGGGCTGGATGCGGCCCCCAGGCCTTAGTGACCGGCTCCCTGAACCATGTGATCGGCTCACGCCCCAAAAAGAAGTAACCTAACTAGTGCCAAATAGAGGGGGACTAGCAGTATCTCCTGGGTTTTGGAGATTATACTTCTGTTGCTGTTGCTGTTGCTTCTGTTAATGCAGCCTAAAATAGCATTGGCCTTTTGTGCAAGCACATCACACGAGTGGCTTATATTCAGCTTGTGATCTTCTCTTATAGTGTTCAGTGTGGCCACTTTTTTCTCCAGTTTTCACTTTTTCTTTCAACAGTGCTACCAATTTACACTTGCTCTATGCGTACTCTGTGTCGTTTTCCGTCACAAAGACAAACATTGTACACACCTTGGAGGTCACCACCACTAAAGAGTCTCTACTCTCCATCGTTTGTCAATGCTTTTGCTTCCTTCTGTTTCTCTCTTAAGGCCTCTCTCTTTCCATTGCCTGCTTTAGCGCTTGCTGGAAAGGTCCACTAATATATTATTATATCCAGAAACTAATCTTTAACAAATTATGTACAGTATATGTTTTAAAAAATAATATTTAAAAAAAAATAACCTTCCCTCTGGCCTTCCCTGCCAAACTCACTTGTCAAACTCCTGTTTGCTCTCTCAGTTTGCTCACTCACTTCCTGAGGTCTGTCTCAGCTTTATTCCACTGCTGTGGACTGTTAGGAGACCTGAACCAGAAAATTCTTATCTGTGCCAAGAGAGAGGCAGTTCTGGCTGACTGGTAAATAGCTGAATGTAAGGGTGGCTCTTAAGTCCCTATTGTCCATATGCATTGTAATTATTTCTTTCTTTCTTAGAAAAATGGCTGGCTTAAGTCCATTTACACTTGAAGAGCCTATTGTGACAAGGATGTGGGTACATGAGCGCAAGAACACCGGTGAGATCCTGGATACAGCAAGTGGCAAATTTAGAGGAAGGTTCAATAGGGGCTTACAGGCCACCCTGTACATGTGGAGGAATGGAAGAACTAGCATTGCCTGGATGTGGCTTTCTGAATTCATGAGCTGTTCTAAACTAGAAAGATAAATCTCTTCCTACAGTTCTCTGGCTACTTACAAGGTGCACACACAACTGACCAGAGTGTCACCCTTCTTTGAGGTCCACCAGCGCAGAAACCTCAGAACAAGGGAAATAAGTGGACTTGATCCACGGAAACTAACAATAAAAATATAGCAGTTAGTCTTTAAAGTGCTAGTGTTTTTTATTTTATTTTTATTTTGTTTTGTTTTCTGATATGCTCTGTTAATGTTTCTGGCCTCCTTGAAGATTGTGGTATTTTGAACCACAATCAATTATGCTACGGCAACCTTGTTGTGCCAGCTAATCTTTCTCACACTAGGTCAGATGAAAGGAACTAGGGAATGAATTCACCAAACTTTGTTGTGGCACTTTAATGTGACATGGCAAACAAGGAAGAAGAGGAAGAGGAAGAGAGAGAAGAGGAGGAAGAGAAGATCATCATCATCATCATCATCATCATCATCATCGTCCTTTCTGGCCTTGCCTTAGGCACCTACAGGACAGCTGTACGAGCAAGAACTGTGCCAACATTTCCAGGCGATTTCTCTCCCTCCTTCCCTCCCGCTCGCTCGCATGCATACTACCTTTGCCCAAGACTTTGTGCAACGCAGTTGTGTTTGGAGAAGACTTGGCTGCACAGGAAGTAAAGTGGAACAGATTTCCAAACAGTTCATGCTCTGGGGGCTTCTCCAGCATGTGGATGGCATGTAAGCCACCAAAACGGCTTCCAGAAACAGCTGCTCCAGTCCTTAATTGGTCTCCGCAGGCCACGGGTGTTTGCCTGATGCCTCGCTATTTCAGTTGAGGTTCCCTCCCCCCAGCCCGTCCCCCCCCCCTCTCCTCTCCCCTCCTTCCCGGCACTTAATGGCAGTTTGGCTGGGGGATCGCAACCTTTTGTCAATGTCAGTGGCTCCGGAAGTTCAGTTAAAAAGCAGTTAACCAGCTGTACTTATTAGACACTTGTGGAAATTAGCTCAGCTAAGTGCCAGGGGCGAGGAAGAGGAGGAGGAGGAGGAAACCATCTCTTGCCAGTCCTTGGTGCTTGATACGTGGATTGCAAGAGCCTCGGCATTTTGTGGCTGCAATCAAACAAAGGTGTCAATCCCATACCATTGTTTTCCCTATTGTTCATGTCATCAGGCTTCCGAGTGTGCATATTTTGCATTATCAAGCAGCAACTGCAAAATGTGGAATCTTTTCACATCGGAGGGACTGGGAAGAGGAAGGGCTAGCAAATCCCAAGCTCTTTCTTGGCTTCTCAAAGTGCATTCTGCCAATCCACAAACAGGTGCAGGAGAGCAGTCCTGGGACAGTAAAATTGATAAGAGCAGGAGAGTTTAGGCTCCATTCCATCAGGTCCATTTGTGACCATTTAGGACACAACAAGAATCACCCAGCTTTATGTGAATTGAATGGAGGAGTCAGGCTGTGCTTTCTTCAAGTTCCTTTTCTCGAGTTCCATTTTAGAGGAAACAGTGGTACCTTGTATAACAAAAATAATTCATTCTGCAAGGCTTTTTGCTGTGCGATTTTTTCATAATACAAAGCCATGCTTCATATAACGGAATTTCCTATGGGATGCTTCGCAAAACAAAAATCTTCATTGGGATGCATTGAAAACCACCCTGGGAGATACGGTGCTTCATATAATGAAATTTTCACTATACAAGGCAACATTTCCCTTCAAATTCCTTTTGTTATATGAGGTTTTCATTATAAGAGCCCTTCGTTATACAGGGTTTTACCGTACTCACTTTTATAAAAAGGCCAAAGACTGGGAAAGGCCCTATGATGTAAAAGCATGCTGGTCATGACAGCAAAAACCCAGGAAAATAAAGAGGTTCTCATGCATTCTAGAGCATTTGGATTGTTGTGATAACATTGGTGTGTTATTAAGAAAAAATTTAGTTCATATATTATTGACCAAGTGTTTTGCAAATGGAGATACCAGCTTCACTCTAATCTGAACTGACCGGTTATTGATATATGTACTGATAAGACTTCCTTTTCTTCTTACACTGGTACCAATACATATTCTACCCACAGCTTTGAAAGGTGGCATTCATGAAGGCGATGGCATAGCTTCCTCTTCCTCACGGCCAGCTCGTGGGGCCGGGCGGTGCTGCGCAGGCCCCAGGGCTGCCCTTGGTCCCAAGTCAAGACCCAGAGGCTGAGGCGGTGCGCTGCAAGCCCAGCAAAGAGCCCACCGTCGGCATGGCGCGCACCTGCCCCACCTCCAAGCGCGACAGTGGCACCTTCAGCAGCAATAGTGCCCAGGAGGGAAGGAAACGAGGCTGGTGGTCGCTGCGGCCCAGCACCCGCAGCCGGAGCAGCGCTGGCCAGGCCTTGCCGGGGGGGGGGTCCTCTGGGGGCTGGTGTTCATCTCCGTTTACAGCCAAAGAACTAGTGCTATCTGCATCTGCAGATGTTTCTGTAGTCATGTGGCAGGCACGACTAGACACCGGAGTGCACAGAGCACTGTTACCTTTCCCACAGAAGCAGCACCTATATCAACTTGCAATTTCTTGCTTTCAAACTGTTAGGTTGGCAGGATCTGGGACAGAGACAGGAGCTCACTCCATCACGTAGCTCTCAGAGGTCTCGAACTGCTGCCCTGCCGACCTTCCAGCTGTCAAGGTCAGCCTCTTAACCACTAAGCCGCATAGATGCCATTAAATTGCTTCCAATGTACGTGAACGGTACAAGGGCTAGGTTCCTTTTTTCAACATGCAACTGGAAATCCTGTGTTTTTGGTTCATGAGTCACAGCAGTAAGTGGTTCTTCCCATACTACTAAGCTGCCCTTCCCACACATACCAGGTAGGTAAAGGTAAAGATCTCCCTTGCTCAAAAGCCAGCCGTATCCAACTCTAGGGATCAGTGTTCATCTCTGTTTACATCCCAAGAGCCAGCGGTCTCTGAGTCTGCATACATATCCGTTGTCATGTGGCAGGCATGACTAGACACCAGAGTGCACAGAATGCTGTTTACCTTCCCACCAAATAGGTGGTACCTATTTATCTACTTGCATTTTCTTGCTTTCAACCTGCTAGGTTAGCAGGAGCTGGGAGAAATGACAGGAGCTCACTCCATCACACAGCACTCATGTGTCAAACTGCTGACCTTCCAGTCATCAAGCTCAGCATCTTAACCACTAAGCAACCATGGCCCAGTTAGGGCGGGAGTGAAGGCAGGGTAGGCCTACTAGGTACATACCAGGCAGGGAGAGAGGAAAGTGGAATTCTTCTTACAAAATCAGCAGGAAAAAGAGGTACAAAGAGGGCTCCCAGAAGTCCCAGCCAGCAATTCCCAAACGCACCTCTTGCCTCAGGGGAGGAAAAGGGGAAATCACAGAGAGTGGCATGACAAAAGCATCGCTGCAGGGAGTGGGATTGGAGGCGTCTTAGCGGATCAAGAGACATATGCGCTCCTTTTCGAACCCACTTGCCCCTCTTCGTGCCAGAGGAGACCACAGTAAAAAGAGCACAAAGGCACTTGCAAGCATTGGAAAGGCTGTACTGCCAGAGGAGATGAGGAATAAAAGTTAGGGAGGAAGAAGAGGAATGCCAAGTACAAACCAGAAGGAGTCTGTTCAGCCACCTGGGACCAGCAGTTTCCCCTCCACCCACCCACCCTCAAAAGGATGCACAAAGACAGAATAGGACTTGAGCGCATAGAGCTCTCAGGTACCAAGTTGCCATCAAAGGGAGCCTCCACTGGGAATGAAGTCCGTGTCCTTATTATTACATCTCACCTAGTTTTTCCCGAACTTTCAGTTCCTTTCCCCCAAGACAAGAAGGAGTCTCTCTAAGGAGAATCTGGCTTGCCACTTTAAGAAAGGAAGCAAGTAGAAAAGTTTGAAAGACCACTATTTTTAACTCCAGCAGTGCTTCAGGTTTCTGAGCCATCTCATGTTCCAGATATGTTCACTAAATACTGACTTCAGGAAGGAGCACTATTCAGCACTAGTTAGACCACATCTAGAGTCCCGTGTCAAATTCTGGGCACCACACTTTAAGATGGATGCAAACAAATTCGAGCAGGTACAGAGAAGGACAACAAGGATGATCAGAGGTATGGAAACCAAGCCCTTTAGAGCAGGGGTGCCCAAACTATGGCCCACGGGCCAGATTCAGCCCTCAACACCAATTCATCTGGCCCATGAAGCCCTTGTCACCCCCAGAAGCGGAAGTAAAACGCGCCCGTGCAGGCACATTTTATTTCCGCTTCTGGGAGGGACAAGGGCTTCATAGGCTGGATGGATTGGTGTTGAGGGCTGGATCCAGCCTCCCATTACTCTCCACTAGGGGAAGGTTTTAGGATTGTGTAGTTTGCCCAGGGCTACACAGGCTGGATCTTTTTCTGGGAGGCACAGTGGGAGGATCAAACTCTCAACCTCTGGCTCCAAAGTCAGATGGTTTCATGTGCCCAGTTTGAAGCCCACTTCAGTCTGTTGCATCTGGTCTTGGATCAAGCCCTAGTCTGTGGTGAAAGCTGAAAGTCCTCCAGTCGCCCTTTTCCAACAAATGAACAAACAAACAAACAAAGACAGCCATATGATCCATACCTTTATTGGATCAGTTAAAAAAAATCAAACATTGTGCAAGCTTTTGTGCTTCAAGATCACTTCTTCAGGCATGCATCCATTTCATGTGGATCGGGTAGGAAAACTATCAATGAAAGTCTCAAATGATCGTGGCAAGATGTTGTGCCAGGCTATAGCTTTATGTTAGAGGTGAGTTGTAAAAAAAACAGTTCCCAACAGTTGGTTCAAACTGGGAAGATAATGCGGGAAGCCTTCAAGACACTCTATCTCCACTCACTGGCTTATGGACAATAGGAAAATATCTCTCAACCAGTTTCTAGAGCACTTAAAGTCCCCTCTCTAGAGAAGAGGGGTGGCCAGAAATGAGTCCAGAGGAAGTCAATGAGAAAATCCTCTTCATAGATCCAGAAGCTGGCTGCTCCCTGGGGCTAAGAGGCTCAATGACGCCTCAGAATTGTACTAGGGTAGTGTTTCCCAAGGTGGGGCCCAGGCCCCACAGGGGGACTTCAATTCCACTGAGCTATCCAGTGAACTGCTTTCTACCTACCCATAAGCCAAATGAAAAATTAGATCACAGATATTTAAAAAGTAGGTAAGCAGTGTATTGGCCGAATCAAATAACCGGTTGCCAAAACAGGAGAAACGGCCCAAGATTATGGGAAAGTGCATGTTCAGCACCATGCCTGCTCCATACAATATCTCTGTTGCTCTCCATCCGCAGGATTAAAGTCTGCCAGGAAAACAAACCTCCACTCGTTCTCAATGATGCAAGACCAGCCAGCTCTTGAGAACGGCTGGAAAACGTAAATCCAGCCAAGCCCTTCCCCATTGATTATCACAACTGATTTGGGACATAAAACAATACAACTGAACTGGGACCTGTTTAAAATAATAAAGCGCTTTTGATTTTTCATATTCATAAAAAGTGGAACAATTTGGCAGCTAGGGGAGAACCTATCAATAAAACCCAAGCAGAATATCAATATTTAGCTATATGGAAATTTATAACAATCCAGGGAGCAATTCCTAATGTACTTGCAGATACCCAGCACCGCAAATTGTGTTAAACAATAGAAATGTGTACCATTGACAAACGCCTTAACGCCTACAATATGCTTTAATATGCTTTCCATACAATCTCTTTCAGCCCAAACACAACTTCCCTTGCCTTTGCAGCATCTCTGATGCACCTCACCCAGTTCATGATGGGGGCAAATGTGTGTGGAGGCCAAATGCCAGGCCCAGGAAGGGACCACTGTCGTTCATCCCCCAAACCAAGGGTGCCCAAACTTTTCGGCCCGCCAGCTGGTCTTGAGGTTCAGCAGGCTGATCACATGGTTCCTCCCACCAGAAGCAGAAGTAAAACGTGCCTCGCAATCTGTTATGCAACATGATGAGATAGATTTTTAGGCTGCCATTGTCTCTGCTTAAACTAAGGGTGCCCAAACTATGGCCTGTGGGACAGATCCGGCCCCCAATGCTAATTCATCTGGTCCACACTTCCCTTGCCGCTCCCAGAAGCAGAAGTAAAACGTGCCCACATGGGAGCAACAAGGGCAGCATGGGCCGGATGAATTGGTGTTGGGGGCTGGATCTGGCCCATGGGCCATAGTTTGGGCACCCCTTCACTAAACAAAGATACTTCAAATCTTCTCTGGGGTTCTTAAACCACCCAGCAGGAATTGTCACCTCCTCCAGGGCAACTTTATAGGCTAGGGTTACTTTAGCTTGATGGCAGGCATTTAAAAACTGGAAGTTCACTGCCATGGTCTTATGTGCAGAATATGTGTCAGATGGATACTTCCATAAGTTTCTTGAACAGATTTCCTGACTTTTTCTTCTGTGAAGAATACCTGCAGCAGGAGTTTCTACCTAGCAAAGGGACCACGCTTAGTGGAGAGTGTCCATAATCGTTGTCTTCTTTGCTTCAGCATGCTTTTCATGGTTTCAGGACCAATCTGAAAAGGAGAAGGTCCCTGGGAAATCTGAGCCTTTGCTTGTGTGTAGAGCTTAGTGTCTAAATAAGACTTACAGATGCCTCCAGTTGCTCCACATACAGTACATCAATTGGGTTCCTCAGCCAGCTCTGCAAGATAAATCATTGGAAGTTCATGCAGGTTTTGTCAAAAACCTGTCTCTTATCTTTGGCAGAGGCAAAAAAAAGTGGTTTTATCTAAAGTCGCTGAATGAGTTCATGTGAAAAGCAAGACTCAGACCAAACACTCACAGCTCCTTACCCTTGCTTTTAGCCCTTCTTTTCTGTCAGCCAAACACAGCTAAAACTGGACACATTCTCTCCCAAGGCAGCACACATTATGAGACATTTCACAGACACAATATGAGCATGAGGCACCAGATCACAACACAAAAGTCTGCAGAATTAGAAAAATGAAGCCTCATGTGCTGCAATAGATTTGGCTTGCAGGTCAAGAAGGCCAATGGGTTTCGAGCTGCCTAACAAAATATTTCTGCGCCACCATAAATAGCAGAGCAATGGGCTCTAGGTTTTCATGCATCCCTGTGCACTCCAAAATGACAGCACCCGCACTACCTTGGCCATCTTATGGTAACTTTAGCATACCATGCCATTCGGTTTTGGGAAACTATTTTAGTCTCAAGGCTGGCTTCTTCTTCTTCTTCTTCAAGTGCTCTATCTGTTCCAGATATTGAGTGTCATCATGGTGACAGTCTTCCTGTTCTTCACACCTCGGAACAGTTCTTTTGAGGCCATGCCACACCAGTCTCTCAGGTTCTTCAGCAATGAAATCCGTCTATTTCCAGGGCTTCCTCTCTTCCCAGGGATCTTCTCTTGCAGAGCGAGTTGGAGTATTCTATATTTCATGTCGTCCTCTCAGGACAATCTTCATGGCTGGCCTCTTTCCCCCTCGTTTTGCACTCAGAAGCCCTTCCTTAGCATCTCCACAGAGCCCAGCCAGCAAGTAAACTCATGGCACTGCCGAAATTCTGGGGCAAATAAGACCGCTTTCTAAGAAGCTCTAACTGCCTTGACAAAAGAGCGTGTAAGATTTAAAAAGACACAAATAGAAGAAATACAATATTAAAGCACGCGTTAAAGCATAGTGCTAAAATCTGCCTCTTGCGATATGCTAAGTCAGTGAGAGAGGAGAAAAGCCAACGGGGTCTGAAGCTGCACAACAGCTGGGCTGACACATACACAGCCACGCTTTGGGAAACAGTGGCCTCCACATACTTCTAACAAAGCTTTGGCTGCTCTGAATCCTGGTTCATTCACACAATTGCACAGGTACTGAAAACTAACCCTGCCGCGTGTCTTCCATTATTCTTCTTACAAAGTAAAAAAAACAACAACACATTCCTATCAGAGAGAGGGGATGCCTCCCATGTGCCATTTGACTAGTAGCCCTATCAACACAAGGGGCCTCAATCCCAGTGGTGTTGCTGTTGAGGCGCACAGTTGAGTCTGACTCTTTGCGACCCCATGGACCACCACACACGAGGCTCCTCTGTCCTCTGCCATCCTCCACAGTCCGCCCAGATCTATGCCCACTGCATCAACGATGCCATCTAGCCATCTCATCCTCTGCTGCCCCCTTCTCCTTTCTCCTTTGATCTTTCCCAGCATCTGGGCCTTCTCCAGTGAGTCCTCTCTTCTCATTTGGTGGCCAAAGTACTTGAGCTTCAGTTTCAGTATTTGCCCTTCCAAGGAACAGTCAGGGTTGATTTCTTTGAGTCGCACCATAGGGCCACCTACCCTCCTGCTGTTGACTTTTGAACCATACTGGTTCTGTAGGGTTTCAGGCAGGATCTCTTTCAGCTCTACCTGGTTGACTCAACATGGGACCTTCTTCACTGACTCTCCGGGGTTTCAGGCACAAATCTATCCAAGTCTGACCTCAAGATGCTAGGAACCAATCCTTGGACCTTTGTCCTCTTCGTGTCCAGACCTTCTGAAAGGAAAGCATCTGCTGTCATATCCAACTCTAGGGTTCAGTCCTCATCTCTGTTTCATAGCCAAAGAGCCAGTGCTGTCTGCTTCTGCAGACATTTCATGGTCATGTGGCAGGCATGACTAGACACCAGAGTGCACAGAACGCTGTTCACCTTCCCATCGAAGTGGTCCCTATTTATCTACTTGCAATTTCTTGCTTTCAAACTGCTAGGTTGGCAGGAGCTGGGACAAAGACGGGAACTCATTCCATCCTGCAGTATTCAGGTATCAAACTGCTGACCTGCCGCCTTCCAGTTAGTAACTTGAGCCACTGCAAACAGGGGAGCACTCCGTAATTGATGCTGCCCAGGGTCCACAGCAAAGGTGGGCAATTCTCCCTCTGCCGTCCCACCAATTTCCCACTTCTGAAGAAACTCTGCCCACCTATTAGGGTTCTCAATAGGATGACAGATTACGGAATCCTCAGATTAATTGCTCTCCAAAGTGAGCCAGTCATGTTTGGTGCCCGACGTCAGCACACGCCATCAATCTCAGCAGCCAGAACTCCTGTCGGGGAGGATAATCCCCTCCCTGCTCCCTTCCCGAGGCAGGCAGTTCATTTCCACTTCATTACTTCACAATGTAGTGAACTGGCGTGTGTCTTAGTTACCAGCTCGGCTACACACACGCACTGCATTATTTACTACACCAACAGCTGTGCTGTGCTCAAGCAGCGGGCTGCCACCAGGGCATTGGCACTCCCCTCCGCCGAGAGCTGCGGAGCGGCACCATGGCAAAGGGGCACAAAGGGAGGGCGCTGGCCACAGCTCAAACAGCAGACCCATGACACAAGACCAGGAAGGAAGGAAGAAGCTCTAAACCAAAGGTGCTTCCCAACCTTTGATTTTGGAACTTCTACTCCAGAAGCCTAAGTCAATTCCCCAAAGCACTGATCAGCCAATGTCTTGATTTAGGCTTTTAGGAACTGAAGTCCAAGAACCACAGGCTGGGAAACACTGTTCTGTGAATCTACACAAATGGGTTTACTGCACGTACAAGAAACAAAGGTTGAGAAACACTGCTCTGTGAATTCACACAAATGTATACACACAGTAAATCCATTTGTGTGGATTCACAGAGCACAGTTCCCAACCTTTCATCCCTAGACTTTAGTTCCCAGATTTAGGATTCTGAGATTGAAGTCCATGAACCAAAGTTAGGAAACAATGCTCTGTGAATCCACATGAATGGGTTTGCTGCGTGTATGCCTGCCACATGTCCATGGAAACGTCTGCAGACTCAGACAGTGATGGTTGTTTGGCTATAAACAGAGATGAGCACAGAACCCTAGAGTTGGAAATTACTGGCTTTCAAGCAAGGGTGGCTTTTACCTAATGAGTTTAACCATTTGTAGATTGGTTTGTATTGTAATTGTTGTATGATATGCACCAAAGATATTGATCTATTTGTTGTTATTTTGCTATTTTGTTGCATTGTATTACAGTGGTACCTCGGATAACGTTTGCATCGGATAATGCTAAAATCAGGTAACGTTGGGGAATTTGAGGCAAACATTTGCATCATACAACATTAAGATAACGTTGTGCAATGCAAATGTTTGCCTCAAATTCTCCAACGTTGAGATCGCTGGCTGTTAGGTTTGCGTTTCTCCAGCCAAAGGCAAAGACTAACAGCAAGGGGTTCATCCTGCAGGGGAGGCAGGGCGAATCTCGCTGCCTTTGCCTTTGGGTTGGGGGTTGATCCGTAGCCCATGCTCTACCCCCAATGCAAAGGCAAAAGGCAAAGGCTAACAGCAAGGGTGCAGGGTGAATCTCTCTGCCTTTTCCCTTTGGTTTGGGGTTGAACCTGCTTTCTTTAACATTGTGGGATCAATGCATCGCACAATATTAAAAACCGGATAACATTAAGACTTGTGGAACCAAGTTATCCGATGTACTAGTGTATATTGTATTTTCTATTGTATTTAATTTCAATTGTATTGATATATTGTGATTGCTGTTAGCCACCCTGAGTCACGTAGTTGAGTGGGCAGCATACAAGTCCAATAAAACAAATCAATCAAATCAAACCAGGGCAGGGAAAGATGTAGGAAGGAGGCTGTTTTCTTGCTCTGGCCTCTACTGCCCATCACATTTACAAAAATATATAATGGTTGCTTGTGAGTTACTGTCGATTTCTCTTTGCATGGGAAAAGTGGTGGAGACGGCAATACAAAATGTTTACTTAAAACTTTTTTTCAAGCCAAAGTTGCAAACAAAACCAAACAGAAGAAAATCATCCTTTCCAAATTCAAAACATTGCAAAGATGACAAGACAATTGGAATATTTTGCCCACACCAAAATATTGTAATGTAATGTAATGTATTGTCTGTAAGCCGTCCTGAGTCGCCATGGCGAGTGGGTGGCAATATAAATTTGAACTAATAATAAATAAATAATAAATAAATAAAATGTAAACACAAATCTAATATTATCCGATGCCTTCTTTTTATCTAGTGGAAGAGACTATGTTGAGGAAAAGGGGCAGAGAAGCAGACATGGCAGGGCTCTTCAGCAACGACCTTCCACCCCTGCTTTTAAGCAGAGAAAATGGCAGCTTAAAATCTATCTCATCCTGTTGCAAAACAGATGGCAAGGTGCCTTTTACTTCCACTTCTGGTGGGAGGAACCACATGACTGGCCCACTGAACCATGTGACCGGCCCACTGAACCACATGATTGGCCCACGGCCCGAAAAGTTTGGGCACCCCTGCTCTAGCGTTTCCTTGCTTTATTTTTTTAAAAAAGGTGCTACCATTCATGTTTTATTTTCATGGTTCTTTTAAAACAAGGTTTTGGAATCCAAACTGGAAGCTTTGCTTAAAGGTTGTCTAGAAACCTTCCCAATGGAGCTGAAAACACACAAATAGCAGCCTGAAGGGAAACTCAAATTATTGTTCAGACTTAAAAACAAAAGGCACCCTTGTCTGGCCTGGGCTGGGCAGACTCTAGACCTGAATGCAGTTTCTAGCCACAACTGGATTTCTGCCTCCAAGGACACTGGAGTATTTGGCTGGCTTGCATTTTGCTTTTAATATTATCGTCCAGCCTCTGGTGAACCTAATCCCTGCCAAGTACTTTCCAGTGCACTGGTTTAGAGGCAGCCTCCTCTTTTGCGATGTGGACCTAAAGGTGCGCTGGCAGAAACACGGGCCCAGTGCGCCCCCTACAGGCCATTTCTATAGAGGCAGCTTTATTCCACTCCTGGAGCATACCTCCTCTATTTACCTGTGCAAGATGGCCAGGGCAGAAGAGCGTTCCAGAGTGTGTTAATCCTGCTAGCAAAACTCCCCCTTATTTATCAGGTCTTGCTCTGCTTGGCTTTCTTCTTTGGGACCTGTGTCTGGCCCAAGGGGTTCCCTATAATAGTGTATCAGTCACTTTCACACTTGCAGGAATCTATAGCGGCATTTTGATTCCTAATCCCCAGAGATACACCCAGTCCAAAAAGCTGGCCGACTCCACATGTGACACCCCCAAAAACCCAGGGGACATGGGACAACACAGTCCGTTAAAGGGAGCTCTCCTTATATGTTATTAAAACAAAGTTTCAGAGCAGAACCATCAGCACATTAAATCACAGTGGCAATGAGTGATAGATCCATATCTTTAAGGGACTATGGTGGCTTAGTGGTTAAAATACTGAACCAGACTGGAAGGTCAGCAGCTAGTTCGAGATTCGAGTGCCGCGCAATGGAGTGAGCTCCCGTCTCGGTCCCAGCTCCTGCCAACCTAGCAATTCAAAAGCCAGAAATTAGAAGTAGATAAATGGGTACTGCTTCAGCAAGAAAGGTAACAGTATTCCGTGTAATCCAGTGTCTAGTCATGCCTGCTACATAATCACAGAAATATCTGAAGATGCAGACAGCACTGGCTCTTTGACTGTAAATGGAGATGAGCACTGTACCCTAGAGTCAGGTACAACTGGCTTTCAAGCATGGGAAACCTTTACCTTTAATTAGATGCAAGGGGCCATTAAATTCTTAAACTGCTGGCTGAAAACTCTTTTTTTTTTTTTTTTGCCCAGGAAGGCCACCTGGAGCAATGGAGAGGGCTGGTAAGACTGGCCCAGCTGTACCTTAGCTAACTGTGGCTAATTGAGATCCTCTGCTTCCATAGGCTTCTTTCTCCTCCATATTCCTCTGGGAGTAAAGAAACATATCGGTCCACTTCCCACACAAGCTGGAACACTGACAGCATTCCCAGATGGGCGTAACATGTGGGCAGCCTGGGATTTCATGCGTTTCACAGCAAAGCTCAAGTTTCTCCAGCGCTGTATGGCAAGCTTTCTTTCATTTGCCTCTGGGGGAGGAGGAAGAGGAAGAAGAGGAGGAGGAGGCAGCAGAGGGAAAGAGGGAAGTTAGGGAATCCAGTACAGGTCAAGCCCGACAGACTCTTGGGAACCTGAGACCTCAGCTCTGGATTTGCTGTTCCTTCTTTCCAAAAGGAGATCCCAAAAGGCACTTCAGCTAACAAACCTTGGGCTCAAAATGTCCTCAAGGTCAGGAGGTCTTCATGGAATGGCAGGAGTCCTCCTGCTTCCACCAGAGGTCCACAGACACATGGTTACTACATCCCACAGTTACTGCTGCATCCCCTGTGGCTCTGGGGGCTCAAAGGTGGTGGATATGGGTAGCCCATGGGAGTCGAGAAGAAACTGCAGCTCAGCGTTATTATTGTATTCCAAAGCCAAATTCTGCCTACATGAGAATTCCAAGAATTTTACTCCAAACTCTGCTATTCCTTTAAGAAGAGTTTTATGATGCTCTAAGGCAGGGGTGCCCAAACTATGGGTAATGGGCCAGATCAGGCCCATGGGCTGTAGTTCGGGCACCCCGGTTTAAGCAGAGAAAGTGGCAGCTTAAAATCTATCTCATCCTGTTGCAAAGCAGATTGCATGGGGCATTTTACTTTCGCTTCTGGTGAGAGGGACCACGTGACCAGCCCACGGAACCACATGACCGACCCACAACCCAAAAAGTTTGGACACCTCTGCTCTAAAGTACAGCCTGGAAATGTTATTTTTCAGGACCACAACTCCCAGACTGAGCTGGCTGGCTGGAGGCGGAGATTGGGAGATGCAGTCCAAAAAGGTAACTTATCAAAGTTATACCTTAAAACAGTGATGGCTAACCTTGGCATTCCATGTATGTAGTGATTCATTTATAGCTTAATCAAGTTTGTATTCCTTTATATACTTGTGTTATAGATCATAGACTTGTATTAGGTTTTGATACTGAATATGCTAGATTTAATTTATAAGACTATATGTAGCTTACTGGAAAAATACAACTGGGCCTCTTGAAAGGAATGCATGCTGTCCTTTTTAAAAAAATATTTTATTTATAAATTGTCAATAAAAAAGAAAACAAAGAAAAACATACAATACAAGAATTCCTCAAGAAAATACACGATATATATATATATATATATATTAAAAACCAGTAATACAATATATAACTTTTATATCAAAACTCTTGAAAGGAATGCATGCTGTCCTTGAATGCTAGCTCTGGTTAGCTTCAAAGATAAGAACCCCTCTCCAGTCATTTATAAGAACAATATATAGTTGTGTTTTTCTCCTCTTTCCCCCCTCCCTTTTTCTCCTGGCTCACACCCCCTCTCCTTCCTCGTTCCTCCACCTTCCCCCTCCTTTTTTCTTCTGGCTAGGAATCTCTCTCTGTGTGTGACTGTATTAGATATATGCCAGGCTGTCTGCAAAAGTACAAGCAAGAGAGAGCAGTCTGAAAAACAGCAGATCAGAGCAGTTTGCAAAAGAGCAAGAGAAGAGCTAGCTAGCACAGATCACAGCAGAGACTTCGTAGGTTTTCTCCAGACGTGGAGAACCTAATAAAGACTTTTTTCACTTGGACTCAATTTCTTCAGCGTCAATTGTTGAGGCTGGTTTACTCAACACATGTGTTTTTACCAGAAGCCCAAGTTAGCTCTCCTTCTGATCAGGGCTTTTGGGAGTTGAAGTGCAAGAACCCCATGAGTGCCATGGTCAGCCATTAGTGCCTTAAAACATCCACACATTAATTAACAGGAATGGCTCCAAGAGATTTTTTTAAAATCCTAATGATTTGGAAGGTTTTCAACGGGAAACTTTTAGAGTCAGCATTTCCCCCTGGTAGACGCGGCAAGGCTCCCATACATACAAACATCATGTTATGCTGGAGTTAACCAGGGAGCACAAACCAAAGGCCCTGCAAGAACTGCAAACGCCACTGGAAGCTGACAGGTAGATCTCCTTAAGCATGCTGCATCAGGTCTCTTCTCGCCTATCTCTCCAGGTGATGCAAAAGGTCCAGTCAAGCAAGTCCTTTAGGAGACAACCTTATTGTCTTTTAAGACCCAGGAGGCCACATGAACTCCACAGTAACCTGATAGAACAGGGATGCCCGAACATTCTGGGCCGTGGGCCAGTCACGTGGTTCAGCGGGCCAGTCACATGGTTATTCCCACTGGAAGCAAAAGTAAAACACGCCTCGGAATTTGCAACAAAATGAAATAGATTTTAGGCTGTCATTTTCTCTGCTTAAACCAGGGCTGCCCAAACTACGGCCCACAGGCAAGATCCAGCTCCTGACGCCAATTCATCAGGCCTGCGCCGCCATAGTTTGGGTACCCCTGTGATACAACATCCAGAGATTGCCAACAACACAAAGAGAAGGAAACTCCTAACTCTGTGTGATCAGAGTTGCCATATTCCACTCCTTCAAAGTTATGTCATCTATTTTGCACTTTATGCAAAGCAGGTGATTTTACAAATGCCTTCGTCCAGTCGCATAGGGGAGTCCGACCCTTTGCAATGACCTCATAGACCACAATACACCCCAGCTTCTCTGCCCTCTGCTATCCTCCGCAGCCCAGCCTGATCAACGCGCACTGCGTCAACAATTCCATCCATCCACCTCATCCTCTGCCGCCCCCATTTCTCCTTTTGCCTTCAATCTTTCCCAGCATCAGGGCCTTCTCCAGTGAGTCCTCTCTTCTCATTGGGTGGCCAAAGTACTTGAGCTTCAGCTTCAGTATCTGTCCTTCCAAAGAGCAGTCAGGGTTGATTTTACAAATAGGACACCCTAATTAATTAATTTGTCTTTTTCAGCCTTGGGGTCATTTACATAGTAATCATTGACCTAAAGAGATACTGTGATGAAATGGTTAGAAGGGGCCCATGGGGGCTTAGTAGTTGGGACGCAGGGCTTGACAAACAAAAGGTCGGCATTTCAGCAGTGCGAGACCCAAGTGCTTGTGCGGCGGATTAAGCGCCCAACAGCTGTCCCAGCTCCTGCCAATCTAGCAGTTCAAAAACAAGAAATTGCAAGTAGATAAATAGGTACTACTTCAGCAGGAAAGGTAGCAGTGTTCCCTGCCACATAACCATAGAAACCTCTGCAGATGTAGACAGCACTAGATCTTTGACTGTGAACAGAGATGAGCACCATGCGCTAGAGTTGGACACGACTGGCTTTCAAGCAAGGGAGACCTTTAATGGTTAGAGGGCAAGACCTAGAACAGGGAGTGACAGAGAACAAAGTTTTGTCTGACCAATCAGCAGCTCTTGGCCAAACTTACCTTACAGGGGTTCATCCAGGAAGAGAATGTGGTAAGGAAAACATACACTAACGTTTGCAAATAGTTTCCATTAACTGGGGTGAGGTACCAATCCAATAAATAAAATAATAAATAAAATAATGCATATTCCTGCTGCATAAAGACAAAGAAAGAAAGCTATTTTGCAATCTACAAGGGCTTTAGGAGACACTCTCTTAGGATGGCTACCATTTGTGCTATGTGTTTTTCCTGAAAGTAGAAAAACTCATACCGATCTATGAGAATACCACATAAATCAGGCACAAGGGATGTACTATGTAAGACTGGATTTGTGAAGGAAAAAATAGGGGGTGGTGAAGAGAAAACTGCAAAAACCAAAGTGAAAACAAGATACAGTACGATCTTCTTCACAGATTAAAACTGAGTATTTCATCATAGCTAGAAAATATCCTAGAGTAACTTTCTTTGTTCATATTTTTACCAAAATACAGTAATACCCCGTATAACGCAAGTACCGTATATCGTTAAAACCGCATAACGTTACAAGATTTTCGGAAACATCTTGTATCGAGTAACGCGATTTTAACGTTACACGATACAGTCGTTCTTAGCAGCAGGGTGGGTGGAAAGCTGAACAGGGTTCTCCGTTCAGCTTCCCAGCCACCCTGCAGCTACGGAGGCAGGGGTGGGGAGGCTGGAAAGCTGACGGGGGGCTCCCCCATCGGCTTACCCAGCCACCCCACAGCTGCGGAGGCATGGGCGGGTGGCTAGGGAAGCCGACAGGGAGTCCCCGTCAGCTTCCCCAGCCACCCTGCAGCTGTAGATTGGGTCCTCTGATCTCTCTGGAGGTGTTTCTGGGCTTCCCCGACGTCCAGAGCCGGTGCAGCAAGCCAGAATGTCAGAGTTCGAATCCCGACGTTCTGGCTTCCTGCACTGGCTCAGGACGTCGGGGAAGCCCAGAAACACCTTGGATCGGGTCCCCACACCTCCCTGGACCCGGCGGGGGGGTCAGACCCCCCAAAATTGGTAAAAAAAAGGACTTTTTTTTACCAATTTGGGGGTTTCTGACCCCCCCGCCGGGTCCAGGGAGGTGGGCAGACACGATCCAAGCTTTTTCTGAGCTTCCCCGACGTCCTGAGCCAGTGTAGCAAGCCAGGATGTCAGAGTTCGAATCCCGACGTTCTGGGTTGCTGCACTGGCTCAGGACGTCGGGGAAGCCCAGAAACACCTTGGATCGGGTCCCCACACCTCCCAGGACCCAGCGGGGGGGGGGGTCAGAAATCCCAAAATTGGTAAAAAAAAACGGACTTTTTTTTACCAATTTTGGGGTCTCTGACCCCCCCCGCCGGGTCCAGGGAGGTGGGGAAACCCGCTCCAAGCTTTTTCTGGGCTTCCCTGATGTCCTGAGCCAGTGCAGCGACCCAGAATGTCAGGATTCGAATCCCGACGTTCTGGGTTGCTGCACTGGCTCAGGACGTCGGGGAAGCCCAGAAACACCTTGGATCGGGTCCCCACACCTCCCAGGACCCAGCGGGGGGGGTCAGAAACCCCAAAATTGGTAAAAAAAATGGACGTTTTTTTTACCAATTTTGGGGTCTCTGACCCCCCCGCCGGGTCCAGGGAGGTGGGGAAACCCGCTCCAAGCTGTTTCCAAAGTTCTCCCACCTCCCTGGAGGCAGCAGCAAGCCAAAATGTCAGGATTCAAATCCCGATGTTCTCGCTTCCTGCAGCCTCCAGGGAAACAGGGCTTTTTTTAACATTGTGTGTTCAATGTATCGCACAACGTTAAAAACCGAATAACGACGGGACTTGTGGAACCAAGTCATAACGTTATTCGGGGTACTAGTGTACATGCATATGCATTTAGATCTCAAAACACATACAAACCCATTTTGGCTTTTCCCATAGTCTAAACAGGTAACAGACTGACATGCATAAAATCCAGGCAATTCCTGCCAGTAGGTTATACTGTATTCCCATAATTTATCTTTATTATTTTAAACAGGATAAGTTAAAGGTCTTATTCACAAAAAGGATAGAAATATTAACATGTCAATAGCTGAAGAAAAAGATCAGAGATGAGAATGATATCTACTTTGATGTATGTGTTTGCTTCTGAAAAAAAAAACACCCTAACTTTTCTTCCTGTGCAGCCGGAAGAAAACATCCATGTGAACAGACATACTCCAGTGTGAACAGACAAATGCTCAGTGACTCAGTTGTGACCTATTGCTCTGTCCCAGTTAATATAGTCACCACCAATGTACAATACAGTCATTGGTGGTGACTGTATTAACTGGGTAAAGGTAAAGGTAAAGATCGCCCTTGCTCAAAAACCAGTTGCATCCAACTCTAGGGGTTCAGTGATCATCTCTCTTTATAGCCCAAGAGACAGCGCTATCTGCATCTGCAGACAATTCCATGGACATGTGGCAGGCACCAGATTACACTGTTTACTTTCCCACTGAAGTGGCACCTATTTATCTACTTGCAAATTCTTGCTTCTCAAATTGCTAGGTTGGCAGGAGCTGCGACAGAGATGGGAGCTCACTCCGTCGTGCAGCACTCGGGTCTCATACTGCTGACCTGTCAACCTTCCAGTCGTCAAGTTCAGTGTCTTAACCTTGGCTATGACAAAGTAGGTAATTGAGTGTACAGATCCCTGCAAAATAACTACCGTATATACTCGAGTATAAGATGAGTTTTTTATCCCCAAAAATTAGCACCAAAAAGGGGACTCAGCTTATACTTGGGTCAATGACCACGAAGATCGCAAGACCATGCCGGATTGAGATGTGCCAACAATTTAATTAATTTTACCATATTTTCATGTATTTTGATTACTGAAACTCATTAGCAGCTGCTGCATTTCCCATCCTCAGCAGATACTCGGGTCAATCTATTTTCCTGGTTTTTTGGATCAAAATTAGGTACCTCGGTTTATATTCAGGTCAGCTTAAACTCAAGTATGTATGGTACTAAATGACAAGAATTGTGGAGCCAGTTCCGACCTAGATAGAACTAGACTCCATGAGCCAATTTTGACTCTTGTTTCCAAATCTGAACAGTTAGAAGTGTTTTCTCCCTGCAAAGAAGCTTCCCCCTCTTTGGCTAAACTATGTATACACGATACCATTAATCAAGTAGGTTTCCTTAAATTGTAGTCCTTGGATGCCAAACTACTGACCTACTGTAGAGATGCCTTACTTCAACGTGCACTTGTGGAGCTAGCTGGTGTCCTGCAGAAACTCTGTTCAAGACCAGTAGCCTGGCAAAGTAAGACCCAAGGCTTAGATGCAACACCCTAGCTCACAAACCATTTCCAAAACAACCCTCCTGAAATCATCAGCCATGCCATGGCCGTGGCCTTACTAATTACCACTGGTTGCCTATGGCCAGAGAGCTAATTTGTGAATTCCAAGCATTCAAAGCAAACCTTAAACGTGGAATGGCATCCGAGCGCCAGTCAAGACATTCCCCACGGCTGCCCAGAGCTGGCTGTACAAGGGGAGACGTGCCTGTCGTGGCTCGGATGCCAAGCCAGATGCTTCTGCTGGCGGCCCGAGGAACATGAGTTCTCCCCACTGCTGAAGGGGGGATGTAAAGATAGCCCATGAACACCAGAATAAACCTGGGGCTCAAGTTTCTTCCCAGGCCTCCCTCTGTCCCTACAGGCCTCCAAACACACACCTGCTGGGCATTTTTGTCTTGTTACACTGAAACGGAAAGTTTGGAGAGCAATTTGGGAAGGGATAGGGTTACTCTGGGAGCCCACGGCAGCAAGCAATGGCCTGCTCACAGCTGCTCCTCTCCTCACTTTCACACAGGCAGCTAATTGGTAATTTTCATCACTCTCTCCGAGAGGATTTGCTGTTTTATATATATCAACAGTGGGTCAGTGGAGTGTAGGATGGAACAGACAAAAACAAGTGCAGGTGGCCCAAACAGATGCTGCTTGGAATCTAGTGTCAACACTGGGCCATGGGTAGGCAACCTGGCCAAATGCCTGTCCCAGCAGCTCTGGGCCCAAGCTCTTTTGCTTTGGCCAACAGTACCAGGGGCATGGTCAAGGTCAAGGTTGCCCTTGCTCAAAAGACAGTCACATCCAACTCTAAGGTTCAGTGCTCATCTCCATTTACAGCCAAAGAGCTAGCACTGCCTGCATCTGCAAAGGTTTCCATGGACATGTGGCAAGCATGAATGCCAGAATGTATGGAATGCTGTCACCTTTCCTGCCAAAGCAGTACCTGTTTATCTACTTGCAATTTCTTATTTTTGAACTGCTACTTTGGCAGGAGCTGGGACAAATGGCAGGCGCTCACTCTGTCGTGCAGCTCTCGGGTCTCAAATTGCTGACATGCCAACCTTCCAGTCGTTAAATTCAGTAGGTTTTATATCGTGCAGGAAATTAAGACCGTGAACCTTGCCAGCATCATTATTTTATTGATTGTATTGTCTCTAAGCCGCCCTGAGTCGCCGCGGTGAGTGGGCGGCAATAAAAATATGAATAAATACATAAATAAATAAACACAGTCATACCTCGCATAATGAATTTAATTCGTTCTGCGAGGCTGTTCGCTATGCGAGTTTTTCGCTATGCAAAACAAACTCGCATAGCAAAAATTCCTATGGAAAAACTTGCATAACGAGCGTTTGGGGAAAACTCGCATAGTGAAATTTTTTCGTTATGCGAGTTTTCCCCCTAGAAATGTTTGTTATGCAAGTTTTTCCACAGGGAAAGTCAAACTTTCATTATGCAAAACAAAAAAGTCCAATTTTCGTTATGCAAGTCTGACTAGTTAGCGAAAAACCCACTCGTTATGTGAGTTTTTCACTAAGTGAGTCACTTGTTATGTGAGGTTTGACTGTAAATCAAATTGTGGCCAATGCCCCTGGTTCCCAGTTTGTGTAATATGAAAGAGAGCATATCAGAGACCACAGCCTGAGGACCAAAGCTTGAACACAAGTAGTCAACAACAAATTTAGTGGAAACACAAGAAGGGTCAGATTATACAAATAGTAGATGTACAGTTGTATCTCGCTTAAAGAGTATAATGCGTTCCACAGGATTGCTCTTTAAGCGAGTTTGCTCTTTAAGCGAAACACCATTGTAAGTGACCAATTGTGGGGGGGATTGCGAACCCCGATTTATTTGTTAAGTGAGTTTTTGGTTGCTTTTATTTGTTAAGCGAAGCGAACATTCAAAGAAAAATCTGCTCTTTAAGCGAGTTACTCTTTAAGTGAGGTGCTCTTTATGAGATGTTTGGCTGTACTTAAATTTACAAATGTATAAGGGCTGGATGACACAGGATCAGACTTCTCAGGCTACACAGAAACAGACTCCTCGAAGATTGTGGCATTTTCAACCACAATCAGGCATACCCTGGGGAACGGCAACCTTGTGTTGCCTGCTAATCTTTCTAACATTAGGTCAGGTGAAAGGAACTGCAGAATGAACTCACCAAAAGATGGGTTCATTTTGGCAGTTGCACGCCTGGCTTGGACATGGAAGAAACCTGCACAATATAAAAGTGGCACCCCCTTAGAGGGCTGGAGTTTAAGGAATGACTGTGGGAGAATCAGAGGATTTATTAGTTCATATTTATATTGCCACCCACTCGCCGTGGCGACTCAGGGCGGCTTACAGACAATACATTACATTACAAGTGTTCCTAAGGTTAATTCCATAAAATTCCAAAGGCCCCAAAATGTGTTGCAATATTCGCACGTTTTTAAAAAGGATGTGCAATCCAGAGAGAATGCTGTGCACACTTCAGTGCTGCAAAGAGATGTACACTAGTACCCCAGATAATGTTATGACTTGGTTCCACAAGTCTCGTCGTTATCCGGTTTTTAACGTTGTGCGATACATTGATCACACAATGTTAAAAAAAATCCCTGTTTCCTTGGAGGCTGCAGCAAGCCAGAACGTCGGGATTTGAATCCTGACATTTTGGCTTGCTGCAGCCTCCAGGGAGGTGGGGGAACTTTGGAAACAGCTTGGATCGGGTCTCCCCACCTCCCTGGACCCGGGGGGGGGGGAGGGTCAGAGACCCCAAAATTGGTTTAAAAAAAAAAGGTCCTTTTTTTTTAACCAATTTTGGGGTCTCTGACCCACCCACCCCGGCCGGGTTCAGGGAGGTGGGGAGACCAGATCCAAGCTGTTTCTGGGCTTCCCCGATGTCCTCAGCCAGTGCAGCAAGCCAGAATGTCAGGGTTCGAGGACGTCGGGGAAGCCCAGAAACAGCTTGGATCGTGTCCCCTGCCTGCTCCAGAGAGATCAGAGGACCCGATCTACAGCTGCAGGGTGGCTGGGGAAGCTGACGGGGACTCCCTGTCGGCTTCCCTAGCCACCCGCCCTTGCCTCCGCAGCTGTGGGGTGGCTGGGGAAGCCGACAGGGGAGCCCCCCGTCAGCTTTCCAGCCTCCCCACCCCTGCCTCCGTAGCTGCAGGGTGGCTGGGAAGCTGAACAGAGAACCCGTTCAGCTTTCCAGCTACCCTGCTGCTAAGAACGACTGTATCGGATAACGTTAAAAATCGCATTATTCGATACAATTTTTTTCCGAAAATCTTGTAACGTTATGCAGTTTTAGCGCTATCCGATACTCGCGTTATCCGGGGTATTACTGTATAGCAACAGGAATCGATGGTGCAGAGGGAGAAATCACAAAGCACACAAGAAAGTGCAAAGACGACCCATCTTAGACTGAGGTCATGACTAGAGCTAGCATGTGCCACGACTTAGCATGAGAAGACAATGGCTAAAATACCACTAGAAAATTACACATAGTGTCAGCTGACGGAATCAGTGGAACTTACATTTGTATTTGTATTTTGAATTTGTATGCTGCTCTATTCGCCAAAGCGACTCAGAGCAGCTAACAACATAAATAATACAATACAGTACCACAGTATCACATGACAAAACATTTGTTGTTGTTGTTGTTGTTGTTGTTCAGTCGCACAGTCGATTCCGACCCTCTGCGACCCCATGGACCACTGTCCGCCAGGCACTCCTGTCCTCCACCATCCCCCTCAACTCGCTCAGCTCTGTGCCCATTGTCTCTCCAATACCATCTAGCCATCTCATTTTGGGCCGCCCCCTTCTTCTTTTGCCCTCGACCTTTCCAAGCATCAAGGCCTTCTCAAGTGAATCCTCTCTTCTCATTTGATGTCCAAAATACTTTAGCTTCATCTTTTTATTTGACCTTCTAAGGAGCAGTCAGGGTTGATTTCTTCTAAGATTGACCTATTTGTTCTCCTCACTGTCCAGGGGACTCTCAAAACTCTCCTCCAACACCACATCTCAAAGGCATCTATTCTTCTGCGCTCAGCTTTCCTAATGGTCCAACTCTCATACCCATACATTGCCACAGGGAATACCATTGCTTTGATTATGCGAATTTTTGTTTGCAATTTGATGTCTCTACTTTTCACTATGCTCCCCAGGTTTCTCATCGCTTGCCTCCCAAGAATCAGTCGCCTTTTTATTTCATGGCTGCAATCACCATCTGCAGTGAGCTTTGATCCTAGGAAAGTAAAATCTGTCACTGCTTCTACTTCTTCCCCATCTATTTTCCAGGGACTGAGAGGGCCTGTTGCCATTATCTTGGTTTTCTTGATGACAAAACATATTAATACATATTAATCATAATACATGAGAGTTGATTGACCAAACCCTCCTGTGGTTACTTTCAACGCATCTACTCCAGGGTGCTATTTACTACTGGGTTTCAACCAATGTAAGAGGGCATGTACCACTTTAATTGCTTGCTCATGCCAAAACCTTTTTTGTGGTACTACATTCACCTGTCCAGCAGGGGGTGCACATAGACTGAAGATCCCACAAAACCACCCAGGGAAAAGGGATGGCTGAGACAGAAATTACCCTTCAACTCAGACCTCTAAAATTAGTTTATCCAAGAACACAATACTGTAATGCAAATTTAAAACTCAATGTGAATATGCCCTGAGTATTTGGGCACAAAGAACTGTAGAAGCAATTAATACTTGACACAGTCTATAGCAGTGTTTCCTAAAGTGGGGCAGATGCCTCATAGGGGGACTTCCATTCCCAGAAGCCTAAGTCAGTCCATTGGCTGATCAGTACTTTGGGGAATTGACTTAGGCTTCTGGGCACTGAAGTTCAAAACCCAAAATTTAGGAAACACTGGCCTATAGAAAAGGTGAGGGAGGATGAGGCCAGGAAAAGATTTCCTTGCTGTTCACAAGCCAACATGCTACCATGCAGGGCACTAACTTCTTCCAGTGTCAGTACAAAAAGTCCCATTAATCCTAACCAGACTTCAGAACCTACAGACCAAAAGTAGGTATGCTTTTAAGTTTTCTAAAAGTAAAGGTCTCCTTTGATTGAAATCCAGTCATATCCAACTTTAGGGTTCGGTGCTTATTGCTGTTTACAGCCAAAGAGCCAGTGCTGTCTGTGTCTCCAAACATTTCTGTAGTCACATGGCAGGCATAACTAGATGCTGGAGTGCACCGAACACTGTTACCTTTCACACCAAAGTGGTCCCTATTTATCTACTTGCAATTTCTTGCTTTCGAACTGCTAGGTTGGCAGAAGCTGGGACAGACGACGGGAGATCACTCCGTTGTGGAACACTTGGGTCTTGAGCTGCTGTTGCAGCCCTTTTAAGATCTCTAGAATTCACCACACTGGGTGATTTTTTTTAAAAAATTGGGCGAAATAGCAAATAGTCAACAGAGTAAGTCTATGGTTGAGACGTTCTCGTCTGCAGAACAAGCCCATGACGAAATGACCAGCTACCACCAGGATGCCAGTCTCTCTCTCCCCTGATGTTTTTGTACAGGCACTGAAGCGTCTAGAGCCCGAGGGCTCTACAGACCAGATGCATGGAAGGAGGCCGAGCGTGGGGGTGGGCAATGGGGGGGAGAGAGATGCAATGCAATAGTGCTGAATGATCTGAGACACCTTCTGGTCCCCGGCCCTGTCCCACAGTAACGGCTAAGGGTGCCACCTGTTGGCATTTTGCAGCCTGAGAAAACACCCAAGAATGAGAGGAATCCTGAGACGCACCGCTCTCTGCCACCACCAACCCGACACGGCCGCAGTAAGGAAGAACCTGCTAATGACTCTTCACTCAGTAGGGGAGATTAGGTCATCACTCAAATTGTCTTTCTCTAGGGAAAAAGGCAGCCTTGTTCCCAAGAATCGTAACCCTAGCAGGGAGACGAAAGACTGCACAACACAACCCCATGGCAGGAAAACAGGCAATGGGGAAGCCACACATCATTGAGCCTTGGCCCGGAAGCATTCACAGCTGCTCTGCTGTTTCAGCTTGGGGGCATCAGGCACCCTGCAATGCAAAGCAGAACAAGGGAAGGCGATGCCAGCCAGCCAGAGCTCGTCCACTAAGACTGGCAGGTGGCAGTGCCTTCCCCCTTCTTACCTTCGTTTCCAACAGATGTGGATAACCTGAGCAAGACTCAAGTGTGAGCTTTCTACTTTCGAAACTGAGAGGCAGGGCTTGAACAAAGAAATCGATTACAGCATTTTTCAGCCCTAAGATACCTTGGTGTCTTTAAAGCAGCACTGCCCGAATACCAAAGCTAAAATTAGTACAAGGAACAATATCATCAGGAAGTTGACAAGCTATAAATGGGGAAATCAACCATCCATGCTGTGTACAACAGATTTGAACCCAAGCATCTATGCAGCAGAGTATGTTGCTCAAGTATGGAGCTCATCCACACACATGAAAAAGGTTGACATTCTTGTTAGTGAAACAATGAGTATTGTGATGGGATGCCTCAAACCTACACCAATTGAGAAAATATATCCTCTTGTTGTTAAGATCAGGAGAGAAGTAGCAGCGGATGCTGAGAGAACTAAAAATGACCCTTGACATCCTCTGAATGGATATGATCCTCAAGTCTGCCAGCTCAAATCCAGGAAGAGCTTCATGGAAAGGAACAAACATTATTGAGGCTACACAAGGGCAAACCCAAATTAGGAGGAGGAGGAAGGAGCTCCCTTTTCAAGGAATAACACTGAAGGAAGATATGGTTGAGGAATTCATCCTCTGCTACATCACTTGGAGGATCCTGAATAGGCTGAGGGTTGGAGTCAAGACCTACATGCTCAAGTAGTGGGTTCAGAGGACATCAACAAGCTGTGTGAATGTGGAGAGATATAGAATCCAGCTCATTTGCTAGTCTGCCAATTACTACCAGAAACATGCACTGATGAGGACTTAGATTTGGCTAATGACAAAGACTGGACTGTGGTGCCTCAAGTGGTTAAGATGCTGAAACAACAACTGGAAGGTCGGAGTTCAATTCCAGAGTACTGCACGACTGAGTGAGCTCCCATTTCTGTCCCAGCTCCTGCCAACCTAGCAGTTCAAAAGCAAGAAATTGCAAGTAGATAAATAGGGACCACTTTGGTGGGAAGGCAAACAGCGTTCCATGAGTCATGCCTGCCACATGTCCATGGAAATGTCTGCACATGCAGACAGCACTGGCTGTTTGGCTATAAACAGAGATGAGCACTGAACCCTAGAGTCAAATACGACTTACTTTTGAGCAAGGGCAACTTTCACCTAAAGCCATGAAAGTGGCTTCATTTTGGCAGGTCAGGTCTTGATCAGGACACAAAAGAAGAACCAGATGTGGCATGTGATATGGGGTCAACTTATGAGAACATAAACAACTGCATTCTTGGTTTGGATTCCTTCACATTGCTATTCCTTTATTCACTTTTACTACTTATTCAATGATGCTACGTTGTAGAATCCTTAGATTTCTCACACTCCAGCAAGAAAGTCTGGAGCCTCATCAGGAGGCTAACAGTAATAGCAGATCTAATTCAAGCATCAGCTTGGATGATATGGCCAAGCATATAATTACTACATCAAAAATCTCAGTTGAAAAACATCATAGATGGCAGGTAAAGCATACCTTGAAGGAAAAGAAATGTAGATCTTGCCGATCTACCGAATTCTCTTCCTCATTTGAAACGCAAGAAACCAAGCAGCCCATGCTAGGGTTAAAACCTAGAAAGGCAGCAGGTGCTGATGGCGTATACCCAGAGTTCCTTCATCATCTTGGCTCAGCAATTACTTAATGGTTTGCCATGGCCAGCCGGCCATAAAAATGCTGACGACAACGACGACTTCACCACCGGACTCTCCCTCAGCCAGCCCGGCTGAGGGAATTAGACGCAGCTGCGTGGCCCAGCCGGCCATAAAAACGGCAATGCCGCCACCGGGCTCTCCCTCAGCCAGCCCAGCTGAGGGAAGGAGACGCAGCTGTGCGGCCCAGCCAACCAGCCATAAAAACATCGACACCAACACCGACACCGGACTCTCCCTCGGACATAGTTGGTGGGGTTGAGTTTATTGAGTTGGTGGGGTTGATGTTTTTCCATGTATTGTTTTTTGAAGTGTTTTTTGTATCATGATAATTCGATATTTTGTAATTGTAATTTTTTTAAATGTTTGAAATGTTTTTGTATTATGATAATATGGTACCTTGTAATTGTAACTGTATATTTTGTATCTTTGTTAGCCACCCAGAGTCACTTTGCGAGTGGGGTGGCATACAAATCGAACAACAACAACAACTTTTTCTCAAACATCTTAGAGACAGGCAACTTACCTCCTCTTTTTAAGAAAACCCAAACCATAGCAGTGTTAAAGCCAAACAAGGATCCAGCAAAAGTGGAGAGCTACAGGCCTATCGCTTTTTACAGCGTTACTATGAAGCTCCTTGAAAGGCTCATATACAACAGACTATCTCAGACAATCAACCAGCATATCCCAATTGAACAAGCAGGATTTAGACCCATAAGAGTCTGTGATCAACAGGTCCTTGCATTAGTCACCCATATTGAAAGCGGATTCGAGAAGAAGATGGTGAGCACAGGTGTCTTTCTAGACCTAACAGCTGCCTGTGACACCGTGTGGCGAGATAAACTCCTCCTTAAATTCATCATTATCATATCTTGTCTAAAACCTGTTACATTACTCAGCAACATGCTGAGCAACAGACATTTACAGATAATTCTAACAGCAAAGTATTCATGATTTGTATTTGGATTTTAGATTTGTATGCCGCTCTATTCGCCGAAGCGACTCATCAAAGCGATGACAAATGGTGGTCTTCCCCAGGGTTCTATGTTGGCTCCTTTACTATTTAACTTGTACATACACGATCTTCCGAATAGTATACAGTAAAATCCCTACTTAAGTAAAAAGTCTGTTCTGTAGGTTTTTATGCAAGTTGGTTTTTTACTTAACTCAAAGCAACCCCATAGGAAAATGATATTTATGTAAATCGAAGCAACCCCATAGGAAAAATGAATTTTTACTTAACTCAAAGAAAACCCATAAGAAATTACTACAGTTGTACCTCGCTTAAAGAGCATAATGCATTCCACAGGATTGCTCTTTAAGCGAGTTTGCTCTTTAAGCAAAACACCATTGTAAATGACCAATTGTGGGGGGGATTGCAAACCCCAATTTATTTGTTAAGCGAGTTTTTGGTTGGTTTTATTTGTTAAGCAAAGCAAACATTCAGAGAAAATTCTGCTCTTTAAGTGAGTTACTCTTTACACGAGGCACTCTTTATGTGAGGTTTGACTGTACTACTTACTTCATTACAGAAATTGTGTTATGTAAATCAGGACATTTATGTAAAACGGGACATGGTTTTAGTGCAAAAATCATTATGTAAGTCTAATTTTATGTAACTCGAGGCATATGTAAGTCGGGTTTTTTACTATATCTAGGAAATTCATCTATGCAGATGATATAGCATTGGTCACTCAGCAACAAAGCTACACTGGGACTGAGTCAGTGCTTTCATCAGAATTTAAAAATCTTGGACATTTACCTCTGTCAGAATTATCTCAGAACAAACCCTCGGAAAACTGTCAACTTTTCATTTGCAGAACAGAAACACGGGGGGATAATCCAGCTATATTATTCAGAGGAGAAAATCTGCAATACTGTAGTAATCCCAAGTACCTGGGAGTCTCCTTCGATAGGTCTTTGACCTATAATTGCCACCTCTCCAATGTGGCAGCAAAAATTAAAACCAGAAACAACATTTTACAGAAGCCAGGAGGCACTTAATGGGGTGCCAGTGCTCAAGTTCTTAAATCCACTGCCCTAGCATTGTCATATTCTGTCACTGAATACTGCTGTTCATCTTGGCTTAATAGTGCACACACAGGACTAACAGACATACAGCTGAATCAGGCAATACATATCATCACATGATGTATTCGACCAACACCCACTGGCTCCCTGTCTTGAGCCACATTCTGCCACCACCACTAAGAAGATCACTGGCATTATTAAACCTAAGGACAAAAGTAGTAAACAATCCTCTCCTCCCAATCCATGCCAATATAACTGGCCCCTCAGCCCAACGATCAAAATCTGGACACCTGCTTGGCGCACTGCAATCAACCTAATATCTCAGCTGCCTGGATGGAACTCTGGCAACATCTATCTCCGATGCCCATCATCACATAATCAAGAATCCCTGTGAATGACCAGCTGGATTTCCCCTTCCAAGATGGCAGTAGAGGATGCTGAACAGAGTGAGGACCGGTTTTGGTAGATGCAGTGCCACTCTGTTCACATGGGGGTGGGAGTCCTCTCCCCAATGTGACTGTCCAGAAGAAGACCAAACCATAGGCCACATTATATTTAGGTGTCCTTTATGTGAATTTGGAGGCACATTGGAGGACTTGCATGGGGCCACAGACGAAGCCCTTCAATGGCTTTCAGACCTGGACATGGAATGCTAGCTAGGAACTTGAGATGGACAATTTGTGCTTACTGTATATATCAGCATTAATGTAGACAACTAAAGTTCATCATACAATAAACAAACAAACAAACAAATGATAACACTTCTTCCCTGCTTCATTTCTCTGAAAGAGATGTAGGTTAAATGCAGGTGACACATTGTAAAACATTGTAAATTGACCACCAACTGGCCTTTTGACTTCTCCATTTATCCCCATGTTTCCACCCACTGTTGTCTAATGTCTGAGGAAGAAAGACTCCAGTAGGACTCAAAAGCTCATCCTGACATGACATTTTATGGCCCAATAAAAATATTCTCCTATGCTTGCTCTGGATTTTGTCAATGGACCACACAGCTGGGTTTCTTTTTTGTTTGATTCTAGTCTCCCACATACATTCCTACTTGAGATACATAGATGAAGTTGTGGAAGATAGGCCTTTTTCTTGACCAATACCTACACAGAGGTGAAATGATTAACATTAAAAATAATTGAAACTTTGTGATATACTCCAATTTGCTACAAGCCAGAGTTTCTCAATTTGTGCTTCTGGGTGTTCTTGGACTTCAATTCCCAGAAGCCCAAGTCAGCACACCTACTGATCAGGGCTTCTGGGAATTGAAGTCCAAGAACATCTGGGAGCCCAATTTGAGAAACCCTGCTCTAAGCCATTTGGGGAAGACTCAGTCACTGTGACTAAAGTTTGTCTTTCAACTTCATACTGTGAGCATCTATAAGAATAAGAATAATTTTGTGTCAGAAATTATTCTGGGTTGAAAGGATTTTTGCTGGAGGCTCCTTTCATGTCCCCAAGAGCTGGGACAGAGACAGGCGCTCAATCCGTCATGCAGTACCCGGGTCTTTAACTGCCAACTTGAAGGCCTTCCAGCTAACAAGGCGAGCTTCTTAACCACTGAACCACTGCAGCCCCAAATCCATAAGAAAAAGTGGCAGAACAGTAATTCTCCCAATAGCAGAGGAAAAATATGAGAATAAACCCAACTTATGTCTACATTTCACTGCTGCCTTGGCATTTATAAAACCTGACCACAAGTACACAAGAAAGATTCTTGGTGGCTCAAAGTGGGTTTCCCTGTCAGCCCATATGCTCTGATCATAGGAGAGGCACACAGATGTCCCCATCAAGTAAATATTTGAGGCTAAACCCAATTACTCTTCCAAGGAGCATCTGAAAAACAACCCCTCCAATGTGCTGGGTAAGCAAGTTTCCCTAAACTCAGAGAGGGGAACGAGAGCAAAGAGCTTTTAAGAGAGTGGCTGAGAAAACCACTTCGGAATCATCCAACCCAAAACAAATTCAGAAGATTTCAGCAAGCTGAGGAGCTAAGATGCAGGTGTGAGCTACAAGAGGAGGGGGTATATGACAGTCAGTTAGGACTGGGGGGGGGGGGATGTACAGAACCCACAGAAACCAAATGTAAATTATTTTATTGCTTTTTCAACTGTGATTGGTTTTATTCTTTGTGATCCTCCCAGAGTCTTCAGAGTTGGGCGGCAATATAAATCAGAAAATAAAAATAAAATGAAATAAATAAATCAAAATACCACTGGGTGGACCTCCAACTGGGTTTCCACCCAAAATCACAGCTCAATCATGTTACTTTCTTGGCCCATGTCTGCCAGAATCTGTTAGCCTGTAAGGTCAGTTGCCATGCTAACTAGGAGACTAACTGGTCCCTATTTATCTAACTGCAATTTCTAGCTTTTGAACTGCATGGTTGGCAGGAGCTGGGACAGAGATGGGAGCTCACCGTGTTGTACAGTACTCGGGTCTCAAACTGCTGATCTGGCAACCTTCCAGTCATCAAGTTCAGTATCTTAACCAGTAAGGCACAGGTCTCCCTGGTGGCTTAGTGGTTAAGGCGTTGAGCTGGAAACTGGAAGGACAGGTTTCAATAACCAAAAGCTGCACTTGGGGAGATAAAAAGGAGCCTCATTCGGGCATCCCCTGAAAATTCTTTCAACCCAGACTTATCTCTGACACAAAACACAAACCAGTAAGCCACTGCAGTTTCCCTATCCACTTGTTCTGTCCCTATTCCTGGTCCAGATTCTCCCATCACACCCAAAACCTACACAACACAGACCTCATTATCCCCATCCTGCTGTTCAGACTGCAATGGCCTTCAGGATATACAACTCAGAACATATATCACAATTCAACAGGGCAAAAATTCACAACTAATCCGAATAACAACCAGAGATCATCTGCTATTACCAGTTGTAAAAAGCCATATTGATTTGTATATTTCTGTTACGCTAACCAAGCACCCTGTACCTGATGTGTAAAAATTGATGCCATGAAGTCTCACTCTTATTTCTGACAAAGTGGACTTGATCCATGAAAGCTAACATTAAAATACAGCAGTAAGTCTTTAAAGTACTACAACTTTGTTGTTTTTGTTTTGTTTACTCCCTGATAAACTCAGAATGGGACTTATGCCAGGCACAGAATGAGAACAAAACATGACAGCCCAACCAAAGATAAGTACAAACAGCTGTTCTAAACTCTGAAAATAATTATGCAGAATGATTTGTAGATGACATAAAATTGAGTGGAACGGCTAATAATCTAGGACAGTGATGGCGAACCTTTTAGAAACCGAGTACCCAAACAGAGGGGCAGGGTGAACTCTGTGCTGGGAGGAGGAAGCACTCCCATTGTATTGCTGGGCAAAAGGGGTGGGGCAAACTCTGTGATAGGGGAGGGAGGGAGCACTCCCATTGGACTGCTGGGCAGAGAAGGAGTGAGCTCTTTGCTGGGGGGAGAAAGCGCTCTCATTGGGTTGCTGGGCAAAAGGGCGGGACAAACTCTGTGCTGGGGAAGAAGGAAGCACTCCCATTGGGGTGCTGGGCACAAGGGCAGGGCAAACTCTGTGCTGGGGTGATGGCGCACGTGTCAACAGAGACAGCTGGGAGTGCCACGTTTGGTACGTGTGCCATAGATTTGCCACCATTGACCTAGAAGACAGAAGAAAAATTCAAAAAGATCTTGATAAGAGAGACTAGGAAAAAGAAGCCAAATGCACAGTTATACCTGATCTTTTACTACTCCTTAATTCTGAACAGAAATGCTCCTTTTTAAAATATATATTTAAGTACCCTCATTTTAAATTCTGTCTCTTGATATCTTTTAGGTACCCTGATTTTAACATCTGTTTTTTTGCTGTACTGTGCTGGTCTTGGACCATAATAAAGACTGACTGATTGATTGATTGGACAGTTACAAGATGGGAGGAAATTGGTAAAGAAAAACTACATGCGAGGATGATCCTGGAATTGTTGTAGATCGCAAGCTGAATATGAGCCAACAATGCCATGTGACTGCAAAAAAAGCCAACACTATTTTAGGCTGCATTAATCTAAATACTGTAAAAGCCCTTTTGGCACAATGTTGTACTGCAGCCAAAACTGCTGACGTTGTGAGTTTGATCCTGATCTCCCCCAAAGGCTTCATGTAGCTGTTAAATAGGAGAGGTGAGCGCACCGAGCCCTGAGGCACCCCATATTGGAGAGGCCTAGGGCTAGACATCCCATCCTCCAACCACACCAACTGGGTCAGGCCCCTCAGAAATGAGGCAAACCAGGACCACACAGTGCCCTGGATCCCGACTCCTCAGGGCTGTACCAGAAGGATCCCGCTCCCACCAGAGATCATCCAACAGCGCAACCAATGCAGTCTCGGTACCATATCCGGGCTGAATCCTGACTGAAAGGGGTCCAGATAATCCGCTTAATCCAGAACCCCCTGTAGTTGCCGCACCACTACCTTCTCCAAAACCTTCCCTAAAAACGGCAAGTTGGATACCGGGCGATAGTTGGCCATTATTGTTGGGTCGAGCACTGGCTTCTTATTATTAACAGATTTCTCCATCTCCTCCCCCAATAACCTGTTTCATCAGTTCTCTTTATCTTGTCTCTTTTTCCTATACAGTATATCTACTTAACATATCATTAAAACCAGTTTCTCCTTTATATAATTTAACATAATTTTTAAAACATTAATTTTGTCTTTCGTTAAATTACATGACCTTCCATTTTTATCCTTAATCACCCCTATTAAACTTTAAGCCTTCTTCTTCTTCTTCTTTTAATGGAGAGGCTCTGGACAACATTTCTGAATTTTTGTTACTAAATTCAAAACATTCTCTTTCTCAAACTCAGTAGTTTGCCGCTCCTTCCTTGGACTGGCTCTCTCTACTGCAAAGAAAGTTGAAGGAACGAAAGGCCTTTCACAAAGATATTGCCCGCCTGCTTCTTTGTGTGGCTTCACCCCATCGGATGGCAATTTTCCACTCCATGGGATCAATGCCCGTTCTAGCCTGAAAGCATAACTAATGCGGCACTTTTCCTTTTCCTTTGAAATATTCATAGCAGGAGAGTAGATGTGTGACTTAATGGAACAGGAGTCTTCTCTGAGTAAAAAAAGAGAACGCTTGTCAATATCTTTCTAAATACAGTACTGTAAATAAATCTTCCCCTTATCATGAGGATTCTCAAGTTTTTAAAAAGGAAATATGCCCTCATCCAAAGGAGCAAAAATACCTTAAGTCTTGATACAAGCACAGCTATAAAAGAGACAAATTCCAAAATCCATATTATACTAATACTTTTCTTATTCTTGGGAAACCAAAAAGACAAAATAACACTTTAACGAGATCAGAAGTTTCTTCTTCAAGCATAACTTTACAAAAAGCAGATGAGAAGGCTTGATGTTAAAATAAGATAGTCTTCACATTAATCTTAACAGTGTTGTTGTTGTTGTTCAGTTGCACAGTCGATTCCGACCCTTTGCGACCCCATGGACCACTGTCCGCCAGGCACTTCTGTCCTCCATCCTCCTCCTCAACTCACTCAGCTTTGTGCCCATTGTGTCTACAATACCATCTAGCCATCTCATTTTTGGCCGCCCCCTTCTTCTTTTGCCTTCCACCCTTCCCAGAATCAAGGCTTTCTCAAGCGAATCCTTTCTTCTCATTTGATGTCCAAAGTACTTTAGCTTCATCTTTACTATCTGACCTTCTAAGGAGCAGTCAGGGTTAATTTCTTCTAAGATTGACCTATTTGTTCTCCTCGCTGGCCAGGGGACTCTCAAAACTCTCCTCCAACACCACATCTCAAAGGCATCTATTCTTCTGCGCTCAGCTTTCCTAATGGTCCAGCTCTCACAACCATACATTGCCACAGGGAATACCATTGCTTTGACAATATGAATTTTTGTTTGCAATGTAATGTCTCTACTTTTCACTATGTTTCCCAGGTTTCTCATCGCTTGCCTCCCAAGAATCAGTCGTCTTTTTATTTCATGGCTGCAATCCCCATCTGCAGTGAGCTTTGATCCTAAGAAAGTAAAATCTGTCACTGCTTCTACTTCTTCCCCATCTATTTTCCAGGGACTGATAGGGCCTGTTGCCATTATCTTGGTTTTCTTTATATTGAGTCTCAAGCCAGCTTTTGCACTTTCTTCTTTCAACCTAATCAGGAGCTTTTTTAAGTCCTCCTCACTTTCTGCCATTAGGGTAGTATCATCTGCATATCTCAAATTGTTGATGTTTCTCCCAGCAATTTTGATCCAAAATTGTGATTCCTCCATCCCTGCATTGCGCATTATGTGCTCTTTTATAACTTTTTGCTTGGTGCAGTAATGATACTATCAGAATATAGGCTCTGGCATTTTTCTTGTGACCATTCTGATTAATACTATATGTAAGACAGAATGGCTCTGAAAACAGTGGATGCATCAGGTACTAATTCACCCAGAACTCAACCACTGAGACTTTTTTATTCATAGCTGGCCTTTCTCCAAATAAATGTTCCTAAGCAATTCTGCAGGTTGTAGTCCAAGGACATAACTTCTCTACACTCCACATCCAAAGAATCTGTCCACTTCAGCCTACTGATGTTGAGGCACCTGGACCTATTCTGAAGGAATCCCTTTCTCTTTTTATCTATGAAGTATTCTTGTCAAACCATTGGAAGGCAGGAAACAAAGAAAGCCTAACTAAAGAAAGAAAGAGAGAGAGAGAAAGGACCAACCGACCAACCAACCCACCCTTCAATTTAAAGTTACAACGTACCACTTCTAAATTTCTTCAAGCCTCAGTCAAGACAAGAGTACAATGCTGTACTTGCTTTCTCATTGGCCTCCATCAACTGCTTAGTGTTCACCCCTTTACCTCCAGCTATTGATAAAGTCTCTTGCTTTCAAAGTGTAAAACATTTCCTAAATTTGCCACTTTGATGGGTTAGCCGGCTCCGTTTCTAGGACTGGACTGCTAAGCCCCAGACTCTGCAGGGAAAATTCCCAGCCATTCCCTTGCACCAACCTTCCTTTTACTAGAGCCACAGGTTTTGCAGGTAAAGAACAAGGGCTTGTGAGAAGAGGCAGTTTCTAAATCTGATTAGCTGAATTCACTGGCGGTGTTTCTGAACAACAGATAAAGCATTTGACAACACTGTACATCAGCAAAGCCTGCTTTAAATCAAGTCACATCTCTCTGGGCCCACTGCAGGGAGTGCAACTGATAAAGAGGTCCCAAGTTCACAGATGTTTCTGCCAGTCCCTAAGGAGGTACAACATTCTGTTCTTGCGACAATGGATTGCCACAACTACCTGTCTGGAATTTGTAATTTACGGGAGAGTCATTCATCAACTCAGTAACCTCCCAACCATAGGATAGAGTTGTATTGAAGAAACATGTAGGGCTGCTTCCCATGCATCTCACCCTGTCACTTTATCACAGAACTGGAAGGAGGAACCTCAATTCATGTAGAGGAGGCCCCAATCTCTCTCTCTCTCTCTCTCTCTCTCTCTCTCTCACTCACTCACACACACACACACGCACACACACCACATTGTCTTGTTCGCTTATTCCAGCTCTGCTAAACAATCAACTCCCATTGTATTTGGGTCACAGGATGGGAGCGGGTCACAAACTCAAGCCTTTTACTATTCAAATAGCTGGAGATGGACGAGACAAGATATGACACAGAGCAGCAGAGTTTAATCTGAGGTGGCAGCTGAGTTTTTTAAAAGTGCTAGATGTGGGGATTTTTTCCCCTGGCCCTGTTCTCCACCACCAACACCCACAAATGAGTGGAGGCAGTGGTGTGGCTTTTTTTTAAAGGAAAGTTCTCAAGGAAAGTTGAGTAAGGTCAAGGGAGGACTCTGTTTCAACCTGCAGGAATCCTATCCCGGCAAAGAAAAGAGACCCAGCCTTCCCCAGACAGCTTTGCATCTCTGTGCTGCTCAGAACATTTCAGGAACCGGACAACTACTATGCCAATGTTGATGTTCAGTCATATAGTTGAGTCTGACCTTTTGCAACCCCATGGACCATCGCACGTCAGGCTCCTCTGTCATCCACCATCCTCTGCAGTCTGCTCAAATCTATGCCCACTGCATCAATGATGCCACCTAGCCATCTCATCCTCTGCTGCCCCTTCTCTTTTTGCATTTGATCTTTGTCAGCATCAGGGCCTTCTCCAGAGAGTCCTCTCTCCTCATTTGGTGGCCAAAGTACTTTAGCTTCATTTTCAATTTGTCCTTCCAAGAAGCAGTCAGGGTTGATTTCCTTCAGGATGGACTGATTTGATCTCCTTGCAGTCCAGGGTACTCTCAAGAGTCTCATCCAGCACCACAGTTCAAAGGTATCTATGCTTCTGTGCTCAGCCTACCTTAAGGTCCAGCTCTCACAGCCATACATTACTACTGGGAAGACCATGGCTTTTGTTGGCAGGGTGAGGTCTCTACTTTTTATTATGCTGCCAAGGTTTCCCATCGTTTGCCTCCCAAGGAGTAAGGAGATTTCTGACTAGGAGACTTCTGTATTTGCATCCAACTATGCCAATATTTGGATGCAAAGACAGAAGTCTCCACAAGTCTTTGGACAGCTGCTGCTAGACAGAATGAATGGCGCCCACTAAATGGGCAAACAGTCCCCTACAGTGCAAAGCAGTCTTAGGTACAAGAGGAAACCACTGGGCCTTGGAGGAAAGCAGCCCTGCTCAGCTGTCTGCACCATTACCTCTGTGCAGGAAGTCACTATGCAATATGCAGTGGAGAGAAAACATGCTAGCTGTGAGAATAAAAAAGCAGACATGCCACAAGGGAGAAATAGACAGTAAAAACAATTTCATCAGAGAGAGAAAGTGAAGGACCTAGGCGTATTCACCTTAAGAGGAAAAGATCAACTGGGATAATTTTTAGAGGGGTAGCTTGGTAACACCACCAACCCTGGCTAGGTGAGAACCTTGCCGGGGCAAAGGGGCTTGAGTGGTCTAACTAGGCAGTGTTGCCCATGTTTTGTCAATGATGTTAGGCCAGGACTAAAACTCACCACATCACCCTCCGTCGGATCCCTTGGGCCAAGTGAAAGCGGAGGGCATGCATCATGATCCGCCTAGCCAGCGGGTGATGTGATATCCAAATGACTTTAAAAATGCATGCAAATGGACTTGATTTCTCAGGTCCATTTGCATGTGCAGAATGTCATCATGGAGATGTCTACCAACGTGCAGACTCCTCGATGAATAATGACTCCAAGGAATCCTAGGAAATGCTTGGTAACAGAGCTAATGTGTGTAGTGATTATAGGGCATGAGTAGAATCTGGGAGAGTTTGGTTCAAATCGCTGCTCAGGCGTGATCTTGGACCAGCAATACTTTCTCATCCTCACCTGCCCTGTGAAGTTTCTGTGATAATAAAGGGAGGAGAAGCAGAACCTGTTACAACACACTGAGCTTGCCAAGACTCAAAGCAAATGAATGAATGAAACTGAGATACTCATCTTGCTGTTGTCTGCCAGCAGGTCCCAGTTGTAGGTCTTACATTTTAGGCATGCCATCCCATAGCCTCTTCAGGGTCCTCCAAGTGACATATAGGAGAGGTTGAGTTCCTCAGCCAAATCCTTCTTCAATGGTGTTCCTTGTCTAGTGAGCTCCTTCCTCCATCTTCTAATTTGGTTTTTGCTCTTGCGTACCCTCAAGAATGTTTGTTCTTGCCATAAAGCTCTTTCTGGATCTGAGCCAGTGGACTTGAAGCTCATCTCCATTCAGAGAATATCGAGGGTCCTTCTCTTGCTTAGTTCTCTCAGCGTCCACTGCTACCTCTCTCTATCTTAGGTGGAGTGATACCACCAAGAAGGTATACTTTCTCAACTGGTGTAGGTTTGAGACATTATCCTGTCACTATACGCATGGTTTCATTAATATCAATGTCAACTTGTTTCAAATGTGTGGGTGCGCTCCATACAGGAGCAGCATACTCTCCCACGGAGACGCTCAGGGCCAACGCTGATGTATGCGGTTTGAATGTACACTAGTACCCCGAATAACGTTATGACTTGATTCCACAAGTCCTGTCGTTATCCGGTATTTGAATCCTGACATTTTGGCTTGCTGCTGCCTCCAGGGAGGTGGGGGAACTTTGGAAACAGCTTGGAGCGGGTTTCCCCACCTCCCTGGAACCGGCGGGAGGGTCAGAGACCCCAAAATTGGTAAAAAAAAGTCTGTTTTTTTTTTTACCAATTTTGGGGTTTCTGACCCCCCCGCCGGGTCCAGGGAGGTGGGCAGACCTGATCCAAGCTGTTTCTGGGCTTCCCCGACGTCCTGAGCCAGTGCAGCAAGCCAGAATGTCAGAGTTTGAATCCCGACATTCTGGCTTGCTGCACTGGCTCAGGACGTCGGGGAAGCCCAGAAACACCTTGGATCGTGTCTGCCCACCTCCCTGGACCCGGCGGGGGAGTCAGACACCCCAAAATTGGTTTTTAAAAAAACAGACATTTTTTTTTTACCAATTTTGGGGTGTCTGACCCCCCGCTGGGTCCAGGGAGGTGGGCAGACACGATCCAAGGTGTTTCTGGGCTTCCCCGATGTCCTCAACCAGTGCAACAAGCCAGAATGTCGGGATTCGAACCCTGACATTCTGGCTTGCTGCACTGGCTCAGGACGTCGGGGAAGCCCAGAAACAGCTTGGATCGTGTCCCCTGCCTGCTCCAGAGAGATCAGAGGACCCGATCTACAGCTGCAGGGTGGCTGGGGAAGCTGACGGGGACTCCCTGTCGGCTTCCCTAGCCACCCGCCCATGCCTCCGCAGCTGTGGGGTGGCTGGGGACGCCGACGGGGGAGCCCCCCATTAGCTTTCCAGCCTCCCCACCCCTGCCTCCGTAGCTGCAGGGTGGCTGGGAAGCTGAACGGAGAACCCCGTTCAGCTTTCCACCCACCCTGCTGCTAAGAACGACTGTATCGGATAACGTTAAAATCGCGTTATTTGAAACAAGATTTTTCCAAAAATCTTGTCATGTTATACGGTTTTAGCGCTATATGATACTCACGTTATACGGGGTATTACTGTATTTATAGTTTGTAATTTTCCTGATTATGTTGTTCCTCATGCTAACTTTAGCTTTGGTATTCAGGCAGTAACGCTTAAAAGAGTGTCCAGTCAAGTGTCACACCAAGGTATTTTGGTGCTCGGCAAGCCTGTAATCAGTTCCCTTGCCATGTAACATCTAGTTCAGTGTTGGCAAACCTATGGCATGTGTGCCAGAGGTGGCACTCGGAGCCCTCTCTGTGGGCACCTGTGCAGTCACCCCAGCACAGTTTGCCCCACCCCTCTGCCAAGCAGCCCAATGGGAGTGCTTCCTCCCTCCGCCACCACATAGTTCACCCCGCCCCTCTGCCCAGTAGCCCAATGGGAGTGTTTCTTTCCTCCCCTGTTGCTAGAATGGCCCTTTGCAATAAATAAGTGGGTTTTGGGTTGCAGTTTGGGCACTTGGTCTCTAAAAGGTTCGCCATCACTGATCTAGTTCAACCCCTGCTTTTGAAGTCTTGAAGTTGAAAACCTTCTTTTTTGGCTAGTTGATCAGTCAGTTAATGAGATGGAAGGGAATAGGAGAAAGGCTGGACATGTTTCTGTCTCCACTGCTATTTTGGATCTGTGTCCTCCCCAATTGCTGGAAACCACTGGCCTTAGAGCAAAGGAATTTCCATCCACCCCTTTCCTCTCTGAAGCAGCGAGTTTGCAATGGAGTTGCTTTAATCCATTCCAGAATTCCACAGTGGCCACATAAACAAGAGAGGCCTGATTGTAAAAAGTAATGAAGGCTATCAGCACAAAATCAAGATGTTAAACTCCCACTTGTGACAGGCAGTAAACTCCTAGCATTCAGGTCTTGTTGCTTACAGACACAGACACAGACATAGGCACACTCACTCTACCGGTTTGTCTTTTGTTTTACAGCTTTCCAAGGAAAAACTCCTATGGTTTATTTATTTATTTATTTCTTCCCATTCTTCCCTCTCTCTCTTTTCATCAGGGAGGAAAGGCTGAGAAATTTAATCAGCAGCATTCCTTAATGGGTGCAACAACATCTGCAGGCACTGTCAGGACACTCCCCATCTCAACCACTCTTTCCTCCTCCTTTCTCTCCTCCTATTCTAGCCTGAGCTTCTCTGAGTTGGCTACCTGCCCTTTCATTAGCCAAGGGCCAGTGCTCCCATCTGCTCCTCTATAGCTCTTTGAGACAGACCAAGTTCCAAAGTAGACACGGAGAATGCAACACTGAAAAACAAACACACACATTGAAGTTGAAGATTAAGATGAAACAGAAACAGAAACACTGGGTGTAAAGGTAAAGATAAAGTAGAGGACCAACAGGGAACTCCTCTGAATCAAGTTCTGGATTGCTTGTGGATTCCTGGAGATTTCTGGTTGGGCACAATTAGAAGAAGGAAGCTGAACTGTATATTGTTGGGTTGAACTGTTGCACAGATGAAACCCAATAAATTTTTTGGCACTTCAAAAATTTTGGCACCAGAAAGAGGGCCTTCTCTGTGTCCACTCCGGCCCTATGGAACTTCCTGCCAACGGAGCTACATCTCCAGACAGAGTTGCTGCCCTTTAGGAAGAATTTAAAAATGGGGCTAGCAGGGCAGGTATGGGGTGCGGGAGGTATAATGACCCCAGCCCGCTGGATGATTTAAGCCCCTCCCTCCCTCAAGATGTAGTAATTTGACATTCTTTTAATTTTTTTAGATCTTTTAAATTTTAATCTTTCACAGTTCTAAATTTGAGGATTAGGAATGTTTTTTTAATGAATGTTTTATGTTTCATTGTTACTTTTGTGATCTGTAAACCGCCCTTTGTCACCTCAGTGAGGAGGGTGATGGATAAATATGAATAATAAACAAACAAACAAACAAGTTTGTTTAGCATAGATCAGTGATGGCGAACCTTGGCACTCCAAGTATTCTTGAACTTCAATTCCCAGAAGCCCAAGTCAGCACTCCTACTGATCAGGGTTTCTGGGAATAGAAGTCCAAGAACACCTGGAGTGCCAAGGTTCGCCATCACTAGCATATGTTTTTGAAAGCTGCTGCCTACTTCATCAGGTACAATGGCAATGATGACATAAGAAACAGTCCATGAAACTTTGTGCCACATAAAATGGGTTGGTCTTTAACCAACCAGCAGCAATAGCACGATGCTTGCACATGACAAGCCTGGGTTCCTACAGATATCTGGCCAGCTTTGTTGTGCAAGTTACTACCATCCAAGCCAACTTTTTATATTTCTATGAGTTACACAATACTGTAAAACAGGGGGACACTTACAAAGGTTAACTTAAACCAAATGCACACTATCCTGAGCTAGTGTTCTTTAAATATACATACATACAGAGAGAGATAAATACGTTATATGCTCACATTGGACATAGTGAGAAAGTGCCTGGATTTCTCTGCGTCTCACACTATTCTCCTTAATGAGCAGAACAAACAGCACCCCAAGGCTGCATAACTTTTATGCTAAAATTCTCCATAGGATACATTGAGCTGAACTGTTGCCCATGGGACTTCCAGAAACAGGGTTTGGAAAGACCATGGCCACCTGGTTCGACCTCAAAGGGGAGAAGAGAGACAGTCTACAGTGTTTTGTTCTTTTCACAACACCAGCCACAAGCAACTACTGTTCTCCGTTGTGCTGTACCTGAAAGATAATCATAAAAATGACAGGGAGGGTCTGTTCTCCATCATCCCAGAGTGTAGGACACATAATCACAGTTAGAGCAGTACGTCAGCGGAACCCACTGCCTCAAGAGGTGGAGAGCACTCCAGCACTGGAAGCATCCAAGAGAAAATTGGACAGCAATTTGTCACTTCTGTTTTGATTCGGATTCCTGCACTGATCAGGGGGTTGGACTCGATGGCCTGAGAAATCCCCCTTTCCATTTCGGTTATTCTATGTTTCTATGAATTCCCAAGAAACCTCACCTTGGCACGCAGTCTTACATGTTTATAACCTTCAATCCACACAGTTGAAGAGTCTAGACAGCAGTGGTTCCCAACGTGAGGTCCACACCCCACAGGGGGACTCCAATTCCCAGAAGCCTAAGTTAGTACACTGGCTGATCAGTACTTTGGGAAATTGACCTAGGCTTTTGGGAACTGAAGTCCAAAAAACCAAAAGTTGGGAAACCCTGGGATAGAATAACTTTGTCTGATTTGTGGACTCTTTTGCTTTCTCTTCTCACCAGTTTCACGTGCTGCCTAAGTAACTCATTAGCCTCCAGAGCCACATGAGGCAAGATTAAAATACAGTCATGTCCAAAACAAATTATATATGTGTACAGCTGCCATTTCAGAAATAAATATACTATGGTCCATTAACACTGGAGGAGGGGGGGGGGAGAAGTCGGAAACCATTGATTATTTGGGAATAACTAATTAGCACAGCTCTAACAATACATTAAATAGCTGGTCTCTGACTTCTCTGATAATTTATGCAAGATTAACGTATCGCTGTGGTTGCCTTTCCTTCCACTGCCTCTTTCAGCATTTTCTTTTTTCCTTAGGAAAGCAGGACTGTGGGATTTAACTGCTCTAATGCCCTTTTACAATGTTTGGGGCAGTAAAATGTAACAGACAGTTCAACATCAAGGAAGAAATGATGAATCACAGCGCCGTTTATGCGCTAAGAAGGTGGGGGGGAGACATGGTACAACAGCTCGGTTAATGTTCAGTCAGAGGCATAAATTCTCCACTGGCAATGAAGCCCCCAATAGCTCAACAGCCGAGCCATGGCCCACCCGCTTGATTTCTCTTGCTGATAATACAGCTCATTTCACATAAAACATGGTGGTCTTTCTTCTGCCCTAATATCTTCCTAAACAGCTGCATTACATGGGAGCTATTTTAGAGCCCATCACTAAATTAAGATCACCAATCAATGGCAAAGCCTAGCCAGGAGAAAATTATGTTTGGAGCCAGACTGGAGAAGCATCTCTCTCCTCAACCCCCCCTACTCCAAGTTCTTTGATTAGAAAGCCACACTTTTAGCCCAGCAAACAATTCAAAAAAACCCAAAACCCAGAGATAAAGTATTCCATTGAATTCTCATATGGATTTCACTACACTGATAGCCTACAGGAGACAGACATCATTTAAGCGTAATTCAGATGCGTGAGACAACTTTGCAGAAAGTTGGCTCACTGCATTCTCTCCCCCCCCCCAACTTCATTTCAGGCCTCTGTTAAGGAGCACCAAACACTGTACTAAAAACTGGAGGGTGGGAGAGGGACCTCACATAACAATCCAGGACCCCCAACTGGAATGTGTTCTACAAACTGACATACCTGGGAGGGTACGAAGATCACAGCCAAGAACATGAACTTTTTCAAAACTGTGGGCAACAGACCAAAATGTTACTTTACAGGCCAAAAAATCCCAAATGATGATGATATTGGTGGTGCTGCCGCTTGCTACTTGTTGTTATTCACAGTCTGTTCACATTTTCATTTTGTTCTTATTCCTATAATAAACTGCCTTGAGAACTTTATTATAAGACTGCATCTAAACAGGTACCATTACAAAATTTAAGTGCTTAAAAACATTTTTTTCTTTGACAACCAAAAAAAGCAAGGGGACTTTGGTCAAGCTGGAAGGCTAGCAGCAATTACTCAACCCACCAAAGAGAGACATACCCTAATCAGGCTTTAATCATGCATTGGAAATAGCACTTAAGTAAGAATGGCAGCATCCAACCATGGAAAGCACATCCCGTCGAAAGTAATGGTCTGTTAAGGTCACTTAGACATCATCCGCACTAAGATGAGACATGCCACTGAAAAGATGCCTAGAATTTTGGAGGCAGGAGCATGCCGATCTCGCTCTTTGGATTGGGGAAACGGGAATCCTAGCAGAAATTGAGTAACTCCCACATTGTTAGGGCCATTCATTTACTGACCAAAATTATCCCATGCCTTTCACAGATCCAACCATTTCTCAAAATTTTAATCCAGAAACTCCTGTGAAAAGATCACAAATGTCTCTTTAAATATTCATTTTGAAATTCAGACTTTCTACAGCTGTGAAACTTCAAAGACACTTCGTTAGTCACCAAACACACCAAAATAAACTCCTCAATTAATGTGGCACAAGTTTCAATTCTTCTTATTCTCAAATTATTTCCTTGCAGTCTTGGTTCTTCTATTCTCTAATATTCCAATACAGTATGTATTAGAAACAGAAGCAATAGATCAAAATTAACTTAATAGCAAGGGTGCTCATTTACTACTTTTATGGGGTGTGGTGGAGAGGAATAATGGTTAACAACAGCATGACACAGAGACAGCAACATTTATCTTTAATGTAAGTCCCCCTGAACGGAACACAAGATACACAACACACAGGTGTACTCTGGCACAGCAGTGTTATTCATCCACAACATGCTCCTGGTGTTACCTTTAATCCTTCCAACATACTGAACCTCCCTGCATAATCCAACAGAGGCCCTACCATACCTCTGGCATCTCCCCATTGAACTGCCCTGTTGCTTCTTCTTGTGTGAATTGTTAAACACCCTGGCCATCCAATAAAGACTTTTATTTATTTATTTATTTTTCGATTTCTGTACCGCCCTACTCAGTAGGACCGACTCAGGGCGGTTCACAACACATGTAAAATTACATGTTCATACACAATAAATCAATACACAATGACTAAAAGTCCCTCATGACTATCAATACACAACATAACTATCCAGGGGATGTTGGACGAAGGTCTGGTAAAGGTGACGGCGCGGATTTATCAACCTGCCACCTCCTACAGCTGAAGTCCATTCCTCCTCCCGGCCAGAGGACGTTAGTCTTATCCTTCTCTGGGCAGGTAGAGCCCAGAGTTAGGAAGTGGAAGCTTCCACCTAAAAACCTTAAAACTGTTAAAATTTAAATCTAAAAAAGATTAAAACCACACCAAATGCTACAATTTACTAATTAAAAGAGTTCGGGGGGGGGGGGCTCAGATCATCCAGCATGCTGAGGTCATTAGACTACAACCCTCCCCCTTCTGCATCCCACCCCCACCCCCGCACCTCCCTCCCTGATTCTCTTTTGGGGTTTTCATCCTTTCTCAGGCAGGCTCTCCAGTACTTCCATTTCTCAACAGGGACTTCAGGAGCCATAGGTGAAATGCAAACAAAGGCAGCATGTGCGCCAGTACTACTGTATTGTATGTGCACGCATATATACAGCATATTCCGTTGCAGCCTAGACGCACAGCAATCGAGTTTATCTACACAATCCAGACTGCAGAGAGAAATAGGCCAACATTTACATTAGTGCTTGCTCAGCTAAAACCAGAGCATTATTCGTCTGAGATTCTGGTGGGCTACAGAGAGGGAGCAGGAGAGCAGGCCAAGAGTTTTGCATTAGCTGGGAGATAAAAAGGCACCCGGAGTCGTCTTGGTAGGTCTTCCCCAGGAGTAACACCACTACGTCTGTTGCCAAAGTGAGATTAGTGTCAGACTCCATTGCCCGGAGTCATCCAGGCCACTAGGAATTTTACGCACTAACTGGATGGCAAGTGCAACCTTGCAATAAAGACGGAGAAGCAGACAGTCCCTAGTCCTCATCCAAGGAAGGGAAGAAACACATTCAACAGTCCTGCCTGTGCAGTAATACCGAGATCACACAGAAGTCCAAGGAGACTTGCCTGAGCTTAGTTTCACTATCAAGCAAAAGCCTGGACTCTTTAGTTGTCCAGGGCAATAATCCCAGGTAAAGGTAAAGATCGACCTTGCTCGAAAGCCAGTCATATCCAACACTAGGGTTCAGTGCTCATCTCCATTTATAGCCAAAGAGCCAGCACTGTCTGTGTCTGTTTGCCTATATACTGGAATACACAGAATGCTGTTTACCTTCCCACCAAAGCAGTACATATTTATCTATCTGAAATTTCTTGCTTCTAAACCTCTAGGTTGGCAGGAGCTGGGACAGAGACAGGGGCTCATTCCGTCGTGCACCACTCGGGTCTTGAACTGCTGACCTGCCGACCTTCCAGTCGTCAAGTTCAGTGTCTTAAACACTAAGCCATCACAGTCCCTTTTTTTATCCCAAGTGCTCTCTAGACCAAGAGGCAGGGAGTCCCAGAGGCAGAAGAAAGTTTTGCAGGCTTTTAAATACTACCCCATCAACAATTTGACATCCATGCCCAAATGAAGGCATCATTTTCTGTGCGGGGCGGGGGGGGGCAGGAAAGACATTACAAAGAAGAGAGGGGAAAACACATGCACCACACACCACTCTTTCGGCACCTTTGTCAAGCTCTCCAATATCCCCAAAGGCAAAACGAGGGGAGTCCGCAGTGCTGAACAATGCAGTTTTGAATTCAATTAAAGTGATTATCTGTTGTGCCAAATAAATTGTGTACAGCATATATCCTGTAGCACTTTACACCTTCAGGCTCATTATTTCCTAACTGTTTCCTCCTGTTTATGCGCTTTCAAATTAAACTGCTGATAATATGCGCCAAAATAAAAAATGAGCGCACCTTGTCCGAAGAAAATTGATTCTCCTTTCCTCCTGGAGCGGGCGATTGCCAGGTTTTATATACTCGGTTCCTCGTGATCATTAGTAATTCAATTTTCTTTTTATTAGCCCCCTTATCTGCTGAGCAATATAGTGGCAGAGCTGACCTCTTTCGCACGGGTAAATGTTTAAAATCTTTCCCCTGATTAATTTTGCCAGTTAAGGAAAAGAGGAGAAATGGCCCGGCTCTTAGCCATCACAATGAATATAGCTTAATGTTGATTGTGATGGAATTTCTAATGCCAAGGAAATTGATTGAACGCAGCAATTATGCCGCAATACTAACTCAAGGGAAATGGGATAGTTTTCTCCTGGCCATAGTCTTTTGGTTATTTAAAACAATCCAATTTGCAAGGATAATTATATATTAGTGTTTTATCTGCCACTTGAAATGAACATGGGAGTTTTGATACTGGCCCAGCATTAGCAGGTTATTGCTGCAAATTACTCGATATCTGCTTTCTTTCACATAAAGAGGAAATTAGGCAATCAATTACCAGAAAAAGGTGGATGCGGGAAAACACAAGGGGCAAGACTGCCCTCTACAGGTCAGAGGGGAGTTGGCGTCACGTGAGACCTTGCTCTGTGAACGCAGGCAGGCAGGCAGGCAGGTGCCCGGGGATCCTGGCTAGCATCTAGAAGGGCACCCCATCACACCTGCACAGACCTACAGTTTGCAAAGCGCCCCAAACAGCAGGTGGAAAATATCCACGGGGGCCCCTTGGGCAGCTAAAGGGAGGGAGTGGAGGGAGGGAGGAAAGATACATCAAGCCATTTGCTGGATCTTCTTACTCGCTGGGAAGCTTCCAAGAATCACACCTGTGTCTTGTGATGTCCAGCGGACATCAGCAGGGCTGACTCATGCATAGGGCACATGCTGGCTGGCTCCCTGGGGTGGGTGGAATGCAACAGCATCCCTTTTACAAAGGCGAGGAAAGGTTCACAACTCCCAAATGCTTGAACGATCCCCTCTCCACATCTTTCCTTAAGGCCTAAAACTCCCTCAAACAGCATAAAGGCCAAGTCACCGCCTAGTGTGTCTCAGCAGCCAACCAGATTTAACCCTAGGTAAACCAGCCTATCTAGCAATTTGAAAGGAAGAAACTGCAAGTAAATAAATAGGTACCACTTAAGTGGGAAGGTAAATAGCATTCCGTGCATTCCGGTGTTGAGGCATGCCTGCCACGTGTCCACGGAAATGTCTGCAGATGCAGACAGCATTGGCTCTTTGACTGTAAACAGAGATGAACACTGAACCCTACAGTCAGATAAGACTGGTTTTCGAGCAAGGGTGACTTAAACCAGATTTAGGGTCTGCGGTGGTTTAGTGCTTAAGATGCTGAGCTTGATGTCCAGAAGGTTGGCAGTTCAGCAGTTCAAGACCCAAGTGCTGCACAATGGAGGGAGCGACCATCATCAGTCCCAGCTCCTGCCAACCTAACAGTTCGAAAGCAAGAAACTGCAAGTAGATAAATAGGTAATGCTTCAGTAGGAAAGGTAACAGTGTTCCATTTGCTCCATCATCAAGTCATGCCTGCCACATGACCACAGAAACATCTGCAGACAGAGACAGTGGTGGGTCTGTGGTTGTAAACGGAGATGAGCACTGACCCCAAGAGTCGCCTTGGCGAGGAGGCGGTTAATTAAGAATAAGATAAGACTGGGTTTTTTTACCACAGGAGACGCACTAAACCAGCCATACATCTTTAGTAACATCAGCATTAGCTTGCTCTGACAAAGCTATCTCAAAGCTATTACAGGTTTCCAACCTTGACTCTGGCATATTTAACATAAAATGACAGCACACAGAAAGTTAAAATAGGCATATATGCCAGGTTTTGCTCATAAGCCTTCACGTTATTTTACATCTCCTCAAATTCCACATTAAATCTTGCTGTTTGCCTTTGAGCACCTTGAATCACAAGGCTGAGGTTTCCCACTTAGGTTTACCGTCCCAAACCAATCTGAAACCAACCTATCAAAGTTTTTGTTTCAGATGATCTGCTGTCAATAATCCAGCCCAAAATATTATTTTGTAATTCTTGTGGCAGGCATGGAAGAAGAGGTAAACTTTAACCCAGTGATTCTCAACCTGTGGCCCACAGGCCGGATGCGGCCCACAGCACCATTTCATGTGCCCCCCCCCACCGCCTCCACCACACCCAGAAGTGCCATGTGGCTTTAAAAGGTTGAGAACTCCTGCTTTAACCATTCTCCTTCTATTGCTGGCTGAGAGTCTACTACTTGGTGCCAAGTTGGATATCTGCCACTTTGGCTAGTAACCACAACAGCCTGCCCAGCTATAACAACAACACAACTCCTTCAGTACGGATCAAATGCACTTTGGTGGTCATCACTCCTAGAAGCGGAAGTAAAATGCACCCGTACGGTGGGTTAACCCGGAAGAGTCTTAACCGTAGGGGCATGTTTTACTTCTGCTTCCAGGAGCGATGAAGGCAGTAAACCCATTCGTGTGGATTCACTGTGGCTGTGGCTTCTGGGAATTGAAGCATCACGGCATTAGGGCATGGAGAACAATGATTGAAATTTCATAAACTATTATAACTCACTGAAAATCTCTAAAATATCACCACCAGAGCTGTAGAAGAGACCAATAATGGGAACAGTGCATATATTACAACACTATTTAGGTACCGTAAATGTCACCCTTGTTGAAAGCCAGTGATATCCAACTCTAGGGTTTAGTGCTCATCTCTGTTAACAGCCAAAGAGCCAGCACTCTCTGCATCTGCAGACGTTTCCGTGGACATCTGGCAGGCATGCTTTGACAACGAAGTGCACGGAAGGCTTTTCACCTTCCCACCGAAGTGGACCCTATTTATCTACAGTACTTGCAGTTTCTGGCTTTTGAACTGCTAGGGTGGCAGGAGCCAGGACAGACGGCAGGAGCTGACTCTATTGTGCAGTACATGGGTATCTAACTCCGACCTTTCAGTCTTCAAGTTCAGCATCTTAACCACTAAGCAACCGCAGTCCCTAGGATATATTACACCAAAAACATAAGTATTTTAACAGCAGTCAATGTTTTTATAACACTGTTTATTCTGACTGTGCTTTACAGTCATACCTCTCATAACGAATTTAATTCGTTCTGTGAGGCTGCTCGCTATGCGAGTTGGACTTTCCCTATGGAAAAACTCGCATAACAAGCATTTCAAGGGGGAAAACTTGCATAGCGAAATTTTTTTGCTAAGCAAGTTTTCCCCATAGAAACGCGCATTATGTGAGTTTTTCCATAGGGAAAAGTCTGACTCGCTTAGCGAAAAATTCGTTGTGCTGATCAGATCGCTTAGCAAAAAACTTGCTCGTTAGACGAGTTTTTCGCTAAGCGAAACACTCGTTATGCGAGGTTTGACTGTACTGTATATGTAATAATCGTAATCCATCAGCATCAATAACGTGCTGTCAAGTCAGTTCTGGCTTTTGTTTGCTCTTTCCAAGTTTTACTAGGCAGCAAATACACTGAAGCACTCCAACCGTTCATTTCTCCAAGGGTGCCCTGGGACAGTGCAGTTTCGAAGGCCATCCCAGCTGACTCTTCTCCAGGAGGGCCTAGTGGGGAATTGAACTCCTAACCTTAACTCACTCATCTATCTGTCCAGCCCAGCCTTAAAAGGCAGCAGGGCAGGAAGAGGAGAATTACCCAGATCTAGCACCTCTGCTTTCCATGCATTGTCCAAAACTATACTGAAGTATCTAAGCTACCTCCCCCAAAATGTCCATGGATTAATTCAAATGTTACACCGCAGAAATATATGTATCTCCACATTCTCTCTCTCAAGACTGAAACAGCGAATGAATATACAGAGATCTTCTCTTCCATGTCTAGGCCAGACGTGAAGGCAAAATGAAGGCACCTTTGGTGAGTTCATTCTGCAGTTTCCTTTTGCCTGACCTAGTGTGAGAAAGATTAGCCGGCAACGAAGTTGCTGTTACCAGGGTACGCCCAATTGAGGTTCAAAAATACAATCCTCGAGACACTCTTTCTGTGTACAGAGATAAAGTGCACATATATGTTTTCAGTGGATGGGATCCACGAAAGCTCATATTAGAATACGGCAATCAGTCTTTAAGGTGCCAGAACATTTTTGTTTCTTTTTTTAAACTTGTTTTCTTTTTTGACATGTAACTGACACAGCAACCCCTTTGAAAACAACAAATTTCAAGTTTTCAGCACCTCAGTAATAAATGCCCCTTTTATTATAAACACAACATAAACAACACATCTTATTATAAACAACACAACAAATCCAAACTGACACCTCCTCAACATACATGGATAACAATATTGCCTGATTAAAACACTTTCTTATTGACAGATAAACAGGCATATTGATAGTGGTAGCAAACATTCAAAAGAACCCCAAAGTATGTCCAACGTGCATTAAGAATGCCAATTAGTTTAGCCTGCTGGCTGGGGATGATAGCCACCATAATCCCAAGGACAAACCATAAATGCCTAAACACAATTCCAGTCCCAGTCAGAGAATACCCACTGAAATCCTTGGGACTTCTCCAAGTGTCGACAAACAACTGCCATGCATTTCAGTACCTCGACCCAACTGGACCTAAAACTGAGTTTAGCTGCATATTGATACAATAACAATTATAATGCACCAAGCACTATATGAGGTGGTATATAAGCGTTAATGCATTTGCTATATGTATTTTCATTTCTTTTAGCTCACATATTTATTTATTAATTTATATCCCACCCATCTGTGATATTCTCCCACTGTAGGCAGCATACAAAAGATTAAAAGATTTTTTACAAATAACACTATGAAATTAAACATAATGCAATGTACAACACCATAAAACAATAAACCAAGCAGAATAAATTACGGTATATACAAAAAGCAATAACAATTCCAAAAAACAACACACTGGTGATGGTAAAATATCATGTTAAGTAAACCAGTTTTTCAGCAATTGGAAGGATCTCTTTAAAAACCTCTTTAAGAGAAATTATTTCAGTTGTTTTTTAGATACAAAGATGGAACCTGGTGCAGTTCAACAGGTAGAGAGTGAATGACTATCATCATTTGACTTTACAATAAATGTTCTGGTTAAATACACAAGACAAATCTTTTGGAATAGTGTTAGTCTGTGGTTCAGGCATATCAGAAAACAAAACAAAATAAAATAAAATAACACTGTAACACTTTAAAGACTAACTGCTATATTTTTATTGTTAGCTTTCGTGGATCAAATTCACTTCATCAGACAAACAGTGAAACTTATATACCAAATTCAGGGGCTCAAAGGGAAAAGGGGAGTGGTCAAGCAAGATGACAGACAAGCAAGCACAAGAATGCAGTTTCACACAGCCATTAGCAACAATAGATTATTCAGATAAACTCTAAAAGACTTCCTTTCAATCTCAAGGTTGCTGAGTAAGCCCACTATGGTATCTGATCAACTGGTAACCTGCATGTCAGGGGAGAAAAAAACAAACACCTGTACCTGGTTTCTTTCTGTTTTACTAAAGAGAATTGGCAGGAAAGTTATAATATAAAATCCTATAGCAATCTTGTGTCCTCAAAGAACGTAGCATATGTTTTAATGTCTGTTGGTACACAAAGTACAAGGAAAAGTGAGGGTTGATTTGGCATTTTCATACAATGCTACTACTTTCCCTCTGAAAAGGCTTTTACAAATAAATGTCAATGACTTTTGTGCTGTTTTCCATTCAGTCCATTCTAGAAAATTCAATCCTGGGCCATTTGCTCCCAGAGCCCTGAAGAAAGTTGATATAAACACATACTTATATACCTATCAGGGTCTGTAAGATATATACCTGTGTGCGTGTGTGTATGTTTAGAAATGTACTTGTACCCATGTAAGCATGTCAAAAGTGATCAACTTTTAGTCTGGCCAGGTTATCCTGCTATGGTGATAGAGTAAACCATACTGCCAATGACTCAACTCCAATTGTCAGGAGGTGGTTAACTAACTTGACAACCCTGAGGACCAACAACCTTGGGTGCCAAAGTCCACAGGGAAAGGCGATGGTCCCCAAGGGGATTAAATCCCACTTGAACCCATCTTGATGGAGGGCAGCAGCTTTATCCATCCTGGCCAATGAGGACTTTGAGTGCCAAAAGGGTTCAGGACCAGAAAGTGACCCAAGGAACTGGATCAGTGGTACAGATGTCACACTGCGATGCAGAAGGCAAAAGGAAGGCCACTGCATTTATATTCCCAAGATAATCTTCATGGCTAATCACCATGATGATTGCCAATATTTGGAATTGGATACAGCACAAGAAGAAGCCACTCTTAGAAGTGTATGTATAAATGTTAGTGATGAACTATGTCCCTCAAACAGATCCACAAAACCGTTGTTTAAAGTGCGGTTTAATCCTCTCTGTGTAAATACACATAAATATACCTCTCTCTCAGTCTCACAACATTTGGAAACAAAAAGCAGGGGCACTTCCATTTCTCAAAAACAAAGGTTTACCTGGTTTTTGGTGAGCCACACCAGGGTGCAGGGTGCATCTCAATGACCAACAGAATGTAACAGATGCTTCTGAAACCTGACGACACACTTTTCTGCTGATTTTTAAATTGGGGAGGGGGACAATTGAGGAACTCTGGGAAGAGGGCTTGAGAGAAGCTGGATCTACATACAACAGACAGGGGGGGGGGGACACTTTGCCCAGTCATTTGTTAAGAGTTAAAGACAGCAGGGGGGAAATCAACCCAGAAGAAACCAACACTTGACCCACCCCTGCAATTCACATACCACAAAATCAAACAAGCATAATGATTTATATTTCAGTTTGGCAGAGAAGGCAAAGGACACTTTATGCTTCCAACCCTAAGCAGTAACTTCAGGTTGGGAGGGGATGCAGCCCCCAGCCACCTTCTCAACAAACACACCAGAAACTCACTTTTGACACTGATGCAAAAAGAAAAGTGTTGTACAACAGTCAGGGGGGTGCAGTCCTCCTATCAAAGGTGACCTAGTCCAAAGCAGAGGCCTAGTTCCAAATGATAAGCCTAACTAGACCAGACTCACGTAATCAGTGGGATTTACACCTTTGTTGACTCATAGCAATGAATTCTGCAACTCTACTCTAAATGGGATTATCAAATGGATTTAGTGAATAACTGCAATTCAGAAGGCTGATATGTACCAGTTTAAAAAAAAACAAAGGAAGAAGCTGAAAGACAAAAGAACAGATACACGTCCAGGATTGTTTTTACCTGCTTTAGCTGAGGTTTGAAGCCGGGAGGCTGGCAGTCGGCGCAACCGGTGCCTACCAATCTGTACCAGGCCCTTGGCACCAGCTCTTCTACCAGCAGGTGAGGACTTTCCCCGGGGGGAGCTCCTTTTCCTCAGGGAATAGCGGCTCTTCAGGAGTATGTTGGGAAAGGAGATGTTCCTTTTATCAGCTGAAGACCTGTAAAAAAACGAGAAAAGCAGTGACTAAGCTAGAACGTCCACCTGCTATCCCATCATATTCTGGACTTGGAACCTCTATATAGGAGCTCAATGCTGCTCCATGCAATTCCCAAACAACTTCAATCCAATTAAACATATTTTGAAAACAAAATAACAGACTTCCACAAATGTGCAGAATTTAACACACTCTTTCCCTCTTTCCCTCTCTCTCTCTAACGTTAAACGACTCAGGAGCACATCTTTCTGCACCACATTTTTGTATTTGGATTTGTATGCTGCTCTATTCGCCGAAGTGACTCAGAGCAGCTAACAACATAAGTAACATACAATACAATCTTACAATCTCAAATATAAGTGCAACAACATAACATAAATATGGCATATAATGCAACACAATACAGTCAATAAATCTAACCTTACAATTAATAAATCCAAAATAAATAAATAAAAATGAATATTTTGACCTCTAAAACTATGCCTGTAAAAAAATTCACTTTATATTCTACAGACTCTAAATCAGTGGTGCCCAAACTAAGGCCCGGCGGCCGGGTGCGGCCCCTGACACCAATTCATCCAGCCCGTGAAGCCCTCGTTGCTCCTGGAAGCGGAAGTAAAATGCGCCCGTACGGGCACGTTTTACTTCCACTTCCAGGAGTGATGAGGGCTTCGCGGCCCAGATGAATTGCAGTCGAGGGCCGCACCCGGCCCCTGGGCCTTACTGACCAGCTCCCTGAACCACATGATTGGCCCACGGCCCAAAAAGTTTGGACACCCTTGCTCTAAATGAATGGTACTCAATCCTTGCTGCATTAGCCAATTCACCACAAAACAAGTTTCATTTACCAAATAGGTCCCACAAACTAAACTGTTAGCAAAACAGTCAAGCCCATTTCTCTAAAAATGCTATCAACAGAGCAACTCCTTTAGATGTGTATATTTTCATCTCCACTTTATAGGCTGCAAGATACAAAAAAGCACATGCATAGAGGCAAAAAAATAAAAGTTTAGCCACACCAAGAAAAATGTCATAACTGACATTAAAAGCCATTTCAAAACAGATTTGCTTGTTTGAATGTCTCCTATCAGGAAACTGAGTGGGCCAGGTACGTGGGCATGGCCAGACAAGGGAACAGCCAAGTTTAGAATCCTATAGGCTGGTACATTAGCTCTCTGCAAGATAAATGTGCATCTGCCTGTGGAAGAACATCAGTGTACAGTTGTACATTTCCATTCTGCAATAAGCACAAGTCCATTTAGGTTACTTCCTACAGAAGGCCATCCCCAGTCTCTGGACTCCAAAATACAGTTGCTCTTTCCACCCACTGTCCCCTTGACTACAGTTAGAAATATGTACGAGTCCTAGAAATTGATGCACTAGAGAAAATATTTTTAAAGCTCCGTTGGATCACTCGTTATGAATTTTCAGACCTTCATGAGATTTCCATCGTCACATCCCCTCTACTAAATACCCCAAGCATATATAGATGCCTTGACTCCTCATCCCTATTCCAAATTCTACAAAAGAAGTTTAAAAAACCATTTCCCTCATAGTTCAATGTCTCCAAATCCAGAAAACTTGCCATAAGAATCTTGGAAGAGTGGAGGGACTTAACTCCTGACAACCCATGACTTACCAGGCACTCCCCTTTCTTCTTATGATTTTAGTACGGCTCCTCAGTTTGTAGTTTAAAAAGCCCGCATTGCCAAAGAATGGCCTTGGGGTGCCATGCCCAAGGGGTAGACCTCTCACGCCCTGAAGGGAAGTGCTGGCACCTGCTTGGGAGAAGCCTCCTCCTGCCTTGTTGGAATCCTTCCGCCGCCATGTGAACACGGATGTGGAGGGAGACTGCTGAGGGCTAGAGGCCTTCCATTTGTACTGGCTGGAAGGAACTCCAGGCTTTGGATGTAGGCTGGATTTCTTTTGTTTTGCTCCTACATCCCCCCTCAACTGGAACTTGGCAGTGGCTTCTGAACCCGCAGTCAAGTGCTGTGTATTTTCAGAGCTTCTGGAAGTAGACCACCTTTTTGCAGTTCGTGGGGATTTACTCGGATTCGCCACCCAAGTATAGCTGGCCTTCCTGAACTTTGGAGATTTGACAGAGATGGATGAGACAGGAGCTTTGGGAAGAGGAGACTGCGATGGCTTGCTCTCAGCCAGTCTTGCCTCAACAGCTGGAGACTCTTCCCAGGCAGCGGTAGAACACATAACAGACCGATCAGCAACCCTTGGTGGATCGGGTTTGTCTTTCACTGCAGGGGGTTGCTGTGAACAACGGAAAGCTGGAACTTCTGGTTTTAGCTTCTTCCTTGCTGAGAGATAACAGGACGTATGATCAGGCAAGATTAAAGGCTGCTGAAGTTCAGATTTCAGTGTTACTGCACTCTCACTGATAGTCTTGCACAATCTGGGGACAGGTTCTGATGCATCCTGGACTGCTTTTGCAGTCACTGGTCTCTTCCGACACACTGCAGGCCCACCGTCACCCTGACTCCTTTCAACTGTTTTGCTGTGCAATAAGAGAGGCTTGCTTGAGGTCTCTGGTCCCTTGTCCTCTTTTGACCCAACCTTTAAGGGCCAAGCAGTGCTACTTCCACATCCTTTAGATGTAGCTGGGCCCTCTAAGGGCACTGCCAGACCACACTGTAACCTTGAGACAGCAGTATTACCTGTGGCCAAGCCAGCCTGCACTGAAACAATTTTATCCTCCATAACAAGGCCTACATTGCTTCCTGAAACCACTGGGTGGAGCTCAGCTGCCCCACTGCTTACAGAGCTAAGAGTGGTTCGTGTGGCCACAGCACTAGTAGAAACGCTACTTCCAGAAGAAAGCGTTGGTCGAGATGGTAGGTTGACAAGAGAATACTTGTTTCTCCAGGAACTGGTATGACTCTGGCCAGGTGGAAAATCTCTCTGCATCTGCTGAGAATACCTAGCAGAAAAAACACTTTGGTTGCTAAAGGCAGGTCTTGGATTCCTCCACCTCGGTGCTGGATCCGGTGGGGGAACAGGTACATTTCCATGAATGTTTTTATGATCATTGATGAGCCCTAAAAGGAAAAGAGAAAGAGGCTTCCATTAGTTGTGCCTTTTGAAACTCAACTATTAATAGTACAGAGGTCTTGTAAACAGATTTTCTTCAGATTATGTCTATCTTTGATATCTAACCCGTCCGTAATGTAACATCTTATACGTACGTATTTCTGTCCAACATAGTCCTGTCCATCAGAAACTATGTATGCTAGGCACCATCAAGAGATGTATATTAGGGGTTCTCAAACTTTTCAAGCCACGGGCTGGACCATGCCCCCTCAGACAGCTGAGCAGGCCAGACTGGTGGTTTCCCCTGTCATAAACGCGACTGTAAACACGAGCCGCTTCCAGTGGCGGCAATGACACAGGCCACATGAAATGGTGCTGTGGGTCGGTTCCAGCCCACAGGTTGAGAACAATAGGAACCCAGACCAAATTATGGAACAAGGAGCCTTCAAACTGGCAGGAGGCAGAGCAGCTTCCTCACCTCCACTCCGTTCCCACACATCTTGGAACATTAACAAATAAAGGACCAAGGCAGACTTACTGCATGAAAATAGCAATGACATCAAAACCTGAGCACAACAAAAGTAATGGCAAAGGCATCCCTTGCTCAAAAGCCAGTCATATCTGTTTCTAAGCAACGGTGCTTATCCCCATTTACAGCCAAAGAGCAAAGGCTGTCTGCATCTGCAGACTTTTCCGTGGTCATGTGGCAGGCATGACTAGATGCTGGAGCTCAAGGAACACTGTTTACATTCCCACTAAAGTGGTACCTATTTATCTACCAGCATTTTCTTGCTTTTGAACTGCTCTGTTGGCAGGACCTGGGACAGATGATCAGAGATCACTCCATTGTGCAGCACTCTAGTCTTGAACTGCTGACCTGCCAGCCTTCCATCGATCTTTGGCTTGCTTGCTTTCTAATACAGTATATGTCTGCCCATCTGCCTGTATGTCCATCTATCTACTCCTTGTTTTCTAATATCTATCTTTAGCTTTTCTTCTTTCTAATATCTGTCTGTCTGTCTGTCTGGGGCTTTCTTGCTTGTACAGTACTGTACAGTAAAACCTCATATAACACTAAAACCTGGTTCCACAAGTCTTGGTGTTATATGATTTTTAGTGTTATCTGATCCTCTATGGGATCCATAGAGATACATTGTAACCACACAGGCTTTAGCGGTTGTTATCTGAAGCATCCCATAGGATCTTAATGTTATCTGATGCAATTCTTCCCCCCAGATTCCTTAATGTTATGCGATTTTAGTGTTATTCGATACTAATGTTATATGAGGTATTACTGTATATATGTATCTATACGGGGACTGCGGTGGTTTAGTGGTTAAGTCGACTGGAAGGTCAGCAGGTCAGCAGTTTGAGACCCAAGAGCTGCATGATGGAGTGAGCTCCCATCTCCTGCCAACCTTAGCAGTTCGAAAGCAAGAAATTGCAGATAAATACATAGCTACCACTTAGGTGGGAGGGTAAACAGCATTTTGAGCACTCTGGTGTCTATGCCTGCCTGCCACATGTCCACGGGAATGTCTGCAGACACAGACAGCGCTGGCTCTTTGGCTATAAACAGAGATGAGCACTGAACCCTAGAGTAGGATACGACTGGCTTTCGAGCAAGGGTGACCTAATTATATCTCTCACCCATCTGGGATATTCTACCACTCTGGGCGGCACGCAACAAATGAAAAACAACAACTCAGCAACATTATAGAACAAAACACAAATACTAAAGCGAAACCTAAGCACAACAAAAGTACTGCAGCATTATTACAAAACGAAGAATTAAAAAACAAACACAACTTTAAGACTAATCGACAGAGCTTGGGGGGGGGGTTCCCTCCAAAGCTCAGCTTCAGTGCCAGGGAAGATGTGGGGGGGGCTGCTGCTACCTTGGCCCACAGAAAGGGGTGGGGTTCAGCCAGTGGGGAGGGGACCCCATGTCCTACCGTGTGTCCCCCCCTCCCCGGGCCCTCCCTCACCTTGAAGGAGGCGGATTTGGCGCCTCAGCCCCTCCTGCTCCTCCATCCTTCTTCCCTCCTTCTCCAGCCGGCGGCGCCCAGCCTCACCACCCTACGGACGCCTCGCCCTGATGTCATCACCGCCGCCGAACAGCTCTTCCGCATACGTCATCGCTCCGCGCACCTCCCACCTGGGACGGGTCCTAAGAGTTCAGCTGAAAAGGCTTAGGCAACACTTCCGGTTCCCCGTTGGAGCCCCCCGTGGAATAAAGGGCCAAAGGGGCGCCTAGAGAGGGCAACGGTGGGTCTTTCGCGGCTGTCCCTTTGATGCTGCGTCTACCGTCGGCGACCGCCTTTCCATTCCAACCCCCCCCATCAGCGTCGCTTGGGAACCAGAAGTGTCTAGGGATCTCTCTCTCTCTCGTCCTCAGCGTCCATCCTTTTCCAGCCCCGCAAAGCCTCGAGGCTCTCCCAAGCCAAAGGGGACTCCCCACAGGCTCCGCATCTGCCAGTGCCTCAGCGGGGCAGCCTGGGCCTGGGCTCTAGGGTCTACGCGGTGGTCGCCATGGCAACTTCCTTTTGGGTGCCCCGCCTAGAGGATTCTGGGCGCTGTAGTCCCAAAAGGAAGTTCCTTTGCCAACCTCTTGGAACCTTCGGTGGCCACTGGCATGGTCGGTGGGCATGCAGGTGAAAACCCCAGGAGAGGGAGAGGAGGGAGCCTGCAGGGCAGGTGCAGCTCTACCCCTTCCAGAGCAAGTGGACTTGATCCACGAAAGCTAACAATACAAATATAGCGGTTAGTTTTTAAAGTGCTACAGTGTTTTTTTATTTTGTTTTGTTTTCTGATATGCTTTCCAGAGCAGAGATTCTCAACCTACGGCCTGTGGGCCAGATGTGGCCCATGGCACCATGTCATGTGTCTCACACACACACACACAGATGTGGCCCATGGCACCATGCCATGTCTCTCTCTCTCTCTCTCTCTCTCTCTCTCTCTCACACACACACACACACACACACACACCTCTCTCTCTCTCTCTCTCTCTCTCACACACACACACACACACACACACACACACACACACACACACCAGGAAGTGCCATGTGGTGGAGGAAGGGCAAAATGGCCATCTGGCCCCCAAAGCTGTCTGAAGGAGCATGACCCAGCCCCGGTTTTAAAAGGTTGAGAAATCCTGTTCCAGAGGAAGGCCGCCTGAAGGCCATCAACTAAGAGTCCTTTGTGGATTTTTGCAGGGGACGCTCCAGTGAGGCTCCTTTCACACGTCCCCCATCATGCAGCTCTTGGGGAATCAAAAACCCCATCCTTCCGGTCGCCAAGCACAATGCCTCTACCCCCTGAGCCACCACATGAGAGCATTTAACAAACTCTGCTGGCCTGAACCAAAGCTAGTTCAACATTGTGTTTCTGTTTCCCAAGGGTCAGAAATTAGGCGTTTCCCCAGCCTGTACTTGTTTCATATCTCCATGACCCATCCACAGCCACCTGACTTCAGCCCAGGGAAGGGGGCAACATCCTCCCCCTTCGCTGGAGGAGAATGCGATATCTTGAAGGCACCTTCCACACTCTGGTCCCTGGTTTCAGCACCAATTCTGTTTTGCCATAGAAGAACAGGGCTTCGAAAGAAATACCACTGGCTTTTTTTTTTAGAGGTGAAGACTCAGAAAAAGCTTTTCTTTAGAAAAACATTAACAGATGGGTGCTTCTTTGAAAAGGAGGGGCAAAGTTCTTGAGTATGGCCTCTCTTAAATACCTTATCAGAAAGCACAGAACAATACACAACGGCACAAGATGTTAATTAATGTTAAATGTACACACTTAAAAAAACTTATTAGTCACCCTTCCCTTCTCTTTCCCCTTCCTTTTTTTCTCTTTTTTTTAAAAAAAATTAAGCCTTTCTCTGAATTACATCCCTTAAAATCAGCATTCCATGCACTCAGGTGTTGAGGCATGCCACGTGTCCATGGAAATGTCTGCAAACACAGACAGTGCCAGCTCTTTGGCTATAAACAGAGATGAGCACTAAACCCTAGAGTCAGATATGGCTGGCTTTGGAGCAAGGGCGACCTTTACCAAAAAACCTCTCCATGAATAGTACAAATCTGTGCTACCTAACCTCTGACCCTGTCCCCCTAATCACCAACAGATGCTTTCAATATGCCTCCATTATTATTATTATTATTACACCAACAGCCTGAAGGAGAAGAGTCCATGGCCTGCCAGGCAGCTGAGAACATCACCCCCTCCTCTGGGCCCACACCAACAGCCAGAGGGGAGTTAGTGTGTGTTCTGCTTTGGTTGTTTTGTGAGGTTGTATTTTATGATTTTTACTGTACTGTTGCTGTTTTGACTGTAAGCCGTCCTGAGTCGCCTCAGTGAGGGGGCGGCAATATAAATCTGAACAAATAAATAAATTATAGGAAATTAACTACAATCAACTCTTTAATTTGATCTGCTTAGCTCCAAGCTGTGCCCCTGTTTTATACGAGGACAAAGTCTAGCCCAGGGGTTTCCAACCTAAGGCCCATGGGCCGGATCTGGCCCATGGCACCATTTCAGATGACCCCCAACCCTCCAAGGGCATTCAAAAAACAAAATGGCTGTCCCTTGAAGCTGTTGGGAGAAAATGGCCACCCCCCTCTTGCAGGCCCTCAAAGTTGACTGAGAGACCATGACCTGGCCTCCAGCTTGAAAAGGTTGGGAACCCCTGGTCTAGTCCAAGAAAAGTCAGGCTCCATCCTGGAGACCCTGTAGCACTTTTTGCTTTTAAAGAGGAGTCAAAATCATGTAGAATCACAGGAGAAATTAGTGGGAAGGGGCCTGGCTGTGTCCAACCCCCTGCTCAATGCAGGAATCTAAATCAAAGCAGAATGGATACAGGCATGTTTTATTTCCGCTTCCGGGAACGAGTCCTTTGTGGGCCAGATGAATTGGCATCGGGGGCTGCATCCGGCCCTTGGGCCATAGTGACAGGGGGGGGCCTGAACCACATGACCAGCCTGCAGCCCAAAAAGTTTGGAAACACCTGGGATAGATGGTTGCTTTCCAATTCTCCCTTGAATGCCTCCAGTACTGGAGTCCCCCTCACCATCTCTCAGGGCAGCAGTGGGTTCCACTGCCGTACTGCTCTAACTGTTAAAAGAGTTTTTTCCTAATATTTCGCCCAGGCTTTCTCAACATTTTCCGGCCACGGGCCGGCTCACTCCCCCTCAGACAGCTGAACGGGCCGGTCATGTGGTTCTGTGCAAGTTCTCACATGTATTCTTGTGCATTTTTGGTGAATTCTTGTGTGTTTTGGGTGAGTTTTTAGTGAGTTCTTGCACAAAAACGTGCATTTCCACTGCATTTTCTACATATGTTTGGGTGCTCCCACCCCTTGCGATGGCAGAAAAAGGGTGGGGGCCAGATGAAATGGCTCTGCAGACTGCAGGATGTGAATGCCTGATTTAGCCTTTATCTGGCTTCCTGTAGTTTGAGGCCCATCATATATCCTGCAACTCTGATCCAGAGCAGATCCTGCCCTTCCTCTTTATGATTATCTTTCAAGTATTTGAAGAGTCCTGTCATCCTATCCCTTCTCAGTCTCCTTTTCTCCAAACATGCCCATTTCCTTCGGCCTTTTCCTCCTAGGGCAGTGATGACAAACTTTTTAGAGACCGAGTGCCCAAACTGCAACCTCAAACCCACTTATTTATCGCAAAGTGCCAATACAGCAACAGACGAGGGAGGAAACACTCCCATTGGGCTGCTGGGCAGGGGAGAAGGCAAACTCTGTGCTGGGAGGAGGTGCTCCCATTGGGGTGCTGGGCAGAGGGGTGGGGTGAACTTTGTGGTGGTGGGAGGGAGGAAGCGTTCCCATTGGGCAAAGGGGCAGGGTGAACTCTGTGCTGGGTTGTCTGCATGGATGCCCATATAGAGGGCTCCATGTGCCACCTCTGGCACAAGTGCCATAGGTTCACCATCACTGTCCTAGAGTTTGGTTTCCTTTCCTCTGATCATCCTTGTTGCCCTTCTCTGAACCTGATATAGTTGGTTTGCATCTTTCTTAAAGTGCAGTGCCCAGAATTGGACACAGGACTCTAGATGTGGTCTAATGAGTGATGATTAGAGGGGGAATATAGAATGTGTTATCATAACAGGCCCTTTTAATGAGAAGGATGTTCCTACAGTTTTAATGGGGCAAAAGCATGAACAAGTGTAATTGCAGCCAGCTCTGCATCTGGGTGCCTATACAGTATTGTGATCACAGGTGTCATCTAAGGCAATTAGCAATTGTCCTTCTATACCTCCCCGTAGCATGGCAACAGGCCCTATCAGTCCCTGGAAAATAGATGGGGAAGAAGTAGAAGCAGTGACAGATTTTACTTTCTTAGGATCAAAGCTCACTGCAGATGGGGATTGCAGCCATGAAATAAAAAGGTGACTGATTCTTGGGAGGGAAGCGATGAGAAACCTGGGGAGCATAGTGAAAAGTAGAGACATCAAATTACAAACAAAGATTCGCATAGTCAAAGCAATGGTATTCCCTGTGGCAATGTATGGTTGTGAGAGCTGGACCATAAGGAAAGTTGAGTGCAGAAGAATAGATGCCTTTGAGATGTGGTGTTGGAGGAGAGTTTTGAGAGTCCCCTGGACAGCGAGGAGAACAATTAGGTCGATCTTAGAAGAAATCAACCCTGACTGCTCCTTAGAAGGGCAAATAGTAAAGATGAAGCTAAGGTACTTTGGACATCAAATGAGAAGAGAAGACTCACTTGAGAAAGCCTTGATGCTCGGAAAGGTTGAGGGCAAAAGAGGAAAGGGGCGTCCTAGAATGAGATGGACACAATGGGGACAGAGCTGAGCGAGTTGAGGGGGATGGTGGAGGACAGGAGTGCCTGGCGGATGGTGGTCCATGGGGTCACAAAGGGTCAGAATCGACTGTGCGACTGGACAACAACAACAACAACAAAAGCACTTAGTGCATTCTCTGACTGTTCCAGAAGTTATCGTATATACAGTTGTCCCGAATATAAGTCGAGGTACCTAATTTGGACCTCTAAAACTAGGAAAATAGATTGACCCGAGTATAAGTCAGGGGTGAAAAAAGCAGCAGCTGCTAGTGAGTTTCAATAATTAAAATACTGTACATGAAAATACAGTAAAATTGATTAATTTAGACATGTGTGGGTATGTTTTTGAGTGTTTACTTTGACCTGAGCATAAGTCGAGTCCCATTTTTGGACCTCATGGGGGGAGCTAAAAACCCAACTTATACTTGAGTATGTATAGTAACTAGCATTTTTTAAACAACAGGATTGAACTCACGACCTTTTGGTTGCAGAACAGCATTTTAACCCTTGCACTACCAGGGCCCTATAATGACAGGTTGATTCCCTATAACTGTTGTTCTTCATGGTTTTGTGTAGATTCACAGAGACCACTGAGAAGAACTTGATAAGAGTGTAGGGGCAGAAATAGACATTGTAGGTAGACCATAATTAGAACATTGTTCCATTTAACAAGGATACTGTATAGCAATTCCACTGCTATATTCCCTCTCCTGCTTAGTACACTCTCTGGCCATTTCATAAGTGAATTAGTAGTCCGTCTGTCCCCACATATTGGGTCCTGATTTTACTGACCTCGGAAGGATGGAAGCAGCTGAGTCAACCGTGATCCCCCTCAGGATCGAACTCACAACGTTTTGACTGCAGCACAGCAACTTAACCCCTGCAATACTAAGGTTCTTACCATGAACACCTCCCTTCCCCCCCAAATCTATCCATCCACCCCACCTTGATGCGTTGCCTTATGGTAAGCAAAACATGAAAGAAGAAGCAAAAGCGCCACATTGCGCAGCGCTGCAGTGGATTGCCCTAGGCAGGCCAATGATGCTTAGATGCCCCCCCCCCTCCCCGCGGATGCTTTGAGACACACCCACCCACCCCCAATTCCTTAATGGGGCTGTGGCCGGGGGGGGGGGGAATAAGTGGGTGCCCTTTCTCCTTTCTGCCAGTAGATGCCGCCCCCTCCACCTTTCCCAATCCCCCTCTCTCCAAGATCCAGGCTTCCTCCCCCCTCCCCTTGTGCACAATCCATGCACACACACACCAGTCTCTCCCTCCCCTTTCCCTCCCTGCCTTAAATTCCTTCCTGATCCCTTTCCGGCCCTGTAGGATCGCCGTTTCCTCCGGGAGGGAGGGCGTCCATTGCAGGAACCGGGGAGCCCGGCGAGGAGGAGAGGAATAGCAGCAGCCAAGGTGGGAGCTGGCAAAAAAAGGGGGGTGGGCTTGCTCTCTCTCTCTCTCTCCCACCCACCCTGTGTCGCCGCCTCCCAGGGCTGCGTGCATTGGAGCGGCTAGGATTTTTGCAAAGGCGCTACTCAAGAGGAGACACCCCCCCCCCTTTCCAGACTCCCACTCACCCACTTTGCAGCGTTTCCGCCCGGAGGGGTGGGAAGAAATCGGCGCCCCCACCCCAACCCCTTCAAAGTCCCTTCCTCCGCCTCCTCTTGCACCATAGAGGGAGAGGCAAACCCACTCCCTTTGCAGGGCACCAGCCCCCTCCCCTTGACCAACCCTATATCCGCCTCCCTCTTTTCTTCATCTGCGACCTCCCCCCCCTTTTTTTAAATCTCTTTCCCCTTCCTTTGGGTCCCAATCCTGCCTAGCTTTCCAGGTCCTCTTTCTGCAGAGGTTGATGCAGGATTCTCGATCCAAAAGGATCTGACCACCTCCCCCCCCAAAAAAAAAATCCCATATCCACCCACCCACCCTATTCCAAGCCCTGTTTCCTGAATCCCAGCCTTGAGAAAAGTAGGGGAGGGGGCTTCTTGGAAACCCGCTCTCCTGGCTGTCTCTCACACACACCCTTGAAAAGCTTTCTGCACCACAAGGACTAGGAGTGAGGATTAGATCTTCCATCCTCATAGGACACCCCCCGGCCAAACTTGGCCATCCAGATGTGCGTTGAACTCTGGAGTTTAGCAGCCAAAGGGTCAGGCTGAGCAAAGGACTAGGGCGCCTCAGTTGGGCTGAGTTGGAAGTGGCCACCCACCCTTCCTGAGCACCATTGCTCAGAGAGTCCGCTTGGCCATGTGGTGGTGAAGGAGGAGGAGGAAGAAGAAAATGTCTCTCTCCAGGATGAACAGCTTTGCCAATGGCTTCCCAGAGGACCCGTCTTCTCCTCCCGGGATGGATACTGGGGGGCCAGACATAGCCCGGGTCCTCAAGTGCCTGGAGATGGGCACCGTCTTGACCTTATTCTACCAGAAGAAGTCCCAGAGGCCTGAACGCAGGACTTTCCAGGTCAGGCTGAAGAGCAGGCAGGTCATCTGGAGTCGCACGCTGGAGAAGGTGGAAGGCGATGGTGAGTGACGGGGGGGGGGGAGAGACATGGGCTTACACAACAAGTGTGTTTGTTGGTCTGACCCCCAGGATTGGGGAGAAGCAGAGATGGAGCAAGCGAAGGAGATTGAAGGAATGGATGGATTTGGAGTGTGGATGTGTTGGCTTTGGGAGGGGTGTGGTGTCTGTGGGAGATGTCATCTCATGATCAGTGTTTCTCAACCTTGGGTCCCCCGGGTGTTCTTGGACTTTGATTCCCGGCCTACCTGTAAGTGTAATTGCTATTGCTGATCAGGGCATCTGGGAATTGAAGTCCAAGAATATCTAGGGGCTCAAGGGTTTAGAACCTCACAATTGACTTGGAAATCAAAGAAGCTGCTTTATCCTCAGTTGGATCGCTGGGTCCCTCTGGTTTGGTCTTGCCCTCTCGGTTCAGGAAGCCTGGCAGTATCCTTTACTAGCCCTTTCTGGGAGCCATAATGGTCACCCATAAAAGTTACGGATCAGATCCAGCCCTGCTTGCTTTCCAGAATCAGAGGAAATTCCAGGAAGGATGAAAATTCAGCCAAAGGGCAGTGGAATCCTAGCATAGCATCAGCTGAAACAATGGGGATGTGGCTCTTCTTTTGGGGAACAGCATGGTTTGCCGTGGGATTTAATGCAGCCTTCTTGGACTAGGGATGACCACCCGCTATCTGAGAATGCTGGCCACAAATGGTGGGAGCTGGCTTTTCTATTTCCTTTATGTACATGGTAACATAATTTACAGTGCAGCCTTGTCCAGGAAGAGTCTGGTACAGAAATACAACTGCTAAGACTGGGTGCCTGTTTCCTCCACATGTAACTGAGCACTGTCAGGTCAGTTTAGTAGTTGCAGCCTTTAATATTCCCCAAGCCAGCTTTCAGGGTCAAAAGTTCCTACTAAAGCAGCTTACATGAAGAAGAAGCATAGAGGAACCACAAGCAAAAATCACAACAGCAGTTTAGAAATATCCCAATAAATCAACAGTAAACCCAACAACCCGTCTCTGTCCAAGCTCCTGCCAACGTAGCAGTTTGAAAGCAAGAAATTGCAAGTAGATAAATAGGTACCACTTAGATGGGAAAGGTAACAGCATTCCGTGCACTTTGGTGTTTAGTCATTCTTGCCACATGACAACGGAAATGTCTGCAGATGCAGACAGTGCTGGCTCTTTGGCTATAAACAGAGATGAGCACTGAACCTTTGAATTGGATATGACTGGCTTTCAAGCAAGGGTGGCCTTTACCTAAACCCAAGAAGCCCTAGCAGTCTAGCCACTGCATGGCCAGAAAGCAGCCTGAGATGAAGATCTCGACTGAAAACTCAAAATGCTTCTGAGCAAGTGAACGTTAAAGCCCCGTGTCAAAGGCAGAACCGATGGGGTGAGGAGGGGATAAGGCTTGGCTTCTGGTGCCTTCCTGTAGGACTGCTTGCAGGTGGTGGATATGCAAGCAGTGTCTCTTACTGCGGTCTTAAAAACCTTAGGCAGGTCCCGTTCCTAGAGATGCTGCTGATGCTCCATTGCTGATCCACCAACCCATAACTTCATCTCCCTCAAACCACTGTCAAGAGTCTCCAGCCTCTTAGCCTCTGGCATGTCCTTCCTGATCCACTGGGGTCCTTTCCTCATTCCAGTCATGGGTGTGCGATGTTTGTTTCCTGTGTGGATTCTTCCCACGTGGAATGTAAGATGATTCTGGGCTGAAGCTTGTTCCTTAGCAAGGGAAACTTTACAGATTGCATGGGTTTGTCTGAGCTGTTTTGTGTGTGGGGAGAGAGTGTTCTAATGCAGAGAACCATAGCTAGCAATGTTGGCATGTAGCACTGTCACCCACCCACTAGGACCGTGATGGCCAACCTTGGCACTCCAGGTGTTCTTGGACTTCAATTCCCAGAAACCCAAGTCTCTGTGAATCCACACAAATGGATTTACTGCACATATGGGTTTACTGCAAACTCATTCGTGTGGATTGACAGAGACTTGGGCTTCTGGGAATTGAAGTTCAAGAACACCTGGAGTGCCAAGTTTGGCCAACACTGCACTAGGATGTCTAGGAGATGCTGATTTTATTTTCCTAAGATTCATCTAGTACAGTGATCGGCTAGGGCAAGGGATTGGAAATGGTACCCTGGCTTGTTGGTTTCCCACCTGTTTTGCTGGGTAGCAGGTTTCTCATCTCCAGCCATGCTGATGCCAAGTACACAGACCTCTGTGTGAATCTTGATAGGGCTGCCAGGCTAGGTACGCAACAGGGTTCATGGAGGCCCCACCTGCTGACAGGCAGTTCCTGTTTGGGGACTGTTCGGTTTCCTCGCTCCTGTCCTATTACGTTCTTCTGGCGTTTGAGGGCATTTTCGTCTGCTTTGCATGCAAAAGAGTGTCTTGAAGGGGCTTCACTTCCAGGTGATGGGAGTGACATGGCTGTGAAGTGGCCCAAACCCAGTTTGTCTCATGGGATCTTTTCTGCTGGATTTTCCCCCACAAAATAATTTTCCAGAAGGGACGATTTCTCAAGGTTTTAATTTTCCCATGGAATTTTTTTTCTGTACTTAAGAAATCTTAATAGCAATGAATGGACGCCAAATTATCTCAGCTTGAAATAGAACTAAGTGGAACACCAGCGATTATTATGCAGTCACTGGCATTGAGACCAACCTCCCCCCCCCCCCCGCTGCTGCCGCCTTGTTTTGGTAGAAAAGAGTTAACCTCTGTTGGAAAGAGAAGAGGAAGCAACACCACTGGGCGTGGGATAAATTAAGGCATCAGTGAGCTCATAGTGTCTTATCCCTTAAAGTTTTAAATAAACAACACAAAATATATTTGCATGTGTTGAAAATGTGTTTAGAAACCAGATTTAAACCATGCTAAGGGGACTCTCTGGTCTGGTCAGGTTATCTTGCTATGGTAGTAGAGTAGACCCTACTGCCAACAACTCACCGCAGATCGTCAGGCGGCTGTTAATTAACCTGACAACCCTGAGAACTAAGACTCTTGGGTGGTAACATCTAAAGGGAAGGGTGATGGTCCCCAAGTGGATTAAATTGAACTTGAATCCTTCTTGATGGAGGGGCAGCAGCTTCATCCATTCTGGCCTGAGGCTGAGGAGGACTTTGTGTGCCAAAAGAGCTCAGGACCAGAAAGTGGCTCATGGAACTGGATCAGTGGTGTCACAGGTGTCACACTGCGATGTGGAAGGCCACTGCATTATGTGGTTCTCAGGACAATCTTCACAACTGATTACCATAATGATAGCCAATATTCAGAATCGGATGTGGCATGGAAGAAGAAGAAGCTGAATGTTCTATTTTATCCTAACCACATATTTTTGTTCAAACATTAGAGATTGAATAGTTCCAGAAATTTTGAAGTCACGGGAAAGAATCCTTTTTTCCTGAGATATTCCAAGGTTGTGATAATATGTTCATATCCTGCACTTGCATTGTTTTTAGTTGATAATGAAACACACAAATTATTGGGACTACACCTAATCTAATACGTACATGGCAAGAGGGTGGAAAAGAAACAGGGAGAAAGAGACTTTGAGCTTTTCCTGTCATTTTCTCTCGGAAGCACCTGGTCACCTAGCTTACCTGCTCACCGTCCTCCTTACTCCAGTGAGAGATGCATTTTAGTTCTGATTAGATTCTAAAAATAATTCCTCATTGTGGTTTTGTATATCTAAATCAGGGGTGCCCAAACTTTTCAGGCCGTGATCCAGTCACATGGTTCAGCAGAAGTAAAATGCACCTTGGAGCAGCAAGGGCATCATGGGCCAGATGAATTGGCATTGGGGGCCAGATCCTGCTCACAGGCCGTAGTTTGAGCACCCCAATCTAAATCAACATGTGCATCACTGCTCTTTTTTGTCCACTTGTTTGTGACATGATACATGTTTGGGGAGTGGTTTTTTTTTTTACTACCTTCTTATGTCCCATCCGCATATGGTGGGTGCTGACAGAAAAAACACACCCTATTCTTCCCTCACTCCATTCATCAGTTTCCATTCCTTTTATAAAACAAAGGAGAAGACACAAATTTTTGCAACCTAATGCATTTTTTTGTGCCGCATGGATTGTGTTTTCTATGGTCAAACCACTGGGGGTGTGGAAACAATTTCGACAAGATGAAATCTGTATGACTAGGGCCTGCTTCCTTACATCACAAAAGCTTTTGGGGAGTTGAGTCTCTCTGGGACCTTTGGTGTAAAAAGAAGGGATTAGGTTTTGAAATTGTAAAAAACCCAAAAAAACCCACATCCATTTTTCACTATGATTAAGACACCGAATGGGATGACTGGAAGGCCAGCAGTTTGAGACCTGAGTACTACACAACACCATGAGCTCCCATCTCTGTCCCAGCTCCTGCAAGCCTAGCAGTTCAAAAGCAAGAAGTTGCAAGAAGATATATAGGTACCACTTTGGTAGGAAGGCAAATAGTGTTCTGTGCATCCGGTGTCTAGTCATGCCAGCCACATGTCCATGGAAACATCTACAGACAAAGAGAGTGCTAACTCTTTGGCTGTAAATGAAAATGAGCACTGAACCCTAAAGTCAGATACGACTGGCTTTTGAGCAAGGGCAACCTTACTGGGGATTACGTATATCGGTTCTTTGGGATGCCTGATTTGCCGGTTGTCAAAGTGATCCAGTTTCTCCTTTGGAGTTGCTTCCAAATTTCTTTCTAGAGGTTGACCTTCCTGCTTCCCTGAGTTCATCCCATTTTGCATGGATGCCTCTTAATCCTTTCAGGAAGGGATTGGGCTTAAAATAAAAGTCAACCCTGCAAAATCCATCCCCTGATGTATTTATTATCCACAGAGGCAGGCAGGGAATCCTGCTGCGTGTTTCCAAGAAGCAGGGCACGAAAGGCGAAAGGTCACAGACCACTGACGAGACCCCTTAGTAAAGTTTTTGCTAGACTTAACGGTTAACAGCTGTCTTATAGACAAAGGCTCTAGGGTCTTAAACTAAAAAGGACATCTGGGGGCAGCAGGTCTTTTCTCTGCTTAGGGCAGCTCAAAGATGCAGTGAAACTGAATCTGTTTGGCAAAGATTGGTGATAGCTTCTTTAACCCCTGTGTAAAAAATCACAAACACAAGCTAGCTTTTGACCCCAGACATGTCTTCTTCAAGCTAAGTGCCACAGATTGTCACATCTGGTCATGGTCTATGGAGAGCTTAGGTTTCTTCTGTGCCAACCATAGCTGTATGGTACCCAACCTGTTGAAGACCCACATGGGTCAAAAGCAAGCCTATACTTGTAATTTCTTACTGGTCTAAAACAGTTGAGAAAATATATCCACTTGTTGGTATCTCTCCACTTAAGATAAGGAGAGAAGTAGCAGCAGATGCCGAGAGAACTGAGCAAGAGAAGGACCCTTGACATCCTCTGAACAGATATAAGGCTCCAGTCTGCCAGCTCAGATCCAGGAAGAGCTTTATAGCAAGAATAAACATTCTTGAGGCTACACAAGAGCAAAACCAACTTAGAAGATGGAGGAAGGAGCTCATTGGACAAGGAATAACATTGAAGGAGATTATAGCTGTCCCCTGGACAGCAAAGAGAACAAATAGGTCAATCTTAGAATAAATCAACCCTAACTGCTCCTTAGAAGGTCAAATAGTAAAGTTGAAGATGAAGTACAGTACTTTGGACATCAAATGAGGAGAGAGGATTCACTTGAGAAGGCCTTGATGCTGGGAAAGGTGGAGGGCAAAAGAGGAAGGGAGTGGCCAAAAATGAGAAGGTTAGATGTTATTGTGGATGCATTGGGTACAGAGCTGGGTGGGCTGAGGAGGATGGTGGAGGACAACAAGGGTGCCTGGAGTGCGATGGTCCATGGGGTCACAAAGGGTCGGAATCGACTGTGTGACTGAACAACAACAAAATAGCTAAGGAACTCAGCCTCCCCTACATCACTTGGAGCTGAAGGTTGGCGTCCCTAAATGTAAGACCAACAGGTTCAAGTGGGGGATGCTGACGGACAACAACATGCTGTGTGAATGTAGAGAAATATAGAATCCATTGGCTCATTTACTGGTCTGTCAATTACTGCCAGAAACAAGCACCGATGAGGACTCAAGTTTGGCCAGTGACCAAGCCAAGAAGGTGGCTTCATTTTGGCAGTCCAGAGTTTGATCGGGACTCGAAAGAAGAAGAACTGGTTTTTAAAAATGTACAGTTATACCTCGCTTAAAGAGTATAATGCGTTCCACAGGATTGCTCTTTAAGCGAGTTTGCTCTTCAAGCGAAAGACCATTGTAAATGACCAATTGTGGGGGGGATTGCGAACCCTGATTTATTTGTTAAGCGAGTTTTTTGTTGGTTAAATTTGTTAAGCGAAGTGAACTTTCAGAGAAAATTCTGCTCTTTAAGCGAGTTACTTTTTAAGCGAAGCGCTCTTTATGCGAGGTTTGACTGTATCTCCCTCCCTTTGGATTGTGTAAAAGGACCCCCATAGCTTTCCTGTCCCTTTTAAATGATGCTGTTTGATGCCACATCCTGTAAGAGGTCCTCTCTTGGGGAAGCTGTTGCCCATCTCATAAGATTTTTAATGAACATATGTTCATCAGATGCTTGCCTTATTAAAAAAAATTACGCAGCCTTGTGCAGGCCAAGAAGGAACAGTATAAAGGAAAGAACAAAGGAATCGGAACCCACAAGAAAACGACACACTGCTTGGACGTGACACTCAGATGGAAACAGAAGCTGGCCCACAACCGTGGGAAGTGGCATAGTGATATGAGTGGGAGAAAGAAGCGGAGGAGACAGTAAGCCGGGCTGAGAATGAGGAAAGTGGCTTCTTAGATGTTCCCCAATCTTGGCCGGCCCAAAAGACCAGCCTTCGCCTGACACAAGCAGAGGCGTCAGGGCTGTCTGCACCTGCAGATGTTTCCATGGTCATGTGGCAAGCATGACTAGATACCATAGCCCGCAGAACGCTGTTACCTTCCCACTCAAATGGTACCTGTTTATCTACTTGCGATTTCTTGCTTTCAAACTGCTAAGCTGGCAGGAGCTGGGACAGATAACTGGAACTCACTCCAGCATGCAGCACTCGTGTCTTGAACTGCTGACCTGCTGACCGTCTGGTCATCAAGTTCAGCCTCTTAACCACTAAGCCACCATGGCCCCCAGTTGATATGGCTAGTCCAAAAGAAATCTCAACTCTTTGCTTTCCAGGTGATGCATCACAGGTCCCCCCCCCCCCCATGTCTTGGCCACTCTGGGCAGAAGCCCCTGGAAATGGTGCATAAGTCATATAGAAAAAGGAGAGTCAGGCGGTGCACATGTTAACATGCCCAGATTCTCTCTGCTTCCCGAGTAGGATCTGGATGGGGCCTCTCATCCTATGAGGGGGCTTTTCTTTCAGCAGTTTGAGTAGACACCATGAATACCCTTTCTATTTTGGTGGCTTTTCATTGACCCATCTAAGTGCTGTTTGGGCGTTTTTGCTTCCTGGCTCTGATCTGTGTGGGAGAGAGCTACTTTTGGAGTTGGAACTGTAACTAATTAATCTCATTTTGAACTAATTAAAACTAATCCAAACTCTGTACCTCCCACCCTCTCCCTCCCTGGCGCTAGGCATATTTTTTTGTGCATTGATGGTGCTGATGCATAAAACAGTGGGTCTCCCAGGGTTTCAAGGCTTGCGTATTTTGGGTAGCAGGTAAAAGGTCACTGGTTGAGGCTCTTGTGGTGTGTTGATCAAGATTTGGTCACGTATATTTCCAGAAACAGTTTTTAGAAGGTTTTGTAAGTATTTTTGATGTTTGGCAGTTGGGTCCATATTTAGGGGCTGATAAAGGACTGTGATGGCTTAGTGGTTAGGACGCTAGATGTGATGACTGGCAGGTCAGCAGTTAAAGACCTGAGTGCTGCATGACAGAGCGAGCTTCCATCTCTGTCCTAGCTACCACCAACCTAGCAGTTCAAAAGCAAGAAATTGCATGTAGATAAATAGGTACCACTTCGGTGGAGAAGATAACAGTGTTCTGTGCACTCCTGTGTCTAGTCCTGCCTGCCACATGACTATGGAAACATCTACAGACACCAGTGGCTCTTTGACTGAAAGTGGAGATGAGCACCAACTCTTAGAGTGGGATACAACTGGCTTTCAAGCCAGGGAGACCTTGAGCTTTACTTAAAACGTAGAGTTTGGATAATTGCCTGTCACCTTTGGTGTGTAGTTCAATTTGTCTATGACATCCACAGAACCACTTCTTGTCTTGTTGTGATTGTTTTTGAGGTTGTTTATGACCTCACACTCTGTTCAGCTGAAATTTTGCATTGAATTATGCCTCTACATTTTACCAGTTTCCCGGAAAAGCTCTCTAAGTCAAGAGCCAGGCCTTGTGATGACCCCTGGGACCACAGGCATCCATCGATCGATTGTAGTAATGGGAGGAAAGCTTTGTCTTCAGAGGCAAGACCACCGAGCCCATTCTGCCTTTGGAAAAGTCTGTTATATTGGGGGGAGCGGGGGGCGGGCGGACGATTAGAGATCGTGATGAGGGTCTCTTCCTGAGCCATGAAACCCAGTGGGGATCTGTGGGCCGGTTGAATTTTCTCCTCCTTTTTCCAATGGAGGTTGCAAAGTTCTGAAGAGGGGAGAGGAAAACATGCGGCCCATTATACAACAACTGTTTTGAGCTTTGAGCACGCCATCCGATCCCTCTTTGGGGCAGGACCCATCATGGCCTTGATCCTTTGCAGTGACAAGGCCAAGAAAATGTCCATCAGCACAGCAGGAGCAAGCCCTGTCTTGCTCCTGGTCTGAGAGAGAGAGAGTGTGTGTGTAGCAGAGAAGGAGCTGTTGAGCAAACACTTTGTTTTGCCCATTCCAATGTTATCAGGAATGTAGAACTAATTGCAAAGCATATAAGGCGGGGTGGTTGGGTGATGGATGGAAGGAAGGAGAAAACTTCCAACAGAAACCATTCGAGTTGCTTTGTAGAGCAGGGGCACCAGCCTTGCCACACTCCCCCCTTACAGGGCAACCCCCCTCCAAAAAAAAACTCCTTCTCTAGAATTGCCCATATCTTTGGGAGGTATGGGTGAACCCAGCCAAAAGAGAGAAAGGGAGATGCTTCAGAAGCCAGCAGGAAGCAAAACAAGCCTGAAACTCAACACACACAAAAAACACCCAAGATGATGGCATTCGAGCTCATCACTCCCTGGCAAATAGAAGGGGAAGAAATGGAAGTCGTAACAGACTTTACTTTCCTGGGATCCAAGATTACTGCAGATGGTGACTGCAGCCATGAAATAAAAAGAGGCTTACTCCTTGGGAGGCAAGCAGTGAGAAACCTAGGCAGCATAATAAAGAATAGAGACATCACCCTGCCTACAAAAGTCCACCTAGTCAAAGCCATGGTCTTCCCAGTAGTAATGTATGGTTGTGAGAGCTGGACCCTAAGGAAGGCTGAGTGAAGAAGCATAGACACATTTGGTGCTGGAGGAGACTCTTGAGAATCACCTGGACATCAAGGAGATCAAATCACTCCATCCTGAAGGAAATTAACCCTGACTGCTCTTTGGAAAGACAAATATTGAAGATGAAGCTAAAGTACTTTGGCCACCAAATGAGAAGAGAGGACTCTCTGGAGAAGGCCTTGATGCTGGCAAAGATCAAAGGCAGAAGGAGAAGGGGCGGCAGAGGATGAGATGGCTAGGTGGCATTGTTGGCGTGATGGGAATAGAGCTGAATGGGCTGTGGAGGATGTCGAGGACAGAGGAGCCTGGCATGCGATGGTCCATGGGGTTGCAAAGGGTCAGACTCGACTGTGCGACTGAACAACAACATTATTTTTGAACGAGTTGGAAATGACTGGCCAGCTACCATGCAAAGTGCAGCAAATTTGGGGTCTGGAAACAGAGCAAGTGGAAGCTCTCAGATTTTCTTCGGTTGATGTTTCTGATTTAAAGGGAGGCATTGCATTATTATTATTATTATTATTATTATTATTATTATTATTATTATTATTATTATTATTATTATTATTATTATTATTATTATTATTATTATTATTATTATTATTATTATTATTATTATTATGCTTTCGTGTCCCAGTTAAACCCTGAACTGCCAAAATGAAGTCACTTTCTTGGCTTTGTTGTTGAACAAACCTAAGTCTTCATTGGTGCATGTTTCTGGCAGTAATGGCCGGTCCAGTAAATGAGCCAGATTCTGTGTCTCTCCACATTCACAGTGTATGTTATTGTCCACCAGCAGCCCCCACGTGAGCATGTGGGTCTTACATTTAGTGACTCTGATGCTCAGCCTAATGAGGGTCCTCCATGTGACGTAGGGGAGGTTGAGTTCCTCAGCAATATCGTCCTTTAATTAGGTTCCTTGCCCAGTGAGCTCCTTCCTCCATCTCCTAATTTGATGTTGCTCTTGTGTACCCTCAAGAATGTTTGTTCTTGCCATAAAGCTCTTCCTGGATCGGATTCAGTGGACTTGAGGCTCATCTCCATTCCGAGGATGTCAAGGGTCTATAAAAGCAAGCTTACAGTGGCTTAGTGCTTAAGATATTGAGCTTGATAACTGGAAGGTCAGCAGGTTGAGACCTGAGTGCAATGCAACTGAGTGAGCTCCCGTTGTCTGCCCGGCTTCTGTCAGCCTAGCAGTTTAAAAGCAAGAAATTGCAAGTAGATAAATAGTTACAGTTTCATCAGGAAAGGTGTTAAAAAGTGAGTTTTTCCGCCTCTGCTTTCGATGTCTTTTCAGCGCAAGAGTTCCTCATAGAACAAAATGCTAATAAGAAACTGGAATTTGTGTGACTCACAATGTTTTTCACAAGTCATGTATTCTCAGTAGGTGTGAAGTCACACCTGGGGGAGGAGGGCCGGCAGCTCAGAGGCAAAAGCCAAAATCTCAGAGGCATTCAGTTGTGTCAAGTCTCAGCTGCCGATGAACAGTTTTTCAAGACCAGCAAATGAATGGATGTCTGAGTCTTGCTCTTTCATTCAGTTTGCTGTTGGCACAAAGTGGTCAGTATTTTTCAGGGATAAAAAACTTCCCCGAGTGCCACGTGCAAATCTGCTCCAGCCAAACTCAATGGCCAAGCCGGGGGGGGGGGGATCTTCTGTTATTTGTTATCATTATTGTTATTACTGTTGTTCTTGAAGGCTAATCTCTCCCCAGAGGCAACAAGCTCCAGTCACACACACACACACAGATATAGAGGAGAAGGAGGGCTAGGAGCCAAATTGGAGGAGGGTTTTTAATAGCCATTTTGCCCCCCATGAAGTAATGCCTGACGGCGGTCCCGTGGGGTGGCAGGGCGTAATGGGAGATGGTTTTAGTGGGTAAAAATCCCACACACTGTGAAGCCAGAGCAAGGGCTCACAGTGTCTTTTGAAGATTTCCACCTGCCCTTTAAAACAAACACACACACACACACACACACACACACACACACACACACACACACACACACACACACACACACACACACACACACACACACACACACACACACACACACACACACATACACACACACACACACACACACACACTGCTGCTTCTCCTTCTCCATCCCACTGGCTCTGCCCCATGTGGGTCTTAAAATGTTACACAAAGGGGAGCTTTATGTGTGGCTATGTAAATAAACTCTTGGCAGCGAGCAGTGGACCTTGAAGGACACAAGGCCATTCAGAGATCAGTTCTATGGCTAGCCATTCATTTCTGGCCATGGGTGGTGGGGGGATGGATTTCTTGAAGAGGGCATGCAGATGAACTTGGGTGATCACTATATCACCACCATCACTGCGTAGGTTTGACTCCTGGAGAGATGGAGGGCGTTTGTGGCTTAGCAAGAGCAACAGGCCTTTTAGGACAGGGGTGCCCAAACTCTTCAAGCCGTGGGCCAGTCACATGGTTCAGCAGGCTGGTTGCATGGTTCCTCCCACCAGAAGTGGAAATAAAATGCTCCTCGCAATCTGTTTTGCTGCCATTTCCTCTGCTTAAACCTTTGTGCTGGTCGGAATTGCCTCATGTTGTAACTGTCCCAATATTTAGTTTACCTTCTTGCACCGTAGGTTAATCCATAGGTTCCAGGGAGAAACAGGGTAATAAAGGATGAGCCGGGAAGGTTGCACTGGACACGCAGAACAGCACAGCATGTAGGTGTGAGCACCAGATGCCATTTCACCATTCCCTTTTCCTGGCCCAGTGATCCCCACCCCCCAAACCACCCTGGCTGTTCTTTCCTGTCCTCTGACTCCATCATCTGTCAAGCCCAGCTGGAAATGAACCTGACTGAAAGCCCCCAGAACTGACGGGTTTCCTGCCTGGTTTAGACAGAACAATAAACTCAAGACAATGGGCTCAGTCCACCTCCTTCTCTTTGTTTCCCCCTAGATGGAAACCTTTGTCCTTGCTGGACACACAGGCTTCTTGGGAAAGGCCTGCCAGAGTGTGGTTGTAACCCAGTGGAATGCGGGTGTGTTTGTAAGGAGTGGTTTCACTGAAGCCCCTTCCCAATGAGCTATTGTGACCATGCAGGGATTTGAACCCCAGTCTCTTGGTTAACACTGCATCCGCTACTCTGCACTGGCTCTCCAGTGAAGCAGGAAAGTCCCTGCTCCAGGTCATGTCTTCTTTACGAAGTCACCAGAAGGGTTTGGTAAGCCATTAGCTTGCATTTGCATTTGGGATAGAAACGAAATGGAAAAGCAGTAGAAGGGACAGGTGAGGGTTTGATTGGGCAGCTCTCGTTAAAAAGATCAGGCAAATTAATGAAGGATAATTCTTCCAGAGATTCTTGGCAACAGTAAATAAGCAGATCCTCTGTGTTCTGGAGCAGTCTAGCTTTCAGTACCAGCCATGGGTAATGGATTGGTAGCAGGTGAGGTTTCCTCCCTCCAAGTTCTGCTTATGGGCTTACTTGACTGGAGGCTCTCTTTTAAGCAGCACTGCCAGGATACCACAGCTAAATTCAGAACGAGGAACAATAGCATCAGGCAACTCATAAACTATAAATGGGGAATTCAACCATCCACACTGCACACATCAGCTTTAGCTCTGCATGTCTCAGCAGCAGAATACAGTATGCTGCTTCAATATGGAATGCATCCACACACGTCATTGCCACCCAGAGTAGGAAAACCTCCTAGATGGGCGGGGTATAAATGGAATAAATAAAATAATGAAACTATGCACATAGCAACAGGATGCCTCAAACCTACATCAGTTGAGGAAATATATCCTCTTGTTGTGGTATCATTGTACCTAAGATGAGAAGTAGCAGCAGACACCGAGAAAACTAAGCAAGAAAATTAATTGTTTAATTGCACTTCTATACTTTCCATTGGGGGAGACATTCCCCCTCTGGGCAGTTTGCACATGTCAAACATAAACATCCAAATAAAATAATTGTGATCAAGTTTAATTATCTCAGAGATCGTCACTAAAGTGGACAGAAAGAGGTGTCGTGATCACTTGTCGCTCATTAGGATCTGGCAACAGCTTGGACTTGAATTTTTCTGCAACCAAAATCATGGCTTCCTTCTCTTTGAGAAAGGACATTTGTCTGGGACAGGGCAGCTGCAGTGCATAGAACATTTTACAGTTTATTTGCAAAGTTTTGGAATGATACTAGACCTTGTAGATGGGGTGATGGCCTTCCTCAGATGGATGAGATGAAGCCCTTCTGGATGTGTTGAGATTGCAGTTGCCACTAACCTCAATTTAGCACAACCATGTTGTTGGCTAGCCATCATACCTGGAAGCCATCGGGTCAATGAAGATGTAGGCTGAATATCAGGAAATACTTCTTAATGTTCAGAGCAGTACAACAGTGGAACCAACTGCTGCCTCGAGAGGTGGGAAGCTCTCCAACACTGGAAGCACTCAAGAGAGAATTGGACCCCTAATTCTGCTTTGATTCAGATTCCTGCACTGAGTGGGGTCGGGGGGGGGGGTGTCGGACTGATTGTTCTCAAAGGCTCCTTCCAACTCAGTGATTCTGTGGTTTTATTTACTGGACCGATAACCTACGCTTATGATTGGACCAAGGAATGGTTGGCAATGGAAATTTTTTGGTGAAAAGCAGGAAACCCACCTTTTAGTTATTGGAGGGGACCATCTGTGTTGTGAGACCTTTATTGCCTTTCCATATGATGAAATTAGTATGCATGCACTAGGATTGCTTTTATAGTGCCTGGAGGAGGCACAGTCTGATAATAATCCATAAAGCTAAATATGCTGACCATTTGCACTGGTGGTTTCCTGGTGACCATTTAAGAGGACTTACAGTTTTGTGAGCCGATAAGTGCCAGACCATTTGCCAAAACACACTGGGCCAGCATTTTGCCCAAGAATGTTGAGCAGCCCACAAGTGCCAGACATGAGAGCCAAACCTCAGCCCAAAGGGTGGTGCCCGCTGACCCCATGTCACGCCAGAATGCTTATCCCCTATAAACAGCCTCCTCATCTGGACCAGAAGCCGCACTCGCATGAGCCATGGGGTTGTGGTTTGCAAGGAGTCTAAGGAGATTGTGCACGGGAAGGTGGGGGTTGAAGAGGCAGAAAGCTGTAATTTGAGCGGAGGAGATTAAAAAAAAACCTGGGGGAGGTGGAAGCAGACAACCGGAGACAGTTTAATGGAAGAGTAAGCTGGGCAGACACAGACGATGCAGGTGTCTGTTTGTGGGTTGTGTCATTTCTGCCACAGACTACCCTGTCTCTATCTCCTGAGTAAAGTTCTCCAGTACACATTAAATCTAGTGTGAAACTGGGCTAAGTGTCCAGCCTTCCCCTGAAAGAACTTGGGCTGTGATGGCGCACCTTGGCATTCCAGGTGTTCTTGGACTTCAGTTCCCAGAAGCTCAAGTCTCTGTGAATCCACACGGATGGGTTTACTGCCATCACTGAACTAGGGCAAGACTGTTTGGGATGGGTGAGAACTCTCTGTACCCAGTCCATAAATTCCTTTGTAGAACTTAGGGTCCTTTTTCCCTTGCCACTTTGCCTGGAGGGTGGCTGGTGTTGCCTCTCGTCTGACTCATCTGCCTGTTCAAATGTGCATAAAGGCTTCCAGCATGTGGGGCAGCCTTGGCTATTTACCTATGACAAATAAGATGGACCTTACAACAGCCCAGGGTTGACCTGTGTGGATTGTAAACATGCCAGAAATGCTGCACTTGAAAGCAGTTTGCAAACTGCAATCAGATTCATGGAATCATAACATAAAGGACTTGGAAGGGCCCTTTAAAGGCATCCTCCTGTTCAAATGCAGAGATCCAAATCAAAGCAGATCTGACAGAGCATTGCTTTCCAATTCTCTCTTGAAGGCTTCTGCTATTGGAGCGCTCACCACCTCTCCAGGCAGTTTGGTTCCATTGTTGTACTGCTTTAACCATTAGGATGTTTGTCCTGATATTCCGCCTAGATCAGGCCAGGCTGGGACTCCAGAAAAGCTGGTTTTCATCCAGGCCCTGAGTTTCTGTACCTCTGAGCAACATGGAAGTTTCCCCAAAACTTGTGCCATGATCTCTGTGGGGGTTCTTGGCATGTCATCACCATTTAACACAGAGGTTAAATTAAATCTAAAATCACCTAGAAAGGGCAGTTGCAGCATAGGTGGATACTGCTAGTGGAGTGAGGATTGAGCAATGGTAAGAAGGTGAGTGCTTTTTGCATGAGTTAAATCTCAGGTGATCTCTTGGAGTTGACGTGTCCTTGTTAATCTTCTGTGTGGGAAAGCTTGGTTTAAGTGTAAACCTCCTTGGTCTTGGTTATGTTTTCGGCCATTGCAGTTCATAGAATCATAGAATGACTGAGCTGGAAGAGGTCTTTGAGGCCATTGAGTCTAACCGATTCCTGCTCAAGGCAGGAATCCGAATCAAAGCAGATCTCACAGATGGTTGTCCAATTCTTGAATGCTTCCAGTGTTGGAGCCCTCACCACCGCTTGAGGCAGTTCCACTGTTGTACTGCTCTAACCATTAAGAAGTTTTCCCTCATATTCAACGTACAGTACAAACCCATTTTACAGATGCCTCATTTTACAGAAAAATTCTGGGGAAATCACGTCCCGATTTACAGGAAAAAATCAACTTACGGAACGGGTTTCCCCAGATTTCATTCCATCTGTGAGAGTATAAAATGGTGGCCCTGCCATTGTAGAGTTTAAAATGGCAGGGCTGCACCATTTTAGACTCTAAAATGGCTCTCACCACCCCACCCCACCCCCACTGCCGGAAGTCACGATTCGTCACTTACCACCGCGGAGGTGACAGTGGCGACAGCATTTTCCACAGTGTCCACTGCTTCTATCGGTAGTGGAAGACTGTGGGGATTATATCCGCTGCCTTGTCTTCATCTGAGGTCCCCCCCCCCTGCGTTGCCTCAGCTGGGAACATGCGCTGCTCTGGTTATGCACTGGGCACCTGGGTGCACATTCCCAGCTGTAGCGCCGCTGCAAGGCCTGGGCTCCCCCAGCAGCCGGACAAAGTGCCTAGGAAGCAGCAGCAGGAGCAGGAAGAGCGCTTCATCATTCGTTTATTTCCTTTTAACTTTTTTCTCTGCTTTCCCCCTTTTTTATCCCACACCTCCTCTGCACCTCGATCCATCTCTTTTCCCCCTCTTTTTCACTCTAGTTGCTAATCAGCTGGGGAGTTTGATCGATCGAGGTGCAGGATAAAAAAAGGGGTAAATCCTTTAAGAACATCCCCTTTTCTCCACCCCAGAGCCTCAGCAATTGGTGGGGTTGATGGGGGTATGGGAGAGGATCGTCTCTGGCATTTTATGGATTTTTTCTGGGTATCTGTGTTCTTGTTTGTTTTTTATTATTTTTGGCCTGGTCGGTACTGTTTTTTAAAATAATAATAATAATAATAATAATAATAATAATAATAATAATAATAATAATAATAATAATAATAATAATAATAATAATAATAATAATAATAATAATAATAATAATGCATTCCTATGGGAAACTGCTTCATTTTACAGAGTTACAGGAAAAGTTATGGAACAGACTTTCCCCGTAAAATGGGGTTTTACTGTATATCGAGCCCACATCTTGCACTCAGGGATGATAGAGAACAGATCATTCCCTTCCTCTTTTTGATTATCTTTCAGGTAGTATTTGAAGAGTGAGCATCACATCCCTTCTCAGACTCCTTTTCTCAAGGCCAAACATTCCCATTTCTTTCAGTCTTTCCTCCTAGGGCTTGGTTCCCCTCAATCATAGATATGCTTTCCACAAGCTGTAGGATGAAGCACAAGTTGCCAGCAGAAATTCACTTCCAGCAGAACAGGTCCTCTCGGAGACCCCCTGACAAAACTGCTCTTTCCCCACTAAGAAGACTCCGAGAAGAGGAGCTAATCCGTGTCTGTCCCAAACCAAGCCCGTAGCCTCAATGTTGGCCCAGAATTAATTAGGGACAGGCTAGCCCCAAAATCATTTCCCAGATAATAATGTTGTCTGAGCAGGGTTAGGATTCAACAGAACTTCCGCAGGCCTTTAGCATGATTAGTACTTTGAGACCATTTGCTCTTCCAAATCATCCCCTCATTGATTTTTTTTTTTTTAAAGGGTGGTGATGATGATGATAATGGTGGTAATGAAGTATTCTTGCTACACACTCACACAGCTATGGGAAGGCACACAGAAGGCTTGTTTGCCTTGTACAGAGGCAAGTGAAGAGTTTCCTAAGCTGTAACTCTGGAATGGACCAGGGCTTAATTTGACCCAGGTCCCTCACGCAAGAAGCTCTGGAAACTAGCCTCAGACTCCAGAAATTTCTCAAAGTACACTCAGCCCTATTTATAACTCTCAGGGGCGGAAGAATGAAGTCTCCTTGTCTATTTGGAAGTGAGTGGCAGAGACGGTTCCCCCCAACAAGGATGGAGTGGACACAATGGCGGCAGTTGGAACAGGCCCTTTGAAGGCATCTTGGGCACCGTCGAGAGCATCTGGTCTTGCTGGTTTGATGAAAAACAAGGAAATATTTGAGGTCTCGACTGTTTTGCCACTAATCCATCCTTTGGGCTCCCCCCCCCCCCAGCAGAACATATTTTGTGTGTGTGTGTGTGAGAGAGAGAGAGAGCGTGCGCTTCCAAAACTCTCTCACGGAGAAGGCTGGCCCAGGCTGGCCCGTCTCAGTGTCTCCTGTTTGTGACCGAAGAGGAAAAGCCGAGGGTGGAGGGAGGCGAGTTTTGTCAAGTCAGCTGCCCTGCCAAGAGGAAAAGGACAGGCTCCTCCTCGGAAGGAATTGATTAATGAAGCAAACAAAAGCACAGTGAGGTCCCGGGACACAGAACGGGAGAAATGGGATGTTGGGGAAAGGACTGGGAGGGCCTCACGTCTTGGGGATTTTAATTATTGACATGCACCGATGGGTTGTGAAGGGATCTGGAAGAAGCTGTCAGTTCTGCTTCCCAGGAGCAGTCATGATGTCTGCTCACATGGCCTGCCTTACAGGACCGTCATGGGAATAAAGCAGTGGTGGGCAGCAAAAAAATACACTACCACACTGTGGGCAGAGCCTACGTATTGGGCGATCTAGTCATGCCTGCCATATGGCCATGTATACATCTGCAAACACAGGCAGCACTGGCTCTTTGGCTGTAAATGGAGGTGAACACTGCACCCTAGAGTTGGATATGACTGGCTTTTGAGCAAGGGAGACCTTGCACCACTTGCAGGGACAAAACCTGACGGGGCAGGGCAGGGAGGTGGGTGTGGCCACCCAATTTCGCTACCCCTTCACCCGAAGGCTACCCAATTTCACCACCACCCTTCCCAGAGGCCACCCAATTTTGCTAACCCCTACACTCCGGGGGGTGCGAACCTGTTGCTGCCCACCACTGGAATAAAGTTTGGAAGAAGAGAGCTATAGATGCTTAAAGATACTTAAGAGACTGCGTCACCCTGAGAACATCTGTCCGTCCCACTAGAGCGGACCAGAGAAGCTCTCTGGTTGTACCTTCAGCTAGAGAGTCGCATCTCTCTAGCACGAGAAGGAAGGCCTTTTCTGTGTCTGCTCCGGCCCTATGGAACCTCCTGCCAATGGAGTTACGTCTCCAGATGGAGTTGCTGCCCTTTAGGAAAGGAGCAAAGACCTGGCTGACGGGGCATGTGTGGGGAATGGGCCAGATGGCCAACTCGGTCGCCTGGCTCTTTTAAATGTTCCACCTCTCTCCTCGGTGTTTTTAACTTGAATTTTAATTTTTATGTGTGTGTTTTAATTGTTTTTAGTTGTAAAGCCGCCCTGAGTCTTCGGAGGAAGGTGGGGTACAAATGAAATGAATAAATAAAAATAAAATGCTGCTTTGGACTGGGTGGAGAAAAGACAAGTTGTAGGAAGGCAGCGTTTGAGCTATAATGCAGACAGATAATATTGCTGGGCTCTGTTAATACAGGTAAGCTCCAGGTTGCTGCTGGATATGCAGATGGCCTGTAGACCTCCTGAGCTCCGAGTCTTTGGGGAAGTTCCATAGGGCAGACTGGTAAAAGTCGCTCGGCAGGATCAGGAGAGCCCCAAGGGCCAGGGCCAGGTCAAAGCCTATCTGTCACAGGGACAGACAAGGAAGAAGCCCTGGGCCCAGTCCTGATTGGTGCCTAAGCCGTAAAATAAGCATCTTCTTCAAGTGCTGTATCCAATTCCAAATTTTGGCGATCAGCCATGAAGATTGTCCTGGGGAAGATATAATAATGCAGTGGCCTTTCATTTGCCTTCCGCATTGCAGCATGACACCCATTGTACCACTGATCCAGTTCTGCGAGTCACTTTCTGGCCCTGAGCCCTTTTAGCACACAAAGTCCTCCTCAGCCCCAGGCCAAGAAGGATGGAGCTTCTGCCCTCCATCAAGATGGAGTCAAGTGGGACCATTTAATCCACCTGAGGACCATTACTCCCTTTCCTATGGACTTTGGTACCTAAGACCGCTAGTCTTCAGGGTTGTCAGGTTAGTTAACCGCTGCCTGACACTCAGCATTGAGTCACTGGCAGTAGGGTCTACTCTATTACCATAGCAGGATAACCTGGCCAGACTGTAAAATAAACATAGGAGGAAGAAGTGAAGGAACAGTCTCCTGTTTTTGTCAATCTTTTTTACTTCTTACATTGACCCAAAGCACAGAGTTGCATCCCATTGAAATGAATGGGGCTTCTTTCCTGAGTTCCCACACTTCACCACATCTTTGTCCCAGCTCCTGCCAACCTAGCAGTTCGAAAGCAAGAAATTGCAAGTAGATAAATAGGGACCACTTCGGTGGAAAGGTAACAGCGTTCCATGTGCTCTGGTGTCTAGTCATGCCTGCCACATGACCACAGAAACGTCTGCAGAAGCAGATAGTGCTGGCTCTTCGGCTTTGAAACAGAGATGAGCACTGAACCCTAGAGTCAGATACGACTGGCTTTTGAGCAAGGGAAACCTTTACTACTTGGATTGTCCTCAAGGTTCATATTGTTTTTGTTCCTTGCTGCAAGTGGTTTTATTGGGAACAAGAACTCTCCTTCTTCTTGCCTGACACTGTTTTTATCAGCATTATTATATATTACTAACGCAGCTCCCATCTGTTGACTTTGTGCTTCCGAGAGTATTGTAATTTCCCCCCTAATGTGCTCTTTTCATATACTTTCTGATCTGAAAGGCTGATAGTTGTGGAAGAGAACAGAAAGGATGGTTACAAACAGTGGCTGGAAACCAATTTTAACTCAGAGTAGAGTAAGCCACCTGGCTGCAGCCTTGGAGGGCGGCCTGCAAGAGAGGACTCTGGCCACCACCCTGCGAGACATCACCACCGTTACTGCCGGACGCCTGCCCTGCCCACCCGACCCTGAGGGTGAAGGGCTTGGTTGTTTCAGGAACTTCGCTGCAGTTTGTAATGTCTAATGCTTTTCTCTTGCACTTTTAGGATGTATATTGTCTCTACGAGGATAGGATATTGTGACTTATGTATTTTTGATATATGTTATTGTATTATACAGTCATACCTCGCATAATGAATTTAATTCATTCTGCAAGGCTGCTCACTATGCGAGTTTTTCGCTATGCAAGTCAGACTCGCATAACAAATTTTTCGCTATGTGAGTCGGATTTTTCCTTATGGAAAAACTTGCATAATGAGCATTTCAAGGGGGGAAACTTGCATAGCTGGATCTGGTCCACGCTGCCTACTAACCGGTGCCACCCTCGCCCCTCCTGGAAGTGGAAATAAAACGCAGCCATGCACGTGCAAAATGCTGCCCTAAAGCACCTGCAGCTGTCATAAACGTGTTTACAACAGTCGCAGCTGCACTTACAGCAGCATTTTGCACATGCGTGTTTTACTTCCACTTCCAGTGGGAGGAACCAACCTTGTGACCAGTCCTTGGCCTGAAAAGTTTGGGCAATCCTGCTCTAAAAGGTAATGTCCTCGTGAATGGAGGGGGGGGGGACTAGAATCTCTTGGGTTTTTGAGATGAGACTTCTGTTAATGCAGCCTAAAATAGCACTGGCCTTTTTTGCAGTCACATCACACACATCTTGCAGTCACTGTTGGCTCCTATTCAGCTTGTGACCCACAACAATTCCAAGATCCCTCTTGCTTGCAGTATAACTGAGCTAAGTTTCCCCCTTCTTGTAACTGTGTATTTGTGTTTCCCCCCAGGTGTAAAACTTTGCAACTGTCCTTTTTAAATTTCATTCTGCTGTTTTCAGCCCAGTATTCCAGCTTATCAAGGTCCCATTCATATCTCAACAACCCCTGTTTCACAGCTGTTGTCAATATTACTGTCCAGATTTGCAATGAGTTTATCATACTAAGTATGATATCTATAAACTGCATAAAACAGCTCATTTTAAACAATGGATTAAATATGTACAAAATATTGCAGTTGTTAATTGATTACTCAAAATGCACCATCTGTGTAATTGTTTGCTGCTTCTACATTGTAGAATTTAACCTGTTGGGTTGGAAATACAGTAGGGTCCCCCTCCCCTTTCCGGCACACCTACCATTTCACCCACCAGAACTTAATTATAAAGCAGTTGACAAGGAGCTGATGTTACGTTTCCTGCAAGAGACACATGAACACTGAGTGAAATGAAAAGGTAGTTTATTGGGTTCTTAAAGCAGATGCCCAGGAGTGAATCCCACAGCCCAGAGTGGTTCATACTTTTGTTTAAGACCACTGAAGTATCAAAATTAGGAGAACTTTCAGTCATCTGCGGGACTTGTCATGAGAATAGGGGTTGTAGAGCAATACAGGCATCCCTGCTCCATGCAACCGGTTTGGCTTTAACTGCGCAGAATTGCAGGGCAATCAACAGAAACAGGCATGGATGTACACAGAGAGACAAGGGAAAGGCTATTGAGATAAGATAGAAACAAGGAAGCAGATGGAATAGAGCAATGGAGAGAGAAAGAGGGTGAACCGTTTGGACAGGTGATCTGAGGCCACCTCGGTGTGGTTTGCTCATCCTTTTCTGGTGGTCTGATGTGTGGAAAGGAAAGGCCAGCCCCAGATAGGAGGTGGTGTCACTCCAGATTGATAAGGGTCATTGCTGCTGGCTCTATCCCTTGATCCACAGACACTGACATGACAAATTGGGACAGGGCAGGGTTTATTACAGCAGGATTATTCAAGTGCTGTAGCCTATTCTGAATTTTAGCTATCATCATGGTGATCAGCCATAAAGATTGTCCTGGGGACAATATAAATCAGTAGCCTTCCATTTGCCTTCCACATCGCAGCTTGACACCCATAATACCACTGACCCAGTTCCGCTAGTCCCTTTGTGGTCCTGAGCCCTTTTGGCACAGAAAGTCCTCCTCAGCCCCAGGCCAGGATGGATGAAGCTGCTGCCCTCCATCAAGAGGAATTCAATCCATTTAAGGACCGTCACCCTTCCATTAGTCCTCATGGTTGTCAGGTTAGTTCACCACCACCTGACGAGTCACGGGCAGTAGGGTCTACTCTAGGGGTGCCCAGACTACCGCCTATGGGCCAGATCTGGTCCCAGACACCAATTCATCTGGCCCACGCCACCCTTGTCACTCCCAGAAGCGGAAGTAAAAAACGCCCATATGCTCATTAACTGATCTGATTACTGCCAGAAACATGCACTGATGAGGACTTAAGTATAGCCAATGACAGGACACGAAACAAGGGAAAGAGAGATGGGGAAGGAAGCAGGAATCTTGTCACAGTATCAGGAATAAATCCTTGCGGGCTAAATTCTGCCTTGGTACTCTTTGACATTTCTCATGGCCGCAATGGGTGCAAGTTCCCTGTTTGGGGCTTTTATGCTTTGATTGTTTACTTGGTTGCTTTATTTTGTGTGGGTCCATGGTGGCTTAGTGATTAAGAAACTGAGTTTGGCAGCCAGGAAGGTTGACAGGTCAACAGTTCAAGGCCCAAGTACTGCACAACAGAGTGAGTGCCCATTGTCTGTCCCAGCTCCTGCCAACCTAGCAGTTCAAAAGCAAGTAAGAAATTGCAAGTAGATAAACAGGTTCTGCTTCAGCAGGAAAGGTAACAACTTTCCGTGCTCTCCATCATCTAATCATGCCCGCCACATGATTAGAAATAAATTCAGAGCCAATTCAAAAGATTCATTAATAATATTTATTAGATTAATTAGTTCCTTATAAATACCTTTCAGGAAATCTTTTGATTTGGCTCTGACTATTGAACCAAATGGTAGTGCTGAATCCAGGTTAATTAATGCAGAATAGGAGATCATAATGTGCTTTACAAGGTGGTTGAGGGAAAACAAGCTGTAGAAATATCAGAAGAAAGAATGACTGGGGAATATCTCCAAGTACTGTATGTAGGAAGGAGCGAGCTATTGTCTAGCAATTAGAATAATGCTCCAAGGTGTTTGAACAAACATTCATGTGTTCCATTTCCCACTCTTTTTTCCCTGCAGTGGATATTAGAGAAATTAAGGAGATCCGTCCAGGGAAGAATTCCCGGGATTTTGAACGTTATCCTGAAGATGCCCGGAAGCTGGATTCCACCCTGTGTTTCGTCATCTTGTATGGGATGGACTTCAGGCTGAAGACATTAAGCCTCGCTGGTCAGTGATGATAGGGGCAAAGATTTGTGGTTTTTTGGGAAGATCAAAACATATACCCCTTAATATATTGGTCAGATAAAAGAGTGGACATTGGCCACCTCCGCGGTGCAATTGCTTTGCAGAAATAAACATTCAGATCACAATAACATTCAGTTATTGTAAAGATGGGATCACTCAATAATGTTTTCTTTGCCGCAGTCAGTCAGTGATATGGGAGATAGTCACCCTGACTTGCCTTACAGGTGTGTTATAAGCATTACAACTAAAGAATCCATGCCAACACATGAAAATGATATACTGAAGGTTACTTGCGAGAATCCCACTGGAATTCTATTCTGAATGGATGTGAAATTGCCTACTTTGTGGCATCAGATTGTGGCTAGCTAAAACAAGTGCCGGTTGCATACCTGGTCATATGTCAGCTACATGACCAGCACCCTGTTAATTAGTTGCACTTCACAGCCTCTATGATTTCAGTTATTCCAGAGTAAAATCCTAATAGGAGTCTATCCGTTGCATGGCACATACCATTAGAAACTGAGTTTCTGCATAAGTATTTAAAAGATTAACATTATGTGGAGTATTATTTCATAGTAGTGCCTAATTGGCATTTAAGGTGATCCTTACATAATCCAGATTGGTGTCAGCATCCACAAGTGTTTTGGGAGGCCCCTGTCTCAGGATAAGTCTCAAATGTTTCAGTTGTGGTTGTGTAACTTAACTTGGTATACATGCCCTTGCCGTATATATTAACCCTGCTTTATATTGGATATCTTTTAATAGCCCCAATAACAGAGAATTTGAACACTTCTAAATTAGTGTCTCTAGTTTAGTACGGTAGTAGGAGATGCACAGCTAAGGAGCCCTTAGTGGTTAAACTGCTGTATTGCAACCAGAACATTGTGAGTTCAATCCTGACCAAGACTCAAGGTTGACTCAATCTTCCATCCTTCCAAGATCAGTCAAATGAGTCTTTAGCATGTTGGGGGCAAAATGCTGCTAATTATTCTGTGAACCACCTGGAGACTGTACTAAGAATTATGGGCCAGTAGAGAAGTGTCATCGCTTTGCTCTAGCTTTCAATGAGAACAGTCAGCCTCTCCTGCTTGCTATTAAAGACATTCAGTTTTGATGGTGATGTGTTATTCCTTGGTAACATTTACTCTAGGCCACAGATGCCCAAACTATGGCCCATAGGCTGGCCCCGGCCCCAATTCATCTGGCCTACGCCACCCTTGTTGCTCCTTGTTGCTCCATGGGCCAGATGAATTGGGGCCGGGGCCAGCCCATTGGCCATATCTCATCCAGTTGCAAAATAAATCTGTTGCAAAACAGATTGCAAGGCACATTTTATTTCTGGAACCACATGACTGGCCTGCTGAACCACGTGACTGGCCCATGGCCTGAAAGGTTTGAACGCCCCTGCTCTAGGCAATGTGTTTCCATTAGCATTTCCAGACACTTGAGATGTCTCCACTTTGGGTTATGATCTCAAACTTTAACCGTTAGGCTGGTAGTTCTTCTTGTGGTTTCTTTCTAATTCTGGAATGGAAAGGGTGGCTTTGCTGGTGTTTTTTGTCTGTTTTTGGCCCCTGGCCAGGACAAACAAACTTCCCTCTGACTAGCAGTAAGTACACGGAGGGAGGGGTGGGGCTTACCTGCCTACATTTCTGTTTTTTCAGCCAGTGTTGTGGATTTCTGGTTCCTTAGACCAGATGGTTATGCAATAGTACTTATGCTCCCGTTTGTCTAGACTCCGAGTGAAGTTGCTGTGTCTGGAATTGATGTGGCATGAAGTGGGGAGGTAACATAGCAATGCAGAAAAGGGGCCATGTCAATGGAAAGCATCCTCCTCGATGAGGTCTCTGTTTGTCAAGTCTATGGTTTATCATTTTGTATGGATTTGTGTGTCCACAAGGACTTGATCTGAAAACAGGAGGGAAACGCCTATGTAAAGAGATGAACATGAGACTTATTGCTGAATGGCCAATCAGAGTACAGACACAACGCATGGATAACGCATGCACTTGATAACAAACAGACATGGTTGTGTCTAAAAGGAATCTTCATAATTCAATTCCTCATGTGTTGTAACCGACATACTTAATAAGACATCCTCTGAAAATAAGCCCTAATGCAGGGGTGCCCAAACTGTTTGGGCCACGGGCTGGTCACGTGGACCAGCGGGCCGGTCACATGGTCCCTCCCACCGGAAGCAGAAGTAAAATGTGCCTTGCAATCTGTATTTTGCAACAGGATGAGATAGATTTTGTGCTGCCATTTTCTCTGCTTAAACCAAGGGTGCCCAAACTATGGCCTGGAGGCCATATCTGGCCCCTGGTGCCAATTTATCGGCCCATGCCACCCTCGTTGCTCCTGGAAGTGGAAGTACAGTGCTTCTGGGAGTGACGAGGGCGGCACAGGCAAACCTTCCTTTCCGCCAAACCACCCAATGACAAGCTCAATTCCTCCCTCACTCTCCATTCTTCCCTTTTCTTCCCTAGCCTTTTGCGAAGACGATGTCAATATCTGGGTGGCAGGGCTGAACTGGCTTGCAACGGACACCCAGCGAACGCAGACCCCGCTACAGATTGAAAGGTACGGGAGAAGGAGAGAAGGTGCCCCCTGGCCAAACTTTAGCAGGGAGAGCGAATCTATAAAACTGGCTCTCTAATGTCTCATGCAGGCCACTGTTTATCGCAGCGTTCCCCAAACTATGCTTCGCTGAACACTGGTGGACTTCTATTCCCAAAAGCCTCAGTCAGTTCCCCCAAAGCACTGGCCTGCCAGTGTATTGACTCTGGCTTCTGGAAATTGATGTCCACCAGTCTTCTGCAGAACATAGTTTGGGAAACGCTGGTCTATAAAATACAACTTCAAACAAAAGGTCTCAGAGGGAGACCTCACAGTCTGACCCCACAGTCTCCTAGAGAGAACACGGAGGAGAACTTTTTCTCAACCAAGAGTGATTTGGGAATGGAGTTAATTAGCTGGGAGAATGGGACTTTCCTCGTTAGACTTTTTTTCAGAAAGAAAAAGGTGGCCTTGGGGGGGGGGGGAGGTGTCCTGCAGGATTCTGGTTGTCCTGCATTGACCAAGATGCCACAATCCTAAGGAGCTTTCCCAACATGTATCACTCCGTGAGCTTCTACTTCCTATCAAGGCTGTTGGCTTGATTCATGCTCCCATGTACAAAAGGAAGAAAGTGGCCTCCTATTTGAACATTTGCAAAAGCCCTGCATTGTGCTTCTCCTGTGAGCGAAAACCCAGTGCAGGATCCCTACCCCAACCCTGGAAATGCCTGATGAAATGTCTTATCCTTTTATGCTGTGTGGCAGGTCCCCCCCCCCCCTTTGCCACATATCTATTCCTATTATAAGGTTTTATGCAGGGTCTGCAGTGGCTTATCAGTAAAGAGACTGAACTTGATAACTGGAAGGTCAGCAATTTGAGACCCGAATTGCCAAACTAGCAATTTCAAAGCAAGCTATGGCAAGTAGATCAATAGGGACCACTTCAGTGGGAAGGTAAACAGTGTTCTGTGTGCTCTGGTGTCTATTCATGCCTGCCACATGACCACAGAAATGTGTGCAGATGCAGACAGCGCTAGCTCTTTGGCTGTAAACAGAAATGAGCACCGAACCCTAGAGTCAGACACGGCTGTCTTTTGAGCAAGGGAGACCTTTACCTAAGGCTTCACTCATGGTTGAAGAGACAGCGGATGGAATATTTCTGTGTTTGTGGTATCAGACTTCAAACAGATCCTATGCATAAGTCCTGAACCCCAGTGGTCAGTCAAGGAAGCTGTCAAGGGCGACCTTTATCTTTACCTAAGGTTTATGCAGTTCCTCTCTCTTGTTTCTGCAGGTGGCTGAGAAAACAGTTTGACTCCATGGACAGGTCAAGAGAAAGCAGGTGAGCACAGGAGGGCGGCTGGTTGACCCTTTCTTTCTTTCTTTCTTTCTTTCTTTCTTTCTTTCTTTCTTTCTTTCTTTCTTTCTTTCTTTCTTTCTTTCTTTCTTTCTTTCTTTCTTTCTTTCGGGTTTGCTGGAGAAGGCGGGTTCTGCCAAGGTTGAGCCACCCGAGAACAATCACCTGCCAGAGCTCATGGCTGAGAAGGACATCCTGGACTTCTCCTTCACCCACGCCATGCAGCTCCTCTGGGCCAGGAAGGAAGGGGAGGGGAGGTCGCCGTTACCGCTGTTGGCAGCGTGTGTGTGTATGGGGACTCGGGGTGGTTGGCATTGTCGGTGACTTGGGGTGGTCACCCCCACTCCTTGCAGTGGTGGTGGGGCAGTGGGAGGGTGCAGTTAGGACCACCAGTCCATCCCCTCAACAGTCTGAGGGGCCAAGAACTGGCCCCCAGCTTAAAAAGGTGTGAGGACCCCTGCTTTAAGGTGTCACGAGAACCCTGGGTGGCTTTGGCTCCATCTGCCCGTCTTCACTCCTCTTTACAAACCAAATGTGGCCTGGGAAGGTTGTTCGAGAGAGAGGCTGCAGACCAGGCGAGGGGTTCCCCCTGTGTAAACTGCCTCCTCCTGGGCTGGCAGGGCAGTAACTGCCTGGCTCCCTTCTGCAAAGGCAATTGGCCTGTAAACAGGATGACTGGGCGGGAAGGACAGGAGTCCCAAGCCTTGACAGGAAGGGTGTGGAGTCAGGAAATGAACAAGAATAAAATGGAGCACATGCGGAAGGAATTGCGTTTGCCCAACCATAGCGGTGTCAAAGGGCCACATTCGAATTGTCATTAGCCAGGACAGAAGGATCTGCCATAATCCACAGGGATTATTGTGTGATGAATGAAATACTCATTTTTGGTTTCTGGTTGTTATTTCCCTCTGGAGTGATTTTTAAACTCACTTCTGTCTTACTCAACTTCATTTAATCATCTCTTCCTAATCCTGAAGGAGTTTGTTCCAGACGCAGCTATCATGATTACACACACACATTCTCTTTCTCTCTCTCTCTCTCTCTCTCTCTCTTACACACACACACACACACACACACACACACACACACACACACACACACACACACACACACACACACACACACACACACACACACACACACACACACACACACACACACTGTGGCACTGGTTGTGTGCTTAATTTAATCCCAATGGAAAGACTTTCATTAAAAGTCTCACGGTTGTGTTGTGAATAATTTTGCAAACCCCCAAACGCACTACAGTAAAACTCTGTATAATGACTTTAAATTTGTTCTGCAAGGCTGGCCATCGTTCGATTTATTTGCTATAGAGGATGCATGCATCGTATAGCGATTATCCCTATGGGATGCATCGTACAAAGATTATCTCTATGGGAAAAATCGTACAACGACAAAAAAAAATCGCATGATTTTTCTCATAGAGATGCATTGCATCGTATAATGATTTTAGTTGTTATATGAGGCAGAATGTTTTTTCAAATCCTCGTTGTTGTATGATTTAATCACTGTACAAGGCATTCGTTATACAGGATCCTACTTTACCGCAGTTTGGATCTGAGAATTGGCCTAATCCGTTTTCTAATGTTTTCTGAGACTGATGATTTACCCAGACAGAACAGTCATTATTGGCAACGTCTGAAATGTTGTACAACAATTGTTTTTAACCTCCCAGTTTAAACCCATGCTCTCACTTGTGATCCTAACACCAGAAACATGTACCGATGTGGACTTAAGTTTGGCCAACGACCAAGCCAAGAAGGTGACATCATTTTGGCAGTTAAAATTCTGACCTGGACACAAAAGAAGGAGAAGAACTTGTGATCCATGTTGAAACAAAACAAACTCTCAATAAACATCATGATCAATGCAAACGTATTTTATTAAACAGCATTAAGATGGTTTGACAATACTAAGCTGCACAGCCCCACATTCACTGGCAGAGAGGTAGAATATAAATATTACTCATGAGTAAATTAGGGTAACACACTTCTGCTCCCAGGGCGTCAAAATCAACCCAATAACTATCCCTCTGGTCTATAAATGCTGTCTTAATCCCAGATGCAGTTCAGGCACTGAGTTTCAGTGGTTTTAGGTGTATCTATTCAGAGTTCCTTGTGAACTGTCTTTTGCTCTGCCTAGAGAAAAGCGGCATAATTCATTGATTAATGTATATTTCTCTTTCAACTGTTCCTTTTGCATTTACAGCAGGAATCTGCTTTTTGAATTCTAGCTTCAGGGGAGGCCCACGTGTGGTGAACACCCCCCCTCCCCACACACACATATATACCGAAATGCAAGAATTCAAAAATGGCTAAAAAATGTTCCTCTCTCACTCCCTTCTCCAAGGTGGAGGTGGGGGAAACGTCCAGAAATGTGGTGCAAATGCAATGCACATGCACCACTGCTGCCACCAGGAAGAACCATATGACTGGCCTCTCTGAGGGGGCGTGGCCATGGCCATGGCAGGAAAAGGCTGGGAATCCCCTTTGCCTGAGAAATGAGAAGGTTTTTCTCCCTGCATTGAGAAGCAATGAGAGCAGCAGCTGGATCTAGGATGAATCAGCTGGGAGTAGCCGGTGCTTGGAACTTCCTCTGTGGTGAATGAATTCTTGGGAATTTCCCAGTGGACTGGCTAGCTTTGAATCTCTCTGTTTCTGCTTAAGGATGCTGGTTAGCCGATTCAGGGGTCTGTTCCAGCATGTGGGGCAGCCTTGACTATTTACATATGACAAAATGGGACCTTACAACAGCCCAGGGTTGACCTGTGTGGATTGTAAACATGCCAGAAATGCTGTGTTTGAAGGCAGTTTGCAAATTGCAATCAGATTCATGGAATCATAACATAAAGGACTTGGAAGGGCCCTTTAAAGCCATCCTCCTGCTCAAATGCAGGGATCCAAATCAAAGCAGATCTGACAGAGGGTTGCTTTCCAATTCTCTCTTAAAGGCTTCTGGTGTTGGAGTGCTCACCACCTCTCCAGGCAGTTTGGTTCCATTGTTGTACTGCTTTAACCATTAAGATGTTTTTCCTGATATTCCGCCTAGATCAGGCCAGGCTGGGGCTCCAGAAAATCTGGGTTTCATCCAGCCCTAATGGAGCTTCCGGTTTCTCCAAAACCTATGCCTTCTCCTCAGGAGGCAGGCGGGGTTCTTGGCATCTCATCATTTAACACAGAGGTTAAATTAAATATAAAATTACCTGCAAGTCTCTCTTGAATGCCTCCAGTGCATCCATGACTACAGGTAGTTCTGATTCTTTTGTTTCTGATTGGGAAAGTTTATTGTGGTTTCACTGCTCCAAGGAAGGCTTTGGATCACAAGATGAGCCTCTGCTCACACTCCATGACCATCTCTCTCTCTCTCTCTTTCTTTCTTTCTTTCTTTCTGTTTTGCAGCATCAGCCCCAAGGATCTAAAGGCTCTTCTGCCCCAGGTCAACTACCGCGTACCCAACATGAGATTCTTACGGGACAAACTTCTGGTAGGAAAATGTCACCCCCCACCTCCTCTCCTCTTCCGCATTTCAGAGCTGGGAAGTTACACATTGTTTAATTATTTTTTATTGACAAAACAGAGAAAAAGGAATAGCAATGCTGTACTACAATTGCAAAAACAAATTAACCCAAGCTATGTACAGCTTGATTATAAATTAAACTGAATAAGGCAATGAAATAATACATACCAACACTCAAAAATAGAGAGGGGAAAAGGGACAAGATCAAGGAAGAAAAGAAGGAAAAATCACTTATACTGTACTAAGAAAAAAATCTAGTTAATTAAAAGAAGAAGAAAAGGGGGGGGGGGACCTAAACACATTGAAAAAACTTCTTCCAATTTCCCAGAATATTAACTTCCACTTTAACTTTGAGCTTTTTCTATATAAATCCTAATAGTTGCATTTCTTATTGTATTTCTTCAAGGTTAAATGTCCAAAACCAACCCTCATAATATCTCCATAAATATTTGGCCAGTGTTCTATGTTGTTGTAGTATTTCTATACTGCCCTACTTGGTGAAACCTGACTCAGGGCGTCTTACAGAATCCACCAATATCAAAGTTACAATACAACAAAAATACATTAGGATACAACATAACACAGCAATAAGTACAGTAGTTACCATATAATAGAGCAATACACATAATAAATCAATACACGATAAGTCAATACACAATAGATCAAACCCCTCATAACTTTCAATGCACATTAAAACCAAACAGACAAAACCACAGTGTCCCCAATGGAGCCCCCAGGCTCACATCTGTGGGTGGGGATGATGACTGCGGTGGTAGAAGCAGCATTTTGAGGCCAACCAGCCCAGATCCAAAGGCCAAGTCCCGGCTTTTCATCCCCTGGCCATGGGTGGGGCCCGGGAGAGAGACGGCAGGTATCCTCAGCCGAAGAGCGGGTCGGCGAGCCGTCTACTGGCAACTCCCGGCGGCAGCGGAATGCTGGTCTCTGAGGCTACCGGGCTCCGTAGCTGAGCCCTGTTTCTCCCGGGAGGCTGAGGTTTCTAAATCTTCCAGAAAAGTTTTGGGAAGTTACACATTATAAACAAGTACAGTCAAACCTCGCATAACGAGCGTTTCGCTTAGCGAAAAACTCACATAACGAGCAAGTGTTTCGCTAAGCAGGCTGACTTGCATAACGAATTTTTCGCTATGCGAGTCAGACTTTTCCCTATGGAAAAACTTGCATAATGAGCATTTCTATGGGGAAAACTCGCATAGCAATTTTTTTTCGTTATGCGAGTTTTCCCCATAGAAACACTGGTTATGTGAGTTTTTCCATAGGAAAAAGTCCGACACATAACGAAAAATTTGTTATGCGAGTCAGACTCTCATAGCGAATTTTTCGCATAGCGAGCAACCTTGCAGAACGAATTAAATTCGTTATGCGAGGTATGACTGTAACTAGTTATCTGTAAATATGTTTCTTCTACTTAGTTTCTTTTCTGAGTTACTGGGGTATAACAGCGTTATATTGAAAAAGTAATGTGATGAGGAGGAACTACTTAGTTCATTGATAGTCTTTCCTAGTGCTTTTGTGAGCTGCTTTTCTTGTGGCTCATGTACAACGCTTGTGCAGCTCTGCCGTTTTGCAGACCTGGCCCTGCGCATGCATACATCCATCAATGGGGAGGCCAGATCAACCAGTTACAACCCTAAGGGCAAGGTGGAAACACACTTCTGCTCCTGTTTTTTGTAGCAATAGCAATGACACTTTGATACTGTCTGAGTGGCTTAGTGGTTAAGATACTGAACTTGATTACTGAAAAGTCAGCAAGTCAGCAGTTCGAGTCCTGCATGATGGAGTGAGCACCCATCTCTGTCCCAGCTCCTGCCAACCTAGAAGTTTGAAAGCAAGAAAATTGTAAGTAGATAAACAGGGACCCCTTCAGTAGGAAGGTAAACAGCATTCCATGCACTCTGGTGTCTAGTCATGCTTGCCACATGTCAACCTTGAGCCTTGTCAGGATCAAATTCACAACGTTTGGGCTGCAGTGCAGCAGTTTAACCTCTGCACCCCCAAGACTCAGGTTTTCGGCATGTTCAGTCTGCATGTGCAGACAGTCTAAAGAGGGCTTCTGTGTGAACCTTTCTTCGGATGCAGAGAAGGTGGGGCAGATCCCTGGCCACGGCTGGGCGTGTGCTTCCTTTGTACTCAGGCATTTCCAAGTTTCAGTCTTCAAGATCTCCAAAAAAATTGGCAGGCCGGTGCGGGAGAGATCTTTTTAAGGCAGAGTTTTCAACCAGCCAGGTCAGGCTCGAGGGCAAACAAACAGTCTATCATTACTGTGAAGTATCTAGAACTTGGGAACGTTACTCCCAGACATCGGATGCCAAAGCTCTCCAGAACCTGAATGGCTGTGCTCTGTTGTCAGAGGACATCTGAAACTTGTATTCCACTAAAGTTATATACACTAAAGTATTTGAATTTTGCATGCACAGAGAAAACCCAGAAATCAAGGCAATCTTGTTAATGCCTTCCTTTTCTCTTCTTTCTTGACCAGGAGGTAGAAGTCCGCAATGAAATCACCTTCAGCCACTTTGCACACTTCTATAAAAACCTCATGTTTGATACCCAGAAATCGGTAAGAACTGGATAAGTCTTCCAGTAGATTAGCTGTCTTAATGAAGTGTTTGCCCTCTGATGGATTCACTTTTATTGATTCAATTTTGCTATCGTTTTTATCCTGTACCATCCTGCTGGGTGCATCTCTTTTGTGACGTTTGCATTTCCCACTCTTCAGGAAGCTGCCTTGGCAATTCTAATTCATGGTTGAGAAGTGGGCTATGCAACACAAATGCACCCTAAACTTGGGAGCCAGAACCCTACAACTCACTGTGACTAATTATGACTAATGGCTCATGGGTGCCGGGGATGTATTTTGCTTGGTACAAGGACCAGTATGTCCCCTGGTACCACATAAATTGAACACAAGTGGCAAGTTACACAAACACAGCAGGATTCTGGCCAATTCATCTGAAAGGAGAGGGCAGGTGGAATGAGCTAAAACGTACATGTACGGTGTACGCAGGATAGACTGCTGGTGTAGTAGTAGGGTGCATGTATAGCAGCATTGATCATAACTTCCTAGAAGGCAACAGGGCAGGTTAGGAGGGCTGACCTTTTAAGGCCAGAAACAGCCATTAGCTTGTAACTAAAGCTTCATTAATTAAGGGGATTGCAGCAATTTAATGGTTAAGACACTGAACTTGAAGACTGGAAGGTCAGCAGTTCAAGACCTGAGTGCCACATGATGGAGTGAGCTCCCATTGTCTGTTCCAGCTCCTGCCAACCTAGCAGTTCAAAAGCAAGAAATTGCAAATAGGTACCACTTTGGCGGGAAAGGTAACAGCATTCCATTTAGTCATGCCTGCCACATGACCAAGGAATCATCTGCAGATGCAGACAGCACTTTCTCTTGTGCTATGAAAGGAGATGAGTACCATCCTCTAGAGTTGGATACAATTGGCTTTCGAGCAAGGAAGACCTTTACCATCCTAAGGCTTCATTAATGGTGGGAGAGATTGCTGGTGCATTAGTTCTGTGTTTATGAAATCAGACTTCAAACAGATCCTATGCATAAATCCTGAGTCCCAGTCACTAGCAAAGAAAGCTGTCAAAATTGCATTTGTCACAGAAGTAAAAGAAACTCCAGTTGTTACACTCAGATGCTTGCATTAGTTAATGATTTTCTCCTTCTAATCATGGGCTGCCTATAACATCTGTTCCTGGGTTAAATGAGGTCACCTGGCATAAGTGACTGCGATGGATGAGGTCTGTGGACTTCAATCCATATTCCTTTCCTCCATTCCTTTGTACAAATCAGCTCCAGGTAACTTACACGCTGTTTGTTCCAAAATCTCTTATTAAAGCTATAATTGATTAGACTTTCTGGTCGGTTGAAGTTTGCATTCCCACCAGCTTCCTGACAGCTGTGCTGATGGCTGCGTCTCTCCTTTGTATTTCAGATCATCGAGCAGCTGGAATTGTCTTTCCCTTTACGGTATGTAGGAAGGGGCCCTTCCGTTTTGGCCTTTCCCGTGCCGGAAGAGCTCCCCTGGCCGTGCCAAGGAGAAGTCAACTTCCCGGCCCTTTGTGTGCCTGTCTTTGTGTATTCACATGAAAAAGGAGGCAGACGTCAGGAAGGGTGTTGACAAGCCAGCAAAGATTCAGAGAGTCATTGCAAAGATGACAAAATGGCTCTTAAAAGTGAACATCATGTCCGGGCAGACCAGAGTGAAAGGGGGGCAGGTGTCTGCCCAGCTCCATGTTGTGTCTTTCCAGATGTGGCCACGCACCATAATCCCATGATGGCAAACTTTGGCATTCCATATATTCTTGGACTTCAATTCCCATTCATGTGGATTCACAGGGACTTCTGGGAATTGAAGTCCAAAAACAGCTGGAGTGCCAAGGTTGTCCATCGCTGCCCTAACCCACCCACATCCTCGGAGGTCACAACAGGACACTGAGTCGTAGCTGATCTGCTCTGTGACCGCCACTTCCCAATTGGAAGTGAAAACGAATCCGTGAACATGAGTCCACTCACAATTTCAACAGCAGTTTCAGGGTTTGTTATTGCAATCCTTAAATAATGGAACTGTTATCTTTGATTGATCATTAACATTTCTCATTACCCTTTATTTGTTACTGACCATTTCTAGTCCTTTCAAATGATTTTAATAGCAGAACAATTTTAAACCTGATGAATGAAACCTCTCCAGTGTCTTAATTTTCCTTTCAAGAACTCCTTATCGCCCTATCAATGCAAATTAATGAACACTTACTGCAAAGAATTAGCCAGGCAGTTAACTAATTGGTATTGCACTTAATTAACTAATCAAAACTTCTCAGGGCTTCAACAAAACCACTTTGCTTTCCTTTAACGATTTAACATTGACATGGTGGTGTAAACACTAGTGTTTTCCAGCTTACTCAAGGACTGGTTATCAGAGGTAGATTGCCTCTGATCACGAGGGTCCTGCAGAGTTGTTCTACCTAAGAGTTGTTAATCGGTCTCTTCTCCAGAGTTTTTCCATTCCCCAAGTAGTGCAGTCATCTAACCTCATGTTTCCCAGCCTTTGGTTTGGGGGACTTCAATTCCCAGAAGTCTAAGCCAATTCCCCAAAGCACTGATTAGCCAATGGACTGACTTAGGCTGCTGGGAATTGAAATCCCCCTGTGGGGCATGGGCCCCGCAGGAACCACTGATCTAAACTGAATGCATGTGTTGGTAATAAAGGTCTAGAAAATTCGATATATGTGAAAATGCTCTGGGTACTTTATGCTGTTGTTTGATTAAGTTCTATCCACAGTTCATGTATGGAATTAACACATTGGCATGGAGGAAATGGTCAAAGAGTAAATACATGGCAATTAAAAGAAACATATTTTGCCTCTTTAATTGTCTTCTCAGAAACGTGGACCGGCCAGAACTCTGCCAAATTACTTTATATGACTTCCAGAAGTTTCTGCAAAATGATCAGAAGGTATTGTTCCAGTGGTCATCGCCAGTTCATTCCACTAGCAGAGGAAGCGGCTGAACAAACCTTCAGACTTTGCTTGTGGTTTATTTAGGGCAGGAATTCCTAACCTTTTCAAGCCTGGGGGCCGGGTCATGCTATCTCAGTCAGCTTTGAGGACCGGATGGTCATTTTGCCCTGCCTGCACGATGGGGGTGGCCATTTTGTCCCAACAGCTTCAAAGGAGATAGCCATTTTGTTTCTTCCGTGTCTAGGCCAGATGTGAAACTGCCAAAACAAAAGTACCTTTTGGCGAGTCCATTCTTCAGTTCCTTTGGCCTGACCTACCTAATGTGAGAAAGATTAGCTGACAAAACAAGGTTGCCGTTACCAGGGTATGCCCGGTTGTGGTTCAAATATACCACCATCTTCAAGGAGGCTCTTTCTGTGAACTCCCCGGAAGGAGCTAATACTCTGGTTTAGCAAATTGACCCACAGTATTTTAACCAGTGATGGGCAGCTTAAAATTTTACTACCACACCGTGGGTGGAGCCAATGTTGTGGGCGGATCCTATGTCATGGGCAGAGCCAATGTCATGAGTGATCTAGTCATGCCTGCCATATGGCCATGTATACATCTGCAAACACAGGCAGTACTGGCTCTCAGCTGTAAATGGAGATGACCACTGCACCCTAGAGTCGGATATGACTGGCTTTTGAGCAAGGGAGACCTTGAACCACTTGCAGGGACAAAACCTGACATCAAATTTGAATACCAGTCAGGGACCTTCTGTTATTAGGTAAAGGTTGTCCTTGCTCGAAAGCCAGTCGTTACCAACTCTAGGGTTCAGTGCTCATCTCTGTTTATAGCCAAAGAGCCAGTGGACTTAATCCACAAAAGCTCACGTTAAAATACAGCAGTTAGTCTTTAAGGTGCCACAACGTTTTTGTCTTTTTGTTTTGTTTACTCTCTGATATGCTTGCACAGAATAAAACTTTAAATGGTAGCTGCGTTAGTCTGTGTTTCAAGCATATCAGAGTAAACAAAACAAAAAGAACCTCCCTTAGCCTGCTCCAGACCCTCTCCCCCCCTAAACACACACACACGTGTGTACACGCACGCACACGCACACACCACATCCCTCTCCACACTCACCCACCCACCACACACAGAAGAGTCACTGACCCTGGGGAGCAGGTGATAGGGAGGTTCAGTGGCTGCTCCTCCTCGTCCCCACTTGGGACAGCAAGCAAGGGGAGCGTCAGCTCCCGAGTGGCACCAGGGCATGCCTCTGAGGGCCTCCGGAGGCTGCTGAGCAAACGCCTCAGCCGCCTTGCTTTGCCTCTGACCGAGGTCCTCCCTCTACCACAAGGCCTCAGCAGCCGCCGCCGGTCCCTCCGTGGCTGCACCTCAACCCGCCCGACGCTGCGCTGCCGACACTGCGCTGCTGCCGTCCAAGGAGAAAATGGCTGCTCGGCATGCATGCATTTAAAAAATATTGATCGGCACATGCACACTGAGTGCTTGAGCCTAGCAGCCATTTTGTGCTTGGAGTGTGCTTGCATTGGGCGGGCGGAGAGGTGGAGGAACCGGCCACCCCCAAAATTTACAAACACCCCGGGTGGCCACCCGAAAAAGGTCCCCCCCTCCCGGGTGGCCCCCCCAAAAAAGCTACCACTGGTACGCACGGACCAATGCAGACCGGCTGCTGCCCAACACTGATTTTAACCCCCTGCATCCCTGAATTAAAGCAACCACAGAAGTTATTGTCAAGCAGGGGAAGATGAAATCCTGACCTCCTCACTGGCAGTGTTGATGCTCTGGATGCAGATCTTCTTTATAACACCACACTCAACCTTTTTACCTCCAGGAGCCGTGGGCGAGCGACATTGGCAAAGTCCGCGAGTCCATGTGCAGCTACTTGCGGGATCCCTTCAGCGACATGACGGAGCCGTTCTTCCAGTTGGATGAGGTGGGGATGGGGATGTCTTTCTGGCTCCCTCTTCACCCTGCAAAGTCCAGCTGGGCCCAAAGCAAACCTGCTCAGATAGGGGCATGTATTGCCTGTCCTCTCCTGTTTACGACAGCCGCAGGCACATATATGGCAGTGTTCTGCGCATGTGCACGCTCGTTTTACTTCTGCTTCCAGGAGCAGCAATGGTGACATGGGCTGGATGATTTGGCACCTCAGGCCAGATCCAGCTCACGGGCTGTAGTTTCACCCCTGTCTTAGACATTGCCATGGTCCATTGACTGGTGCAATAAATCTGTTTCTATACTCCCCTCTCCCAGTGCCTCTTTCCCTGACTGGGTCATCTCTCCCCTCACTCCCCGCAGTTCATGACATACCTGTTCTCCAAAGAAAATATGGTCATGGACTCCAAGTATGACCGGGTTGTGCCGGAGGAGATGAATTACCCCTTGTCGCATTACTGGATCTCTTCCTCCCACAACACGTAAGTGATTGCGCGGTCACTCGGAGGCTGTGGATGGCGGAACAGGGGGCTGCCCATCTCTCCCCCCCCCCAAGCATCTCTCTTGACCTTCAAGCCAAGACGTCTGTAGCTTTTCCAGCGTAGGGTTTGGTGATGTTCTCCAATCTACAGAGATGCTTTGTTGATGTGATGTCACCAGACAAGGGGAAAAGAGTTTTGTTTGGCTTTTAAGCCAATGTCAATCAATTCGTCTTCTTTCGTATCCAGATCAAACCCTGGAGTGACAAAACAAAGCCACTTTCTTGGCTTTGTCATTGGCCAAACTTATGTCCTCGTTGGTGCATGTCTGGCAGGAATCAGCAGGCCAGGAAATGAGCCCATGGATTCTGTGCCTCTCTACATTCACATGGCCTGTTTTTGTCTGCCAGCAGCCCCCATTTGAGCATGTTGGTCTTGCATTTGGTCACTCTGGCTACTCTGGGTCCACCAAGTGATGATGTAGGGGAGGTCAAATTCCTCAGCCAAACCCTCCTGTAATGTTGTTTCTTGTCCAGTGAGCTCCTTCTCCTTCCTCCACCTTCTAATTTAGTTTTGCTCTTGTGTACCCTCAAGAATGTTTGTTCTTGCCATAAAGCAATTCCTGGATCTGAGCCGTCAGTCAATTGATTTTACCCCAGTTGGGTCGTTTGACTGTGCCCCCAGGACTCTCTTCCTTGCCTCACCTTGTGGCTTCTGGTAATAAGGCTCACAGAAAGACATCAGCCATTGCCACCCAATCTCACTGCTGTTGTCACATTTCTTCTTCTCGTAGGTATCTCACTGGAGACCAGTTCTCTAGCGAATCCTCCCTGGAAGCCTATGCCCGCTGCCTCCGGATGGGCTGCCGTTGCATTGAATGTGAGTCTGGGCTTTCGGGCGTGAGGCAGCCAATGGAACAGGATGGTGTTCCCTACATCCTTCCACCCTCCCATCGCCACTCAACAAGCAGAATGCCTTTTGCAATCCACTCTTTGGTTTTGTGTGTGTGATGTACTCGTATCATTCTGCAGCTCAGAGTTTCATTTTAGCCATTGCTCAGGGAAGACAAAGGGACTGTCCAGAGTAGGAAAGTCCCCTAGATGGGCGGGGTATGAATGAATGAATGAATGAATGAATGAATGAATGTGGTGGCTCAAGTGGCTAAGACTCTGGACTTGATAACTGGAAGGTCAGAGTTCAATTCCCGGGTACTGTATGACGGATTGAGCTCCTGTCTCCCAGCTCCTGCCAACCTAGCAGCACGAAAGCAAGAAATTGCAAGTAGATAAATAGGGACCACTTCGGTGGGAAAGTTAACAGCATTCTGTGCACTTCAGTGTCTAGCCTTGCCTGCCACTTGTCCATGGAAAAGTCTGGAGATGCAGACAGTGCTGACTCTTTGGTTATAAACAGAGATGAGCACTGAACCATAGAGTTGGATATGACTGTTTTTTGAGCAAGGGTGTTCTTTGCCTTTACCCTTTACCAGGCAAGATATAAAACGAATGCTGCTTATAATAACCTCTGCAGTAGGAAGTCATCATTATGGGATGTGGGAACCCAGGAAGCGGCTTTGTCCTGAGTCCGATTATCCCACCATTTGGGCCAGTTTTGTCAGCTCTGGCTTGCAGCTGTGGCTCTCGTGGGATTCAGGCAAGACCGTTCCTTCACTCTACCTGTAAACAGTCAGTATTCTCAGGGCGGGAATTCACCGACAAACAAGCTCTGATTCTCCACCTGGCTCCCAAAGTCAGGTATGTTGTGGGAGAGGGTTAGTATTGTAGTCGTTCCTCGGCTTTTACGACCCAGAGACAACATGTGACTTTGAGGCAGGCATCCTCTCCAAAGAGGTGAGTCCACCACCTGCCCCACAGAGAAAGTAGAATCCTCTCTTTCAAGAAAGTGCCACTTAGCATCAGCAAAGTGTTTTTGAAAAATACTTGGAGGGAAGTTTATTTGGAGGGGAAAAAAACTCCCTAATTAATCAAGACCATTTAAAAAAAATTGAAACTTTTCAAGGAAGCTTTTAGGAATAGCATACCTTTGACTCCAACTTGTATCCAAGAATGCATTTTTTCCTGAAGCAGGAAAAATGTCATTGGCGTGGATTTGTTTAAGGTGGATCATCCCAGCTTGCCATGAAGCAACCCACATACTAGGATCTGGGAGCCATCTCCTGCGGCACATACAAAATGAGACGTGCAGGATTTAACACCGAGACTGCAATGGACTGCCGCAGCCTGGAGGATATGGACAAGGTGCCCCTTCACAGCCAGTCCATCTGGCATGGCCTCTTATGCCTCCATGACCATTGGGAATCAGAGTTCCTCCTCCGCTCATTTTGCCATTTGACCCAATGGGATGGTTTCCAGTGGCGTTTCCTCCACTGAGGGGGACCAGCATCCCACCTAAAGGGGCTCATCCACCCATAGCCATTGACCCCTTTAGGGAGTCAGGTTAACCGCCACCTGATACTCAGCATTGAGTCACTGGCTGTACTGTCTACTTCATTACCGTAGCAAGTTGTACAGCCAGACACAACCTTTGCCAATACGTTAGCTGCCTAAATTTGAACTTGTTTGCTCTGAGGCATTTATTTTGTAGTTTATTTTAGTTTGTTAGTTGTTGTATTATGTTTCTGTTGTTTATTTAATGGTTTGTACACCAACCAGAATGGGAAATATCACCAATGGGCAGTATAAAAATGGAATGAATTGATAGATAGATAGATAATAGATAGATAGATAGATAGGGGCTCTTTCAAATACCACGTGACCTAAAATAGGTCACTTTTTGACTCCTCTCTGTGACTTCGCATGACTTTTGACCGACCCCCCCCCCACTAAAAAAAATCACGTGGTTTGAAGATAGATCTATGTCCAGCTGGATGCAAAAAAAAATGATAATTTTGGAGTCACGTGACTTCATGTCAAATCCCCCCCCTCGGTAACTTTCCATGGCTTTTGGTGGACTCCCTCCCCCCTAAAATGGTCACATGGTATTTGAATAACACCTAGATAGATAAAAAAAATCTCCTCTTGCTCAGCCAAAAACATGACCTTTTAAATGTTTAAATGCTCTCATCTTCTTAAACCAGCTGACTCTTTTAAATCCTTCTTTCCCTTTTTCTCTCCTGCCAGTGGATTGTTGGGATGGCCCCGATGACCTGCCCATTATCTATCATGGCCACACGCTCACCTCCAAAATCAAGTTCCTGGATGTGCTGCACACGATCAAGGACCACGCCTTCACCACCTCTGAGTAAGAGACGCCGTCCCATCCGGGGCCTCTGAGGGCTTGTGGGTTTCTCTGCTTTTTTCTGTCTCTCCCAGGTGGGTGGGACATTAGATGACTCTGCCCAGGACCGGGGAGAACATGTCTGGGCAAAGCGATTCACCAGGGAGCTCCATAAGCATTGCTCTGTAGGGTGTGGAAAGTGACAAAATGCATCAGAGGGTGTGGACCATGGCTGTGAAGGAGCATCATGCTGTTGGCTCAAAGCAAGAATGTGGGAAGCCAGTAGGAAGGGGTGGGGTCCAAAACATGGATAACACTTCATGTTCTATCCCAGTGGTGGTGAACCTATGGTACACATGCCAGAGAGGGTACTCAGAGCCCTCTCTTGGTGCGCACACTGTCATCCCGGCACAGAGTTCACCCGCCCCTCTGCATAGTAGCCCAATGGGAAGGCTTCCTCCCCCCAGCACAGAGTTCACCCCACCCCTCTGCACAGCATCCCAATGAGAGCGCTTTCTCCCTCCCCCAGCACAAAGTTCACTCCACCCAGGGCCGTAGCCAGGATTCCAGATTTGAGGGGGTGAAAAAAAATTCAGGAGGGGCAACAATGTCACACTCGCATATATAGCATTGGCATCACAGGGTGGGTGGGGCCTGTTAGCTCAGGAGGGTTTTTGAGGGGGGCACTCCCCCCTCTGGCTACAGCCCTGACTCCGCCCCTCTATGCAGCAGCCCAGTGAGAGCTCTTCCTCCCTCACCCCAGCACAGAGTTTGCCCTGCCCCTCTGGGCACTCAGTCTTTAAAAGGTTCTCCATCACTCTTCTGTCCTGTTGCAAAACAGAGCGGGTGTCCCTATAGAACTGCTTGAGGCTCTTGTCACCTCCTTGGGTTGCAAGTTCTTCAAGGCGGAAAGGTCTCTTCTTCTTCTTCAGCTGCGTCAAGCGTCTTTAGGGACTGCGGTTAAGACCTTGAACTTGATGACCAGAAGGTCAGCAGTTCGGGACCCGAGGGCTGCATGACAAAGTGAGTTCCTGTCATATGTCCCAGCTCCTGCCAACCTAGCAGTTTGGAAGCAAGAAATTGCAAGTACATAAATAGATACAGTAATACCTCGGATAACACTAAAATCGCATAACGTTAAGTAAACTGGGGAGGAGAACTGGATCAAATAACGTTAAGGTCCTAGGATGGATCGGATAACAACCGCTAAAGCCTGTGCGGTTACAATGTATCTCTATGGAGCTTTAACGTTATCCGATCCATCCCATAGGATTTTAACATGGACCGGATAACACTAAAAATCGGATAACACCAAGACTTGTGGAACCAAGTCTTAGCGTTATCCGAGGTATTACTGTACCACTTTAGCGGGAAATGTAACAATGTTCCATGCACTCTGGTGTCTAGTCATGCCTGCCACATGACCATGGGAACATCTGCAGACGCAGAAAGTGCTGGCTCTTTGGCCGTAAATGGAGATGAGCACTCAACCCTAGAGTTAGACACGACTGGCGTTCGAGCAAGGGAGACCTTGGCCTTTACCAAAATATCTTGCCCGTGAATGTAGCTATTTCAGTGGTAGATGAGACTAAGTCATGGGAGCCCTGGATCCTCTATCAGCTTTCTCCCCTCCCACCCCCATCCCAGGTATCCCATCATCCTCTCCATCGAGGACCATTGCAGTGTGGTCCAGCAGAGGAACATGGCATCACACTTTAAGAAGGTCTTTGGAGATATGCTGCTTACCAAACCGGTGGACATCAACGCTGACCAGCTGCCCTCTCCTGCCCAGCTCAAGAAGAAGATCCTCATCAAGGTAGCCGGAGTTTGTGACGCTTCCCTCACCTTCCCACATGCCCAAATTAAGGGAAATAGTTCTCCTTCTGTTCCCATCACCCGCATCCTATCCTTAACCTTTCCTCCATCCTGAATTTGTGACCACACACAAAATACATTACAGGAGTTTATCCTTTTACCTGCACCTGCCACATCTGGTTCTTGCAACACACACAAACCCGCCCCCACCTTCAAGAGTCTGATGATGACAATTGTGTTAATTAGCATTTTGTCCGCAACATGCTGGGTTCTATAATGACAGGTTGCTTGCCTCTAACTGCTCTTCTTCTTCATGGTCCCCTGTAAATACACACAAATGGGTTTACTATACATACACACAGTAAACCCATTTGTGTGGATGGATTCACAGAGACTATGGAGAAAAACTTGATAAAGCCTAGGGGCAGTATTATATTTAACAAGGATGTAGCCATAGCAATCCCACTTCTCTCCTGCCCCATAGAAGCACTTAGTGCCCTCTCTGTGCAGTTCACAAGTTCATTAACATTTTGCCCCCAACATGCTGGGGACTCATTTTACCGATCTTGGAAGGATGGAAGTCTGAGTCAACTTTTCTTCCTTGTCAAGATCGAACTCACAACCTTTTGGTTGCAGTACAGCTGTTTAACCCCTGCGCCCCCAGGGCTCTTTCTTGATACAGTGGAATCTCGGTTAACAAACGGCTCAGTTAACATAAAAACCGCATAACAAAAAGAAATCCATAGAAAATAGTGGCTCGGCTTACAGAACCCCCCTCCCCGGAATGGATTAATTGGTTTTCAGTGCATTCCTATGGGAAACTGTGTTTTGGTTAAAGTATTTTGGTTTTCAGTGCATTCCTGTGGGAAATTTCATTCAATGCATTCCTGTGGGAAATTCGGTTCAAGTAATTTTCACTGTAAGAAACGTCCCAGAGAAGGTATTAATTACGTTAATTGAGGTTCCACTGTACAGGAATACTCAGAAGTGGTTTCCCCATCTTCTTTTTCTTCTCCCAGGAGGCAAAGTGGGGGATCAAACTCGCTATCCCTGGGCTCCATTGCCAGATACCTAACTCCCTCTTTTCCCTTTGCAGCACAAGAAGCTGGTGGAAGGGAACCTTTACGAAGAAGTCTCCTTGGCCAGTTACTCCGAGAACGACATCAGCAATTCCATCAAGAACGGCATCCTTTACCTGGAAGATCCAATCGACCACGTGAGTCTCTCTTTTCACATCTTTAAAGCATCTACACCTTAGGTGGATACTCCGAGTGGGGAGACTCCCCAGAAGTGTAGTTTTGCCCTTTGGTTTAGGAATGAACTCTAGGAGATAAGCTAAGCTTGGAGTGCCGAAAGAGCAAGGAAATGAACCCCTTACTAACTCTGTACACCCCTGATGTTGTTGGAGAGACTGGGTTGAAGTGAAGGGTTGGGGATCTAGGGTAGTTACTCTCCATAGACTCCTAGTGCATGAGTAGGATTGCAGAACCATAGGATGGGGGATGTGGTGCAGATTTTGTCTGTCGACGTTTAGGGGACATGACTGTCTAAACTACCGTTCTCTGGCTGTATTCCTGGTTCAGGGCTACCTGCCTGCTTTTACCCGTGGGTGTTCAATGCCCTGGGCGAGGGAGGAAACTGGAGTGGATGAGGTGGAAAGAGAGGGACAGTAAGATTGTATATAGGCTGAATCTCAATCTGGCCAGGTTATCCTGCTAAGGTCATGAGTAGACCCTACTGGTCCCCAAGCGGATTAAATGGTCCCATTGGAATCCCTCTTGATGGAGGGCAGCTGCTTCATCCATCCTGGCCTGAGGCGGATAATCAGGACTTGGCATGCCAAAAGGGCTCCAGACCAGAAAGTGACTCGCGGAACTGGATCCGTGGTACTCTGGGTGTCACACTGCGTTGTGGAAGGCAAATGGAAGGCCACGGCATTATATGGTTCCCAGGATACTCCTCATGGCTGACCGCCATGAGGCTAGCCAATATTGTTTCTTTTGTTCATGGGTCCAAAATGTAGCTGAGTAGGTTTTCTCTCCAAGGCAAGCCCTAATCCATGAGGATTCTTTACCGTCTCTGAAGACGGGGAGGAAAAGAAGCCAGAATAGCACCTTTCAGATTTTTTTTTTTTGGGGGGGGGGGAAGTTTCATAAAATGCTTCTTGTCCTTTTCAACCTGACCTGGTTCACTGGGCAAAAATCCCACTTAAACTCAGCTGTGGAAATTGTAGCTTAGTAGCTAAGACACCAAACTTGATGGCTAGAAGGTCAGCAGTTCAAGACCTGAGTGCTCCAGGACAGAGTGAGTGCCTGTCTCTGTCCCATGTATTCAGAATTGGATATGGCACTTGAAGAAGAAGAAGAAAAAGAGGGTGAATGCCTGGCCAGAAGCCCTGCAACCTCCTCAGAATGGCAACAGGAAAAAGACGAGGAGGGGGAATCTGCCTGCCTGTTTTCAGATGATGCCACCTGCAAGCTGAGATGCTCTTTTGCAGTGGAATTCTGTCATTCTAGGGCTTTGGATTTTTCCTTGTCTCCCAGGAAAACCTCTGGGCTACTGACCCTCTCTTTTCCCCTCTTTTGACAGACGTGGAGCCCCCATTATTTTGTTCTGACCAGTAACAAGATCTACTACTCCGAGGAGACCTCCCGATATCAGTCGAATGAGGATGAGGAAGAGACAGAACAGAAAGAGGTTGACTTTTGCCCAAGGGGGAGGGGTTGCAGGGGGAGGGGGGAGAGGAACTAAACCCTGAAAGGAAGGGGGGAGGCAGAGATTTTGTCATTTCAAATTATGTTTTTTAATACAAATAAAAGCATGGAGGAGGGCTTGATATCAGAGCTACATAGATGTCGGAGTGCGGAAGGGGTTTAAATGAGACTTGGAAGTGATGGGAAGGGTCCCTCTGTTTCCAGGGAAGAACCAACATTATAAGAAATTATATTTTTGTGTCTTCATGTTCACTTTTATCATCTGCTCTTCTTCCATGGGGGATGGCATGAAATCTCCTGGCAGTTCTTGCACATCACTCCTTTAGGACCAAAAAGCTACAGGAAACTGTAGTGGCCTCATTTGTTTCTCGGCCCATCTTCTCTCCCTCTGATATTTTAATTCACTCCATCCTCTCTTCTGTGTTCCTTCACCTTTTCCTGATGGGATTCTAGGAGTTCAACAACAACGAGTTGCACTTCAGTGAGAAATGGTTCCACGGCAAACTGGGCGGGGGTCGTGATGGGCGCCAGATTGCCGAGAAATTGCTGCACGAGTACTGCACGGAGACGGGTGGCAAGGATGGCACTTTCTTGGTGCGGGAGAGCGAGACCTTCGTGGGTGACTACACCCTCTCCTTCTGGTAGGCAGAAACAGGCTGAGACACCTCAGCAGGGCTGGGAGATACGGCTGAGGGCTGGGAATGCCGTGGTTCCTTGTTAGGTCACATGACCTTGCAAGTGGGCTTATGGAACGCCTGGGCTGCCCAGTACAGCAACAAACGACCCAAAGCTAAAGGGACGACAGTGGCTTTGTGGTTAAGATGCTGAACTTTGATGACTGGAAGGTCAGCAGCTCAAGACCCGAGTGCTGCACAAGAGACTGAGCTCCCGTCTCTGTCCCAGCTCCTGCCAACCTAGCAGTTTGAAAGCAAGACATTGCAAGTAGATAAACAGGTACCACTTCGATCAAAAGGTAACAACATTCCGTGCATTCCAGTGCCTGGTCTGCCTGCCACATGTCCATGGAAACATCTGCAGACGTAGACAGTACTGGCTCCTTGGCTGTAAACGGAGATGAGCACTGAACCCTAGAGTTCGATACAACTGGGTTTCGACCTTGACCGCTACCTAAGCCACTCTTTATGGAGAGATGTTGACCTTGAAGACCACAAGATCTTCATTTCCAACCTTTCTCAGATCGCCCCGTTGAGCCCCTACTTGGGCAGAGGGTTCCCAATAACACCAGTCCACCCATTGGTGATCTCAGGAAAGCAAAGCAAATAGCATGGACACTTCTGTCCCACCCCATATAAGCGCTTAGGGCACTCTTTGGAGGAGTCACAAGTTATTTGTTTGTTTGTTGAGATTTATATTGCTGCCCACTCACTCAGTTAATTAGCATATTTTGGCCCCCAACACGCTGGGTACATCCATTGTGACACACGACATATTGAATTATGAAGATTCATATTCATATTAGACGCAGCCATGTAATTTGTTATCAAGTGTGCACATTACTCGTGTGTTGTGTCTGTACCCCAGTTTACTGTTTTACCCATTTTATGGCAGCGTTTGTAGCCGGGGGGGGGGGGGCACCAGTCCAGCCTGCTCAGCTGTCTGAGGGGGTTTGGTCCGGCCTGTGGCACAAATAGGTTGAGAATCTCTGCCATAGCTTTTCGAAAGCAAGAAATTGCAAGTAGATAAATAGGGGCTGCTTTGGTGGGAAAGGTAACAGCGTTCTGTGCACTCCAGCATTAGTCATGCCTGCCACATGACCACGGGAACGTCTGCACACATAGGCAGTGTGAGTTCTTTGGCTGTAAACAGAGATGAGCACCGTCCCCTAGAGCCGGCTTTTGAGCAAGGTAGACCTTGATTTTACCTACCTAGCACAGAGGCATGTTCTCAGGTCCGCACAGAGATGTTGTCCTGCTTCCAGAGGCTTCCCCAGCGATGGGCGCAGCCACCACTCGCCTGTCTCCTGACCGAGTGGTCAAGCGACCCGGTGGCCACTCACTCTGCCAGTCTCCAAACAGTCCTTGCCTTCCCTTTGCAGGCGCTCTGGCCGCGTCCAGCACTGTCGCATCCATTCCCGGCAAGATGCCGGCGCCACCCGGTTCTACCTGACGGACAACCTGGTCTTTGACAGCCTCTACAACCTCATCTGCCACTACCGGGAAGTTCCGCTCCGCTGCAATGAGTTCGAGATGCGCCTGACAGACCCGGTGCCCCAACCCAACGCCCACGAGAGCAAGGAGTGAGCAGGCTTCCCCCACACACACACCCCACTTTCCCATTCCCCAAATTCCTCTTCTCGTCCCCTGGAAAGGCAGAGAAAACTCCTGTCTTGAGCAGGACTTGGTCTTCCAGTCTGATGGAGGAAGTAGAAGCAGGTGGAAAGCGCGGTGGGGGGGGATGCAGGGGGCCGGGGGTGGGGCTGGCATTCATTCTTCAAGGCACCTCCTGCCTGTTGCAGGCATGTTGAGCTTCCCTCAGGCAAAAACCCCTGTAGCACTTGGAAGACTAACGGATATTGTTTCATGTTCGCTTTCATCGAGTCAGTCCACGAAGTTAATCTTTCAAGTGCTCCTGGGTTTTTGTTTCGTTTCGTTTATCCTCTGAGACGCTTGAATCACAGACTAACGTATCTACTATTCCCAAAAAATTCCACCAGGCAGGAACCTTTCCGGGTAGCATCAAAATTTTCCCCACGGAAGAGGTGAGAACTTTCAGGAAGCATTTGTGTCAAGCTGGGCTTCACGCTTCTCATCCTAGATGCCTGGAAAGCCATTTCCCCCTAAACTCTTGCTTCAGAAGAGGTTGGGTTTGTAAACAACATCCCTCCGTTTTGTCATGAACGGGGGCCCGCCTTTCGGGGGGGGGGGTTACGGGTCCCAACTCACCCCCAACGGGTCACGGGATACATAGCAGTTTAATGAGCAGTCCTTACTGTCCAAGCCTTGGCCCTGATGAGCGAGCGCACTTCCAGATAAATGTGGCTATTCACCCCGGTTATCTACAGTCCGGGCCAAAAGTCTTTGAACATCCAGCAAAACTTACCCTTCCTTGGTCCCCCACACCATGTATCTCTGAATAATCATCTGACCATATCAGGTTGAAATGTGGTTAAAATAGATTAGATAAAATATTGGTTACATACAACAGAGTAAAATTAGGTTAAAAGTAAAATGATGCAATAGCAATAAAATAAGATAACAATAATAGCAATTACAGTTGTACCTCGCTTAAAGAGCATAATGCATTCCACAGGATTGCTCTTTAAGCGAGTTTGCTCTTTAAGCGAAACACCATTATAAGTGACCAATTGTGGGGGGATTGCGAACCCCGATTTATTTGTTAAGCGAGTTTTTGGTTGGTTTTATTTGTTAAGCGAAGCGAACATTAAGAGAAAATTCTGCTCTTTAAGCGAGTTACTCTTTAAGCGAGGCGCTCTTTATGCGAGGTATGACTGTACCTTGATCTACCTGCCCCATAGAACTTAGTGCACTCTCTGGGTGGTTCACATATTAATTAGCATATTTTGCCTCCAACATGCTGGGGACTGATTTAACAGGCCTAGGAAGGGTGGAAGAGGCTGAGTTGACCTTGAGCCCCATCAGAATCAAACTCACAACATCAGTAATTTTGGCTCATATCAGATCCAAATGTCACATTGAGGTTTGCTGCAGTACCATCGTTTTAACCACTGGAGCTCTTATAAAATTTACTCAATAAAATGGTCCATAAAATTCATCACCTCTATCTACTCAATAAAGCATCTTCTCCTTTGAAGAGCCCCAACTATAAAACTGATGGTTCTAATTTTTACATATTTATTTGTGCCCTGAAGGAAGGACGTTGATCTTTTACTAGACTAGTATGTGTAGTATAAGGGGACTGCAGTAGCTTGATGACCAGAAGGTTGACAGGTTAGCAGTTCAAGACCCAAGTGCTGTGCGACAGAGTGAACTCCTATTATCTGTCGCAGCTCCTGCCAACCTAGCCGGGCGAAAGCAAGAAAATGCAAGTAAATAAATAGGTACCTCTTTGCCGGGAAAGGTAACAGTGTTCCATGTGCCTAGTCATGCCTGCCACATGGCCACAGAAACGTCTGCAGATGCAGACAGTGCTGGCTCTTCTGCTGTAAACAGAGAGGAGCACTGAACCCTAGAGTGAGATATGACTGGTTTTTGAGCAAGGGAGACCTTGACCTTTTACTATGTGTTGTAACTGTTGTAGAGCTTGAAGGACCTTCCTCTCCAGGCCCCCTGAGCACCTCGGCAGGAATGAACCTATCAGGGGTGAGTCTGACTCCTCACTACATTGTCTCTGCCCACCTAGGTGGTACCATGCCAACCTGAGCCGGCTGCAGGCTGAGCACATGCTCATGCGAGTGCCCCGCGACGGGGCCTTCCTGGTGCGCAAGCGCAACGAGCCCAACTCCTTTGCCATCTCCTTCCGGTGAGTTAAAGGGAGAGAACTTTGCTGGGACTCCCTCCTAAACAACGGAGCCTCCTGTTCCCATCCTGCCGTGTCTGGGGGTGATGGTGGGGCACCCTGAGAAGAGACGAGGGGGAAACGGACCCAAGAAAGACCAGAGTGAACCATCAGCCAAACTCCCTGCCTTCCCGGTAGCAGTCACGGAGGCTTCGTTGCATCCGTTCATGTCTCCCACATGTGTAGATGCACTGAGTGTCTTCATCTCATGGCTCTGAAAGAAGACATTCAAAAAGGAATGTCAGAAGGTAGAAGTGTCGGCTTGGATGATGCTTTGTCGCATCCACTTGTGTTTCCCACGTGCTGAGATGCACATAGAAGTGTCGGTTTGGACTTGCCCTCTTCACTCTCCCCCTATCAGAGGGTCATTTCGAGTCTAAATGACGTACGGCCGTGTCAGACACCGGCCGTCTCAATTCAAGGGCCCCTCCCTTCCAGTTCCTGGGACACCTTGTCCCATTCCGGAAACTGTTTAGCCCTTACCTTCCAGCTGAGAGAGCTTGTCTGCTTTAAAGAGAACTCTTACTATGCTCAGGCAATAGACCAAAACATGGGAGGTCTGAGTAGCAAGGCTCTGTGTGTGCTGATCGTGTGCTGATAATGAAAGAAACTATCTTCAGAGAAAAACAGCTGTTTTATTGGTCAGGTTATTAAAGCATAGTCCATGGAGAAACGTAGATAAAAAGGTCAATAACATAAGATAAGTCCAGTAACAGTCCACATTAGTTAATCATGATGAAAAAGAAAAAGAATAGTACCACAGGCCAAGATCTTAACACCTAGACATCCAAAAACGAATTCCCTCTCCCCTCTCCAAGATGGAGATTCTCCAGTCAGGTGGGGTACCTATCTCGTGACACGTAGTCTGGTGAGACAGAGAGGAAAGGATTTTTGAGGCCTAGTTTAAACTACAACCTCTCCAAGCTTTGAGAACGTTAGGAAGGATGTCATTTTACTTCCACTTCGTGGAGCAACCAGGGCTTCATGGGCCAAACAAATTGGCGTTGGGGGCCAGATCCAGCCCCTGGGGCATAGTGACCAGCCCCAGAACCACACGACTGGTTTGCAGCCCAAAAAAATTGGGCACCCCTGATTTAGACAGACAGGAACTGCTGTAGTTTAGTGGTTAAGACACTGAGCTTGATGACTGGAAGGTCAACAGATCAGCAGTTCGAGACCTGAGTGCTGCATGATGGAGTGAGCGCCTGTCATCTGTCCCACCTCCTGACAACCTAACAGTTCAAAAGCAAGGCTTTGCAAGTAGATAAATAGGGACCACTTTGGCGGGAAGGTAAACAGCATTCTGTGCACTTTGGTGTCTTATCATGCCTGCCACATGACCACATAAATGTCTGCAGAAGCAGACAGCACTGGCTCTTCAGCTATGAAACAGATGGCGGGAAAGATAACAGTGTTCTGTGTGCTCTGGCAATGAGTCATGCCTGCCATATGTCCATGGAAGCGTCTGCAGACACAAAGAGCACTGGCTCTTGGGCTATAAATAGAGGTGAGCACCGGGCACTAGAGTTAGACACGATTGGCTTTTGAGCAAGGTGACCTTGACCTTAGACAACTGATGCCAACAGCAGGTGGAGATGGGGCTCTTTTGGGAAACTGCTGGCGATGTTCCCACTGGGCTCCTGCCCTGGAGGCAGAGGCGTTTGGAGGCAGCTGAGCGGCAGCCCTTGAGCTTCAGTTTTTGCTTGGCGCAAATTGCCCTTTCCATCGCTCACTGTCTTGGGCTGCAGGGCCGAGGGCAAGATCAAGCACTGCCGGATCCAGCAGGAAGGGCGGCTCTTCATGCTGGGCAGCTCAGCGGAATTTGAAAGCCTCCTCGACCTGGTCAGCTACTACGAGAAGCACCCACTCTACCGGAAGATGAAGCTCCGCTACCCCATCAACGAGGAGACGCTGGAGAAGATGGGCACGGCGGTAAGGAGTGTTTTTGCAGGATTCCCAGGGGAAGGTCAAAGCGGGACAGAGCTTTGGCAGGGAGGGCAGAGGAGTCTGGAGTGGTGGCTTTGGGAGGGGCAACAGTGCCCAGAATCCCCACACCCAATAGGGCCACTTGGGTTCTGTAGTGCAAAATATCAGCCTTGTCAAGCTCTGGCAGAATAGCAAGAGTCAAGCCAACCAAAGGCCAGACTCCAGGGTCTTGTTGTGTTTTCCCCAGGGAAAAGGTTGTTTGGGCCTTGTGTCCTGCTTGTTTTCTGCTTAATTGCCTTCATCTAAAGCCCTGGGACAGCAGTGGCTTAGTGGTTAAGATGTCGAACTTGATGACTAAAAGGTTGGCAGGTCAGCAGTTCAAGACCCAATGACTGCAACAGAGTGAATTCCCATTATCTGTCCCAGCTCCTTCCAACCTCGCTGTTTGACAGCAAAAAAATGCAAGTAGATAAATAGGTACCACTTTGGTGGGAAAGGTAACAGTGTTGCATGTGCTCTAGCCTTCCACATGACCACAGAAGAGGTCTGCAGATGCAGACAGCAGTGGTTCTTGGGCTGCAAACGGTAATGAGCCCTAGAGTCAGATAACACTGGCTTTTGAGTGAGGGAGATGTTGACCTTTCCCTAAAACCCTGGAACACTCCTGGTAAAACAAATGGACAAAGAGTTGCTGGGGTTTTTGTTTGATGCAATAACACTGGCATCGTTTTGGCCCCAAATCAAGATTTATTTATTTATTTATTTATTTATTTATTTATTTGAGTCTTCAGGAGGTTTGAGGTTAGTGGCCTCTGCAGATTTTAGCACAATGGGTTGTAATGTTGTAAATTCCTGGCCTATCACTATGTGTTCTGACTTGGTAGTTCTCATAGGGTCACCTTCATGGATGATTTTGCCTAAAACTTACACCCACGGGCGGGCAGGCTGGGTCTTACGTTGGAGTAAACCAGTTTGAGGTGTGGTTGTTTATGGGCTTTCCTTCTCTTGCAGGAATTGGACTACGGGGCATTGTATGAGGTACGGACCCCTCATTTCTACGTGGAAGCCAACAAGATGCCAGTGGCCAGGGTAAGCAAGAGAAGGCATGCACCGTGACCTCCGTTTAACTGCTGCGCTGATGTCCCTGCTTTTCCATTACTCAGTTTTAAAATAATTAAGAAAACACAGACAGTGGCACAAGTTAAAATCACCAAAACACAAAGAAGGATTTGCTGTATTTGCCTGGAGAAACAGCCATGAGACAAACTTCTCCTGCACTTGCAATGGTTTTGACCAGAATATCACACACTTTTGTTCTGGTCATAAATCATATTTTGATTGAAAAGAGACATACAGTCAAACCTCGCATAACAAGCGTTTCTCTTAGCGAAAAACTCGCATAACGAGCAAGTTTTTCACTAAGCGGTCTGACTCGCATAACAAATTTTTCGCTATGCGAGTCGGACTTTTCCCTATGGAAAAACTCGCATAACGAGCATTTCTATGGGGAAAACTTGCATAGTGAATTTTTCGCGTAGCAAGCAACCTCGCAGAACGAATTAAATTCGTTATGCAAGGTATGACTGTACCGGTATTTATATTTATTTAATGCTTGTTAAACTTGTTTTTTTATTTATTTATTGTTATTTATTTATTTAGATTTATATACCGCCCAATCAATAGACTCTGGGCGGTGTACACAGTCCAGCGAACACCTCATTATATTAGCAAAAGTCTCTTCATGCAGTGATAGATGTAGCTTTATAAACTTTATCTAAAATTTGGGTGTTCAAATTGTAAACATTCAACACGTGACTGCTTGACAATGGATTTAGAAATTATGAGTACAATGGTAACTGCATTTCCCAATTCTTTCTATTTTTCCATCCACTGAACATCCAGACCCAGTTTGCCTCTTCTTCTTCTTCCTAAAGCAGGGGTTCCCAACCTTCTCAAACTGGGGGCCGGGTCACGCTTCTCAGGCAGCTTCAAGGGCCGGGTGGCCATTTTGCCCTGCCTGCACAATGGGGGTGACCTAGAGAGTGCACTAAGCATTATAGAGTGGTGTAGAAGTAGGATTGCTTTGCTTTTATTCATTATATTTAATATTTATATACTGGGATAGTCTCCCACTCTTCCCGTGCACCGACCGTGGGTTGGCATTTCATTTCATCTCAACAGATTTATTTTTTATACAAGCCTGGTAATGATATGTCAATTTTTTTACAGTGTACAGTGAAGGCCCTGTATGACTACAAAGCCCAGCGAGAAGATGAGCTTTCCTTTTGTAAACAAGCCATTATCCACAACGTTGACAAACAAGATGGAGGATGGTGAGTCTTGTTGAACTTTAGCAAAAGCTTCTCAGGAGTCCATATGAGACCACCGAGTCCAACCCCATCTGCTCAGTGCAGGAATCCAAATCAAAGCAGGTCTGAGAAATGGTTGTCCAACCACCTGGTGAATGGAGGCAAGAGGAGAAGTTTATTTGTTTAGGGCTACCAGTCAATTTCCTCTCACTGGTTTTGTTCTTTTCCTAATACATAATAGAGAGAGAGAAACTGGCATTTAGTCACCTTCAAGGTTTATTTATTTATTTATTGTTCAGACTTGTATGCCGCCCTACTCACAAAGCGACTCAGGGCAGCTGACATGGTATCATAGCATAATGTCAAATAATTCCTCAGTTAATTTGTCAGTTAAATCTTTGCAGTTGTGAACAGGAAGCAGTAAAAGAGGCAGAAGCTGTAATTAATTTAATTTAATTTAATTGTTCGATTTTTACGCCGCCCCACTCGCCAAGCGACTCTGGGCGGCTAACAACGATACAAAAAGAATACAAAATATACAGTTACAATTAAATTATAATGCACAAAACATTTCAGAACGTTTCAAAAGGAAAAAAAATTACAATTACAATAACAAAATATCAGAACATCATAATTCAAAAACACTTCACAGAAAGAAGCTACTAATTCACATTGTAGGAGTCCCTTTGCTGAACAAGACATGTTTTGGAGTAAATGATAGAAAAGAACTTTGGTAGTAAGAATAAGTGTTGCTGCATAATGCAGTACAGTCTACAGTCAACCCTTAATATCCAGATGTATTACAAGGAGTGGTCTTTAATTCCTCTGGATGGCACCACTTTGGGGAAGAGTTGCCTAGAGTTAAAATAGGTGCTGTACAGAGTTACAATATTTGTGATTCTGTCACAAGATTGCAAGAAGGCAGTGTTTTGTTAGTAAAAATATATATTAATTAATACACACACACAAAGTGGTACCTCGCTTAAAGAGCATAATGTGTTCCACAGGATTGCTCTTTAAGCGAGTTTGCGCTTTAAGTGAAACACCATTGTAAGTGACCCATGGGGGGGGGGGGGGATTGCGAACCCTGATTTATTTGTTAAGCAAGTTTTTTGGTCGGTTTTAGTTGTTAAGCGAAGGGAACATTCAGAGAAAATTCTGCTCTTTAAGCGAGGCACTCTTTAAGCGAGGCACTCTTTATGTGAGGTTTGACTGTGTGTGTGAGTGAGTGTGAGTGATGCATTAGCAGCCGGGAGTTTGAGGGTGACACACACACAGCTGAGGAATAGTTTCTGATCTGAAAACACGCCGTGAACAACAGTAACTTTAGTTTGAATTGGTAAATCATGATTGCCACAAACTGAGACGGATTGGAAGGAGGAAGAGGCAGATGGACACCTGCAGGGTCTCCAGCCTCTCCAGGATTGTTCTCAACCTGCTCATCTGGGTCCAAAGCAAGAAGGGAGTCTTTCAGGGTCTCTAGCCAAGCTACATGGATCGGCAGGAAGGTGCCTCTAGCTTACCTAATCAGCCATGTCATGTGTGCAAAATCTCTCTGTGTGGTGGTAGATGAGACACGTTCTTTTGTAACAGCTCCTTTCCTGTTCTCCCCTCCCGGCTGTTCCCCTGCCATTGCGTGCAGTCTTGGCACCCCGAATTCTCCCCAAGTCAGTCTGCTTGCCTTGTTCCTGTTACCCTTTTCAGGTGGCGAGGAGACTATGGGGGCAAGAAGCAGCTCTGGTTCCCAGCCAACTATGTGGAGGAGATCATGAACACCTCTGGGCCAGAACAGGATGAAGCAGTGAGTTCAAGTCTCCCTCTGTTTTCCTCAATGGGGAAACATCCTTTCCCAGTCAGCAGGACTTTCTAAATGCATTAATTGCTCAACAGGCATATCAAACTTTAATTTAATTTAATTTAATTTTCGCACTTGTATGCCACCCAATCAGGAAACCCGACTCAGAGCTGCTCATATGATAATTAAACAATATTCACAGTAATTACAGAATAATACAATATACAAAATTAAATATTATAATGATAAAGTCACATTCTACTTATTTAATACCTGCTTATATAATTCCAGTCAGCACAGCCTTCTAAGTGCATTAATCATTTAACAAGCAAATTCTACTTGACACCTGTTTATATTGTTCTGATTGGCACGACCTTCTAAATGCATTAATTGCTCAACAAGCACATTCTACTTATTTAATACCTGTTTATAGGATTCTGGTCAGCATGACTTTCTAAATACATTAATTGCTCAATAAGCACATTCTACTTATTTAATACCTATTCATATGATTTTAACCATTTCAGAGTTTGGAGTGGGAAAATGGGACTATAGCTCTCCTCGCAATCACAATCATCTTCTGCAATAGCCCATCATCCTTAGTGAGCGATACATTTGGCTTATCTCAGCTCCCCAACGTAGATCCCCTTTGTAAGCACACCCTTGGGTGGAAGGTACATCTGCCTAGTGCCATTTCTCTCAGCTGGACAAAGTCCAAATATTCTAGCCAAGTACCTGGGAGGCAATTGCCAGTTGAGTGTGGGGAACCTCTTGCACAATCAGCCCCATTAGTATGGTTGTTGTATCCCTACGTAGGATGGTGGCTGAGAACTTTGGGGAGCAGGTGGTCTGAGTAGGAAGAGTGCCCAGCTGTTCAGTTTGACTATAAACTAGTGCAAGCGGTCTCTTTGCTAGCTGACTCAAGTGGCTAAGATACTGACTGGAAAGAGGCAGGTCAGCAGTTTGATACACAAATACTGAGGGATGGAATGAGCTCCTGTCTCTGTCCCAGCTCCTGCCAACCTAGCAGTTTGAAAGCAAGAAATTGCAAGTAGATAAATAGGACCACTTTGGTGGGAAGGTAAACAGCATTCTGTGCACTCTGGTGTCTTATCATGCCTGCCACATGACCACATAAATGTCTGCAGAAGCAGACAGCACTGGCTCTTCAGCTATGAAACAGATGAGCACTGAACCCTAGAGTTGGATACAACTGGCTTTCGAGCAAGAGTAACCTTGACCTTACCTATTTTAAGATCCTATCTTACAAGGCAAATGATCAGATTGGTTTCCCAAATGTTCCTCTAAAATCCACACTTAGAACATTGATTAGTTAAACTTGATTAATTAGCTGAAGTTTGAAACTCATGCGAGTGCAATATATTTTACTGTATATCCATTGATGATTGTGGAGTCATGAATCAATGGGTGTCATCGCCTCCTGTGGTTGTGGAAGACAGGAGAAAATGTCTGGGCACATAACAGAGTATGATCTGCTCCACCCTGACCCATTACAATGAATCCTTCCGCTCCCTCCCTTGTTTATTCTCTACTTAAAACATCTCTGCCCTTCCACGTTTTCCCTGTCTTTCTCTTTCAGTCCGTAGAGAACAGCCCTCTGGGCAACTTCTTGAAAGGGTTCATTGACGTCCCTTCCTGCCACATAGGTGAGTATCGGAAGGAACGGTCTGTGGCCCTCACAGGTGGGAAGGAATGACCAAGTGGCTCCAAACTATGTGGGGCCATAAACCTCACTGGCCTCACCAAAGCCTCCGAGCACACACTTGAGACTGCCCTGATGGCGAACCTTGGCACTCCAGTTGTGTTCCTGGACTTCAGTTCCCCGAAGTCCAAGTCAGCACTCCTCCTGCTGATCAGGGCTTCCGGGAGAGTAGACCCTACTGCCAGTGACTCAATGCTGAACGTCAGGCGGCAGTTAACTAACCTGACCATCCTGAGGACTAAAGGCCTTGGGTGGAGAAAGGTGATGGTCCCTAAGTGGATTAAATTGTACTTGAATCCATCTTGATGTAGGGCAGCAACTTCATCCATCCTGGCCTCCTGGGGCTGAGGAGGATATTTGTGTACCAAAAGGGCTCAGAACCAGAAAGTGACTCATGGAACTGGACCAGGAGTACTACGGCTGTCCTGCTGTGATGCAGAAAGCAAATGGAGGGCCACGGCATTCTGTGGTTCCCAGGACAATCTTCATGACTGATTGCCATGAGAATCACCGATATCGGAAGAAAAATTGTTTCTTTTTGTTCATGGGTCCAAAATGCCCGTGAGTAGGGTTTCTCTCTGAAGACGAGGCAGAAAGGAAGCCGGAATAGCTGTACCTTCCAGATGTGGAGGGGGAAAGGGATGCTTCATACGGTGCTTCTTGTCCTTTTCAAGCTGACCTGCTTCACTAGCCAAAATTCCCACTTGAGCTCATCCGTGGAAATTGTGGCTTAGTGATTATTATTATTACAGTATAGTTTATTTATTTATTAAATTTCTATACCGCTCTCCTCGCCGAAGGCGACCCAGGGCGGTTCAACACATTATTAGTCATACTTATCAACCATACTTATTAAGACACCAAACTTGACCAAACTGGAAGGTCAGCAGTTCGAGACCTGGAGTGCTGCACAATGTTACTCCCGCCCCAGTTCCATCTCCTCCCAACCTAGTAGTTTGAAAGCAAGAAATTACAAGTAGATAAATAGGTACTGCCTTGGTGGGGACAGGTAACAGCATTCCGTGCGCTCCATTGTCTAGTTATGCCTGCCACATGACCATGGACATCGCTGTCTCTCCTTGGGAGCAGTTCACCAGGGCAGGCCAATTCCCTCCTTCCTTCCTTCCTTCCCTCCCTCTCCTCTTCCTTTCCCTGCCTGGGGCACAAGAGAGCAGGTCTAGCCCATCGCCCTGCCACGGAGGAGCAACCCTGCCTTGGGAGCCTTTCCCAGTAAAGCCCCCCCTCCTCTGGTGTCCTTGTAGTGATCGCCAAAGACGGGAGGAACTCCAAACCCTTTGTCTTCACCATCCATTCCCAGCAGATGACCACCCACCCGTCCCAGTCACTGGACATCGCCGCTGACACCTCGGAGGAGCTCAATGACTGGGTGGCCAAGATCCGAGAGGCCACACAGAATGCAGATGCCCGGGTAAGTCTCTCCCCACGAGAGTAAGTCTCTTTTCTGGCCCTTGGCAAGAGAGTTCCCAAAGTCTTGTGGTGATGTCACTCAAGAATGGGCCAAGGAGCAGAAAGGAGGCGTTCAGAAACTGAGACCGGATCCCTTTAAGATCTGGCAAGAGTCCAGAAGACATGAAGCCTTGGGCGTGAAAGAAGACTCCATCTGTCTTATGGCCATAAAGCTGAATGAATCAAGGGTTGGACAAGGATTGGCTTAGTGGTTGAGACACTGAAATGGATGACTGGAAGGTTGGTAGGTCCGCAGTTTGAGACCTGAGTGCAGCATGACAGAGCGAGCTCCTGTCTCTGTCCCAGCTCTTGCCATCCTAGCAGTGTGAAAGCAAGACACTGCAAGTAGATACGCAGGTACTGCTTTGGTGGGAAAGGTAACAGTGTACACTGTATGGATTCACGGAGCAGTGTTTCCCAACCATTGGTTTTGGGACTTCAATTCCCAGAAGCCTCAGTCAATTCCCCAAAGCACTGACCAGCCAGTGGACTGACTTAAGTGTGTGGGACTTGAAGTCCCTCGGTGGGGCCTGGGCCTACCCTAGATGCTCTCTGGATTCCTTCTGACCTTTGGCCTTGTCTCTCCTCCTGTGTAGATGCAGGAGGGGAAGATCATGGAGCGCAGGAAGAAGATTGCCTTGGAACTGTCCGAACTGGTCGTCTACTGCCGCCCGGTCCCTTTTGACGAGGAGAGTGAGTTCCCTCCATTGAGTGGCAGAGCAAACGGAAAGGGGAGGAGTGGGGTGTTGAGCACCTGGGACCCCTTAAAGGTGGGGGAGGCCCACAGGTCGGCCAGTGGGAAGAGTCCGTTAGAAGGCCATGAGCTACCCACAGCCTCATGACTAACAGCCAAGACAAAGAGTTCAAAGGAGCCCTCGTGGTTTCACATGGCTCAGAATCTGGTGGGCTTAAGCCAGGGTTCCTCAACCTTGGCCCTCCAGGTGTTCTTGGACTTCAGTTCCCAGAAGTCCAGGTTAGCATACCTGCTGATTGAGGCTTCTGGGAATTGAAGTCCAAGAACACCTGGGAGGCCAAGGTTGGGAAAACCTGGTGCTTACATAATGGCCAAAGAGGCCCAGGCTGTTCCTTCACTGGAGGTGTGAACATAAAGTATGGCTCTACATCACTGTAGGCTCTTTATCCATCTAAGGATTGTTACCCCACCGCACTCCCATAGGGTCCTTCCTGGCCCTGGAGATCATCAGAGGAGGCCCCTCTTCTCAGTCTCATCATCACCATCACTGGTAGGTTGGGTGGAGTCATGAGGGAAGGGTTTCTCTGTGCCTGCTGCCATGCTGCACAATGCCCACCTTCAGGCAGGCTCATGATGACCATGACGCGACCCTGGGTTTATCAGTTTACAAGTTTTGAAAGTTGCTACTGTGGCACTTGAAGAAAGAAAGCCTACAAATGATAATTGCTTGCTGACTCCATCCATCCAACCAACCAAACAACTTATCCATCCATCTGTCTGTCTATCCATCCATCTTGCCTATCCCAACATATCCTTCAATCTAGATTCATTCAGTCAAGAATCTAGTTACTCATAAGTAGGACCTTGGCCTACTAAAGTAGTTGGGATTCCTGCTTCTGAGCTGCCACCCTTTTAGCTAAGCAACCTTGGATATTAGATTAGTGTGGATAAGGTAGCACATAGTCAAGTTAACACTCCAGTCATCTTCTGGTATTTTAAAAGTATACTGTAATCAAAGTAAGTTACAGAATAAAGTTTTTCAAAAGTTCAGAAGCCACATCAAAGTAAAGAAAGCTTCTCTAATTGTGGAAGCCCAGAGGGCCCCCTTCCTAGCGTAAGCCCCTAGATGTTGTCTAAATTCACAGCTCACCCTCAGCATAAAGCACCAGATCAAAAGAGTGTCTTGGCCCCTACCTCTGGGTTTTATCTCCTCAAACATGTTCCACCCTCTTGCCATTCCCATAAAGGAATCTAGCCAATGATCATACAGTATCACATGTCTATCACAAATTAGGTTTCATTTTTTCCAGCCCATAAGGCTAGCATGTTTTTGAATATCAATCCTTCTAAGGAATGTGCCACAGGTCCTCCCCATGCTTGGAAATCTCCATCTTGGAACGAGGCTGAGCTCTGGGTACAGTCAGGACTATGACACAAGCAACATCTCCTCCTTCCACAGCATCTGCTGCCTGAGCTTACGTAGAAACATCAGATGTTGGAGAGGCACTCTCCCACCTACCTAACTCTGGCCAGCCTTTCTGGACAGAGAGATTCCGGTCCTCTGTGGCTCCATGGTCATTGTGGCCTGTTGTGAGAGTGAGTCCCATTGGAACGCTACTCTGGCAGTCATTTCCATCGCTGAGCAAAGAAGACTATGACCCTCCACTGCTCCTCTCTGCACCCCCATCTCCACGCCGTCCCCTTCAACCTCTTGGTCTCTTCTGCCTTCCAGAAATCGGCACAGAAAAAGCCTGTTACCGGGATATGTCGTCCTTCCCGGAGACCAAAGCCGAGAAGTACGCCAACCGCAGCAAGGGCAGGAAGTTCCTGCAGTACAACCGCCGGCAGCTGAGCCGTGTCTACCCCAAGGGACAGCGCCTCGACTCCTCCAACTACGATCCCCTGCCCATGTGGATCTGCGGCAGCCAACTGGTGGCCCTCAACTTCCAGACCCCCGGTAAACCCTCCCTCCGGGGGGGCACCTGTTGGCAGACCCCACCCCACCCTACTTCTCCTGCAGTTGTGCTTGGGGGACAGGAATCATCCAGCCTTTCTCTGTGGGGAGTGGTCTTGTGGGGACCCCGTTTGGCTGGGGCATTGTGTTGGTGACAGATAAAAATGTTAAGTTTTTATACACAGCAGTAAAGCAGGGCAGATTAATAAATTGCTATGAGTTTTGCAAGTTCTCCAAGCCTTATTAAACTCTCCACACGTGTCTAGAAATATAACCAAATACTTATTTTACTTACAGTTGCTTCAGATAGATAAGTAAACATGTGCTTTGCTTGGTAAAAAGGAGTTCTTTACAGTAAGTTTTCATCTTAGACAAAAATGCTTTGCTTGTAAGGCAAAATATCAATAATAGGAGAACAAAAAACAGCAGAATAGCAGGAGAAAAAGTAGAACAATGCTGAATAACAGACCCAAATAACAAGCAGCTTAATACAAGTCAGGTGACCCCAGAGGCAGGAAACTAGAAGATTTTTCTATTGGCGGTTAGAGATATAATTTACATTAACAGTATATTGCATAGTGAGGCTACAAGTGGCCCCAGGAAACACATGGAGAAGTAGAGCTTGGAAAGAGCAGGGAGGGACCTGCAGAGTGGTTGGGTCGGATTGGTTTCCTGCCTGCCCTAGTCTTGGTCTTCTCTGAGGTGAGCAGCAAAAGTTCCAGGCTTTTCCAGCATCCTTTTATCTTTCCTTGCTTCCAGACAAGCCCATGCAGTTGAATCAGTCCCTCTTCATGCTGGGCGGGCACAGCGGGTATGTGCTGCAGCCAGACATCATGCGAGACGACCTCTTTGACCCCTTCGACAAGAGCAGCCTGAAGCATGTGGAGCCCATCACGGTCCAGCTACAGGCACGTCAGCAGAGGCGGTGGAGGAAGGAGCATATTGCAGGGGGGGGGCAGTTCTTTTCCACATCTCCCCCTTTCTATCTGACCCCGTTTGGTTCTTTATCCCTGCAGATCCTGGGGGCCCGGCACCTCCCTAAGAACGGCCGCAGCATCGTCTGCCCCTTCGTGGAGGTGGAGGTCTGTGGCTCGGAGTTTGACAATAGCAAAAGCAAGACGGAGGTCGTAGGTGAGAGGGCTGCTCTCCTGACAGCCGCGGAAGGGACGGGTCATCTGGTTTCTCCTGCTTTTGCTAAGGCCAATGGATTTCTTTGAGATGCCAATCTTGGCATCCCCAGGTGTTCTTGAACTGCTGCTCCCAGCGGTGAAGGCTTCTAGGAGCTGTATTTCGAGGACATCTGGCGCCCCAAGGTTGGGAATCATTGCTCTTGGGAATGGTTGGCCAATTCAAAGTGCTTCTCCCACTGTAGCAGGCTGGATCCTGGATCCTGTGGCATCTACTAACTAATGGCCTTGGGTGGGAAAGTCCACAGGGAAGAGTGATGGTCCTCAGGTGGACTAAATCCCACTTGATAGAGGGCAGCAACTTCATCAATATGGGCCTGAGGCTAATGAGGAGGACTGTATGTGCCAAAAAGGGCTCAGGAACAGAAAGGGACTCTCGGAACTGGATCAGTGGTACGGGCGCCATGCTGCCATGCAGAAGGCAAATGGAAGGTAACTGCATTCTATTATTCCCTGGATAGTCTTCATGGAAGATTGCCATGAAGTGAGCCAATATTCAGAACTGGATATGGCACTTGAAGATCTGCTAACTAGAGTTTCCTTTTCCAGATGTTGTGTAAGCAATTTGTGTCCATGATGATAGAAATGACCCATTCCTTAAAGCACGAGTTCTCAACCTACAGCCTGCAGGCCGGCCCTGGCCCATGGCACCATTTCATGTGGCCCACATCGTTATCGCCACACCGGAAGCAGGTGCATTTACGACAGCCGTAAATGCACCTGTGGCTGCTGTAAATACGTTTTTTACAGACGCGGGTGCATTTTACAGCAACGTTTATCCAAACCACCCAGTCTGGCCTGCTCAGCTGTCTGGAGGGTGCGGTCCAGCCCGTGGCGTAATAAGGTTGGGAACCCCTGCCTTAAAGGGGGGGAACCCATTTATAAGCGAGTGAACAGCCATGAAGGATCTGGGGTAGGGTTGCATCTACCCCATAGTCAAGCTTTCTAGACACCTGTAGACTGGAGGAAGTGGTTGGAAGGGTCACAAGACACCTGGAATTGGAAGCACACCTTGTTTGAGCCGAGGATTTTGCTCCTGGGGCTCCCAGGCAAGAAGCACAGAACCACCATTCCCTTAATAGTTAATAATTAATAATTAAATAAATAATTTAATAATTAATAATTAATGTAACCTTAATAGATCTTTGCTCAGATTTTGATTTAGTCTTCAGTCTGTATTCATTGGCACATATGTGAAAGCTTGTACTTTTGATGTTGCTCCAGATGTCGACAACAATACTAGGAAGAGGGCCTTCTCAGTGGAGGCACCAGTGCTGTGGAATTTCCTCACAGTGGAGCTGCACTGGTACCATCTCTCCATATTTTTAAAAAGCAATTGAAAACTTCCCTTTTTAAAGAGGGCTTTGGCAATACCAACGGCTGATTTATTAAGCATTTTATTCTGCCCCACTGCTTCCAAAATAGGCTTTCTTATTAGGGTGTTTGGGTTTTGAGGGGTTTATATGAAAGTTTTAATATTTGTGTCAGTTTGTATTTTTTTTTTTTATGCTGTAAGCCGCCCTGAGTAGGAAAGTTTTTTTATAGAAGGGTGGGATATAAAATAAATAAATAAATAAATAAATTCCCGTTGCATACCAGGGCTTGCTGATGTGTAGCATTATTGGGGCTGGTGCCGAAGCTCACTTTGCAGCCCTTACTTTGACTGACCCAAGATGGTCTTGTGAACTTTAAACTTCAGCCCTAGCAGGACGGCTTTCTCCCTTTCAGGATGTGTCATGCCAGCCGGGTTTCAAGGACTGGGGTTCATTGCAGTGACATTGGGGCTGTTTCCATTTTCTCCTTCCCTCGCAGCTGACAACGGCCTCAATCCTGTCTGGCTGGTCAAGCAGTTTGTCTTTGACATCAACAACCCCGAGTTTGCCTTCCTGCGTTTTGTGGTCTACGAGGAGGACATGTTCAGTGATCCAAACTTCTTGGCTCAAGCCACTTTCCCCGTCAAGGGCCTCAAGACAGGTATGGGGCCGAATGACCCACCTCCTGACCCCTCTGGCCAGCTTCTGTCCACTCACCATGCTCTTAGTTCTATTATTCTTTTGGCCACCACTGCTGGGGTCCAGCCCTTTGGGAATGTTTTCTCTGTCTCTTCTTCCCATGGGTTATAAATGGTGACAAAACTATGCAGTCCCTAAAACAATGATGGTGAACCTCGGCGCTCCAGCTGTTCTTGGACTTCAATTCCCAGAAGCCAAGCCAGCACTCCTACTGATTAGGGCTTCTGGGAATTGAAGTCCAAGAACAGCTGGAGTGCCAAGGTTGGCCGTCACCGCCCTAGACCGTCAGGCCTCCATCAGTGTAGATGTGAAGCTAGGGCTGGCTTTATTACCACGTCCTTCACTTCACACTCCGTTCCTTTGAACATGGTTTGCCATTTCGCTGCCCGTCCACATCAGAAGGACTCCTTTGGTATTTTTGTTTTGCAGTGTTATGGTTTTCACCACCCAGAAACCTTTGCCATTGTCCACAGAGTTGTCCCATTTATGTGCAATATTTACTTCAGATTTTTTGTAAGCAAGTTTAAAGCATCTAGCTCAGATACAGATCCTAGGACAGTGATGGCAAACCTTGGCACTCCAGGTGTGCTTGAACTTCAATTCTCATAAGCCCTGATCAGCAGGAGTGCGCTCTCTCTCGCTCTCTCACTTGAGCCTGTTGGTCTTGTATTTAGGGACTCAGCCCCTCAGCCTCTTCAGGGTCTTCCAGGTGATGTAGGAGAGGTCGAGTTCCTTAGCCAGATCCTCCTCCTTTAATATTATTCCTTGCCCAGGGAGCTCCTTCTTCCTCCATCTTCTAATTTGGTTTTGCTCTTGTGTACCCTCAAGAATGTTTGTTCTTGCCATAAAACTATTCCTGGATCAGGGCCAGCAGGCTTGAGGCTCATACCATTCAGTCCATGTCCAAGAACACCTGGGGTGCCAAGGGTCGCCATTGCTGTCCTAGGGGAACTCTCTCTCTTTCTCCCTTTTGGGTCCTGTCTGTTTGCTCCTAACCTTTGCTTTTGGTTATTTAAGCAATTAAGAAATGTTGGTATTTTTTAACCACAATCATGCAACGTTGTATGTCATGCAACGGCCACCTTGTGCCAACTAATTTTTCTCACACTGGTTCAGACAAAAGGAACTACGGAATGAGTTCACCAAAAGGTGCCTTGATTTTGGCAGGTTCACATGTAACGAAAGGAACCTTCCTCTCTAGTAGGGCCCATTGTTCTTCTGACTTGCAGCTCCCTGGCTGGACAACCCCGGCCTCGGATTTGTGTAGAAAAGGCAGCCTTAGGCCAAATAACCACTCCAAGTTTCTTCAAGAAATATATTGAAAGCATTGTAACATACAAGATGCAGTCCATCAAAGGATCAGCAAGCATTTCAAAGCAGAAATAAGCAAGCTAAAGGTTCCAGGGAAAGCCCATGGGCCCCCTTCCTCCCACAAGGCTCACATTTTGCAGAATGGCTGCATAGCATTCCAGAGAGAGGGAGAATGCCTGTGCGTGTGCGCGCATGTCTCTGGGTTACACCTCTGGCCCTCCCCCTTAGGGATTCCAACCAATGATCTTACAGCAAGACACGTCTATCACAAATTAGTTTACTTTTCACTAAAACCATGAGGGAAGGATGTTTACATTTTTCCTCTCTCCCCCAGATCTAGAATCGCCATTTTGAGTTTACTAAAACACATTTAGATGGGTAAAAAGCACCGTTTGTTAAATGGGGCTTATTTTGTTCTGTGGCCTAGACACAGAAGAAGAAGTGCTGCAATTAAGAATTTGTAAAAGGACTCACTGTCCCATGACTGTTAGGTTTGCTCTGAAACCTTTGGAAAGGGGACTCTGGCCAAAGCTTTTGAAACATCCCAAGTGCCCCAAAGTTCATTTGCCAAGGAAAGCCAAACAGGAAAATCTCCAAAGCAAGTAAACTCGATTTGCTTTATTCAGTCCAATAATAATTTATTAAATCACCTTTGAGCTGCAACTTACTATGGTCTGTGCTGGCAGGTTACAGGTCGGTGCCCTTGAAGAATAGCTACAGTGAGGACCTTGAACTTGCTTCTCTGCTGATACACATTGAAATTGTAAATGCCAAGGTAAGCCCGTGATGTCTCTGGCATAGCCTTGGAGTGGTCAGGTAGGAGAAGTCCCCACGAAAAAAATTCAGGAACTAGTAAAACTCTGGATGCTTCTCTTGTAACTGGACAGAAAAAGGTCAAAGGGCAGCATATATAAAAATAGGGCGTTTCTTGGGTTTTTAGAAATAAGTATGTTGCATTTTTCCTACACACACACACACCCCTAAACAAAGCAAAGTTCTAGATCAGGGGTGCTCAAAATTTTCGGGTTGCGGGCCAGTCATGTGGTTCAGTGGGGGCCGGTCATGTGATTCCTCCCACCAGAAGCAGAAGTAAAACACGCCTTGTAATCTGTTTTGCAACAGGATGAGATAGATTTTTAGGCTGCCATTTTCTCTGCTTAAATCAGTGGTGTCTAAACTACGGCCCATGGGCCGGATCCAGTCCCCGGTGGCAATTCATCCGACCTGCACAGCTCTCGTCGCTCCTGGAAGCGGAAGTAAAACACGCCCGTATGGGCCATAGTTTGGGCACCCTTGTTCTGGATTGTTTGCATTGCCAGCGCAATGGATTCTGCTGTAACAGGGAAGATCCCTTCAGCCTTGCTGCGGCCTCCTTCAGCTGCCTCCTCCTCAACATGCCCCTGGTGGTCCTGTCTGCCGCCTTTGTGTTTTAGCCCAAATAGTGCTGCCTGTGGAACTTTTCAGTCGTGTATCAACCTGCTCCCCATCACCCTCCTGCCCAAGCAGCACACCTGCCGACGAAAGAAATGCAAGCACCGTTCATAGAATCAACCACTTGAGCTGGAAGGGACCTTTGGGGCCGTTGAGTCCAAACCATTCCTGCTCGTTGCAGGAATCCAAATCAAAGCCGACCTGACAGAGCATTGCTTTCCTCTCCTCTCTTGGAGACCTCCAGAGCGCTTACCACCTCTCAAAGCAGTTTGGTTCCATCGTTGTACTGCTCTAACCATTAAGAATCATAGAATAACTATGAAGAATAGAAGAGCCCTGGTGGTGCAGTGGTTGAACTGCTGTACTGCAGCCAGAAGGTTGTGAGTTCAATCCTGACCTGGACCAAGGTTGACTCAGCCTTCCAACCTTCCAAGGTTGATCAAATGAGTCCCCAGCATGTTAGGGGCAATATGCTAATTAACTTGTGAACTGCCCAGAGAATGCATTAAGTACTATATACCGTATTTGCTGGTGTATAAGACACATCGGAGTAGAAGACCCACCCGTTATTACCAAAATAGCCCACTAGAGGCCACTATATACAGTACAGGACACCCCCCATTTTCAGTGTATTTTAAAGGGGGGAGTTGGTCTTATACGCCAGCAAATACGGTAAGTCTAATTGCTGTAACTGAGCTTCCCTGGTGGCTTAGTGGTTAAGACGCTAGGCTTGGAGACTGGAAAGACAAGTTCGATTCCCAAGAGCTGCACAGTGGGGGACATGAAAGGAACCTCATTCAGGCATCCCCTGCAAAAATCCTTTCAACCCAGAGTAACCTCTGACATAGAAACGAACAAACTGAGGCCATTGGGCCAAAGCTCCTGCTCAATGCAGGAGTCCAAATCAAAGCAGTTCTGACAGATGCTTGTCCAACTCTCTCTTTCATGCTTCCAGTGTTGGTGCTTCCAGTGTTGGAGTGCAACACAGCAGTGGCTTAGTGGTTAAGATGCTGAGCTTGGAGGCTGGAAGGTTGGGTTTCAATACCCAAGTGCTGCACGACGGATCTTTGGAGCTTTCCCAGCAAAAATCCTTTCAATCCAGAGTAATCTCTGACACTAAATGTATTTACTCTGTGCTGGAGTGCTCACCACCTCTCAAGGCAGTGAGTTCTGTTGCCGTCCTGCTCCAGCCATTAAGAGGTCTTTCTTGACACTCCACCTGTACCTGGCTTCCTTTAGTTTGGGCCCATTCTTATGCTCTGGGATGGTGGAGTGTCCTTCCTCTTTAGGATCCTCTTCCAGGTATTTGAAGAGTGCTCTCAGTTTTCAGTGTTTCTCCCAGAAGTAGCCTGAGACATTGGAAGGCAGGCATGGCTTTCTCCTCTGGGCCCAGGGGAGAAGTCAAGGCTGGCAGGGAGAGTGGGGGTGGGGGGAGAGGGAGGTTGGCACATTCACCACTGTGGTGGTTTGCTTGGCAGGAAGAAGACGACGAGAACCTGTACTCCTCCATCCAGCAGCTGCGTGACCTGGCCAACGAGCTGTCCAGCCAGATGTCCAGCTTCGAGCACGGCAACAACTGTGACTCCCGCTACCAGCAGCGTCTGGATGAGCTCCGGGCAGCCCAAGAGCGGCTCATGGAGCTGACGGAAGTGCGCAATAGAAAGTGAGTGATCACCACCCATCTCTTTGCCAGCCTAGGAGGGAAATCCTGGCCCCTGGGATGGCTGGGCCAGTTCCCCTCTGGTCGCCTATGGGGCTTGTTGTTCTGCTCAGGAGTTCTTAATCCAGCCCTTCTGCTGTGGCTTTCTGCCTCTTTGCTCCACTCTCTCTACGGGGTGAGGCAGATGTCCAATCGGTTGAACCTGCCAAACTTAATCCGAGGCTGCTCTGCTGTGATTCTTCTCTCATGTCCAGGTCAAACTCTGGCCTGCCAACATGAAGCCACTTTCTTTGTCGTTGGCCAAACTTAAGTCCTCATCGGTGCAGGTTTCTGGCAGTCATCGGCAAACCAGTAAATGAGCCCCCCCATGGATTCTGTATCTAACCACATTCACACCATGTGTTGTTGTCCACTAGCAGCCCCCACTTGAGCCTGTTGGTCTTGCATTGAGGGACTCCAACCTCCAGCCTATTCAGGTTCCTTCAAGTGATGTAAGGGAGGTTGAGATCCTCAGCCATCTCCTCCTCCTCCTCCTCCTTTGATGTCGTTCCTTGTCCAGTGAGCTCCTTCCTCCATCTTCTAATTTGTTTTTGGTCTTGCATACCCTCAAGAATGTTTGCTCTTGCCATAAAGCTCTTTGTGGACCAGAGCTGATGGACTTGAGGCTCATCTCCATTCAGAGGATGTTGAGGTACATTCTCTTCCTGAGTTCTCTCAGCGTCTGCTGCTACTGAAACAAGCGGTCTTTGCAAAGGCTGTACTTCAGCCTCTCTAACTGCTGAACTGGGTGAGTCTTTGGGGCTTCCGTCCAGGTCTCCTACAATCCTGTTCTTTTCCACACTGCAGGTTGATGGAGAAGAAGAAGCGAGACCGGCAGATGGCAAACAGGCGTAACTGAACCGTGGCTCACCTTTCCTGCCTTGTCCCCCAACCATTCTTGGGGTGGGGGTGGGGATGGACTCAATGCAACCTCTCCCCACCAGACCCCTCAAGGAAGCCTTCATATCTCACTGTAGTCCCGACAGTTCTCTGCTGCTCGGTTGGCGGGCTGCCTACCTAAGTGGCTGAAATCCTCAGGGCTGGCCGGAGTGCTACCCATCAGGGTTGGGAAGCAGGAATCGGGCCCCTTTCCCGACCCTGGACATAGAAGCCTGCGAAAAGACTGCTGTTCTCTCAAGCAGCATCGGGACAGGGGATACGGATCTGTGTGTGGAAAAGCTTGGTGGGAACCCACTTTCACCTGCGGCCTCTTCCTTCCATACAAGCTGAAGGAGCAGCTCTTTTTCCCCCTTCCTAATTGGATTAGCCTTTTCGGTTGCAAATGGTCAGCAGTGCCATAGGTATCTCAAGTTTCACTTCCCTGGGAGCGTTTTCCCCTTCCTGCCCAGAGCAGCCTTACACCAGGGGTCCAATGAGATGCCGAAGGACCAAGGAGGGTAGGATGATGGGTGTTGTGGTGGCTTAGATCAAGAGGATTTGCGGGATAGAAGGCCCAAAGGGGGACCTGCACACAAGGAGAGTGAAGGGCAAGGGCAAGAGAGAGAGAGAGAGAGAGACACACACACACACACACACACACACACACACACACACACACGGAAAAAAACCACCCAGCAGGAGGGACACCCTTTGCTAGTGCTTTGCAGAGCTCAACGCCTCTGCTGTAGGAGAGACGCGGCCGATGCCTCTGGCGCCACCTTTCTGTTTTCAGCACATTCTCCGATGTGCCCAATCTCAAGTTTCCTCCCCTAGACCCCTTCCTCCTCTGAGCTTGCACAGATCTAACCAAATTTAATCAGTGTGTGCAGGGTGGGGCTGTAATTTATTTATTTATTGTAGGGAAGTGTCGCCTCCTCTCTGCTGGTCTCAGAACTTTTCTCAGATGATGGTGTCTTCACTCCAAGGTGAGCTGCCTCACAGCATCGCACAGGGAAGCCAGTCTGGGATGGGGTGTTGGGGAGACCTCCTCCCACCTCACCCCACCCATCAGGCAGGACAGTGGAGAACATCTGCACAGACATCATAGCAGGTGACAGCCACACACAACTCAAGAGGCCTGATTCTTTACCAGTGCCTTCAAAAGGAGACAGGGCAGGGCACCTTCGTGCCTTGAGAGAAGACACGGTGGTGGTGGTGGTGACATAAGCATTCAGTACCCGAATACTGCAGGACGGAACGAGCTCCTGGCTTTGTCCCAGTCAATCTAGCGGTTCAAAAGCAAGAAATTGCAAGTAGATAAATAGGGACCACTTTGGTGGGAAGGTAACAGTGTTCTGTGCGCTCCAGTGTTTAGTCATGCCTGCCACATGACCATGGAAACATCTGAAGAAGCAGACAGTGCTGGCTCTTTGGCTTTGAAACAGAGATGAGCACTGAAACCTGGAGTCGGATACGACTGACTTTCGAACAAGGGTGACCTTTATCTTCTGAGGAAGCTGCAGCCATTTCAAGAATGGGAGGATGAGAGGGGTGGCCCCTGAAGGAAGACAGCAAGGATTGAAAACAAGGTCTAAATCAGGGGTGTCCAAACTTTTTGGGCTGTGGGCTGATCATGTTGTTCAGGGAGCTGTTCACTAAGTCCTGGGGGCCGGGTGTGGCCCCTGACATCAGTTCATCCGGCCCGCAAAGCCCTCGTTGCTCCTGGAAGCGGAAGTGAAACACGCCCGTATGGGCGCGTTTCACTTCCGCTTCCAGGAGCAACGAGGGCTTCGCAGGCCGGATGAATTGGCATCAGGGGCCGCACCCGGCCCCCAGGCCTTAGTTTGGGCACCACTGGTCTAAATAAAGAGAGAGTTGCAAAGCAAAGGAAGGGCGGTGTGTGTGTGCATATCTCTCTCACACAAACACACAAAGCCAAATGCTACCAAACTCTCACGTGATCCCTCTGCATTGTGGCCTCTTTCTTGTCCCTGAGTATCTGCTGCTGTTCAACAGGGCCAGGGGAGAGAGCCACATGGGGTTAAAAATGCAATCTTGAGTTTCTCTATTTGAAACAAAAAAAAAAGGCTTTGAAAATGCTGGGAAGCAGAGAGCCTAAAGTGGGACTGAAGACGACCTTTAGTAATTAATTAAACGGGGAGGTGCAGCAGCAGTATTTCACAACATGCCTTTTCTCGGCAGAGTTCAGTTGTCAATTCAACCAGGAGAGATGGCGCAAACCTACAGGGGTCCCCCACCCCCTTCAAGAGTGCTTTACATCTGGGGAGGAAAACTAAGTGTGATCTTTCAGTAAGCCACAGGTCAGCTTTTTCCCATGTGCAGGAAAGGTGCTGTTAAGCAGTAGAACAGTAATGGCAAACCTTGGCACTCCAGCTGTTCTTGAACTTCAATTCCCAGAACCCCAAGGCCCTGTGAATCCACACAAATAGCTTTACCATCCGTGTGGATTCATAGGCACTTGGGCTTCTGGGAATTGAAGTTCAAGACCAGCTGGAGTGCCAAGGTTTGCCATCAGGGCAAGAGGAGGAGGAGGAGGATCCCTGTCTTTGTTTGAATAGCCAGGGAATGCTGTGATTAGTACATACCTGACATGGTGTGCCGTAGCTGGCTCCTAAAAAGCTCTCAGCTGTAGTCCTCCCCTCAAGACAATTGCCTTGAAGCAGTCGGCGCTAAAACTTCATGACATGTAGAAGGGTCAATGGTCATGTCATTTGGCCAGTCCTGGCTGGCTGAACATCAAGTCCAGGAGGGTGGCATGTGAAGCAGATCGCTGCCCCTCTGGAGCGTCACTGAAGGAGACGGGGATGCAGGACTGGCACAGACCTGCAAGGTTCCATGTCCATGTCACCTGCTCCAGTCCGGTAGGATGTGGCTCTTTTCACTGATGTTCACATCAAAAGCACTCTTTAGCCCAGGAGTGCCCAAACTTTTCAGGCCGTGGGCCGGTCGCGTGGTTCCTCCCACCAGAAGTGGCCGTAAAAGGCACCTTGCCATCTGTTTTGCAACAGGATGAGATAGATTTTAAACTGCCATTTTCTCTGCTTAAACCAGGAGTGGCCAAACTACGGACCATGGCATGGATCTGGCCCCAAATGTCAATTCATCCAGCCCACACACCGCCCTTGTCGCTCCTGGAAGGAGAAGCAAAATGCGCCCATATGGGCATGTTTTGCTTCTGCTTCTAGGAACAAAGGCGGATGAATTGAAATTGGGGGCCGGATCCGGCTCACGGGCTGTAGTTTGGGTACCCCTGCTTTAGCCCATTTTTGAAGTCATGTTCAATGGTTTCATTCATGGCCTCTGTGGCAATCTTCACCAGAGCTGTAAGAGACACTTGATCGTCCATTCTTTGTGACTCGGGAAACCCCCCCCCCCCGGTGCTGTTCCGTATGGGGAAGATAAAAGTCAAGTAAGCCAAAGGTTGCGGGGGGGAGGCGCTGCCCAAAACACAAACCAAAGCCCAGCCCCTGGAGGAGGGTGTCTGCTAGCATGGTTCAGGTTGGTTTGCAGCCCCTGGCAAAGGGGAGTCCCCATCTTTGGGGCAGAAAAGGAGGGCGCTGATTTTGGCGGTGCCCTCCTGATGTGTTGTGGGATTACTTTGGAGAGGGCAGGACACAAGAAGCACAAGCCAGAGGGCAGGAAGAGCACCAGTGTGGTTATGAGGTCTCCTGTCCCTTCTGGTGCTGCTACTAGAAGCCCCCGTGCATCCTTTGTATAAAAATAAATCGATTTAGTCTGTATTTTATACAGGAAGGTCTTTTTGCCTGGACTTCTGAGGTGGTTTCCTTTCCTGCCAAGGGTGCCGTTCTGTTTCCCCTGCCCACATGTGAGGACCACTGCATGAGAGAGGCCCCAAATTGCCTCCCTCGGGAGCTTCACAACCAGGCAACAGCCTAAATCCAGCTGCTGGTTCCAGCTAAAGCAGACCCATGGAAAGAATCTCCTGCCAGATGGTAAAGCAACCTTCATGCCAATCCCACAGGTTCAATGGGCTTCATCTAGTTGGGATGAGCAACAGAATTTAGTACTATTTGAACACTTTCATCTCATCACTGAAGCAAGGATCCAAATCCATCCCTGCTCAACATGACCCAGCTAAAGGACAGAGCTAGCCACAAACAGGCGAACTCATAGTATTTTCATGCCTGGCCATAGTATCACTTAAATGTGGAAAGAACAAGGCAGCTCTGTGGAAACCCAACTGTGTCCGCTCCATATCCTTTACACAGATAAGATTCCTCTCTTGAAATATACTCGTCAAAAGTCTACTCAAAATAAGATTGCACTGTAAAGCATATTTTAGCTACAGATTTTATTTGTTCAGTCAGTCGATTCCGACCCTTTGCGATGACCCCATGGACCACCGTCTGCCAGGCACTCCTGTCTTCCACCATCCCCAACTCACTCAGCTCTGTGCCCAGTGTGTCTACAATACCATCTAGCCATCTCATTTTGGGCCGCCCCCTTCTTCTTTTGCCCTCCACCTTTCCCAGCATCAAGGCTTTCTCAAGCGAATCCTCTCTTCTCATTTGATGGCCAAAGTACTTTAGCTTCATCTTTACTATTTGACCTTCTAAGGAGCAGTCAGGTTTGATTTCTTCTAAGATTGACCTATTTGTTCTCCTCGCTGTCCAGGGAACTCTCAAAACTCTCCTCCAACACCACATCTCAAAGGCATCTATTCTGCGCTCAGCTTTCCTAATGGTCCAGCTCTCACAGCCATACATTGCCACCGGAAATACCATTGCTTTGACTATGCGAATTTTTGTTTTCAATGTGATGTCTCTACTTTTCACTATGCTCCCCAGGTTTCTCATTGCTTGGCTCCCAAGAATCAGTCGCCTTTTTATTTCATGGCTGCAATCGCCATCTGCAGTGAGCTTTGACCCTAAGAAAGTAAAATCTGTCACTGCTTCTACTTCTTCCCCATCTACTTTCCAGGGACTGATAGGATTAGCATCATAAAAAGCTTTTCCTGAGGTTGGTTAAGGCAAAAATTAGCGAAAGAATATAGTGTGTCCCAAAAGTTGCCATGCATAACACATCATCTTGGAATGTGTTCGTCATGAGAGTAGAGAGAAGTGTGGAAAGATAACGTGTAGAAAATATTTTGTAATGAATATTTGGTCAATAAGGTACATTTAGCTACAGTTTCCCATTTTCCTTATGTGTGGTGGCTTTTTATACCGACAAAGATTTAAGTTTGGCCAATGGCAATGCTTAGACGGTGGCTTCAATTTGGCAGTCCAAAGTTTGTCCTGGATATGAAAGAACTGCCATTCCCATCAATTGCCACAAAAGTTATTATTTCAATTTACATGCCACACTATTGATGATGGCAAACCTTTTAGAGAACTGAGTGCCCAAACTCAGACTGCCCCCTCACACCGGATGGGAGGAAGCACTCCCATGAGGCTGCTGGGCAGAGTGAGCGCTGCTGGCGGGGGAGGGGGGAGGAAGGGCTTCCATTGGACAGAGGGGTGGAGTGAACTCTGCTGGGGCGAAGGCAAGCATACCCATAGAGAGGGCTCAGAGTGCCGCCTTGGGCACGCATGCCATAGGTTCGCCACCAGTTCTGTATCCTCTCCAGCTTTCAGGAGTTGACAAACACCAGTGGAGTTGGCAAAGGAAATCTGTGGGTTTCTCTGTCAAGCGTAAGTCTGGCTCCCCCCCCCCCAAAAAAAAAAAAAAAACCCAACCTGAGGAAAGGGCCACAATAGGGAAAGACAACTACTCACAGCCTGCAAAACGTCACACACACAGCGCTCAGTACAATCACAAACATGGCCAAAGGTTTAAGGCACTTTGTTCCTCATCCATCATTTTATTGCATAATATTTACTAGATATAAAATCTTACCTTTTTAATGTACAAAAATTACATCATCTTGTAAAATCCACACACAGTAGATAAAAAAAAATCTTACATGTCTTTCACCAAATAATTTTTAACAGCTTCATAGTCTTTGAAGGTCTATGAAGTTGCATTCCTTTATAGAGAAGCTGTAGGCAGACGGGGGGGGGGGGGTGTTTCCTGGAAGCTGCACCTCCTCTTTAACCACAGGCTGCAAATTCCCCTTTCCTTTAATTAGATTACTGGTACTTTCTGTTTCACGGCCTCTGGCCTAAAGGCTTCTGCTAGCAAGACTGTCCCTTTTTAAGGGTGGGTGGGAAGAGGTTATGGGAATCCTACCTTCACATTCCTTGTTCAGTGACACAAATCAAGATAAATCAACTGAAAAATATAAGTTCAGGACAACCCAGTGCTAGGAAACCTTCCCAGGATTTTGAGGTCAACTGAACATAATTTCTAGATTTGTGTCTGGAATGAAACCTCAGGAAGGACATCACAGAAAGTTGCCAGTTACTCTTAGCCCAGCGGTGCCCAAACATTTCAGGCGTGTTTTATTTCCGCTTCCAGGAACGATGAAGGCTTTGCGGGCTGAATACATCCCCTGGGCCATAGTTGCGGCACCCCTCTCTTAGCCCTTTTGGAACATGGTTTGATGCCACTGTGGAACAGAGAAGCGCATGGCAAGGGTCCATGCGTCCCTGATGCTTTGGATAGCCAAAGACCCAGTTATAACTTTCTTTAGAAATACTGAAAAGAGGGAAGCAGAAAAAAAATAAGGGCCACATCCACCAACTTCAGTGGGATTTTCCTTTCACTGCTACCATGACATAGGTAAAAATAAAGCTAGAATTCCCATCAAAAGCTAGGGCGTATAAAAAGGCAAAGTGCCACTTGTGTGCAGTGGGGATCCCACAGGCACCAGGGGCCCAAGGAAACACGTGGATTCAATGTGCAAGTGAGAAGGAGTTGCAAGCCCCAGTCCCGTTCCCCCCCCCCCCAAATCCTGGGGATTCCAGGTCAAACTGACAATTTTTTGCAGGAAGGTTTTCTTCCCTGAGACATTTAATCCCGATCTCCCAGACCAGGAGGAAGGAAAATGCAATTTGCAAATTGGATTTGTCAGACTCAGAAGTGAGGGTCAGTGAGCTGAACCATTTCCAGATTCAGAGCCACGGCACCAAAAAGCTTTATCCAAACCTGGCCTGGTGCTTCTGCTTTCCATAGTTGTGGTGCGGAAGAGGTTTAGAGGGAAGTTCTTCTCCAGTGCTGATGAACCTGGGCTTGCAGATTCTGAACCCTCGGCTGCCAGAAGAGAGATCCCTTCCCTCGCCCCAAGTACATTTTGTAAAGGCAGGGATGAAGTTTCAGAAAAGAACAGCAGCAAAAGAGTTCTGGTGGCTGCTCCCTCTTCCTTCCACTGGTTGATGACTAGAAGCCATCATTTATAAAGTGCCATCTTCTTACTTTGGTACATATACATATAAGCATCACAGAAAAGGCGCTTGGCTACTCCTTCCATGTCCCGGGGCTGCTTCATGGCCAAGGCAGCCACGGGCATCTCCAGATACTTGGCAACTTCTGGGCACAGGGTCACCGTAGGAATGTTGTAACCAGTCTCGTCACCTAAGTCAATGAGAAGGAAATGTGTTTGATGGCTCAGATGTCTTCTGATCGGATGTTGCTCACCCCCATGTGCAGCCAGAACTGAGCCATCCCGACAGGCTCAAGGTTGACTCAGCTTCTTCCATCTTTCCAAGGTTGTTAAAATGAGTCCCTACCATGTTGGGGGGCAAAATGCTGATTACCATATTTGCTGGAGTATAAGACACTCCATTTTTCCAGTGTATTTTTTTTTTGGGGGGGGGGAAGTGTGCTTATACATGGGGCAAATGCGATATTTTCCAGCATATAAGACGTACACAGTTTTCCCAGTGTACAGTATTTTAAGGGGGAAAGTATGTCTTATATGCAGGCATATATGGTACCTTGTGAACAGGGCAGAGTGTACTAAGTGCTATGGGGTAGAATACAAGTGCTATTGATATCTCTGCAACTGCAAATGCATAGGTCTTTGTATGGATAATAAGATCCACAGAATACAAACTGAGACCCATTCAAGGGGTAGTTTCTGTGCCTTGCCATGAATTTTCAGCAGCAGCAACAAACCAATCAAAAGCATCTCATTTTCAGCCTCTTACTTGCCAGAGTAAGGCTACCATTTGTCATGTGCTCCACAGGCAGCAGAGAACGTGAGACTAAGGGCGAGGGAAGAGGAGACACCTGGCATGCCTAGGATTCTCTACCTTTTTTAACCTAATGGGAATACAAAGCCAGAGAAGGGACTGATATTAATATTCTGAAGGAGTTTCTTCTTTGTTTAGGCCAGATGAAAAACTGCCAAAATGAAGCCACATTTCAGTGAATTTATTTCCACTGTTTCTTTCAGCTGACACAGTATGAGAAAGATTAGCTAGCACAAGGTGGCTGTCTGATACACCCAATTGTGGTTCAAAAAGAATACAATTTTTGAGGAGGATCTTTCTGTGTACCACCCTCAGAAGGAGTTAAGATGGCACGACAGTTAATTCTGAGCAAGTGTTGCTTTTTGCACTTGGCTCAGTTGGTGGGGAAAGGCTCAAAAATTGAGTAGAAATGTTACAATAATTAAAAGGCAGCTTGTAGCCACAGAGCACATTAGGAAGGGATTAAATCTGGCAGGAATCCTTCAGTAATGCATTAACAACACACCTGCCTTTCATCTCTGGATGGGAAACCAGTTTACACAAACAAAGCTGTAGCAGAAAACCATTTCACCTTCATGCTAAAGCTAGACTACTGTATCTACTTCCTTTGGAGTAATCACCAGAGGAAGTCCTATTTCAGAGTAAACGTGCAAGATTCCTTTGGCATTCAGCATTTTCGAGAAAACAGTAGACCAGCGATGGTGAACCTTGGCATTTCCAGCTGTTCTTGGACTTCAATTCCCAGAAGCCCAAGTGCCTGTGAATCCACACAAATGGATTTACTGCACGTACAAGACTTGGACTTCTGGGAATTGAGGTTCAAGAACAGCTGGAGTCGCACAGTAAACCCATTTGTGTGGATTCACAGGGACTGTTGGCCATCATGGCAGTAGACTGTTTCAAGAGCAGAGATGACACCCTCGCATCTATAGTCACACCTAGGTATCCACTCCAAGAGCATCACATGTACTTCAGACACTTGAGGGCATACACAACTTTGCTGCCACCCACATCATAAATACACATCATACATACACGCACAGAGCTGTTGAAGGCACACTGAGCTTACCGTGCCTGTCTGCCATGCTATCAAAAAACATCCAGTTCTCTTTTTCTGGCCCATATTTCACGAAGGCAACGTAGTGGCTAGTCTCAATGCAGAGGACAGCAAAGAGTTCCAGCTTCTCCCGAGGGACTTGCCCGCTGCCAAGATGAAAACCTCTGCGAAATTCCTCAGGGATATGTAGCTTGGTTGTCTGATGGGCTTTACGCTGGTAATGAGAATGAGCCTGGAAACAGAAACCAGAAAGCCAAAAGGCTGCTGTCGCTACTTGGGGAAAGGGGTGGAACCACAAACTAGGACTCGAGATCAGATGGCAGGAAGAAAGTTGTACATATTCTCAATATACATGCTCTGTGTTCTAGCAACAGTAGAGATGTCACATCTCTGGATATTCATAGAAGTGACTAGAGGGGAAGTTATTCTGTACTTCTTTCACTAAATGCTACCAAGTTTAATTTATATGCAAATGAAAATTTGCCAATATCCCCCACATTTGACATCAAAAGACTTTTTCTGAAATTAGGAGATTGGCAAAATCGGCCCATCCCTGAATTGAGCTTTTCAGTAGGAGAATCTGAGGAAATGCAGCCAACAGAAGTGACAGACACAATTACTGTAAATATTACTGAGAAATTGAAAAAACAGGAAATTCCAGGATCTTGAAAGGTATCCATGTTGAAAGAAAAACTCAATGCAAAATTGTTTCTCCTCTAATAAAAATATGTGGTATAGACAAAGGCCGCAAGCACAGAAGTCTTTAAAAAAAGATCCTAAACTTCTTCCCAAAACTCATGGATTTTGAGACTCCACAATGGGAAAGTCTCAAGCAGCTGCAAAAGGACGTAACATACCTGATTGCAGCAGGAATCGCAATACTGCTTCAGACCCGTGTCCGCAAACATTTTGTCTTTAAAGCAGGCTGAGCATTCTTGAGTGGCAACATCTCCACACACAAAGCATTCTCTGGGACCTGCAACGGGAGCCCACAAATCAAACCATGGGCGTTTTGAGCCTAAAAGACACAACGTTCCTTTTTCTTGGAAACCTATCATCATGAGGAATTCCTGAGGGCAAACACTTTTCCCATAGCCTGTGTCCAATTCTGGGCACCACACTTTAGGAAAGATGTAAACAAACTAGAGCAGGTACAGAGAAGGGCAACAAAGGGTGATCAGAGGACTGGAATCCAACCCCTAGGGCCATGATGGTGAACCTTGGCACTCCAGATGTTCTTGGACTTCAATTCCCAGAAGCCCAAGCCCCCGTGAATCCACACAAATAGGTTTGCTGCAATTCGTCCAGCCTGCATCGCCCTCGTCACTCCTGGAAGTGGAAGTAAAATGCGCCCATATGGAGAGAGACCTAGCCTTCTATGGAACGCATTATAGCTCTACGCATGCTTATCCTTTGATACCCACTAAAAATCAGAAGGGCGTAAAAACAAAAAACAAGGAAGACATCATGAAGACTTAAGAAATCCAAGCTCTTGCTGCTTAAAACCAGGATTCCAACTGCTTCAGCACCTCAGTTGAAACTCTTGGATCAATTTTACTGACAAGAGTCTCGAGTTCATTCCTAAACAGCCACCCATCTGACAAAGTGCTATTGCCGTCACTCCAAGCATAGGCAGGAGATACTGAATAAACGGCAGCATGCTGTGTTAGTAACAGCATGCTCCTTTTGACCTTGTTCCAGCTCTCTTCTGCCGCTAGCAACTTACTACCCAGGAGAAGATCCGTGATGTCCAGCTCCAAGGAGGGAATTATTTTGCTAAACATTTTGTATTCTTTGCCAAAACGAGGCATTTGGATGATAAAGCAGGATGGGATCTAGACAGGGAAAGAAATGCAAATCAAGTCACCAGAAGATGTTTCTGGCCTATCGTATTACAAGAAAGAGGTTGGGCATGCAGAAGACAGGGAAGTCTGATGTTTTGGCAGCCCAGTAAAATTAGTATCCAACCCTTAATTTTCCCCATTAATCATTGATCCACACACCTATTTTATTTAACGTGCACTCCCCCCCATCTCTATCCAGTGTTACTGTCAATGACGCTGCGTTGCCTCTCAATATTTTGGCTACAATACACCTGGCCTCCAGTCATGTGAACACATCATATTCTCAGGAGAGCTCAGCATCATACAATAAATAAATAACAGGTAAGGTATTTCTGTGGCCCCTCTCAACATTACGGCACTCCGAGAATAAAGTGTTGTGGCACTTTAAAAACTAACTGCTGTATTTTAATTTTAGATTTCATGGGTCAGTGCACCTGATCCACAGAAAGTTAACATTAAAATACAGCAGTGAGTTTTTAAAGTGCCACAACACTTTTATTCCAAGAATAAAATGTTCCAACTGAATAAAGCAACTCCCATATATATTGGCCTTTAATGGGCCACAGCCCAGAGATTTCTCTGGACCTGTTTCATCCACTGTGTGGGATACACAGAAAGAACCTCCTCAAACATTGTGGTATTTTTGAACTAAAATCAGGCATACCCTATTAATGGTCACATTATGTTGCTGGCTAATCTTTCTCACACTAGGTCAGGCCAAAGGAAATGAAGAATGAACTCGCCCAATGGCTCCACTTTGGCAGTTTCACATCTGGCCAAGACAAGGAAGAATCTACTCCCGTGATGGCAAACCTTGGCACTCCGGATGTTCTTGGACTTCAATTCTCAGAAGCCCCAATGAATCCACACGAATGGGTTTACTGCTATTCATCTGGCCCGCACCACCCTTGTCGCTCCCGGAAGAAGTAAAACGTGTCCATATGGTTAAGACTCTTCCGGGTTAACCTTTCCTCCATACAAGCATGTTTTATTTCGGTTTCCAGGAGCAACAAGGGTGGCGTGGGCCGGATGAATCGCAGTAAACCCATTCGTGTGGATTCATGGGGGCTTCTGGCAATTGAAGTCCAAGAACATCTGCAGTGCCAAGGTTAGCCATGACAAATGTACTCTTATCTGGCTGTTGTTCCCAGCATTGCGAGAGAGAGAAATCCCTCTTAGCACCTGCTATGTGGGATACCAGGATGCGATTGTGGAGCCTTTTGCATGCTAATCTGCTGAAGACAGCGGAAGTCGAGGCACTTCCCTACATGTTGCACTAATTTTAGTCTAAATACAAGATCATGGTACATTTTGTAGCAGACCACCACAGCCTTCTTTAGAGACTATTCCCTTGATGGTGAACCCTGGCACTCCAGCTGTTCTTGGACTTCAATTCCCAGAAGCCCAAGTCCCTATGAATCCACACACGTACGCGCAGTGAACCCATCCATGTGGATTCACAGGGACTGGGGCTTCTGGGAACTGAAGTCCAAATACAGCTAGAGTGCTGCCAAGGTTCACAGCCATCACTGGACTATTCTATACAACCAACAATGAAAACCTAAACGAGGCTATGGAGGAACAGGAACCGAAACCAATCCTCAGGCGTGGGTTGCAGTGACTCACCTCCACCAGCTTGAGATCAGATGACAGGAAGGAATGTTCAACCAGCTGCTGCACATTGGGGACCACCAAGTCATCCTGCTTGTCCATGAATATCTGGTAACAGTAGCACTCTTGCTCTTTGAGCCTCCCAGACCTGAAAGCAGCAAGTCAATGTCTTCCTTGTGGTGACCAATCTATGCTATCCTGCTCCAAGCACTAAGAAGAAACTCTTAGGACAATTTCCAACAGATCAGCAGAAAACAAGACGTGTCCAAGTTGTTCCTTCAGCTCCTTTGGATTCCATTGAAGGAGTCCTCTGGAATACACTCAGAGAGAAACCAGGCTGATAGTCTCAGCCTTCAGGAGAGTCCTGGTGGTAAAGTGGTTGACTCAGCCTTCTCTCCTTCAGAGGTCAGCAAATGAGTCCCCAGCATGTTGGGAGCAAAATGCTAATTAACTTCTCAACTGCCCAGAGGGTGCATTAAGCACTATGGGGCAGTATATAAGTGTAATTACTATTGCTATTAATTCTGAGGCCTTCTCGGTTCAAGGCAATGCACTCGTATCCAAAGGAGCGGATATTTACCGTATCTGCTGCCATATAAGACCCACTCCCCCCCCCCTTAAAATACAATGGGAAAATGGAGTGTGACTTGTATTGTACAGATAGTGGCCTATTTTGGTATTAACATGGTGCGTCTTATACTCCAATAAGTCTTATAGTCTGGCAAATATATGGTAATTCAAAACCAATAATGACCCAAGTGGCTCCTCCTTTTTCTTTTTCCACAGCACTTACTCCAGTCTTACGAAAGGGTATCTCAGCAGTTCCCACCCAACAATCGAACCACTAGTTCCTCAGCTCCTTTATTTACAAATGCAATCTCATCCCAGCCCTGGAAAAATGAAATCTGTATTCTGAGATCTCTGCAGGGGAAAATATAGACCTACTGTAGTTTCAGAAGTGGCTCAATCCCAACGATGTGATGCATGATAAGATTCAAAAACTCCTCAGGGTCTGAAAGCGCAAAGGAAATTCCAAGTCAGAACCAGCTACAGAAATTGGGTCCCTTCTCTAGAGAACAGAAGCTCCTCTCAACCTGGGAAGATATGTTGCAGAATTAAAAGCAACTGGCATGTCTTCCTCAGGATGGTTAGCCCTCCAATTAGTCAGAAATAAAGGCAGACTTTGCAGGGATGGCGCAGTTATTCCTACTGAGGAACAGAGCTATAATTAGTAATAATTCTTGGACATTTCTGACATGGTAAAACCAAAACAAGGAGCATTTCATCTCAATGTTATATGCACAGTGCCGGAACATGTGACTGCAAGATACAGAGTTATTCTCTCAAACTATATCAGAGCCACTGAAGACCAGACTTCACATTAGTTTATCTCTTCTCTCTTGAAAAACAACACTGACTCGAATGAAAGTATCACCAAAGAAAGGGAGAACCAGCAGGTGATTTACTCACATCAAACCTGATAAGAAAAAGGATAGGTAAAGGTCTCCCTTGCTCAAAAGCCAGTCATATTTGACTCAAAGCTGTGATGGTCATCTGTTTATAGACAGTGAGCCAGCGTTGTTTGCATCTGCAGATGTTTCTGTGGTCATGTGGAGCCATGACTAGATGCCAAAATGCACAGCACAGAACACTGTTACCTTTCCTATCAAAGCGGTAACTATTTACCTTTACTAATGTCTTGCTTTCGAACTGCTAGGTTGGCAGTACTCCGGTCTCGAACTGCTGACCTGCTGACCTTCCAGTCGTCAAGTTCAGTGTCTTAACCACTAAGCCACTGCAAGGTCGAATTATAAAGAAGACTCTGTTGTTGTTCAGTCGCACAGTTGAGTCCGACCATTTGTAACCCCATGGAGCGCCGCACCAAGGTCCTCTGCCATCCTTTGTAGTCTGCTCAGATCTATGCCTGTAGACTCTATAGTCTGGCTAACCACCAAACTTCTATTGATTTCCTGGCCCACATGATTCCATCCATCCATCCACAACCCAATCCAACTTCTTATCATCACAGAAAAGATGAAATATGTTTAAAGCAGGTTACAAGGTCATCCAGTCAACAAGGTGGCTGAGCAGAGAGTTGAAGGCCACATGCCTGAGCAGATCAGCCAATGGAACAATGGAATAAAAGGTAAACAGCAACAACCGACACCTTTCTCTGAAGTGGCAAAGCTGGAACACTGTCCCTTCTCAGTCAGCTGATGTCTCAGATCCATCACGCTCCTTGCAGTAACAAAACCATTCCTGAAAAGGAGAGAAAACGGGAAAGAAAAGCATCTTCCTGCCATGCAGGGGAAAAAATAAAAATCTCAACAAAAGCTGAAAACCAGACAGTGGCTGAAATCCTGTTGGCAGCCATAGATGCACAATAAGAAAGACATCAGCAGCAGGTGGCAAATCATTGTGGAATGAAAGATTTCCTTCGGCAAATATGGGCTGCTTATGACTTGTACGCAACACAACACAACTGTATGAATTGGGTTGAAATTGCCAAAGAAGGCCTCTAATTAGCAGCAATTTGTTAGTGATGATGACATCATCACAACAAACACACGGAATACCGCAACAGGATTTCAGCCTGTAGATGCACAACCCTCAAAAATGCAAACCTTGTCCATCCTATTAACTACTTTTTCATACCAACTGCTTATTTTATGCAGTTCATTCTGCTTCTGAAAGAGAGGGGAAGAAAAAGATGTCATTCTATAGCCCCAGTTCCAGATCCTAAGCAGTGATGGCGAACCTTGGCACTCCAAGTGTTCTTGAACTTCAACTCCCAGAAGCCCAAGTCCCTGTGAATCTACACGAATGGGTTTACTGTCCATACACAGTAAGTCCAAGAACAGCTGGAGTGCCAAGGTTTGCCATCACTGTCCTAAAACCTGGGTTGGATTTCATCAGCACCATCAGTATGTTTATCTTCACATCATTAGGGTTCAGAATTCTGGAACTGTTGTAAACAGGAACAAAATATTCTTTGCTTTGACTGCTGATTCCCACATACAGAGTTGCACCTGAATGCTACAGCTAGATAAAATTAGTAGACTGACATTTTTCACAGCCATGCATTATTTAGGTTTTGGGGATTTGTAAGGTCTCTTTCTGAGACACAAATGTAAAAATCCAAGTGAATCATCAGGAGAGAATCAGGATTTTGCCCCAACTGACCCTTTGCAGCTTTCCCTAGAACTGAAATTCTGATCTGGAATATTTTCCAGCACTCTCAGCAGATTTTGAGTGGGGAAAACACTAAAGGGAAAACAAAGGTAAAGGCTGCCCTTGCTTGAAAAATGGTTGTATCCGACTCTAGGGTTCAGTGCTAATCTCTGTTTACAGCCAAAGAGCTAGCGCCATCTGTGTTTGCAGACATTTCCGTGGACATGTGGAAGGAATGCCTTGACACTGGAGCACATGGAACGCTGTTTAAACACACACACCCCCCGAAGTGGAACCTATTTATCTACTTGCAATGTCTTGCTTTTGAACTGCTAGTTTGGCAGGAGCTGGGACAGACAGGAGCTCATTTTGTTGTCAGTACTTGAACTGCTTGACCTGTCAACCTTCCAGGCGTCAAGTTCAGCATCTTAACCACTTGAGCCACCACGGTCCCTAAGGGAAAGCATATTGCATGCATATCAGACTTCCGTAGGGCTAATGACAGCCCTTGTTACATGTCAACCAAACTAAAGTGAAGTGCTGTGTCTACAGAAAAACAACATACACGTAGGGAGTCAGGAACACAGGGTGATCTTGCCAGTTGTCAAGACAGAGTTAGCAACTTACTGTCTGAGAGGGTTGACTATCATGTCCCGAAGGATCTTCTGAACATGCCTCTCAGGTCCAAAGGAAGGCTTGAAGAGCATGGAATCCAATATTGAAGTGCAGGAGAAGAGGCTGTGGTGAAAGAGGATGTGCTTGGTAACTCTAGGGGTTGGCAGCAAGACTTCAGAGTGGAGAGCGGTAAGAGAGCAGCAGGTTTGGGTTTAAAGAAACTGACACAAAGATGGAGAGAAATTGAAGCAACAATATAAGCAACAGAAGAGCAAAGATTTTGCTTTTCCCCATCCACAAAGAGCACAATGGCCTCGCTCACATCTTCACACAATCTAGCAACACTGCAGAAGCAAGGTCACGAGGCAATAAACACAGTCCAGCATCCTACTTCAAAAATAGCAGAAGGGCAATCATACGGACATCCCCACCACAGCAGTTCAGGGCCTGCTCTTGCGCTAAAGTGGCCAATTTGCTGTAGAACAAAATGACCCCATTCAAATTCCAACAGGAACCCAACCAGTAGCCACCTGCATTTATTGTAGGCATCTCTTGTGGAACAGCCTACCTGAAAAGGGCAGCATCCATGTAGCAGGAGTTGCAGTGGCCTTGGATTCCTCTCATGCGCCCGTTCAAGACCTTCACAGCCATTTCACTCCTCAGCGGCGGGAGGTTGCTGAAGACTGGAGGGTTTTCCAATCCACCTGGGTTGTGATTTTAAAAAAATTAATAGCAAAATTCTGTTCTTGAGAAGCTTTTACCTTTACAACTGAAAGTTAAGAGTCAGAAGGCTAGAGACTGCAGCAGTCGTGGTGAACCTTGGCACTCCAGCTGTTCTTGGACTTCAATTCCCAGAAGCCCAAGTCCCTGTGAACCCACAAAAATGGGTTTACTGCACGTAAGCCCATTTGTGTGGATTGACAGGGACTTAGGCTTCTGGGAATTGAAGTCCAACAACAGCTAGAGTGCCAAGGTTCACCATCATGGCACTAGTGTTATGTTAGTGATGCAGTGGTTACACAGTTGTCCTGCAGCCAGAACGTTGTGAATTCAATTTTGACTGGGGCTAAAAGTTGACTCAGCCTTCCATCCTTCCAAGGTTGGTTAATAAAGTACTCAGCATTTTGGGAGCAAAATGCTAGTTACTCTGTGAACTGTAACAGAGAGTGCACTAAGTGCTATAGGGCAGTATAGAAGTGCAATTGTTCTGCTTTATTATACCCAGTAAACAGGTGGAATGATGTAAGACCAACATGCTCAAGTGGGGGCTACTGGCACACAACATGCTGTGTGAATGTGGAGATACAGAATCCTACCGATTATTGCCAGAAACCTGCACCAACGAGGACTTAAGTTTGGCCAATCACAAAGCCAAGAAAGTGGCTTCATGTTGGCAGTCTAGGGTTTGATCAGGACACGAAAGAAGATGGTGGAATGATCAGAGCAGTGACAAGCCATTTCCAGACATTGGACAAGGTAACAGTTTAGAATGGGGGAGGCTCCCAAACTCATTTACCCTGAGTTTCTGCACCAGGACAAAATGACTACCCTCAGACATGACAAGTTATGGCTTATTGCCATAATGGCTATGAACCTTGGCACTCCAGATGTTCTTGGACTTCCATTCCTAGAAGCCCAAGCCCCCGTGAATCCACACGAATGGGTTTGCTGCGATTCATCCAGCCTGCACCGCCTTCGTCACTCATGGAAGCAGAAGTAAAACACGCCCGTACGGAGTGCCAATGTTTGCCATCACAGGCTTATTGCTATGCACAACCCTTTGATGCCTCCACCCTTGCCAACAACAATACAATTGACAGGATAGCTTTTCCAGGTATTTTGACCCAAGGAACTTACCCAGTTTAGTGGATTGCCATCGTGTGTGACTTTTTGACTGGAAACGCATGTCTGGATGGCATGACTCTAGCTTCACAAAGATGCCCCGCTTTGGGGGGCACATGAAATAGCGCACCCCTTGCAATTCCCCATCTGAAAGACCCCTCTCTTCATCCTGTGAAGGAGGGCACAACTTCTCAGAGTGGCAATTAGGCAAGGTTCAGGACTCCTTTGTTAAAATAACTCTAGTGCAGAAGTGGTTGTATTCATTCAAAAGAGTAGCACACAGCCTTTGTAGCTGCACAAGCCTTGTAGAGTGGTTGGGTTTAAATCAGAGGACAAAAAGCAGAAAAGTTTTTCTCAATGGGTAAGTGTTACTAAAACACAGACCCTATACCATCTCTAGTAGACAAGGGTTGGAAAAAATTGAACTCTGGTGGAGAAGGGAAATGATGCCATCGCTGTCTGTGGATTCTTCTGTCAAAGTCCAGCATCCTTGAAATACCTGCTGGGTCCTATACAGGTACTAGTACAGTATCTGTATTGATTCTAAGGCCCAAGTGAGGCTACTTTGGAAGTTTATAACTCCAGAACTGTCCTATTGTTCATTGAATAATAATAATTTCATGTCAGAAATTATTCTGGGTTGAAAGGATTTATTTTTTATTTTTTTGGCGGAAGAAACTCCGCTCAGGGAATGCCAAAATGGAGATCCTTTCATGTCACCAAGAGCTGGGACAGAGACGGGTTGTCATGTAGTACCCGGGTCTTGAATCAAGGCAAGCTTCTTAACCACTGAGCCACCACAGCCCCTTACATTGACTGATTAGCTATGCATATCGAAGACTCTCCCCATCTACTAGTTTTAACTCCCATGAGAAAATGAAGTGCTCTTACCAGTTCAACCCCAGCCATCTTCTCTGAAGCGTTTGGCAGGCAGCCAATCCAGCGGATAGTTCCTGTGACTGAATTCCCCTTCTCTAAGTTGATCTGCACCACAGAGTTCACGTCAAGGGAGGGCGGCTTGGCTTCCTGCTCCTCCGCTCTCTCGGTTCTCACATCCTGAATTCCAGAATCTGTCTCCATTTCAAAGGCTACAAAACAACAGAAGGGCTTCACATTTCAAACCCACTGCAATAATCACTGAGTGGAGAGTGACACAAAAGACCAGGGTTTTGTTGGGGGGGGGAGAGAGATTTGGTCCTCCTTTCAGATTCAAACATATTATAGGAGACTTGTCACTTGATAAAACAGGCTCATTTCAAACAGAAAGAAAGAGAAGGGGGAGGGAGAGGTCCTCAAACTCTCTGTGCTGCAGAAGACCTGGGATGCTCCTGGCTTTTACAAATGAAGAGGCAATTACAAAGTCAGTGCATGAGTAGGCAATTCACCTGGAGATAGCAATCCATCCTTCACCACAAAGTCCATAGGGATAATCCGGAAAGCATCCATGGACGTTTCTTCCTCCTTCAAACAAACAAAAACAAAACAAGAAGAGGAAAAGGGGAATACACAGAACATAGGGACCTTCTCTTTATTTCTGCTAAGATAATAAACGCACTAGGTCAGTCATGGCGAACCTTGGCACTCCAGGTGTTCTTGGACTTCAATTCCCAGAAGCCCAAGTCTCTGTGAGTATGTGCTGTAAACTCATTTGTGTGGATTCACAGAGACTTGGGTTTCTGGGAATTGAAGTCCAAGAACACCTGGAGTGCCAAGGTGTGCCATCATGGCACTAGGTTAATGCCTCACTCATATTCAGAGCACTGGTTTACTTTCAGAACACCACTTCGGCCATATTTGCTATCACAAAACCTCCTGCATCTCTGCAAAGGATGCTATGGACACTGGAGAAGCTCCATAGTTCCCACTTAGTCCAGGGAAGGTACTAGCCAGGCATCTTGAGCCTTAGCTCAAAATGAGAAGATACAGCATGGGAGAAGACAACAATTGCCATAAATCTATCTCTCAAAAGAATAATGTATTCCACTGTCATTAAGCAATTCTCATGATTCCCAGAAAATTTGGAAGCCAAGTATTCTGGTGTGAGTCGCTTTAAAACAGGCCATATGCTCTGAGCCAACTGGCTTGCTATCCGATTGCCTTAAATATTCCTCATGGTCTTAGGCAGAGGCAAAGGTCTGGACAAATCCTCTTTCCATTTTACTTTTGCTTGTCACGAATAACTCTGCTCCCTCTTCCTTATTCTTGAGTAGGCATCTCATTTCATTTCGAAGAGTCCATGGACCTTCTCTAAAGACCTCCAGCTGCTCCTATGGCCTTTACAACCCCACTGCCTTCTCATCATCATCTTCTGCATGTCCACCGAGTTAGTCATAGCCATCACTGCCATAATTCTTAAAGCCTGGTACATATTCTGGAGGTTCAACTGCCAGACAAGGCTGGCTGTTTCTTTCTTTTCCATCCACGGCCCCTTCTCTGGAAATGCAAAATGGGAACCCTGCCCTTCTCCACTTCCATGTCTGCAAAATGTGCATGTACTGATTACTCTAACTACCAGAAGAAGGAAACAGAGGCTATGCCTATTTTCTTACCGGACACACTTTGACCATCCAGGCATTTCCCTCTTTGTACACATCCATGGCTATTCCTCGTGTCAAGGCCTCATCCACATAGAAGCCCACAGTATCCCCCACTTTGACTGGCATCACCTGAACGCCATCCAGCTTTTCCACCTCCTTCACTTTGCTGCTCTGTTGGGCTGACAGAAACTGCAGCTTGCTAAATGGCACAAAAACGCCACAGTTCGATTTACACTTGAAGTATTCTGTCCCATTGTGGGTGCCATCACAGTGGCCTCTGCCTTCACCATCACCCTAGAGAAGAAGCAAACAGGTTACATATATTCTAACCACAAGGGGGAAATGGTGGAAAAAAGAATTTACATTATTAGCTTTAGTCCATCTTTGGCCCAAAGATGAGCAACCAACATTACAGGAGCCCGTGGTAACACAGTGGTTAAATTGCTGTCCTGCAACCAAAAAGGCTGTGAGTTTGATGCTGACCAGTACTCAAGGTTGACTCAGCCTTCCATCCTTCCAAGGTCTCAATCATTCTTTTGGTGGAGCTGCCTCCTCCTCATCCTATGGGAAAACTGAACCAATATGTACCAAGCATTAACATGTGCTACTGAATGACATTCCGCAGTCAATCCATTAAATTTTACTATCAGTTTCTTGCCCTCCTCATTCTAACAGAAAAGTAGTGAAGCAAAGGACTTCTTTTCAATTAATAGGTTAATGAGAAGGGGGATTATTAACCAGAGTGAAAAGCCGCAAAACAATTCCTGGCTCCTTTAATCGTCTTACCTGCAACTCCACTCCAAAATAAAGAGGGTAGAGTCCAGATGGCAAAGGTGTCTTATGAAGCTTCCCAATGTAGCGAATAATACCAGGGAAAATCAGATGCTTAAGTTCTACAAAGACCGGCTGACTCAGTTTCGCTTTCATGGCTGTCTCTAGAATGTGACGGTCCAGAAAACAGTTTAGCCGATCACGAACATCGCTGACAGCCAAAAGGAACTCAGCCATCTTGTCATTCAGAGGCTGCAGACTTTCAACATCCATAGTGACGACAGAACCATCCTCTTCCATGACAAACCTTGAGAAACGAGTGGACTGTATGCTGATGTGATGCAGGTAAGTTTGTTCTTTGAGGTAACAGATACTCCCTGCAGGAAATAACTTGCTGCCATAAGGATGGTTTTCAATCAGGATATAGTAAATCTTTTTATCCTCTTGCAAAAGCTGGTGGGAAGGGTGCACAACTGCTGTATTCATCTTGTTACTCCTTTTTAAAATGGAGGGAAACCACAATTAGAACATGGGCAACCCACTGTGTCTATTTTAGTATTTTAAGATACCCTACTATTCACTTAATAATCCTTACAAACTTCTAGGCAACAGTAACCATATTCTTAACCAAACACTGAATTCTGCTGAATAAACAACTTATTTATTTTGAGAAGGGATTCACAACCTACAATCTGGGGCCAGCCCTGACCTGCAGCACCATTTTATGCAGCCTGCATTGCCACCATCACCAGAAGCCGACATGTTTACGACAACCGTAAATGCACCTGTGGCTGTCATAAATGCATTTACAACAGCGGTGGATGCATTTAACAGCAGTGTTTAGAGTGGGGAACCTCCAGTCTGGCCAGCTCAACTGTCTGAGGGTGCATGGTCCGGCCTAGGGCTTAAAAAGGATGAGAACCCCTGATTTAGGGCAAGAGTACTGAGAATTATCTTAGAGATATACAGTACTACCTATTTCATGGAGCTACAGTTCCAAGAGACTCTCATGAGACAATCCATGGCTGTTAAACCAGTATTGTATATACTCAAGTATAAGTCTAGTTTTTTAGCCCCCAACATGAGGTCCAAAAAAGGGACTCGACTTATACTCGGGTCAACAACCCCAAGCGTCCCAAAACGAGGTGGTGTAAATTCAAACATACTTTTTTTTAAAAAAGCACTAACACTACAGTAAAAACTCAAAATCAAACCCACACAAATGTCTAAATTAATTAATTTTACCAAATTTTCATGTATTTTAATTAGTGAAGCTCACTAGCAGCTGCTGCATTTTCCACCCCCGACTTATACTCGGATCAATCTACTTCCCTAGTTTTAGAGGTCCAAATTAGGTAGCTTGACTTATATTTGGAATGACTTATAGTCGAGTATATACGGTGCATGACTCTATTGCAGAGTTTATAAAAAGAGAAGTACAGTCAAACCTCGCATAAAGAGCGCATTGCTTAAAGAGCGCCTCGTTTAAAGAGCAAAATTTTCTCTGAATGTTTGCTTCACTTAACAAATAAAACCAACCAAAAACTCGCTTAAAAAATAAATTGGGGATCGCAATCCCTCCCCCAACCAGAAGTCACAATTGGCTACTTACAAGGGTGTTTCGCTTAAAGGGCAAACTCTCTTAAAGAGCAATCTGGTGGAACACATTATGCTCTTTAAGCGAGGTACCACTTTATAGCTAAAGAAACAAGGGTTGGGGAGGTCAATTAGTCCAACTTCCAAGTTCAAGAGAAGCCAGGCAACGAACAAGGTACTGGGTATTAAGTCTCTAAATTAAACCCACTGGATATTACAGTGTTCCACCTGTACCTCAGTCTAAATGTTTTAGTAACAGAGGACAAAGTCAACACAATTAACAAAATATAACCTCTCTGCTTTTCCTGTTATTCCTTTGCTAATATGATTGACTATATCCTTACAGAGTAAGAGACAGCCATAAATCAGTGACACTTTGACTGCACATCAACATTTCAGAGATGTTCATACCTTTCACATTACACTGTCTTTTAACCCAGTAGGTAGAAATCTACTGGTGTTCATATGACTGTGGAACTTGTAATAATCAACTATGGTTAAAGTGCTAAAGTACAAATACTAAAAACAGGACTTGTGAGCCCAATGTCTATAACTATGATGGCCAACCTTGGCACTCCAGGTGTTCGTGGACTTCAAATCCCAGAAGCCCATGTCAGCACTTCTGCTGATCAGGGTTTCTGGAAACTGAACTCCATGAACAGCTGGAGTGCCAAGGTTCACCATCACTGGTCTATAATATACTTGCTAAACTATTAACACCATAGTCTTTGTGACCAGTAACTGCCACTCTCAGAATAACTCACTTCACAAGAGTTGCAGTTTCTTGGAAATAAGTTACAAATGGTTTAAATTTTTCATATTACCTCTGTCCATTCATATTACCTTATTAACTACTCTAATAAACATGTTCTAAGCGCTTAACTGCAGTATTCTGAGATTTCTTGTCTGAAGTGACATTTGAAGTTTTAAAAATTCTCTGCAATTCCTGTCACATGATAGCAAGTAGCTTCCAAGTTACAACAACCCCAGAAATTAAACTCCCAAAGAGAATCCTGTCATTAAGAGACCTGTGCATCTTTTACAGAATCAAGGCCACACCTTTTTTTAACTAGGTCAATCCATTTGAGCTTCATCTTTTTACCTACTGGCTTTGAGTTCTCCCAGCATGGTTGCCTTTTCCAGTTTCCAACAAGGTAGCCACCCTCATTTGTTTCAGAATGTGCAATAAATATACTGTATAAAGAAGGAAGGTGTGGCACCTTAAGAGGCTAGCAGATTCATGATTTGGTTACAGATTATAATCCACTTCCTCAGACACACTTTCTTACCTGATCAGCCTTGATTTCTTATGACAGTGTCAGTTTAACCTAAATGAAATCATTTCTGTTCATCTGAAATATTAACTGTAAGGCCCACCCTTCCCACTGAACTTTCCGTCAGCCTATGTGTTCTCAGTAACCTACTGAAAAAAGGGGACTTTTACCAACTCACTTTGCCCTGCCTTGGAAGGATGACTCATGTGCGGCCTTGCCACTTTTAATTTAGCTGGCTGTTTAGATAAATGCACTTAACCCTATCATGGTAAAACAATGACATAATGGTATCTTTGGTGGGGAATATGCAAGGGTGCTGTGGTGGATAGATTGCCAGACTTTGGATACCTGGGTTCAAATCACCCCTCAGCCATGGAAACTCCATGGGGTGGTATTCTATCAGTGTCATTTTTGTTGTTCAGTTGTACAGCCGATTCTGACCCTTTGCGACCCTATGGACCGTTGTCCTCCAGGCATCTCTGCCCTACACCATCCTCCTCAGCCCGCCCCACTCTGTGCCTACTGCATCCACAATACCATCTAGCCATCTCATTTTTGGCTGTCCCTTTCCTTCTTCTTTTGCCCTCCACATTTCCCAGCATCAAGGCCTTCTCAAGTGAATCCTCTCTTCTAATTTGATGTCCCAAGTACTTCATCTTCATCTTCACTATTTGACCTTCTAGGGAGCAGTCAGGGTCGATTTCTTCTAAGACTGACCTATTTGTTCTCACTGTCCTGGGGACTCTCAATATACCCTATTTATACCTTATATACCTTATTTATTTATTCTTACTTACTGTGGTTGAGATAAGCTGGTTCAGACCTAACAGCACAGAACACACATTTCTGGATGCACCTGGAGCTTTTAAAAATCCCCGTTTGTGTGTTAAAATGTGGCTTCCACCACACAAATTTATACCTATAAATCTTAGTACATTTATAATTATAATTTATGAACATATTTTATGGCCTTTCCTCAGAAGGAAGACAAGGAGACATATAATTATAAAGCAAACATATTTTATAATTATAAAATAATCATATACTGTACACACATTCAGATGTATACTGTACATATTTACATGTGTGTTTATATACATGTGTGTTTATATACATGTGTGTTTATATACACACTTAAGAGTTTTTAAAAGGCTGACCTGCTTTGCACAGAATAGACTAGTGTATTGCTTTATTAATAGAGTTTAGTAACAATTGGTTAGAAAGAAACGATTATTGTAATGATAACAAGCTATAAGACTACTTATTGTTAAAAATGGAAAGTAGACTGAATCTGAGCCCGACGACTGCTTTAAAGAACTATGGAATATAACAATAAACAATAGATTAACATGTGAATTAAAGTTAAAGATGGCATGAGCAAAAAGAGGAGACTTTATTGAGTTTGATGACAAAGAATTTTTGTCTGGGAGAAAAATCTTCTGTCACAACAAATCTGTCAGCCTTCAGTGGTATTAAATTTTATGCAAGGTTCCTACATTTTTTGTTATAATAGATTATCACAACATTTGCCCCTCTGGAAATTATTTCATCAACACACTGGGTCATTATCTATTTGAAAAGTTGACAAAACTATCCACACAAATACATACACACGTAGATGTTTATAAAGATACACATTTGTGTTTACAAAGACGCCACACACACACACACAAGCATGTCAATCAATTTAAATTTCAAAAACTTTTTTAATTGGCATAAAGCTCAAGCGTTTTGTAAAAGCGCACAGAGGGGGTGGGGCCTCGCCCAGGACAAAGAACTGAATTAATTAGAATAATTAAACTAATAAATAATTAGTGACCACATGACCACGGAAACGTCTCGCTGGCTCTTCGGCTTTGAAACAGAGATGAGCACTGAACCCTAGAGTCGGATACGACTGGCTTTCGAGCAAGGGCGAAGCAGGCAAGGCCCCAACCGTCGTTCCAGGACAGGCACGGAGGGACCCCGCCTTTAGAAGTCACTTACCTGCCCGCAGGAGACGCGAAAGTCCGGCCAGGCTCAGGTGCCGACGCGACTGAGGCGACGCCTGCCTTTTTCCTGAGGAAAGATCATAGAGAGGAGGAAGGCAAGATCGCCGACGAAAATCCCCGTCCCGCTACGGACCCGCCCCCTTTGGTCTCCAGAGCAGCCAATCAGAGTGGAGCGGACGAGCGCCGCCCACCCAATCAGGGGAGGAGAAGAAGAAGTAGGAGAAAGGCGGAATGGGTTAACAGGGATTGCGGTGGCTCAGTGGTTAAGAAGTTCGCCTTGTTGCCTGGAAGGCTGACAGTTCGAGACCTGGGTACTGCATGACGGATTGAGCGCCCGTTTCTGTCTCAGCTGACATAAAAGGAACCTTTCTCAGGCGTTCCCTGAGCGGAGTTTCTTCTCCAAAAATTCTTTCAACTCAGAATAATTTCTGGCACGAAATTATTATTATCAGAACGAAAAGTTAAGGGATTTTTTTAAAATTATTAAAAATCAGATTTTAAAGAGATATGGGGTGAATTTATTATGTTTTAGTGAAGGGTAAGAATACACATCATTCAGGAAAGAAGGGACTAGTACAAATTAAATAAGTTTGAAATAGTAGATGGGAAAACGTATATATTGTCTCGCTGAATGATGGGTGCTCATATTAGTAAATAATGTGTTATAAGATTGTATTTTTACTAAGTTTTTATCTATTCTTTCTTTTTTTCTATTTTTTGTATTAAGAATAATTTAAAAAAACTTTAAAAACAGACAAAAACTTTAAAATCAGATGTCAAATCCCAGGGAGCCTATGAATGAGAATGCTCCATTCTGTAAAATTCTCACCTGTGGGTTCCTTGAGGGAGTCAACCCATCTCACATTTGGCCTTCCTCTTTTCCTGCAGCATTCCTGCCTTTTCCAGAGATGCTGGTATTCTCATGAGGGGAAAAGTAAGACAGATTTCAGCAGGGCCGGATTTTCCTGTAGGCTAACTAGGCTTCAGCCTAGGGCCTCAAGATCAAGGGCCTATATTCAAATTGTTAGCAAATTAAAATTACACTATTCTAAAAACAGTGAACACTAAAACACTGAACCGAAAATAAGGAGAAATGCTACGCATATAACTAATAAACAAACTAAAAATGTATTGGTTAAGATCAACGCGTTCGGCTCATTGGGTCTGTTCATGTAATTTACAAACTTAAAAATGGGAGGTGAAAGGGCCGCTTGAGTGGAATAGCCTAGGGCCTCTTTTCATGTAAATCTGGCCCTGCAGCTTTGGCTGTATCCACTTTCCCCCAACAGACTATTCAGGCAGTTTATAGCCCATTTTCCTCCAGATGTGCCACAAGAGAAGGAATTGCAACATCCCCACCAGAAATACTTTCAGTAATTTTGCATTTGGATAAAACCACTTTTGCTTTTGTACTAAGCAGGTATCATCATACCGATCTGTTATACAGCAGTACATCATACAGTACAATGATTTTAATCCGTTCCACAAGGCTCATTGTTGTACAACACATCCCTATGGGATGCGTCCAGTGATGGGATGTAACAGGTTCTCACCAGTTTGCCAGAACCGGTAGTAACTTTTCCCAGTGTCCCAGAAAACCGGTAGCAGCTTTTGGGGGGAACCACCTTCGGGGCTTACCTTTTCACTGGTTCCCCCACTGCAATGTGCACCAAGCACTTGGTGTGCATGCATGTCTACAGTGCTTGGCACGTATGCACGGGCTCCTTGCTGTCCTCCTTGCTGTCCTTGTGTTGTGGGTGGGTGGGTTGAGGTGTGTGTGTGTGTGTGTGTGCTTATTTTTATTTTATTATTATTTTTTATTATTTTTTCTTTGGCTCCACCCACAATGTCATGATGTCGGCTCTGCCCACACTGATGACATCATGGTGGGGTAGTAAAAAATTTGACATCCCACCACTGGATGCGTCGTACAATAATTTTTTTTGGCTAGGTGGTTTTTCCCATTGGGAAATTTATTTATTAGACTTGTATGCCACCCTACTCGCTGGAGCAACTCAGAGCGACTAACATACCATGGGGCAACATATATTACGATTGTTGCTATACAGAGCGATTGTTGTATGAGGTTCCACTGTAATTGCACTTACCAGCTTTGAAAATATTCCAGAAACACGACTGAATGGCCCCTCTCTCACCAACCACTTTGCTTCTAAAACTGCAGTTGATGTTACTTACTGTACATCTGAACTGGATGTTTTAGATAATTCTCTGCCAAAACAGGTTAGCAGACCAGCACTCTGGCAAGCACCTCTGCTTATTTGTTGTTCTGGCCAATCACGGCCACCTACTAATTAAGGGGAAGGGGAGCAACTGCCAGTCTTGTGAGAATGTTTTTCTTGATTCTTTTAAAAATGAGATTCATGGTAACGAACACTATCTAACTTTCTGATTACATGTATTTAAAGTGACCTAGAAGAGGCATCATCTCCCTCCTGAACTTGTTTGAATTCTACTTGTAATTCTTGGGGAAGCAAAGGACTCAGGATTAGCATTTTTCCCTCCTAGAAGCTGCAGTGATTGCAGAAAGATTTCTCTGACTTGCTTGTTTAGTACCAAAGTGATGGCAACCTATTCATCTTACAGTTGAATCCCATACGTGGCACCCGCCCTTTGGTGGTCTCCTAGGAGTTTACACTAACACCTTCCCTCCATGGGATTATCCCGGGGATGCCTCAAGAGCAGTGACACTCCTATTTAAAGTAACAGAGCAGGCTGCAAGGTAGGACTGAGTAGAAACATAGAATTAACTGAGATGGGAGACCCTATGAGACCATCGAGTCTAACCCCTAATCTAAATCAAAGCAGATCCGACAGAAAGATGTCTAATTCTTTCTTGAAGGCTTCCAGTGTTGTAGCACTCATCACCTTTCAAGGGAGTTGGTTCCACTGTCTACTGCTCTGTTAAGATGTTTTTCCCCTGATATTCAGCCTATATCTGGCTTTCTTTAGTTTGAGTCAGTTATTATGCATCTGGTACTCTGGGATGGTTGAGAATAAACCCTGCCCTTTATGACTATTTTTCATTTACTGTATTTGAAGAGTGCCGTTATATCTCCTCTCAATCTCCTTTTCTCAAGGTTAACCATGGCCAGTTCCTTCAGTCTTGGTTTCAAGCTATTACTGCATTGTTTTCCCCCAGACCACTAAACCTGTCAATCCCAGGGAAAATTTGACAGCAGATTATAAAGCAGTCACTTTGCAAGCAACTTGAAAGCAATGCAATATTTGAGCCGCTCCCATATTTCTGTAAGCAATCCTTGCAGACGGTTACTCTTTGGCCACTTCCGCTTTGATCGAGATAATTTCACCTGTGAAGATGCCCCCCAAGAAAAGGCTTACAAAACCTGCCAGCAATAAATTCACGTTAAATGCTCCTGCTATGAATACAGAAAGCTGCCTGCCTCACACAGTAGACCCTTTGCAATTCACTTTATGATGGCCAAACTCCCCAGCTTACAACGGCCTTGTTGCTATTGATTTGTGTGGTTCAAAAAACCACTTTTATTCATTTTCCTGCTGGTCTTGAACCATCACTTTGCTTTAAGAAGTAACAGTACCACCTGTTTCCAGGATGCTACTGAACTTGTTCCAGGATTGCACCAGGAATCAGGACCATGTAGGCTGTTCTTGCTTCCTCCTCTACAGACCAGAGTGCAGGGGAAATGGCACCCACCCATCACTTCAGGACAGGAAGGGGAGGCTGGGGCATTCCTTCAGGAGAAACCCAATGAGTCCTTTGGTCTTCCCAACTCAGGTGGCTGCCGACCCAGGTGGTGCAGTGGTTAAATGCTGTCCTGCAGCCAAAACGCTGAATTTGATCTTTCCGGGATTCAGGGTTGACTCACCGTTTTCCATCCTTCCTCAACATGTTGGGGACAAAAATGCTGATTAACTTGTGAACCGTGCTATGGGGCAGCTTCTTCCCTGTCTAGGTCAGGTCTTAAACTGCCAAAACGAAGCCACCTTTTAGCGAATTTGTTCCATAGTTCCTTTCACCTCATATAGTTGTGAAGAAAGATTAGCTGGCACAGTAAGGTGGCCGCCCCCCCCCAAAAAAAAATACCCCAATCTCCAAGGAGGCGCTTTCTGCGTACCCTTCTATGGGGCAGTAGAGAAGGGTAACTGCATTATCACCAAGTGCCGCCCCACAAAGAGATCGCTGACTTAAGCCACTGCGCTTCCTCCCGTAGGTTCGCGTCGCCCGCATCCCCCTCCCCACCCCCTCAAAACAGCAGCCCACAAAAAACCAAGAGTCGCCAAGTTGTTGCGGGGCAATTTAGATTTTATTGCTCCCTCAAGTCGTTGAACAACATATAAACCCCCAAGAAACAGATTGCAACGCTCACGCTACGCAAAGCCAGGACCCAGTGCAGACGGGGGGGGGGGGGGGGGAAGAGAGGTGGCTCACTTCTTCTTCTGAGGGGGGGCGGGAGGGGCGGCCGGGGGGGCGGCCGCCTTGTTCTCCTCCGCCAACGGGGGTTGCTGCGGCTCCTTCTCCTTCTTGTCTTCCTCCGCCTCGCCGGCCCGCCCGATGGTGATAGGGACGGTCTTCTCCTCCTGGGCCAGGCGCGGGGCGTCGACCCACAGCTGCCCGTCGTGGCCGAAGGAGCAGGCGACGGCCTCCAGGTCGGTGTCCTCGGGCAGCAGGAGCTCGCGGTGCAGCTCGCGGTAGTCGTGGGCGCGGCAGCCGTCCACCGACGACTCCTCCTTGCGCTCGTGCTTGCCCAGCACCGTCAGCTTGCGCCCTTCCAACTTCACGGCCAGTTCCTCGGGGCCGAAGCCGGTCACGTCGAGCGAGAGCAGGTGCTGGTGGTGCGCCAGGCGGTTGATGCGCATCTTGCGCCCCAGCCCCACGCCGCCGCTCCGGCGGAGCCCCGGGCCGGACTTACGCGCTTGGGCGCCGCCGCCCTCCACTTCCCCGCCGCCGGCGGAGTACCCGACGTCGAGCATCGGGTAGGCGTCGAGCAGCACCAGGCGCGTGCGCTCCATCTCGTCCAGGTGGCCCTGCATTTTGCCCACCAGCTGGGTGAAGAGGGTGGGCTGCTGGGCGCGCCCGTAGTCCTGGTCGCGCCCGTAGAGCCACATGGGGTTCCAGTCGTGGTCTTGTTGCACCACCCGCACGGGGAAGACGCGCGCACGGCCCGAACGCACAGCCATGTCGGACAAATACGGCAAAGCCCCTGGCCTCACGCTCCGCGCCTTCCTCCCGGCGCCCGACTGGCGCAACAAAGCCGTTGGTCTGCCTTATATACCCGGAGCGGGGCTGCCCCGAGGCTTCTGAACCTCTCGGCCAATGGGAGGCCGGCAGGGGCGTGGCCGCATAAAGGCTGCTTTTTCAAAGGCCCCGCCCCGCCCGTGAACCGTCGGGGCGCGCTCCAGAGCATTCTCGCCGCCTTCCCGCTTTGCCCCCCCCCCCAGGAAGTCTGTGTGGGGAGAGAGAGAGAAGCACACACACACACACACACACACACACACACAAATCCAGATCCTTCTCGGGCCCTGCTTTCCTCCTGCAGTGCCCGGGCAGGGTCAAGAGTCCAGGCAGGACTTGGAAAGGGTCCATGTCCTTACTTAAGTCATTCGTGAGGAGGGCGGCATAGAAGTGTGATTAAATTAAATAAATACTTGATGGGACTACAAATCCCAGGCACCCCATGCTGCTGCTGGGGATTCTGGCGATTGTGGTCCGAAAAGTGCCGGTGGCAGTAGAAATCCTGGAAGTGGCGGACGGCAGCTGCGTCGTTATGGCGCCTTTGTGTGTGGGGGGGGACGCGACATGTGCAGAATATAGTGTGGTTTGAGCACCAAGGATTGGCACGCGCACACAGAACGTCGAAACAGAGGGTGGCTGTAACACTGGTAGACATTCCTGGGGATTGGAGCAGGCTTTCTGGCGCCGAGAATGGTTTTGGGATGGCCCGCCACTTCTTTTCACAGGATCCTGGAATTCGAGGGCACACCAAAGGGACATCTAGTCTAATCCCAGTTTACCACCACCCAAGGGAGGGCTGAACAGATTTTGCTAAGAGGCATTTCTTCCTAGTCGGAGTCCCTCTGTTGCCATTTGAACCCAAGCCGTCCCGTAACAAGTCTCTTCTGAAAGTACATTCTAGGCTTTTAAGTTGAGCCAAAGGAGCTTATTTTGAGGAGCCAAACCTGGTTTATTTCAAATACTGGACATCTGCAGCTCTTGTAAACTGACTTGCATTTTTTTCATCACCAGCACCTTATCGGACCAAGGGAGCTTAAAATGAATCAAGCCGTTCTTTACCAGCGTGAGAGCAGCACGCCAGTGCTTTGAACAATCACCCAAGCCCTAAATCCGCATTTATGTCATTTCAAATGCAGTTTTGCAAAATTTTGCGCTAGGAGGCCCCTGGGTGCCTGCAGGTGCACAAACTCACTGTTCTCCCCTTATATCACAAAAACAAAAACACTGCAGCATTTCAAAGACTAACTGCTATATTTTTACTGTGAGCTTTCGTGGATGAAGTCCACTTCTTCATTTTCATTTCATTTCAAATGTATACCCTGCCCTACTCAGGTAAACCTGACTCTAGGTGGCTTACATATTATAAAAGTACAGTTGTACCTCGCTTAAAGAGCATAATGCGGAGTTCCACAGGATTGCTCTTTAAGCGAGTTTGCTCTTTAAACGAAACACCATTGTAAATGACCAATTGTGACTTCTGGTGGTAGGGATTGTGAACCCCGATTTATTTGTTAAGAGAGTTTTTGATTGGTTTTATTTGTTAAGCGAAGCGAACATTCAGAGAAAATTCTGCTCTTTAAGCAAGTTACTCTTTAAGCGAGGCGCTCTTTATGCGAGGTTTGACTAACAGCATTACAATAACAAATTCTACATTATCATAATCACAATCATCACCGTATCAGAAAATATATATAAATATCACTAACACAGTAACAATCCAAAAGTATTAATATCACAATAAAATGTTACAAGAAAGTATTTCAAACAAACAACAGCAAAAACAAAGACCACATATACTGAGTCCCGCAAGGATTATAAGCAAAATCCTACAGAAGGTAGGTGGGAAAAGTCCAAGAGAAGTCCGAAAAAGAAAGAATCCAGTCCCCTTCTTCAGACCCCCTCAGCTTCCAAGTGCCCATGTGGCCCATGGTAAGTCCTGGGACTAGACCAAGTCTACTGCCAGTTGGTACTCCTTCCTGGGGTCACCAAGTCCTGCAATTTCTGCCCGTCCAGAGCCAACACTAACCCTCACAAGGAAGGCTAAAACCAGTGGTGGGCAGCAACAAGTTTGCACCCCCTAGGAGAGGGGGTAGCAAAATTGGGTGGCCTTCTGGGAGGGGGGTTAGCAAAAATGGGTGACCGCACCCACCTCCAGGGCTGGATTTACATGAAAAGAGGCCCTATTCCACTTATGTGGCCCTTTCACCTCCCATTTTTAAGTTTGTAAAATACATGAGAGATAATAAAATACATCATTACTGTGATATATATCAATATGTTAAATGAAACATGTTGTGATTGGTACTAGCCTTTATAAAAAATGTGGTTCAGTGTTTTTAGTGTTCACTGATTTTAGAATAGTGTAATTTTAATTTTGCTAACAATTTGAATATAGGCCACTCTTGATCTTGAGACCAAAGGCTGAAGCCTAGTTAGCCTATAGGAAAATCCGGCCCTGCCCACCTCCCTGCCCTGCCCCATCAGGTTTTGTCCCTGCAAGTGGTTCAAGGTCTCCCTTGTTCAAAAGCCAGTCATATCCGACTCTAGGGTGCAGTGCTCATCTCCATTTACAGCCAAAGAGTCAGTGCTGCCCGTGTTTGCAGATGCATACATGGCCATATGGCAAGCATGACTAGATCACCCACTATGTAGGCTCCGTCCATCACAAAGGCTCCACCCATGACATAGGCTCCGCCTACAGTGTGGTAGCGAAAATTTTTGCTGCTCACCACTGGCTAAAACCTGCTTTAACCCAGTAGCAACCCAACTGGCCAAGACTGGATTCTGAGTCCCGTTGTTCCTCACACCAGTCTTTTAAAAATGCACCAATGTGGAGTAAAGTAAAGGTAAAGGTTTCCCTTGCTCAAAAGCCAGTCGTATCCGACTCTAGGGGTCAGTGCTCATCTCTATTTCTAAGCCGAAGAGCCAGAGCTGTCTGTTTCTGCAGACGTTTCCATGGTCATGTGGCAGGCATGACTAGACACCGGAGTGCATGGAACGCTGTTACCTTCCCACCTAAGTGGTCCCTATTTATCTACTTGCAATTTCTTGCTTTCAAACTGCTAGGTTGGCAGGAGCTGGGACAGAGACGGGAGCTCATTCCGACCTGCAGTACTCGGGAATCAAACTGCTGACCTTCCGCCTCCCAGTCAGTGCCTTAGTGACTTGAGCCAAAGTTTTATTTTATTTAAAGCTGCACAATAAAGAAAACTGACCCGGGAGGGGGTGTTGTTTGAAACACTATACTGTATAGTGCTGGATAAGAGCTTTGTAGATAGCAAGAAAGACAAATAGATGCAGAGCAGTAGTGGGCTCCAAAAAATGTTACTACCACTCTGTGGCCATGGTATGGTGGGCATGGCCAGGGTGAAAGCCCTGCATTGCACCCAAATTAGGACTAATCTATTTCAAATCATGGATGGGCCTGACCAGCCAGAATTGCAATTCATTTTCTCACTTTACAGCAGGGGTGCCCAAACTATGGCCCATGGGCCTGACGCCAGTTCATCAGGCCCATGTCCTTGTCACTTCCGGGAGTGGAAGTAAAATGCACCCGTATGAGCATGTTTTACTTCCGCTTGCAGGAGTGATGAGGGCAGCGTAGGCCAGATGAATTGGCGTCAGGGGCCAGATCCGTCCCACAGGCCATAGTTTGGACACCCCTGCTTTAAGGAGAGAAAATGGCAGCCCAAAAACTATCTCATCCTGTTGCAAAACAGATGGAAAGGCACGTTTTACTTTGGCTTCCAATGGGAGGGACCACATGACCCGCCCGCAGTCCGAAAAGCTTGGGCACCCCTGCCCCGGTTTGGCCCTTTAACGGCTGCCCCCCACGGGCCCCGACGTGCCACTCACCTCCAGGTCTTCCTCTCTTCTCCTGGCCAAGGGCTTTGAAAAGAGGGGATCTTTCCCTGGTCTGTAAAATGTCCCCACGCCACCCCCATTTTAATAAGGGCAAAAAATGCTAATTGCCTTGCGATCCGCCCAGAGAGTGCACAACACTATGGAGGAGGATGGGGTTACTGAAGCATAACTACGTACAGTATTGTAATTGCCATACAGTACTTTAAAAGACATGCGCGGAGAGGGAGGGATGTGCCCGTTAGCAGTTTTCCAGGTCCAGATCCTGGCGCTGTTCTCATGGCGCAGGGATTAAGTTGCTGTACTGCGATTAAAACACTGTGAGTTCGATCCTGGTGGAAAAGAAGGTGGACTCGGCTTTCCATCCTTCCACGGTTGGTAAAATGAGAACCCAGCATGTTGGGGACAAAAAAAAACCCTAAAGTGCCGAGAGAGTGCGCTAAGCGGTATGAATGGGGCGGTATACAAGTCTAATGGCTTTGTTTTTAAGTGCTATAGTGTAATTGCCGTACTTCGCATAAGCGAAAAGACCTGCACACAGATCTGGCGGTTAGCAGTTTCCTAGATCCTGGCGCTGCTCTGATGGTGCAGGGGTTAAGCTGCTGTCCTGCAGCCAAAACGTTGTGCATTCCATCCTGATGGGTCGGATCAATGTGGACTCCGCCTTTCCATCCTTCCGAGCTCAGTAAAATGAGTACCCAGAATGTTAATGAAGGCAAAATGCTAATTGCCTTGTCAACCGCCCAGAGAGTGAACTAAGTACAGTACAGTACTATGGGACTTTACATAAATGCCCACAGAAAGAGATTTGCCCGTTAGCAGTTTTCTAAGTTCAGATCCTGGCCCTATTCTGTTGGCACAGGGTTAAACCGCCAAAACTTTGCTAGTTGGATCCTGGCGGCAAAGAAGGTTGAACCGAGTCTCTTCCATCCTTCCGAGGCCGGTAAAATGAGTCCCCAGCATGTTAGCGGCAAAACACTCATTGCCTTATGAACTGTGGAAGTAAATGTGTACTAAATGTTGTGAATTTATTTATTTGGTTGGCTTATTTTTGTTGTGTTTTTTTATCATGTTGCTTTGATATTTGTTATGTACACCGCCAGAATTTCCCAAATGGGCGGTATAAAAATGCAGTATACATACAAACACATGAAATGGTAAAGGCGCTGAGCTACGACGGGAGCTGCTGCGCACGAAGCGTAATGGGGATGGCTTTTCTTGCCTAGTGTGCGCCTGTGTGTGTGTGTAGGCTCCTCGGGGCGGGGGGCGGGGGGGGCTCTCTTTCTTTCCAGCCTTCCATTCTCTCTCTTCCCCCCCCCCCTTTCTTTCTTTTTCTTCTCTGGTCCTAAGCAACCGTCGCCCCAACGGCCGCCCCCGCCTTCTGAAAGGCGCTGGAAAGTTCTGGCCGTGCCAGAGTCTGTTCTCGACGGGCACCCGACAGGCAACCATGGCGAGCTACTCCCGCGAAGGCCGGGGCACCGAGTCCCCCCGGGCCTGCGACCTGATCGCCCAGCTCCCTCAGCGCATCATGGAGCAGTTTGTGTCCGACCTGCAAGCCCACCTCGAGGAGATGGAGCGCATGCAGAGCTGCATGCAGGGCGGGGGCGGGGGCGGGGGCTCCCGACGCCCCCCCGAGGACGGCCAGCGCTACCAGTACGCCGTCGACCTGCCCGGCTTCGGGCCGGAGGAACTGAGCGTCCAGTCGGATGGCCGCAGGGTGATGGTGAGAGCCCGGCGGGAGCGCAGGAACGAGAACCCCGACGGCTCCGTCTGCCGCCTCTTCTGCGAGCTGCGCCGGGAGCTGACGCTGCCCCAGGACGCCGACCACCAGGGCCTGACCTGCCACTACCAGCCCGACGACGGGCAGCTCCACCTGGAAGCCCCCAGCCGGGGCCGCGGCGGCGAGGACCGCGGCATCCCCATCCCCGTCACCCGCGTCCAGCCCAGGAATTGAACCCCGCGCCGGGGCCCGCCTGGCGGGGATGTGGCGCGGCCGCCGCCCCCGCGCCCCTGCTCGACGGGGCTCCGCGCATGTTTTGGGAGGGCCGTCCGAGCGAGGAGGCGGAGGAAGGCCGGACTCGAACACCGTCCAGGCTGGCGTGGAGGAAAGAGACCGAAAATCCCCAGCCCTGCCCTTTCCCGTAACCCCAATAAAAAGAAGGGGAAGGGGCGCTTGACCTTCTGTGCGGACCCTGCCTGGCAACAATAAAACCGGTTTCTCCCAGATGGTCTTTGTTGGCTTTCCTTTGGGGAAGGTTGGGATGGGGGGGGGGGTTGGACCTCTGCACAGGTAGCAATTGCAGTCACAGTTCTATACCTGTCCCGTAGCGCTTATTAACAGCCGCCTTGTGTTGCCAGCTAATCCGTCTCACACTAGGTCAGGCGAAAAGAGCTGCAGAATGATTGAACTCGCCAAAAGGTGGCTCCATTTTGACAGTTTTAAGTCTGGCCTAGACAAGGAAGAAGAAAAAGAAGCACTTATTGCACTCCTCATTATAGGTAATGAGCAACATGCTGGGAAATAATTGACGAGGCTTCGCCTTCTTGACTCGTCGGGATCGAACTCACAATGTTATGGTTGCAATACAGCAGTTTAACCGTTGCACCATCAGGGCTCTTTGTTACATGGAAACCAATTCTTCTATGAGTCACTGACCTGATCCTGCACCGCCACAGCTGAGCCTCTGATTTGCCTTGAAAGAACAGTGCATGGAAAGAAATGTCAGGGGCTTTTTTTTAGAGGTGGAAAATCAGAAAAAGCTTTTTATTCAAAAGTGGAGGGGGGGGGGAATAGTTCGCGAATGGGTGTCACCTTGAAAAAGGGAGAGACAAAAAGTATTTCTGAACATGGCCTGAACATAATGTTTAGTGCACTCTGGGTGGTTTACAGGTAATTAGCATTTTCCCCTAATATGGTGGATCCTCATTTTACCAACCATGGAGGGCCGAGTCAACCTTGAGTCCCGTTGGGATAAAGAAATACTTTATCGGAATCCACAGAATAATACACAAAGGGCAATTATTTCACGTTAGTGTTCCGAACATGATCTCAGAGCATAGCAATGCTACATAGATTCTGCTTTGTTCAGTTTGCCTCAAGGTTCCAAGGGCTGTGAAAGAGGCATCTTGACTGGAAGAGCCCAATGTGTCCAAGTAAGACCCAATGGGAGGAGGGTCCCCCTCAACCTCCACACCTGGAAGTGTACCAGAAGAGGACTGTGTGTGACTCCACTATCAATTCTGGAAAAAGGGATTCCTTTTGATATCCAGAGTTCTGCCATTAGCATCCTCTGCTTGTACCCTTTCAGAGTACCTACCTACCCTTTGCCAACCCAAAGGCTGCTTCTCTTCCCTGCAGGCTGTTATCAAAGAGCCAGCACTTCTGCATCTACAGATGTTTCTGTTGTCATGTGGCAGGCATGACGATGCCAGAGCGTACAGAAGGCTGTTACCTTTCCCACCAAAGTAGTACCTATTTATCTACTTGCAATTTCTTGCTTTCAAACTGCTAGGTTGGCAGAAGCCAGGACAGACCATGAACAGTTGACCTGCTGACTTTCCGGTCGTCAAGTTCAACGTCTTAATCATTAAGCCTCTGCAGTCCTCCCCCCCCCCCCGTCCCTCTGGTAGAACCCTTCAAATGTCTATCAGAGTGGGAACAAATAACACCTATATAATGTTTTGCAAAACAGGGAGCACCGGGACGTTACATTTGTCTGAATCAAGTGTCCATCTTTATTAGAGAATCACAGAGCGTAAATAGGGTTTTTGGTATTCAGGTCATTTCCCTGAACTGATAGGCTTATTCTGTGTCTCAGAACAAAACAGAACATGATATTAAACTATTCCATTTGACAGATTAATGCAAGGGAACAGACAGACTGACCAGGAAAAGATAAATACAATCTGACTTCTTCTGATGGGAGGCATGAAAAGAAACTCAGTCTTGCTGTCACAGCCAAGGCACATAAAGGGGCTGTGCTTGTCATTGACGGAAGGATTCAGTGCATGGCGTGTGGAAGGCGCCTTCCTTCCTGGTGTGGAAGTGTTTTTGTTCACAGGCTGTTGCTCTGAAGGTCCAGGAGAAGTGAGTGGAGCTTTTCTGTCACAGTGACCTGAGAACAGGAAAGCCAAAACAAGAGTGGCAGAGGGGCTCTTTTTTGGCAGGGCCCTGTTTAAGCTTCATGCGCATTTCGTTTGCATCTGGTTTTGCACATGGCTTTGACTGGACCAATGGCACGCTTCCCCAGCCTGATGCTCTGATAGCCACAGTGAGAGGAGGCGTAGTCTATGGCTTCTCAAGGGTACCAGAGCAAGGAAGAATGGCCCGCAGTAGTTAGTTAGGACCCGTAGCTCCACTAGGAACACAGGCTTCTCTTCTTCTTCTGCCGTATCCAAATCTGAATATTGGTGGTCCTCATGGTGGTCAGCCAAGAAGACTGTCCTGGCGACAATATAATGCAGTGGCCTTTCATCTGCCTTCTGCATCGCAGCATGACACCCATTGTACCACTGAACCAGTTCCACGAGTCAATTTCTGGCCCTGAGCCATTTTGGCACGCAAAGTCCTCCTCAGCCCTGGGCCAGGATGGATGATGCTGCTGCCCTCCATCAAGGTGGATTCAAGTGCGATTTAATCCACTTGGGGACCATCACCCTTCCCTGTGGATTTTGCTACACAAGCCGCTAGTCCTCAGGGTTGTCAGGTTAGTTAACTGCCGCCTGACACTCAGCGCTGAGTCACTGGCCATAAGGTCTACTCTATGATCATAACAGGATAACCTGGCCAGACCTAAGGCTTCTCTGCCCTTTAAAAATGGTTTGTGTCCTTCCTGCCATTCTTCATTCTGCCTCACCAGAACTTCAAACAGGATGTAACCTAAGACTTTGTCTCCCAAGCCTTTACCTGGTAAAGCTCCGGGTCCCGCAACCTTTTGTGGACAGGGCTGAGTTTGTCCAACGAGGCCTGGATATGGTCTTTGATTTCCGCAAGGCTTGGCAACGGCTGGCAAACCTGGGGGTGGTGGTGGTGGTGGTGGTGGAAAAGGCCCAGTCAGGGTGGGAGAGATGAAGCAAAACATTGTTTTAGAGCAAGGATGAAGAATAGGTAACTCTCTGGGCATGGTTTAACTATAACGCCCAGGAGACTTAGCCCACATTAGCAGAGATGATGGTCTAACTCCCCGTTAGATCAGATCTAAAGAACTCCTAAAACGTTGTCCTCTTGAGTTGCCCAGATTCCTCTGGGAAACCCACAAGCTGCGCATCAAAGCAGCGCATGATTTGTCTACCAGGCACTGGGATTGAGAGGTATCCTTTTACATGGGATTCCCGCTGAGGTCTCTTGGAGGACTTTTCCAGTTGTCTGCTCCTTTCTTTTCTGACACCTGCTGGTAATCGTTCACAGGATCTACCTGGGGTGGCATCCTGATGGCAGCTGGTCTAGTGCTGAAACCACTTCCCTGATTTAGCACTATACTTTTGCCATCCCTGTGCCTGTCCTTTTCCAGCAAGCATCAACTCTCCTTCAGGACTGTTCATGTGTTTCCCCGATACAGCGTCAGCCGCTGCTTCCACAGATCATTATTGAAATGCTTGGGGGAGGGGGGAGGACCATAGCACTAAACTTTACCCACCCTGCACAAAACAAAACCAGGGGGAAAGAGTCTGGATATAAAAGAGAGTACCTAGTGAGATGCACTAGCATTCATTCATTCATTCAGCTAGCCCAGCTTATTTTACCTTAGTTTATATCCTACCCAGCTGGTACAGGTACCACTCTGGGTGGTTCACAGGTTTTACAAAGTCAACAAAAAGACCAATAACCTCAAATAACCATACATAAAATCATATTAAGAAAATACAACACAACTACTTACCAAGAAGTGTTTGGATGTCAAGAAAAAAATATATTAAGCTATGTGGAGATATCCTGGAAGAAAAGTGGCAGCCCAAACCTCCACCTGCTTTCCCCATCTCTGGTGGCAACAGACATAAAACTCTGCTGCTCAAGGACCTTCTGCTGAAACTTCTCTGAACCTCCCCCAAGAATCCTGCCCAGCTTCAGCCTTTCCTTTCTTCTCTCTGCTGTGACTAGGAAGGTCCGAAGCAGGTCCCAAGGTGTGATGCTCCAGGCTATGGGAACAAGCAGCCATCACTGCTGCTTTTCTTCTTACCTGCCCATCTTTGAAATACACACGGTGCAGGACTTCTACTGTTGCAGGGATCAACTTTCCAGCTTTCTCCGTCTCTCCCAAACACCAGAACGCCACTTCCTGGCCAGCCTCTGGTGGACTCTCATCTTCCAATGCCATGAGATCCATACAAGGGAATCCTGCACATAATGAGAGGACCACTGGAATGTCAATAATGCTTAGGAAAGTGGCAGGCAGCAGGAAAAAGAGGTAGACCAAGTCGATAAAGGAAGCCATGGAAACTTGAGTTGGCAAGACTTGAGCAGAGCTGTTAGATGGCAGGAGGTTTCAGAAGTGTTGAATTCACAGGATCACCATAAGTCACAAGGACCTGAGAGGTGTGATAACAGCAGCAACATTGCACATCCGCATGAGGCAGACAGAGCCTCATTCATCTGCCTGCCTGTCTGCAGTGCTGCTATTATTATTCTGTTTTATTTATTTAGATTTATTACTCCGCCCCAATCAGATGAACCCAACCCTAGGCACCTCACAAAAAGAAAAAGATTACACAAATGAGTGCAAACCAAACAATCCCCCAACACCCCTACAAACCCAAAAACCTATTATTATTATTATTATTATTATTATTATTATTATTATTATTATTATTATTATTATTATTATTATTATTATTATTATTATTATTATTATTATTATTATTATTATTATTATTATTATTATTATTATTATATGCACATTTATATGCCGCCTGCTCACACAATGCGACTCAGGGCAGCTCACAAAAAAAACACACAAGCATAACAGCAATAAATCACAATATAAATCAAAGATCATAAAATATTACAACAAAGAAGGAAAAAAAGAAAACTATTCATTTAAATGTCCCATAGTAGCAAAAATAACATACTGTACTGTATAAGCTATAAGGAGTCACTCAAACTTTGCAAGTTGGCATCCAGTTCAGGATGTCAGGATGGGGAAAAATAGTGGGGTAGTTAATTGATACACAAGTAGACAATAATGGAAGTGAAGCTACCCATGAGCCTCTGCCTTCCTGGATCAGATAAGTGGATGCATAATGGACAACGAGCTAAAGAGGAAAATGACTGCACAAAACTCCTTACATGTTTGAGTTTCTCCGCATCAGGATTTTGGATTTTCTGAAAATTCCCATCAGCCATGATGACTAGAAACCTATTTTCCCCAGTGGTGGGATGTCAAAAATTTTACTACCCCACCGTGATGTCATCACAGTGTGGGTGGAGCTAATGTCATGATGTCATGTCATGGGCGGGGCCAAAGAAAAAAATACAAAATAATAAAAATAGGGAGCTTCAGGCTATAGGGAGCTTCAGGCTAGCAGCTTCTCTTCCTCCTCCCAGTTTGGGAGGACAGCAATGAGGCCATGCATATGTGCCAAGCACTAAGCGTGCATGCACACCAATTGCTTGGCATGCATGTGCAGTGGGGGAACCAGTGAAAAGGTAAGCCCTGAAGGTGGTTCCTCCCAAAAGCTGATACAGGTTCTCTGGGACACTGGGAAAAGTTACTACTGGTTCTGGAGAACTGGTGAGAACCTGTTACATCCCATCACTGATTTCCCCCCCTTGGGCATATGAACTACTGTATATCTGATTTTCCCCCAAAATTACTCTTTATTTCAAAAATGCAAAAATAAATCCAGGGGTATTGCTTTTCCATGTGAACTGAACCACCTTAGAGGGCTTTTCCCAACAGTAAGAAACAGATGTAGGGAAGTTAATAAGTCAGAACTCGACAGTGAGAATTCAGGCTCAGCAAAATCCCCTTAGCAGAGAAGGGCCACTAGATTAAAACCCAGAAATTTTTCCTGCATATTAAAAAATAGCCATATTGGAGGAAGGAAGTCTGGATAAGATTTCTGAGACGTGTCTATTCACAAAACAGGGGCTCTTAGTGCGGCAATGCTGTAAATTTTACAATTTAATTTAAAAAAAACCTATGTGCCTTTGGATTGTATTAAGAATATTTTAATTTGTTGGTTGTTTTAATATGCCACTAAGTTTAATTGTGGCTTATAATTGCAATTATTAATTGCCTCGTATCTTGTCTGGTGAAGACAGGAAATTGGATAAGCTTTCCACCCCACCCACCCCACTCTGCTATAGATATGCTAAGACTTTTGGTTACACTTATATAATCAATATAATCTCATACATTTCACTGCTCAATTAAGTTGTTCAATTACATACAGAAGTGTTAAGTTACTCAGTTACATTTTGTGAAATTGGTAATTACTTTATAAGATTATATTTTCTCTCTAAAATATGTAAAATTTAAATTTGCATTGCTCATTATTATGGAATAAGCTCTTTTGAATATATCTGCCAGTTATGCCACAGCCCAGTGATGGCAAATCTTGGCACTCCAGGTGTTCTTGGACTTCAATTCCCAGAAGTCCTGATCAGCAGGAATGCTGACTTGGGCTTCTGGGAATTGAAGTCCAAGAACACCTGGAGTGCCAAGGTTTGCCATCAAGGCCATAGCCTAACTCTGAAGTCATCCATTACCCATAATTACTTACATTTACATCTGATTGTTCAGTTAATTACTGATTTAAGCTGTAAGAGCTTTTCTGATGTTGCCTTATTATCCATTTAAGATTTGTACTGTACTTTGCTATTTTTGTATTAATACACCATATATGTTTTCCATTCTTCATATACACATGTAGTTACATAAATGGAAAAAGGAACTTTTGTTATCTATATTGCCCCACAAACCATTGTGAAAGGATGCAAACCTAAAGAATAACTTATGCATGTGGCTGGGACACAAAAGCTATTGATGAGGGTTTTGGGTTTTGAGCAAGAGTCTAGACTCAAGGATTTCAAAGGTACAGGACAGGTGCCTGCTGTACTTAAGGGATAGGGGCCCCTGTTCTTATCAGGGTCATTAAGACCATGGCAGAAATCTTAAACTTGACAGGTCAAGGTCAAGGTCACCCTTGTTCAAATGCCAGTCATAGCTGACTCTACTCTTCGGTGCTTCTCTCTGCTTATAGCCAAAGAGCCAGCGCTATCTGCGTCTGCAGATGTTTCTGTGGACATGTGGCAGGCATGTCTAGAACCCAGAGTGCATGGAACACTGTTTACCTTCCCACTGAAGTGGTACCTATTTGTCTATTTGTAATTTCATGATTTGCTAGTTTGGCAGGAGCTGGGACAAAGACAGGAGTTCACTTGGTCATGCAGCACTCAGGTCTTGACCTGCTGACCTTCCAGTCATCAAGTTCAGTGTCTTAACCACTAAGCCACTGCAGTACCTAAAACCAGACAACATCACATTAAAAATGGTTTTGTAGGGTTTTCTGGGGGCCATTTGAGAACTGCTGGTCACAAGGTAAAATACAGTCCTATGTGCTGCTCAACAAGACAGTCCAGGGAGCCCATGGGAGCCAGGGCTGGTTGAGGACTTTGCCGCCCCTCCCCCTGCGCCCACACCAACGGCCAGGGAAGAAGCAGCCAGGGCAGGTTGAGGACTTTGCCACCCCTCCCCCTGCGCCCACACCAACATACTGTAATGTAATGTATTGATTATAAGCCGTCCTAAGTCCCTACGGCGAGTGGGCGGCAATATAAATTTGAACTAATAAATAAATAATAAATAAATGGGAGCTCTCTGTATTCAAAAGCAGCCTGAAAAATCTCACCTGTAGCATCCCAGAGTCTGTAGACCATCTTTCTTCCTGGGATGGTACTCTTCTCCTTGTCCTCCGTCACCTTCAGTCTCGGAGAGCCGTTGACCTCCACCAGCTAAGGGCAAAAGGACAGACTGTGAATAATGAAGCCAACCTGCTAAGGCCGCCCTGCCCAAACCCGGTGGCCGCCCTGCGTGTGAGACATAATGGACGTTGATGTTCCAGCGTCGTGTTGTGGACGGCTGCTATAGAACCCAAATGGGTTCTGAAACCAATGCCTGTGTGGACATCCAAGCGCACCGCTAGCGGGAAAGGGAGATTACCTTGTAGACGCAGCCCAGAGATGGCTGAAGAGGGCAAGTCACTATATGTGTCCCGACACCGATCATGTTGATCTCATTCTCCTGCCGAGTAACACAATAACACAGCAAGGAAAGTCACACACCCTTCGGATACAGGGACGGCAGGATTTCTGCTGAGTTTCCCCCCACATTGGTAATGGATCAGACTTGTGATACCCAAAGAAGATAAATTTAAACTTCTCCTCTGATCATGGAAAACACAGGCAGAGCACAGGGTAAGGAGTTTCAACATATCCATTTAAAAATATAAATATTTTTAATGGGCCCTGGTGGTTAAACTGCTGTACTACAGCCAGAAGGTTGTGAGTTTGATCCTGACCAGGGCTTAAGGTTGAGTCGGCCTCTTCCCTCCTTCTGAGGTTGATCACATGAATCCCCAGCATAGTATGTTGGAGGCAAAATGCTTATTAACTTGTGAACTGCTCAGAGAGTGCACTAAGTGCTTCTATGGAGCGGAATCTAAGCCTAATTGCTATAAACCACCAAGCATTTGAAAGACGTGGTTAAGAGTGTAAAGATACCAGCTGTTCTTTGACGGAGATTTTCTAACGGATTGGTAAATTTAAAATCAGAATATGGGGCCAAAACTAATGTTTTCTTCCATGAAATGTCTTAAGATTACCTTGTCTAGTTCTCTATCCAAACCCAGGGGGCGATGCAAATTTACATATATATTTTTTACATATGCCATTGCTCAGAGAAAGAAAATGGCACATTTTAAAACTACAGGTCCAAGAGTTCCCTTCTTATAAAAGCTAACAGCAGCCGGACGTCTCATGTCATCAAACTAAGGCCACCCAATGTAGCAAGGAACTTTTCATCGGGACAGTGATGTCTGCAGAAATACCAAAAAATAAAGCAAAAGGGCAACAAGATGGAAATTGATAGAATAAAATCAAGAGATCTAGAGCAGGAGTGCCCAAACTTTTCGAGCCATGGGCCGGTCACATGGTTCAGCAGGCCAGTCACATGGGCCAGTTATGTGGTTCCTACCACCAGAAGCAGAAGTAAAACACACCTTACAATCTGTTTTGCAACAGATATGTTTTGTAACAGGATGAGATAGATTTTAGGCTACCATTTTCTCTACTTAAACCAGAGGTGCCCAAACTACAGCCTGTAGGCTGGATCTGGGCCCAATGCCAATTCATCCGGCCCACACCGTCCTCATCACTCCCAGAAGTGGAAGTAGTTTTACTTCCACTTCCAGGAGCGACAAGGGTAGAGTGGGCCAGATGAACTGGCATTGGGGGCCGGATCCAGCCCATGAGCCATAGTTTGGGCACCCCTGCTGTAAAGCAACCCAGGGAGGTCTGTTCAATGGGTGAGGGATGCTGACAGTTGGAGGGCAGGAACTGAAGAGTGAGAGAGAAAGGATGGAATGACTAAGACTCTACACGCCAATGCTCTGGTGGGTATCACATGTATTCATGCCAGTCACATCAAAAGCAACACGAAAATTGATTCCCAAAGGGCCAGGAAGCCCAGAAGGTTAGACAGAGTGACAGTCAACCTTCCCACTGCCAAAGTGCTTAATCCAAGGCCATCTTCACCTGACGGGCCAACTCCTCCAGGCTCTGCTCGCTCACATCATTGCTCACAGCAATGGGGACTGTTGCAAACCAAGGAACCTGGAAGCTGGGTAGCAGAGGAAAGGATGCAGTTAAAAAGAAAGAATTGCACGCATGTAATTACAGGCTCAAAGTACAGAATGGCAGATACAGGCTGAAAATCAGGAAAAGCTTCCTAACTGTTAGAGAAGTACAACAATGGAACAGAACCCACGATGAGCCTGCAAGGTGGTGAGTGCTCCAATGCTGGAGGCCTTCCAGAGAAAACTGGGCATCCATCGGACTAGATGGCACCAGAGGCTTCCTTTCCAGATCAGTTATTCTATATTTCCAGGATTCTTGTTTGCTACTCAACCCAAGGCCAAGCTGGTTCAGCATCAAAAGGAACAATGTCTTGTACAAATATCTTACAGAAAAGTCAATGGTTGATCGTATCTTTTTTAAACGTCTTTCTTTTCTCCTCCACTCCCTTTGGACGTAAAAATTCTAATATATATTTGTACAATGTTCACCATCTCTTTCTAGGGATTAAGATTTTATATCTCCATTTGCAGAAATTGTAAATCACGTAACTCAGTATGGCACTCTATTTTATTCACTTGCATGATTTGCAATTGAATCTACTATACCAGTGATGGTTAACTTTGGCACTGCGGGTGTTCTTGGACTTCAATTCCCAGAAGCCATGATCAGCAGGAATGCTGACTTGAGCTTCTGGTAATTGAAGTGCCAAGGTTAGTCATCACTGTACTATGCTAACCAACTTCTGTATTCCTACCTGCTCATGTAGTCATGTAGAAATGATTGCCATAAAGTCTCCCCCTTATGTCCAAAAACTGGACTTGATCCATGAAAGCTCACATTAAAACTTAGCAATTAAGTCTTAAAGTTGCCACAACTTTTTAATCTTATTTTTGGTTTCCTGTTGGATAACTAGTACCATATATACTCGAGTATAAGCCGAGGTACCTAATTTTGATCTAAAACCCCAGGAAAATAGATTTACCCGAGTATAAGCGAGGGTGGGAAATGCAGCAGCTGCTAGTGAGTTTCAACAATAAAGATACATGAAATTATGGTAAAATTAATTAAATTGTTGGCATATCTCAATCCAGTGCGGTCTTGGGACCCTTGCTGTCATTGACCCAAGTACAAGCCGAGTCCCCATTTTCGGGATCATTTTGGGGCTAAAAACCTTAGCTTATACTCGAGTATATATGGTGGCTACACACAATGACAGCTCTATGTACAGGTTTTCCAAAGTTTTCTGCCCCCAGGACCTTATATCTGAGCACTGTCTGCATGAGCTACTCCTGGGGCCAGAGAAAAAGGAAAGCCCAAAAAGAGATGTGAAGAAATGCAGGCACAGACAGTTACACCAGGTTTTGATCAGGACAAAGCAGTACTTCAATATTTGTGTCTCGGCTCTCTCATTTTTATTGCAATGTTAATCCCATAAACCAATCACAGGATGATGCCAACAACCGTTCAAGACTCACTGCTCGCTGCAGAGCCGGAATATGCGTCGGATCTCCACAGACTGCTTAGCCAGGTCTCCGCTGTCTATGCGCATCCCGATGGCTCTGTATCCCAGTTCATTCAGGGCAAGGGCCACAGCGCAGAAGTTTGGTATGCCGCTCCTTTGGGTGGCAGAAGATCACAAGGACCCATCAAAAAAGGGAAATGAACTTAACTAATGGGCCCAAATCCTCTCGCATCGTTACATCAGTAGAAGGGAAATGGCGTAATTTTGGCTTTGATCACATGGAGGAAATCAACAGCAATTGGATTGTTTGTGGAGTGGCCCAGTGCAATCTATTTCCTAGCAATCACAGCCAGTCTGGCCAGGTTATCCTGCTATAGTAATAGAGTAGACATGGGGTGCCCAAACCTTTTGGGCCATGGGCTGATCATGTGGTTCAGCGAGCCGGTCACTAAAGCCCAGGGGCCGGGTGCGGACCCCGATGACAATTCATCTGGCCCGCGAAGACCCTGTCGCTCCTGGAAGCAGAAGAAAAACGTGCCTGTATGGGTGCGTTTTACTTCCACTTCCAGGAGCAATGAGGGCTTCGCAGGCTGGATGAATTGGCATCGGGGGCCGCACCCGGGCCTTAGTTTGGGCACCACTGGAGTAGACACTACTGCCAGCAACTCAATGCAGATCATCAAGCAGCAGTTAAGTAACCTGACAACTATGAGGACTAAGAGCCTTGGGTGGAGAGGTCCATAGGGTAGGGTGCATTGAGCGGGGGTGGTGGGGGTGGTGTTTTGATTCAATGGCCTAAAAGCCCCCTTCCATATTAATGGTTCTGTGAGGTGGGTTAATTTCCACTCTAAACCATCTGCATGGAGGGCAGCAGCTTCATCAATACTCGCCTGGAGCTAATAATAATTTCATGTCAGAAATTATTCTGGGTTGAAAGGATTTTTGCTCGCAAAACTCCACTCAGGGGACGCCCGAAGGAGGCTCCTTTCATGTTCCCAAAATCTTTTCCCACCCAAGTGGTCCCTACTGATCTACTTGCAATTTCTTGCTTTCAAACTGCTAGGTTGGCAGGAGATGGGACAGAGACAGACTCTCAATCCGTCATGCAGTAACCAGGTCTCAAACTGCCAACTTGCTGGCCTTCCAGCTAACAAGGTGAGCTTCTTAACCACTGAGCCACTGCAGCCCCAGCCTGGGGCTGAGGAGGACTTTGTGTGCCAAAAGGGCTCAGGACCAGAAAGTGACTCATGGAGCTGAATGAGTGGCACTATGGGTGTCACACTGCAATGCGGAAGGCAAATGGAAGGCCACTGCATTGAATTGTCCCCAGGACAATCTTTATGGCTTATTACCATGAAGATAGCCAATATTCGGAACTGGATACAGCACTTGAAGAAGAGATCACAGGAGACATGCGAAAATGTGCTCCAGCTTTACCATGCCAAACTTGTTTTTTTTTAAATCCAGCTCCTCTATTGTTTGGGGCCAGGTTGCAGTGAGTTTACAAACAACAGAAGAGTAACTTGACATGAGAGATCACTCCCTACCAAGTGACCCTTTCTGGTTTTTAGCAGTTGCCCAATTGCACCCTCACGGTGGCAAACAGCCACTAATTCACAAATTAAACCTGTTTGGAATTCAAGCAGGACATTCTGTTCCTCTAGTTTTTCTTTTCCAAGCAACATTTAACATGCTCAGTTCTCATTGGAAGTGTCATTTAGAATGTCTATCCTCTTGGTTCTTAATTCTTTTCCAAATCACATGGACCATCATCTGTTCCCTTAGCAAGCCTGTTTGAGTTTCAAATTCTGTGGGCAGAAATTAGTTCTTAAGAGGCAAACAGAGCCAGGAAAAGCAGCGGCTCAGACTGGCTGAGGAATTCGAGGAGAAGTAGTCCAAAAGGGAACTTCTCTAAGCTCAGGAGGGGATGAGGTTTAAATTCTTTGCAAAATACCTTTTTCCTTCTTTGCTTCTGTCCTTTGGTCACCAATGAGCAAAAGGCATCGAAACCCCCCACAAAACAGCTTCCTTTGGGTGCACAAAAAAACCCTCTTGTGTTCCAGAGGCTTTTGCTCACACAGAAAGGCAAGATGGGGAAAAGTTTACAGTGGGACCCGCTGAGACACATCCAGTTTCTTCTCCATCTGCCTCCAACTTGGCATTTAGTCTCCTTGTTTATCAGTTTCAACGGATGGGGGAACGTCATTAAAACATATCAATATGCTCGAGGCTAAAGACCTCTTTATGGTTCTCAAAACAGAAAGTGTGTTGCCCTTTTCTCAAGACTTTGCATGGGGCACAAGTACACTGCTAAAAGCATGACCATAAAGTCTTTATGATAAAGAGGAAGGGCAGGATCTGTTCTCCATCATCCAAGAGTCCAGGACAAGTAATCATGGGCTAAAACAAATTTCATGTCAGAAATTACTCTGGGTTGAAAGGATTTTTGCTGGAGAAACTCTGTTCAGGGGACGTCCGAATGAGGCTCTTTTCATGTTCCCCAAGATCCGTCGTACAGCACTTGGGTATCGAAACCGGACCTTCCAGTCTCCAAGCTTAATCACTAAACCACCACAAACCATAAGAAGCCAGATACAGGCTGAATATGAGGGAAAACATCAACAAACCTTGTGCAGTAAAGAACTTCCCCGGTATAGTTGTATTCTTTTTGGGTCAGATCTCTGCAGAGATTGAAATACAGCTTCAAGTGGCTGAGGGATTTTGGGAAATGAAATCCAAGCAAGTCAACTCCCCCAAGATCTGGATCCACCAATTTCTCTCCCGAGGCAACACTTACGGTGTCTGAAGTTTTCAGCAGCTTTAAAACAAAATTCCCTGAAACTTTTCACTTGTAAAACTTGCCTTCTTACCAAGAGTGCGAATCTGAGATTTTCAAACGTTGACTTACCGCATAACACAGAAAGTGTCAACCAGGCCTTGGAAGTTCTGTGGGAAGGTGATGGCATAGGACACGAAGGCCGCCAGCTCTCCTTGGTTCACCCCCTCAAGAGGGATCTGGAGTAAATGGCAGACCCGGCTTAGCCAGGTCTCCACTAAAGATGGGAAGTCCACAGGCTTCTTCCCCTGCATGGGCATCAGGCTCTAGAATGAAAAACACTTGGACTCTCAGGGTCTCTCCTTTGCCCACCATCTTATCACTCTAAATCTATCTGAAAGGTCTTCTCCAGAGACCATTGCTATTAAGCTATGGAGTTCTTAGGGTCAGCATATCTATTCAGCTCCTTCTTGCATGCTTGTTCAGATCTTGGGTGGACACCCCTCCCCCATCCAATTCTGGTGACACTGCCAAGACTGTGCTTCCATTATCATGATACTCAAACCATGGGACTTTTCTACACCTGAAGATTCATCTGCTTCCTTCCTGGATAGCACTCAAGACAACAGTTGGGAACCAGGACATTCATGCATGCTTACTTACTGTATAGATCAAGGATGGGGAACATGCATTTAAAAAGCATGTTTAATTCTCCAACAAACACTCTTGACAATACACAAGAGCAAAACCAAATCAGAAGAGAGAGGAAAGCACTCACTGGACAGGGACAGAACATTAAAGGAGGAGGCTATGGCTGAGGAACCCAACCTGTCCTACGTCACTTGGAGGACCTTGAATAGGCTGAGGTTGGAGTGCCTAAATGCAAGACCAACAGGCTCAAGTGGGGGCTGCTGGTGGATAACAACACATGGTGTGAATGCGGAGAGATACAGAATCCACCTAATTTGCTGGTTTGCCAATGACTGCCAGAAACATGTACCAAAGCAACTTGGTTTGACCAATGACAAGGCCAAGACGGTGGTTTTGTTTTGCTAGTTTAAAGTCTGACCTGGACACACAAGAAGAACTTCTCCAACATCCATTTTCAAAGCTACTCACTCTGAATAGGCAATCAGCTGTGAATTTTAATCAAAAATAAAGAGAGGAATATTTTCTAAGCTCTCAAATAAGAAATCATTTGCTGTTTTATCTACACTTGTTAAATTTGTCAGTGATCTGATCTGCATCTAAGTTTTTAATGGGCTGGTTTTCATTCATCTAATGAAAAGCTTTTCACCTTGTGGGGTCTTCTGATGCTGTCCCTTTTCTCGGGGAGCTGTAGCTTAGATCTGGCATGCTCCCAGGAGTGAAAGACAAAGCCAAGAGAATAGCTGTCAGGAACAGTTTTAAGTAAAGAACAGAATCCATACAAGGTGCCCTGAAGCAAGTTCTGTAGGGGTCCCTCCCGCTTTTGCTACTGTCAATACACACCCTTGGCTTCACTTCGGCCAGTGAATTGAAGGAGGACACAAAGGAATGGGCTATCGTGCCCCGCACTGGAATGCCAAAACGTTTCCCAGCTAACACGTTACTGGTAAAATCAAAACCTGGAAAAGAAAAGATGAAAGTCATGAAAAGCAAGTGAACTCTAACATGGATCGATGGACTCCATTCTCATGATGTCAGAAGCCTCAGCTAAGTTCAAGTGAAACTTAACAACCTATATAAGATTACATGCCAGAATAATTCATTTCACTCCGGACTGGCATTCCAGTTCCCTGAGAGAAGAGATGCCATAAAGGAAAGCTATCACGCTTCTCTCCCACCCCATGTAAGCGCTTAGTGCAGTCTCTGGGCAATTCACAAGTTAATGAGCAGTTTGCTCCCACATGCTGGGTACTATGCTACATTATGAGGTCTCTTGGTCCTTTTCTGGTGCAAAAGATGAACACACCAACTTTTGGGGAAATTAATTATGTGGACTTCCAGATCAACAGATTACCTGGCAGCATTTCAGAGCCAAAGGATTAGTCTAATCACATTTTGATACCGCAAAACACTTTCAAAAAGACGACTGCACCATACGAGCAAATTCAGAAGAAGGCAACTTGGTAAACTGCCACCCGCCGCTTTCTGAATGAATCCACCAATTCTCAGGCCTCAGCTGGCTAACTCCACCTCCCCTGCGTCACTTGGAGGGACCTGAACAGGCTGAGAATTGGAGTGCTTAAATGTAAGACCCACAGGCTCAAGTGGGGGCTGCTGGTGGACAACAACACACGCTGTGTGGATGTGGAGAGATACAGAATCCTTTGGCTCATTTACTGCTCTGCCAATGACTGCCAAAAGCATGCACCGAGAAGGACTTAAGTTTGGCCAACGACAAAGGCTAGAAAGTGGCTTCATTTTGGCAGTCCAGGGTTTGATCGGGACATGAGAGAAGAAGAATTGGCAAATTTGTTCAATCTGACCGGAAAACGTGCAGGGTTGTAGATTTCCTTCTCAAGGCATCAAAACAAGTGAAAAACTAGAATTAAGGGGTTCAGGTTCTGCTTGCCCCAAAAGTCTCTTCTGCTGATGGCACTTTCTGCCCCATCTCTGCCTCTGAGCTACTAGATACTAAAAAGTTTTGCCCCTTGGTCCATTCCATTCTGCCCCAAACACTCCTCTTATCAATCTCTAATTAAGATCTTTCCCTCATTGCTACCAGCATGTCACTTCCAGAAAGGCAATGCAAGAGGACTACTCAAACTTCCAGAAAGAGGGAAGCCATAGCATCAGCAGTCAGGTGAGAAAAGGAGAGATTGCCCAGTGGCCTCCGAAATGGGGGTTGCGTGGGGCTGAACCTACCCCCCAGGTACGAATACTTGGATGCCGAGAGGCCCCCATCCGGTCCCTGGGCCCGACGCAGCCCCAGCTCTATGAGTTTCTGGCGTGGGCCCGCTGCATGCCGGAACCTGGCAGCATTGGTAGCCACAAGGCTAAAGAAGGAAAACCAAAGTTGAATATTAACTACTCGTTTTCTTATCACACGCAGGCAAAGCAAAGAAATGACGCAATCAGGACAGGTGGGAGACAATCTGAAAATAAGGTCAGGGGTTGCCTCTAGCAAGCCATTAAAACGCCACAAACGTTCATCTCCCCCAGGAATCCTCCTCAGCCCAGAGTGCAGGAGAAACACCAAACGTTCCCAATCTCCAAGGGCAGATTGGTGAAGCCAAGCTGGGGCTACAGAAACCACCTGGTGACATAGTGGTTAAACTGCTGTACTGCAGCCAAAACATTGTGAGTCCGATCCTGATGGGGATCAAGCCTGACCGTACAGGCACATTTTACTTCCATTTCCGGGAGTGATGAGGGCGGCATGGGCCGGATGAATTGGTGTTGGGAGCCAAATCTGGCCTGCGGGCAATAGTTTGGGCACCCCTGACCTAGACCATGTTCTAAGCACTATGGGGCAGTTGAGAAGTAGAATGGCTATACAGTAATTGCTATTGCTTCAGTCTTCATCTCTGGTGGTGTGGATTAAAATGTCACTCCTAATTTTGTCAGGTAGTGCTCTTTAAACATGGAGTCCTGGCCCCACACATCCACCCATGGGTTTGAGGCAGTGCTGTATTTCTTCTGCACATACACACCCCAGCTCTGCCCCAGTGGGCAGTCTCAGGAAGACCCAGACAGGTTCACACCCCTGCTTTCTCCTTCTATCTTTAACGGTCAAGTTCAAGGTGTCCCTTGCTCAAAAGCCAGTCATGTCTGACTCTAGGCTTTGGTGCTCATCTCCATTTACAGCCAAAGAGCCTGCGCTGTCTGCATCTGCAGAGGTTTCTGGGGTCAGGTGGCAGGCATTAATAGCCACCCAAGTGCATGAAACGTTGTTACCTGCTGAAGTGGCACCTATTTATCTACTTGCAATTTCTTGCTTTCAAACTGCTTGGTTGGCAGGAGCTAGGAAAGAGACAGGAGCTCACTCTGTCATGCAGTACCCGGGAATTGAACTCCAACCTTCCAGTCAGTGAGTTCAGTGTCTTAACCACTTGAGCCACCACAGCCCCTTCTATCTTTAGGTTGTGGGAAACTTTACAGTGTGGTCTAGACCACATTTAAGGCTGATTCTGGGTTACAGATTTGTACTTGGGGATTCACTTTTATCACATCACTCAGAATACACACATAGAAAGCATACTGAAGCATGTTTCTGGACAGGATCCTGATGGCTTCTCTGGTCGCCTGTAAAGAAGTCTGACCATTACCGCTCTGAGTCGAGTTCAGGGGCTCAGAACAAGGATCAAAGGAAGGAGCTTTAAGTCAAACATGAACGAGTGACACGTCAGGCTCAGGGGTGGGATTCAGCAGGTTCAACCCAGTTCACCACTGCTCGGACTCATCCTGCCCCTTGAGCTCTCACCTGGCATAGTTCATCAAACACAGCAAGGTGGTTTCTAGAAGCTGCACCACGAGCAAAGGGCCCCTCACCTGGAGTAATGGTACCTGTGGGAAGAGAAGTAGAAACAGGAGCACTCCAGTGAGCAAATTCTCTTGCAACTGGTCACGGCTGGTTAATTTGTGTTGTCTACCAAGCTGTTCCTTAAACACAAATGTCAGGGCCCTGGTGGTGTAGTGGTTAAACTGCTGTACTGTAGCCAAAATGTTGTAAGTTCAGTCCTGACGGGGATCCAAGTTGACTCAACCTCTTCCACCTTTCCAAGGTTGGTGAAATGAGTCTACAGCATGTTGGAGGCAAAATGCTAATTACCTGTAAGCTGCCCAGAGAGTGCATTAAACGCTTATATGGGGCAGGGTGTAGAAGTGTCGTGGCTATTGCTATTATTATTTGAAAATACAATGATACATCCTGGATTTTATTTCTTAAATAGCAAGAAAATGAAGAAAGAGCAAGCCAGAATTCTTGCTGTGAGCCATTGGCGAGGCTGGCTCTCTCTCTCTCTCACACACACACACTGCAATGTTGACAGGCATTCCCCCACAAAACTCTCTCTCTCTCTCTCTCTCTCTCTCTCTCTCTCTCTCACACACACACACACACACACACACACACACACACACACACACACACACACACACACACACACACACACACACACACACACACACACACACACACACAGAGCAATGTTGACAGGCATTCCCCCACGAAACTCTCTCTCTCTCTCTCTCTCTCTCTCTCTCACACACACACACACACACACACACACACACACACACACACACACACACACACACACACACACACACACACACACACACACACACACACACACACACACTGCAATGTTGACAGGCGTTCCCCCACAAAAGACCTACCCTGGGGAAGACGATCGATCCCTCAGGAGGAGAAGAAACGGAAACTTTGGATGCATCGACGGTGCCCAGATATTCAAAGAAAGCTTCCTCTGTGGTCGCAGGAAGAACTGACTTGAGATACTGAATGTCTGAGGGAGGGGAAAAAATAAATCCAAAACAACAAATCACAACTTTGAAGGGAAATTTTCAAGGAGTAATTTTAACAGAGGCAAAAGAAAACAAGTGAACAAATCCCAAACAGATGTTGGTGAACAACTGGGGATCAACTGTACACCAGATCCTGGCCATTCTAATGCATTATTTCATCATTATACTTCTTCCTCCATGTCAAGGTCAGACATGAAACTGCCAAAAGGAAGCCTGAGTCCATTCTGACCTAGAGTGGGTTGTACAAGGTTGCCATTACCAGGGATCAAAAATACCACAATCTTCAAGGAGGCTCTTTCTGTGTACCCCATCGTTATATTTAATTTTAAAAAGTTTGCCGTTGCTGTCTCAACTGCTGATTATGGTGCCACAGTAAAAATTGTATTACAGTATATAAGTACAGTATAAGTATAAATCATTATACTTAAACACTGTAATAAAATCTCAGAAAACAAAACAAAAGAAAATAAAGTAAAATAAAAATAAAAAACACAGTAGCACTTTAAAGACTAACTGCTATATTTTCATTGTTAGCTTTCGTGGATCAAGTCCACTTCATCAGACAAGGAATGAAACTTACAGGCATGTTCTTTATATACCAAATTCAGGTGGTCGAAGGGAGAAGGGTTGGTGTCAAGCAAGATGAGAGGCAAGCAAGCACAAGAATGCAGTATCACCCAGCCATTAGCAACAATAGATTATTCAGATAAATTCTAAAAGACTCCCTTTCAATCTCAAGGTTACTGAGTAAGCCCACTATGGTCTCTGATCAACTTGTGACCTGCATGTCAGGGGGGGAAAACAAACTCCTGTACCTGGTTTCTTTCTGTTTTACTAAAGATAATTGAAAGCAAAGTTGTAATATAAAATCATATAGCAATCTGTGAATCAAATTTGATAATGTCCCAGAAACCCTTCACTAATATTTAGCCCCCTGTGATGGGTATCTAACAGATGGATGTATTTGATTTCTGCTGCCTCCCTTTCAATCCTAGTTTTGTAATTTCTCTGTTCCAGAATTGGATAGTGTGTCCAGTTAGATTGAAGTGGTTTGAGACAGGTTTCTCCGTGTTGCCATTCTGGAAACAATGCATGCCACCCAACCCTCAGACAGCACCTGTCTGGGAAGAGGCAGCCTACGAAAGCTTGACAACATTGGATCCACAGGCCAGGCTTCCTTTGAATGACCTCAGGTGGCCTTTGGGTGGGAAGGTATGCTATATTTCTAGAGCAAACCCCTCCCCCCCCCTCCAGCTATCTATCATTATGCCGATCAGCCATGAAGATTGTCCTGGGAGCAATACAGTGCAATGACTTTCCATTTGCCTTCTGTATTACAGTGTCACACCCATACCACTTTCTGATCCTGAGCCCTTTTGGCACTCCTCAGCCCCAGGCCAGTATTGACAAAGCCCTCCATCAAGATGGATTCAAGTGGGACTATTTAATACACTTGGGGACCATCAATCACCCTTCTATGTGGACTTCAACACCCAAGGCTATTTAGTCCTCAGGGTGGCCAGGTTAGTTAACTGCTGCCTGACACTCAGGGTTGAGGGTCTACTCTATGACCATAGCAGGATAGCCTGGCCCAGGGCCGTAGCCAGAGGGGGGCGGTGGCGAAACCCCTCCTGAGCGAACAGCCTCACCAAACCCACCCTGTGATGACGATGTTATATACAGATGGATGTATTTGGTTTCTGCTGTCTCCCTTTCAATCCTAGTTTTGTAATTTCTCTGTTCCAGAATTGCATCTTTCAGGTCTTGGATAGAGTGTCCAGTTAGATTGAAGTGGTTTGAGACAGGTTTCTCCGTGTTGCCATTCCGGATATCTGATTTGTGTCCATTAATCCTTTTGCGTAAAGATTGTCCTGTTTGTCCTACATAAAGCACGGATGGACATTTCTGGCAAGAGATGGCATAAATCACATTGGCAGACGCACAAGTAAAACTGCCTTTAATGTTGTGTGTGGTGCCATTGGGTCCAGTATACAGTATAATTGTTATATACAGTATGTGAGTGTGACATTGTTGCCTCTCCTGAACATTTTTTCACCCCCCTCCAATCTAGGACCCTGACCTGGCCAAACTCCTGCACCCCATCCGGAGAGCTGCAACCATTTGATGCCACGCTCCCGGCTTCCACAGGGCCCGGAGGCCTGAAGTGGCCAAGGCAAGGAGGGTCTCCCCAAAGGTCATCCAGTCCGCCCCCCTCCTGTTGCATCCAGGCTTGCGGGGCGCGGGAGGAAGCTTTTGCTCTCTGCGCAAGGGCGCATCGAACCAGCTCGGGGAGGGGGGAAAAAACCAGTGCTTCTGCCCACGTGCAGAGCGCAGCGGGCGTTGGGACTTTTCCGACTCACCTGCCGGGGAGAAGCGGAAGGCGCGCAGGAAGGCCAGGCACTCGCCCAGGCCGGCGCTGAGGGCGAAGCCGCCCTGAAAGGGGCACCGTCGGAAGAAGAGCTCGAAGGCGGCGCACTCGCGGTGGCGCCCGCTCCGCCAGTAGCCGTACGCCATGGTGAACTGGTACAGGTCGGTGAGCAGCGCCAAGGAGCCGCCGCGGACGGGATCGGGCCCGGGATCCGGCTCCCCCATGGCGGGATCGGGCTGCTCCAGCAGCGGTCTCTCCGCCCGAGCAGCAGCAGCAGCAGCTCGGCTAGCCGTCGGGTCGGGGCGCCCCTGGGCACCGCTTGCGCCCTGCGCCCTGCAAAGGGCCCAGTGCGCTCAGCACAGCGTTAAAAGCCTCCTCCTCCTTCCGGACTAGGTCCGGCCCAGGCCCTTCCCCGAAGGAAGTTGGACGGGGAGGGCAACCGCTGGCAGGGATCCCCGCCCTCGTGAGCCAAGAGAAGGGAGGATGCGGACCTTGGCAGAAATCCCAGCCCAAAATACCCCCGGAGACGCGCTGGCCAGGCTTGGGAGGTCATTTGGGGCGAGGTGGGATTTTACTTTAGGCTGGCCAGGGGACCCTGCTAGGGTCATAGCAGTAGCAATGACAAATCTAGGCTACCCCATAGCCCTTAGTCCACTCTCTGGAAGGTTCACAAGGTAGCTAGCCTTTTGCTCCCAGCATGCTGGGCACTAATTTTACTAATAATAATTTTCTGTCAGAAATTATTCTGGGTTGAAAGGATTTTTGCTGGATAAATTCTGCTCAGGGAACGCCCAAATGAGTCTCCTTTCATGTCACCAATTGCTGGGACAGAGACAGGTAGGACCTTCCAGCTAACAAGGTAAGCTTCTTAACCACTGAGCCAACGCAGCCCAGGGACTCATTTTACTGATAGTTACTGAAGGATGGAAGGCTGAATCAACCTTGTGTTCTAATCAGGATCGAACCCACAACCTTTTGATTGCAGTTTCACAACTGTGCCACCAGGACTCCTTGCAGTAGTCATAAAGTAGGCCCTACTGGCAGCAATTCAGCCAGCGATTAGCTCACCTGACAACCCTGAGGACTAGCAGCCTTGAGTGGCGGAGGAAGGGAAGCAGCTTCATCCATCCTTTGGCTGGGGCTGAGGAGGACTTTACGTGCCAAAAGGGCTCAGGACTAGAACGTGACTCATGGAACTAGATCAGTGACACACTGTGATGCAGAAGGCAAATGCATTACATTCCCAGGACATTCTTCATGGCTGATCGTCATGAGGGTAGCCAGTACAGTATTTGGAACTGGATACAGCACTCAAAGAAGAGCTAGAAGGGTCCTCCATCCAGAATCATTGCTGCAGGGCAGGAGATCCACAGTAAGAAGAGCAAGAGCAATTGCACTTATATACCACCTCATAAGGGACTGTGGTGGCTTACTGGTTAAGACGCTGAACTTGATAACTGGAAGGTTGGCAGTTTGATATCTGAGTGAGCTCCTGCCGTCTGACCCAGCTTCTGCCAACCTAGCAGTTCAGAAGCAAAAAATTGAAAGTAGATAAAAAGAACCACTTTGGTGGGAAAGGTAACAACCTTCCATGTGCTCCAGTGTCTACTCATGCCTGCCACATGGCCACAGAAATGACTGCAGATGCACAGTGCTGGCTATTTGGTTGAAAACAGAGATCAGCACCTCACCCAAGAGTCAGATATGGCTGGTTTTTGAGCAAGGGAGACCTTTCCCTTTCCACCCCATACTGCTTAGTGGACTCTCTGGGCAGTATACAAGGTCATGGAAATTTTGCCCCCAACTGTCTGGGTGCTTATTTTACCAAAGTCAGGAGGATGGAAGGCTAAGTCAACCTCGGTCCCTTTAGGATCGAACTCACATCATTTTGGCTCCAGTACAACATTTAACCAAAAGCGTAGCATGCCTTGGCGGGGCCCCGTATAAAAATTTGTTTGGGGGCCCTTAGGAAGGGTAAAGATTTCTCACAAAAGAAAAAAAGAAATTGCTTTTTTTGACTTTTGTCATTTGTGAAATAAAAAAAAATTGGGAAGTTTTTATTAATTTTTGCTTACGCACATTGCCCCCCCCCCCCGTGGCCCCCGTATAATTGATACGGCAGATACGGCGGTAGCTACGCCCCTGCATTTAACCACTGTGCCACCAGGGCTCTAAAAATAGTCGTCGTGGCGGGTCCTCTGACCTTGGATTAAAACCCACCAATAGACAAACCCACCAGCTTCTGAGAAGGTTTGTTGCCAGGTTCTTGTTTGGACCACAACTTTCACGCAACTGGAATCCATCCCATCTGGTCCTGCCCTCTGGAACTGCAGAAAACAAGCATCTCCCTCTTCCACATGATGGCTCATCAGATAAATGAAGACCACCCTTGTATCATCTCCCCATTTTATCTTCACCAGCTTAAACGTACACAGTCATCTCGGACTTCCTTTGCAAGATTTCTGGTCTTCTGATTTGCCTCTTCTGGGCTCCATTGAGGCCTGTCTAAGGGATTGCAGTGGCTCAAGTCACTAAGACGCTGACTGGGAGGCGGAAGGTCAGCAGTTCAATTCCCGAGTACTGCAGGACGGAATGAGCTCCCGTCTCTGTCCCAGGTCCTGCCAACCTAGCAGTTTGAAAGCAAGAAATTGCAAGTAGATAAATAGGGACCACTTCGGTGGAAAAGTAACAGCGTTTCGTGTGCACTCTGGTGTCTAGTCATGCCTACCACATGACCATAGAAATGTCTGCAGAAGCAGACAGCGCTGGCTCTTCGGCTTAGAAACAGATGAGCACAGACCCCCAGAGTCGGATACGACTGGCTTTCAAGCAAGGGAAACCTTTACTTTTATCTTCTTCATAAGGCCCTGATGCAAGGTGTCAGGAAAAGACCTATTTCCTAATGCTTCCCAAGGCTTGAAATTGCTATTTTCAGCTAGGCCTCAAAACAATTGTGTGTGTGTGTAGGGGGGGGGGGGGATTGCAAAGTTAAGCAAGTTTTTGGTTGGTTTTATTTGTTAAGCGAAGCAAACATTCAGAGAAAATTCTGCTCTTTAAGCGAGTTACTCTTTAAGCGAAACGCTCTTTACGCGAGGTTTGACTGTATTGGATTCTTGTACAAAGGAATACTTTGCAATTTAGCTTAGGACAGGTTGAGATTAGAGATTTCTGGAGACAGAAAGTAAAACACTCCTTGCAATGTTTTGCAACAGGATGAGATAGATTTTAAGCTGCCATTTTCTCTGCTTAAACCAGGGGTACCCAAACTATGGCCTGTGGGCCAAATCCGGCCCTCTACACAGGTTCATCCAGCCCACGCCGCCCTCGTTGCTTCCAGAAGTGGAAGTAAAAGTGCCCATATGCTTCCGGGAGCATCGAGGGTGGCATGTGCTGGATTAATCAGCATCAAGGGTCGGATCCGGCCCACAGACTGTAGTTTGGACACCCCAATTTGGGTTAATCAAATACAAGTGAGACAGGCCTGTTAGCAGAGGTGGTTCCTCCTGTGATCAGTACAAAGTCTGAAGATGGAAAAGCTCACATTCCAGTAAAGGAAAGAAAAAGTGGCAGGTAGTCTAAGGACACTACAGTCAGGGATTTAATGCATGAATTCGATGTGTTGGATTATGCTCATTAGTTCATTTATTTCATTCATTAGTTAAGGGTGATGTTTCAAATGGGGGAAAATAAAGACATTATGTTCCTAAAATTAAGGTTTTCATAAAATGTTCATAAAAATTAAGGTTTTCTGAACTAGGGTAAAGGTCATCCTTGATTGAAAGCCAGTCGTATCTGACTCTAGGTTTCAGTGCTCATCTGTTTATAGCCAGAGCCAGCGCTGTCTGTGTCTGCAGACATTTTCGTGGACATGTAGCAAGCATGGAACACTGTTTACCTTCTCACCAAAGTGGTCCCTATTTATCTTCTTCAATTTCTTGTTTTTGAACTGCTACGTTGTTTTAACCCAAAACCAGAAATCCCAGTTTCATTTATTTTTTTATATTTTATTTTTCAATAAAGATGCTTTTAACCTTTATTTTCCATTATCCCAGACTCTACATACTATGCACACATGTCCATAAGCAGCCCACTGTAAAAATAAATTCACCACAAATGAATAACGGCAAAAGATCCATCTTTAATAAATATTTCAATAGTCAAACTGCAAAGAAAGTTTTTTTTCATGATTCTTTGAAAACAGTTCTTCAATAAGAGGGAAAGCCAAAAAGGAAACTGGTTATGACTTCAAAGGAGAAACTTCCCTACAGTGCATCCATTCTCACACCAATGTATCTATTCTGTTGTGGAGAGATTCTTGGATAAGTATCAAAAGAAAGGTTATTCTGTCCTCTTTCAATTGATCAGTTTTTTGTTGGATCACTGCCAACCCCCCACCCCTGAAATGTCATTTCAACAGTCACATTTTTTTTCAATATCTTTTTTGTGGATTCCTGCTTTGGCATCATTTTTCTTCACATGTTGTATGTGAACTGTATCCACTTCGGGAAGTTGTCATATTCACTTTTTAAATTGGTTTCCCCTCCTTTTTGGGGATTTGTGTGACCTTTCTGGTGTTTTTTTGTAAAATGGTTTAGATTGTTTCCGATGTCCAATTCCAAATCTGAAAGTGTCCCCACAAAGGTTAATCTTTCCTCATTAAAACACACTTTGGATCATCTGAATGGGTTGGGTGGTTTTTTCCTCTGGACCTCCGACAACCGACCCCCCCCCCAGCAAAATTGTCACTTTTCCGATGTGACTTCTGAAAGTGATGACATCATCGCCTTCCATTTTTGGCTTTTGGTTTCTACCAATTCTTAAAGTCACCAAGACAATCTTTCAAATGGCATAACCCTTATTTTTGTGGGTGCCTTAGTTTTGGTGTTGCAGCTTGGCAGCTTGGCAAAAGTACATGATTTTCATTACATTGTAAGAGCTGTCAGACCACCCAACCGAAATGTAAGACATTCATAGAATTCATGTCAAAACCCTCAACTCATCACTGCCAGAGATCCTTTCAGATACCCCAACCCATATCTGACAAAGATGCACCCCTAAGCAGGACCCTTGCCTAGAATCTCTAGTGTTCACACTGTCTCAAGCTTATAATTTACCCAGGCCAGTGCATGAACTTCTAGACTCTGGGAAATCTACTTAAGACTTCCAGCCTCCTCAGCATGAGAGAATAAAGCAGGGGTTCCCAAGCTTATCAGGCATCAGGCCAGTCACATGGTTTAGTGGGTTCTCCCACCAGAAGTGGAAGTAAAACACACCTTGCAATCTTTTGCAAAAGGATGCTATAAACTTTAACTTGCCATTTTCTCTGATTAAACCAGGGATGTCCAAACTACGGCCCATGGGCCAGATCCGTACAGGTGCGTTTTGCTCCCACTTCCAGGAGCGATGAGGGTGGTGTGGGCCAGATCTGGCTCACGGGCTGTAGTTTGGGCACTCCTGGAATAAAGTTAGAGTTGTGGTAGCAATGGCTTAACTCAAGCCTGACAAAACACTTTCTTTCAATAAACACACTATTTAATAAAACAGTTCATTTATTTACAACAAAAGGGACAGTTGAACGTATTTAGGTGTCTTCAGTAGGCTTTCCAGGTTACAGATAAAAAATAAACATTGTCAAACAGTAATCAAAAATAGATCAGAGACATACAAGTCCCGTCACCCCAAAAGTAAAATAACCTGTCTATTCTAAGGAATCCTTTGGTTTCTGTATCCTTTCAACAATCTTACTATACATCTTGAGATCTCATAGAACTAACTTGCAACAGAACCAAACTCCAACTAACTGTGAATCCCATCTATCACTATACACTGGAACCCTGGGTTATGGACGCTTTCCGTACTGAAAACTCGACTTGCGGGGAAAAATTCATTGAAAATCCCTTGGCTTACAGAATTTGTCAGAATGCCCCCCATGCATTCCTATGGAAAACTGCGCTTCACTTCATGGAATTTTTTTCAATGCATTCCTATGGAGAACCATGCAATGCATTCCTATGAGTGCTTCACAATAAGGAATTTGCACTTTAAGGAAATCCCCACGGAACTGATTGATTACATAACCCAGGGTTTTACTGTATATTAGAGGCAGACAACTGCTCAGCTCACTAGCATAGGCAGCTTTCAGGTGATGGCCTTGTGAAGTCCTGCAATAGCTACAATCCAAGAATTTCTAGCACCTGCTAATAATTCACCCCATAACAAGCTACCAGTAGCATGTCCTTAACGTTTAACACAGTTCTAAAATAAGAGAATCCATTTTCTTAGCATACTATATATTCTAAGCACTCAAATTCCATCATAATCACTTGTTTCCAACTCTTGATCTTTATTTAATTCAAGAAATGGCTATTCAGATTTTATTGAAAGTAGTTATGTCAGTATTCTGCATCTGAAAGATATAAAAGAGAAAAGCACAATGAAAAAAATATTTTTCAACCATGAGATTACGTGAATATTACTGTTGTTATGTACCACCGACGTCTGTAGCAGACAATGCTGGCTCTTTGGCTTTGAAACAGAGATGAGCACTGAACCCTAGAGTCGGATACAACTGGCTTTCAAGCAAGGGAAACCTTTACCTTTCCCTACCATGAAGACCAGGGGTTCACAACCTATAACCCATGGGCTGGACCAGACCCACAACAGCAAATCATCTGGCCCACAGCGGCAACTCCAGAAGTAGAAGCATTTATGACCAGGGCTGTGGAGTCGGTAGATAAATGTTCTGACTCCGACTCCTCAGTTTTGTGTACTTCTGACTCTGACTCCAGGTACCCAAAATTTCTTCCGACTCCACAGCACTGGCAGGGCTGTGAAGTCGGTAGATAAATGTTCCGACTCCGACTCCTCAGTTTTGTGTGCTTCCGACTCCAGGTACCCGAAATTTCCTCTGACTCCTCGACTCCGACTCCACAGCACTGTTTATGACAGTCGTAAATGTGTCTGTACATGCACAAACACACCCCTCATGGTTTGCAGCAAATTTACGATGGGGGGGAACCACATATCCATCCTGCTCGGCTGTCTGAGAGGGAGTGGTCCAGCTCATGGTGCAAAAACCTTGAGAACCCCTGATCAAGACACTTCTGCCTTCTAGGTAGTTCTAGTTTCACTTCAAAAGAATGCTAGTTTCACAGTTCCTTTGCAAATCACAATCTCAGCAGCCTTGCCCAGGGATTGTTCTAAAACCCTGACGTCCATACTAGAGGGGCATTTTAAACAGGATGGATGTATTCTCGACTGAAGGTTTAGAAGCCCCAAGGGATAATTTATCAAGACTTACTATGACTGATTAAAATTTAAAACTAAGTAGATTTTATCCAGGGGACTGCGGTAGCTTAGTGGTTAAGATGCTGAACTTGATGAATGGAAGGCCAGGAGTTCAAGACCCAAGTGCTGCATGACAGAGCAAGCTCCCGTCTCTGTCCCAGCTCCTGCCATCCTAGCAGTTCAAAATCAAGAAATTGCAAGTAGATAAATAGGTATCACTTCAGTGGAAAGGCAACAGTGTTCTGTGCACTCTGGGTTCTACTCCTGCCTGCCACATGTCCATGGAAATGTCTGCAGATGCACAACGTTGGCTCTTTGGCTATAAACGGAGATGAGTACTGAACCCTAGTCAGATATGACTGGCTTTTGAGCAAGGGCAACCTTTATCTTTACCTAGACTTTATCAATGCTATTAAATGTTTAGTATTAGTAATCTGAAGTTGCTTGAAAACTGCTAGCACTTCAGTACTTTCTAAACAAATTTCTTCCTACTCTTAAATTTGCTTGCTGCACTACTTTTAGGACATCAATGGGGTCTAACTTCAGCAAAATTACTCTAGAAGTGGCAACTTCAAGACTTATTATTCAAATCTTTTCTAGGTTAGTCTCATTTATAGAATCTAAATTTAAGATCTACCAGAAATATTAAGTGTAATTAAATAGCGTCACAAGTTATTCAACATGGGAGTTTCTTAAGTTCAGAAACTGTTATATGAGTTGTAGATTTACTTCTTTGCAAAGGCCCTGTTACCTTTCTGCTTGCTTATCAAGCATGTGTAGCTGTAGAAGCTTCTCAAGCTCCTAGGCCTATGTTTTATCTTACTCTCAAAGCCTGGAATGTCTCCCTGTGTCAACATCCAGATCCTGAAGACAACACACTTTATTTATCTATTCAAATTTTTATGCTGCCCTCCTCAAAAAAGTCCCAGGGCGGCTAACAAAGTTTTTTAAAACACTTAAAACATAGTATAAAAAAACAGAACTAAAAGATTAAAAAGAGACTAAACAAAATTAAAAAATTCACACACATAGTGGCAGGGGTCAAATGAGCCAACAAGCTGGGGTAACCGACTGGCCCATACCCCATATCTGCCCCACCAGCCAGGTCTTTACCCCATTTCTAAAGGGCAGCAACTCTGACTGGAGACATAATTCGGCTGGCAGGAGGTTCCATAGGGCCGGAGTGGACACAGAGAAGGCCCTTCTTCTAGTGCTAGAGAGGTGCGTCTCTCTAGCCGACGATACAACCCAAGAGCCTCTCCAGTCCGCTCTGGTGGGACGGACAGATGTCCTTTATTACGAGAACAGGGTGTGTTTACATAAACCCTTGACTCTGATCGGCTATATGCTAATTCAGGAAGCCAGACTCATGTTCTATGTTATAGACACATGGGACAGAAAGTTAGTTGGATTTTGGTTCTGAGTGGGATCACTCAAGAGGGAGAGTTGGATTCCAACCTACAAAGGAGTCCATACTCCAACCAAGCTTAGTCATGATTACCTAGTTTAGCCAGGTTTCTTTCTTTTGGCGGGGGAAAGTCTGAGCATGGATACTCCTATGTATTTTTGATTAGAGAATGCTTTTTGGATTTACCTGTATCCTAAAACCAACAGATGGACTGTAACCTTTTACTTATGCTTCAAGAACAATAAACAACTTTTTCTACAAAGCCTGTTTATTGGTAAGAGGGTAAGATCACAGAGTAAAGTCAAGTTTGTGCCAAATGCTACCACATACATTCATATTCTCCATAGTATTGTCTGGGCTCTTGGTAATTAAGATCCCAGGTTGCTGCAAGGTAATTTGCAGGATGACCTATTGGCTGTTAGGTACTTGGAGTCTCAGCTGTTCCAAAGTGAGCTTGCTGGCCTTGGAAGCTCAGGGAGAACCTGGAGAGGCTTGAGGCAAGAGTAATAGTAGCCGCATATGGTCACTTTAAGGAAATCCTTTCAATTTAAGATTAAATGCTTTTCAGTGAGTCACAGGTCCTCAATAAGAGTAGCAATGCTGGATAAACTTCCTTAAGACAAGATATCCACCATCATGGTCCTCCTCTTGCAATGTGAATATACAAGAATTTCTTTATTAGATTTCTATGCCGCTCATCTGTTAATTGCCAAGAAGATACGGAGCGTATCTGTACAAGTCATGCTTTCCTTTTCCAATTTGAGGGTCCCTACCCATACCTAGCCAAGCCAGGAACAAACTGTTCCCAGTGGCAAGTTCCACCCTCTGGAAATTTTCTTCCTGCCACGATGTGTTAACCTTCAATGCTCCAATCCTTTAAGAAACAGCTTAAAACACTTTTGTTTAAGGAAGCTTTTGGGGATCTGTTATTTTATTTTCTTTCTGAACCCTAGATATATATGTTTACTACTCAAAGTAACATGGTAGCGGGTAGTATACTAATGTAAGAAATAAATAAACAAAAACATTTTTAGAACCCAATAGAGTGCCCTGCAACACAACCAGAATCCTCTTCCACTCTGCAAAGATTCCATAGCCAAAACATTCATATAGTAAGTGTGGTGGAGTCGTCTGAAAACCACTGGATTAAGGTGTTCCAGTTTACCTGCAGACGTACATCTGTAAGGGTACAGTTCAGGTATCACTCAACTTTACCCTTACAAAGTCTGCAATCTTATTGATATTGATGAAGATCACTCTTAAACTAAACACAAGTGCCCTGGCCGCACAGAAATTAAAGAACTCATTACTTGTTTGTATCACAATAATTGAATTGGTATGTTTATCAGTTGGATCAAAATTAAAAATATTCTGAAGATTTCCCCCCATTTGAATAATGAAAGGAATGGAGTTATAGAAGACTCTGTTCAGAAGACCTTCAGCGAGGTGGGTGCCCAAGAACATCTTCAATCTATCTGCCAAATAGTCAAATACATTACCACAGAATATTCATTTAGGAATAGCTTTACCTGTGTTGATGGAAGTGGGGAAGGGTGATGCTAAATAGATCCTTTTCCTAGCATACTCAGGTGACCTTCTAGTCCGGAAACAGGAATCGGGAGAGCTAGAGCCTCTGGAGAGGAGACAGAGAAGAAAAATACTGTTAAGCATCAAAGAAGAGATCACAGAGCATTGCTCTTCTCTTCCTTCTAATCATTGGTTTAGCTAAAACAAGGAGCTCACTGGGCAAGGAACATCATTAAAGGAGAATATATCTGAAGATCTCAATCTCCCCAACGTCACTTGAGAGGACCTGGGTAGGATGAGAGTCGGAGTCCCAACATGCTCAAGTGGGAACTGCTGGTGGACAATAACTTGTTGTGAGTGTGGAGAGACACAGAGTACAGCTCATTTATAATAATAATAATAATAATAATAATAATAATAATAATAATAATAATAATAATAATAATAATAATAATAATAATAATAATAATAATAATTTACTGGTCTGCCGATTGGCGCCAGAAACATGCACTGAGGAGGATTTAGGTTTAGGCAACAACAAAATGAAGAAAGTGGCTTCATTTTGGAAGTCTAGGGTTTGACTGGGACACGAACGAAGAAGCTAAAGCTATCGGACAAGCCTAAGGCCTGCAGGCCAGACCCAACCCACATGCTATTACATGTGGGCCCCCACCCCTCCAAGGGCATTTGAGAAACAAAATCTGACGCTGTTGGGACAAAATGGCCACCTCTATCATGCAGGCAAGGCAAAATGGCCATCCAGCCCTTCAAGCTGACTGAGAGCATGACCTGGCCCCCGTTTTGAAAAGGTTGGGAACCCCTGCTGCTATAGGAGCATCTACTTCTTTATAGCAGTCAGAGCACAAAGAATACGTGCAGATTGCTATCATAAGGAAAACAGAAAAGACTTGTAAACACAAAGCCCATTACTAAGTATTGCCTCACTCACCGCTATTCAGGTCTTGATTCTTTGTCTCAAGGCTAATTGGCAGTTCACTTTGGTCCCCAGCAGGTTCTGTAGAAGTGCTGCTGACAATGCAACAGACAGCATGAAGGTGAGGACTGTGAACTGTTGACATTTATCAGATAACAGAAACAGCATCCTAGCAGAGCAGCAGCAAGAGGATGGAAATGAGAAAGGAAAACTGCCAAATAGCAATGAAACAAAAGCTTCTCTAATCAGGTGGCCCAAAAAAGAGAAATACTGTACAGGGAATCTGGTCAAGACATGTGACCTGTTTTTTAATTATGGAATCATAGTTGAGCACCAATAGTCAATGAAGCTTCTGGATTATACCGGTTTTATGGACCTTCCAGAATATTCCACATGGTAATTCAGTAGTCACCCTGTGCCCCTAGATTTGGTTTCCACTTTTAGTTAAGTTTTGCTCTTCAGACATTTGAATTCTTTCATCTACTAATATGAAGACTTCTTCAAGCTATATTTTAATGCACACACATGCATAGGCTATACATGGTGCAGTATTCAATTTTTGAACTATTACTAAGATTAAATAACTTAATTATCACAAATAAAATTAGAAACAACCAGTGATTTTTATTTAAGTAAACTTTGTTTTCAAGTGTTTTTAAAATGTCTCCACTTGGTAACATGAAATGGAATGTTCCTTTTACAAATCTGGAAAACTGTACTATGACCATATTAAAAAATCCCCATCTCCTAGATTCATAGTAAGGCAGTGAAAGCTGCTGAAGCGGTAGGAGCCAAGCTATAGCTTTTATGCCAATTCCTCAAAGGAACTATGCTTGGCAAATGGTAATGACATTACAAATCTAAACTCCTACCTCTCCTTGCACATAATTTTAATCTTCTTACCCCACTCAAGGGCACATGATGAATGCAGAAGTACCCCAACTGCATACTTCCATAATGACATACCAGTACAGCTCCCTGGGTAGCAGACTGCTAGCTTCAAAGTATATTACCGGTAAGTATTTTTTTTCTCTTTTGCCCATGAAAAAATGGCACTAGAGATACAGTACAGTATTAAGATTGGGGGTAAGGTGATCTCAAGGAATTTTAAATACTGAGGAATCATTCCAGGAGGAAAGCAGTCTCATACTAACAATAGTAGTAAGCATTTTTGATTGATGGAAATACAGTAATACCCCAGATAACGTTATGACTTGGTTCCACAAGTCATGACATTATTCGATTTTTAGCGTTGTCCGATGCATGCATCAAACAAGCTAAAAAAAAAAGCCCCGACTTCAGGGACAAACCGCTTTAAAGGCAGGCAGGGAAAGAGACACCCTGCTTTTAAAGCCACACCCCCCACCCGCAGCGGTCTCTGCGACTGCAGTAGGGTCGGGGAAAGGCGCGCCTTTCCCCCGACCTACTGCAGTAGCAGAGACTGCTTGTCTCTTTCCCTCCCTGTATTTAAACTACAGGGAGGGGGAAAGAGAGACATGATTGGGTCTCTAGAGAACCAATCACGTCTCTCTCTTTCCCCCTCCCTGTAATTTAAATACAGGGAGGGAAAGAGACACAAGCAGTCTCTGTGACTGCAGTAGAGTCGGGGGAAAGGCGCGTGCTTTTCCCTGACCCTACTGCAGTCGCAGAGACCGCTGCGGGTGGGGAGTGGATTGGGTAGTTCTACCCAAACCACCCCACACCCGCAGACCATTGCCTTGGATAACGCTAAGAATCATTATCCAGAATCGTTATCCGATGCAAGTTTTTTCCAAAAAACTTGCATCGTTATCAGATTCTAGCATTATCCGATGCAATCGTTATCCGGGGTATTACTGTAACTGAGTTTTAACAGAGACAAGGATATGTAAAGATTGAAACAGAAATAACTAAAGGGACAGAATCCAGCCACTACTTATTAAAAAACGGCTTTGCTGATATCTAATACCTTTGCTGCACAGCTCACCTGCCAGCTAATGGTCCCTAGGAGGAAAGACTACAGCAGTGGTTCCCAACCTTTTTTGGGGCCATGTCCCACATAAGCATTTCGATGCCACACCCCATGACATATAATTCTTATTATTCAAAAGGTGACCTATTTACATGGAGGAAGGCCAATAACTTGCTCCAAACAAGCAATTCTATTAATAATTCATTCTTAAATTGACCCTGTTGGGGTCCGTGTGCCCCACATTGGAAACCATCAGTCTGAATTTAATTTATTGCTGTGTGTGTGTGTGTGTGTGTGTGTGTGTGTGTGTGTATATATATATATATATATGTATATATATGTGTGTATGTGTGTGTATATATATATATATATATATATATATATATATATATATATATATATATATATATATATATATATATATATATATATATATTCGTTTTGTTAAGCGAGGTGACCATTCAGAGAAAATCCTGCTCTTTAAGCGAGTTACTCTCTAAGCGAGGCGCTCTTTATGCGAGGTTTTTGTGTGTGTGTGTGTGTGTGTGTGTGTGTGTGTGAGAGAGAGAGAGAGAGAGAGAGAGAGAGAGAGAGAGATGGTAAGTGAATGGTTCTAAAGGTTTCTAATGTAGTGAACCTCATACATCCAGTGAACAGCTCCTGTATTACTAGTTGCAACAAAAAAAAATTGAGAACCGCTTGCTTTCCGACTCTGTTATGCATGAATCTAAAAGTACCTTACACAGATTTTTCAGAAGGCACTAACTATCCAGGTGTTGAACTCCTCTAACTGGGTTTCTGCCAAACTATGATGTTGAATACGTGTGTAGAAAGACTGCCTGGGATAGACTGCTTTCCAAAGTCACATGATGATGCAGATGTCAGGTTCTATGGACAATTTTTCCTTCCATAAATGCTGAAAGTCCTTGCAAAGGGCTTGACCAAAATACATGTTTCTTCAAAGCAGCAGCAGCTTTGATAGATGGCAGAGGAGGGACATATATCTTAGCATTTCTGCAGATAGGCAGGTAGTGTTATAAAAATGCAAAATCATTCTCTAAAAAACATTTTGACAATAGATACCAGGTTCTTTCTAAGCTGAACCTTGCTGGCCAATTTTACACAAAAACGCATGCAGTATTACTAAGTGAAGTAAAAGAAAAAGATTGTCAGGGAGTACTTACCGTACTTCATTAGTTCCTGAGACAGCATTGAGAAAATGCAAAGTTGGAAAAAATAAGAATATTTACATGAGGCAAACAAAGAACTCATAGAAAATTGTGTTATTTTTGAAGTACAATCAGGTGTACCCCAGGCAACCACCACTTTGTGCCAGTTAATCTTTCTCACACTACCTTAGATGAAAGGAACTGCAGAATGAACTCACCAAAAGGCACCTTCATTTTGGCAGTTTCACATATGGCCTAGATACAGAAGAACCAGACAAACAGAAAACCACCAAGAGGTTATATAACCAGACACACTTGACAGCAGAAATGCAGATCCTGAAGAGCATCAAACACTACTGAACTGTTTTTCTAGTACCAAAGTTTATTATACTTTTACTGGCATGTCTTTGTAATATTTTGTACACTATCTTAAATCCCTTCACTGAAAGAAATGCAAGCTATAAATTAAAATGGGTGGATGGAAGAAATTAAGCTGGAGTAAAAACCCAAACCCAACATTGTCCACTAACATTCCCACTTACCCTGTATCTCTGGTTTCAGGCCACTGTTCTTCCTGCTTGCACTTGACAGAGTTTATCAATGCAAACATCTTTTTACAGGGCATTTAAACCCTTCAGAGTTATATTGCTTTTGGTAGTCCTTCCACAGTCTTAATTCGATAGTTGCTACTAAAAGTTTATGATCTGTACCGCAATCTGCTCCTGGTCTTGTTTCTGCAGAGAGAAGAGCGCACGTCCAGCGTCTTCTACCAATGATATAGGCTATTTGATCTCGGTGTTGCCCATCTGGTGAAGCCCATGTATAAAGTCGTCTCTTATGCTGCATGAAGCAAGTATTTGCAATGAACAAATCATTGGCACCACAAAACTTTATGAGTCTCTCTCCTGCTTCATTTCTAACTCCCAAGCCAAATGATCCAACAACTTTTGATTCTGCTCTGTTTCCCACCTTTGCATTCCAATCACCTATGATTAGCAGTACGTCCTGTTTTGGTGAGAGATCAACTTCTTCTTGGACACTTGCATAGAAACTTTCTGTTTCTTCTTTTGCTGCATCTGAACCTGGAGCACAGATTTGAATGACCGTTATGCTGGTAGGCTGTCCTTGAAGTCTAACCGATATTATTCGATCAGACTTCGGCTTACATCTCCACACTGCTTGTGCAATGTCCTGCCTCACTATGAAAGCTACACCGTTTTTTCTAAGTCTGTTATTTCCAGAATAAAATACTGTGACATTATCAGACTGAAAACGTCCACTTCCAAGCCAATTTACTTCACTCATTCCAAGTATTACAATATTTGTTCCATTGTTTACTTTATTATGTCAATCTTTTTTTCATCCATATTTTGCACATTCCATGTTCCAATTACATATGGAGTATAGGTATGGATATTTCTTTTGTGACTTTGCACATTTGGAATTAGATGCCTATTCAACTCTAATTCAGCTGTCTTGTTCAGCAGAGGAATATTTTTAATTTTTGTCTGCCTTTCCCCTGTAGCTGACAGAATGCCTTCTGATTTGGGAGTCTCATCTTCCAGCACAGTCACTTGATGGTTCATTTTTGATTGTTTGATCACAGAAATTCAGTTTGGAAGTACTGTATTAACTTAATGTAGTCTTCTTCTGTTAAAGTACTGTTGCTGTCTATACAGAAGATATGAGAAATAGTATCAGAACACAAAGCATATGTTTTCAGCAACCTGCATGTCAGGGTAAAGACAATTACCATAATAATCAGTTAAAGAAATAATTTAAAAGTAGACAATTTTTACTACACACAGTGACACCAGTCGAACTCCAAATAGAATAAAAAAGAAATACAGACTGTAATACAAATTACTAAAGCATACTATAGCATTTCTAAACAAAATAAGTTTGAGCATTTAGATGAGGGGTCCTCAAACTTTTTAAGTCAAGGGCCAGTTCAGTCCCTCAGACGGTTCAGGGGCCAGACTTTTTGAATGGAATGTATTTCAATGAGAAGTATGAGCCTGCTTTTGGCTGATGAGATAGTCAATGTCCGGTTCCATGTTTGTCACTGCCAATAGTAACTGGTGATGCAAGTGTGCATCAGTTAGTCTAGATCTGATTGGAGATTTCAGTTGTTTTATTCGGGAAAAAGTCTGTTCACAGACAAAGGTGCTTCCAAAGATGGTTGCCATTTTGAGTGCATGTTTCCTGAGATTAGGATATGTGTCAGAGGGGAGAGAGGCATAGAAATTAGTAAGCCTGTTTGACTTGAATGAGTCTTTCAGAGAGTCACAATTCTGTAGTTCGGCCAGTTCCATTTGGTAAATGGGCTCAACAATTTCAATGTCAACAGAAAATGGATTCTGGAAAAGCTGTAAGTCCTGTTCATGGAAATGAAGCTCTTTAAATCTCATTTGAAACTCCCTCTGCAACATTTCCAGTGAATCCACACATTTTTTGTTTGGGAAAGGAACTGGTGGTCTTTCAGCCAACATCTTTTGAGTAGTGAGGAGATGGCAGAAGTTTTCCTCCTTCACTTGTTTAATGAGGAGGTTCAATTTTACTTCAAACGCTTTCACATGTGAATACATATCACAGATGAGCTTTTCCTTTCCCTGAAGTTGCATACTGAAACTGTTGAGTAGCTCTGTTATATCTGTCAAAAAGGCAAGGTGCCATTTCCATTCAGCATCCTTAAGCTCTGGTACTTCTTTGTTTTTTGAGAGCAGAAAAGCAGAAATCTGTGGAAGTAAGTCACAAAAATATTTCAAAACTTTCCCTCGACTCAGCCAACGGACTTCTGAGGGGTACAGAACATCTTCATAGGCAACATTCAGCTCAGACAGAAATTCCTGAAATTGTCTGTGGTTCAGTGCATGAGCCCTAATGAAGTTAACACAAGACACCACAACTTTCATGACAGAGTCCCACTCCAATGATTTACAACACAGCACTTGTTGGTGGATGAGGCAGTGTATGGTTACTGGATGAGAATGGTTCCGCTTGTCCATCTCTTGGTTAATGCGTGCAACCACTCCTTGCACAGACCCCACCATGCGAGGAGCACCATCAGTTGTCACACCAACCAGTTTAGCCCAGTCCAGCTCCAAATCATTCACAGTTTGATGAACCTTTCCATAGATATCCTCTTCTGTTGTAGTTCCTTTGAAGCTTTGCAGTGCAACAAGCTCCTCTGTCACTTCGAAATGTTCATTTGTTCCACGAATGAAAATTAGAAGTTGTGCAGAATCACGATCATTGTTTTCAACAAGAGCCAATGAAAAATAGCAAAGTTTTTTTGAGAAGTTTTGCAAATGCTGATGCAAATTTTTCCCAATCTCTTCAATTCTTCGAGTAATTGTATGTTTTGAAAGGCTGAGTGTACTAACTAAACCTGTCTTCTCTGGACACATCTCTTTGGTAACAGAAAGAAGACATTCTTTAACAAAATTTCCCACTACAAATGGTCTGCCAGTGCGCGCTATTAGCTTGGCAACTTGATAACTTGCTCGTGTTGATGAAATATTTAGCTGCTTCTGCTTCACAAAAGTATTTTTATGAGGTGTCAATCCATTTTTTAGTTCTAATATTTTGTCTTTTCTCACTTGTCCGACCAAAGAATCATGCGTGTCTTTATGTCGAGATTCATAGTGTCTGCGCAAATTATATTCCTTGAATACAGCCAGTGAAACCTGACATAGCAGACAAACAGCCTTCTCCTCACGCTGCATGAAAAAGTAATCATGGGTCCACTGTTCTTTGAATACTCTGCACTCCGAATCAATTTTTCTTTTCTTTGACATAGCTGTTTCCAAGAGATGTATAATGGCTAATACTTCTTTGGAAGGGTACTCGTAGCTGCTGGGCTGTGTTTCTGGGTACTGAACAGTAGCAGTTGGTACTGGTTTTATGGATACTGGAGGCTTGTCCCAGGAAAACCTTGTCCTCCTCACATTGAGATGATCCTACCTGGAAATCCAAATACAGTACAGTGAATTAATTAGGTTCCCAAACTGCCTCTCCTACCCTCTTTTCCCCTTCTCTTCACCACAATCTGACCTCCTGCAAAGATCAGACCAATAGAAGAACAGGATTGCCACGACATGCTCATTCGCCTCCAGCACCTGGCAAACTCATCCTCATCCCCCACACAACAAGGAAGGTGGGGGATGGGTGAGAGCAAAATGAGAGGCTGCCCTAGGTCTGCCCCACCCCCTCTGGTTTCCCTCAGCAGGGGTTCACTTTCATATACCACCACCACCAACCTCTATATCGCCTTCATCCTTTTCCTTACATCCACCTAAACTCCACTTATTATTATTTATTTCTTAGAGTGGACTCCCACTCAGACATCTGCGAGGCTGTGGAGGGTGCCAGGAAGGAGACTTGCAACCTTTACCCTGCCTTTTTCTTACTCACTCTCTCACACACACAAGGTTCCAGGGAGGAGACTTATGACCTTTCTCTGCCGCTTACACACATACCATCACCACCAAAATGTGAGGGTACCACTTCCCCTGGAAGAATCATCTTCTCAATTCTCCTCCTATTCTCGCAACCCATCATCCCACACTCTTCAACCTTTCAAAGCAACATCTACCCTGATAAGTCTTCCAAGGTTGGTGTTGGTGTGTGTGAGAGAGAACTGAGACCTTGAGGAAGATGTGGAAACAGAGGGAAGTCTCTGCTAAGTCTGCCACCCCTCCCCTTCCAAAGGTGTCATCTCCCTCCTCAAAACTATGGCCTGCAGGCTGGATCAGGCCCACGATATAAATTCATCTGGCCCGCGCTGCCCTCATCACTCCCAGCAGAAGTAAAACACACCCATACGGATCCAGCCCACGGGCCATAGTTTGGGCACCCCTGGTTTAAGCAGAGAAAATGGCAGCCTAAAAATTATCTCATCCTGTAGCAAAACAGATTGCAAGGCATGTTTTACTTCCGCTTCTGGTGGGAAGAACCACACGACTGGCCCGCTGAACCACATGACCGGACCATGGCCCAAAAAATTTGGGAACCCCTGCTTTAGCCCCTTCACAACGACACCCCCCCCCCCACAAGCTCAAGGCATGAAAGGGCCACCCCTCCTCATCTGCTTTGGGTGACCTGCCCAGCTGGTGGGCCAGGCCATGTCACTAGTCCCTGCTTGGCACCAGAGTGTTTCCTAGACTGCCGGTGAGAAAAGCCAGCTGGGCTCTGCAGAACAGCAGCCAGAGCCCCTCCCCCTCTGAGCAACTGTGAACAGCCAATGGCTCCATCTCAGTAGGAAATGGTATGAGCACATGGGGACTCCTAGAGCTCGCACCAGGAGCACCCCAGTCACACCCAACAGTCTCTCTCATTGGGTCTTGCTGGCAAACAGCCTGTAAACAGCTCTGCTCTGGACCTGTCAACAAGGAAGAGTCAGGAAGACAAGACGCCCTGCTGATGAACTGTTAGGAGCTGTGACTGACCTGGCCACACACCCCAGGAGCAGAAATCTGTGCCACACATGCACACCATGGCAACCTGATAGCAGCCATAGCTCTTTATAACAAGAGGGTTAATGCTGCTAAATTATCATTCGATGTGTCGCCCATGGTGCGCTACACATGGTCGCAGCAAGGGCCTGATTTTTCAATGCGGAGGACTGGATTTGGCCCACAGGCTGTAGTTTGAGGACCCCAGGTTTAGATTATTGCAAAGTCTTTATCTGTGTGGTTTTAAAATAAAGCATTGATTTCAAATGCTTTTTGCCATGGTATCCAATTGTTCTGATGCACAATGTGTACTCTGGCCAAAAAGCTACGATTAGGACAGAAAAGCAGAATGTTAAAAGCATCTTATTTTTTGATTCAACTATCAAAATGAAGGCTGAAGTCAGGAAATCAGGAGGAGAGGGGCTTTTTAAGAGCAACATGAAGGAACTGGAAATGCTCTTTGGGTGTAAGAATGTTGCTGGAGACAAAGGCATGGTGTATTCTTAATTATCACATACAGATTGGAAAGCTAGACAGCGAGAAAAAACAAGCATAAAGTCTCTTCAAAGCAGAAATGACTACATCAAGGCTATCATAGTTCAGGTACATCACAAAAAGACTCACTGGAAAGACAAAAATGTTGGGAGAAGTGGACTCAAGACCAACATGCAATGCATTGATTTAATACAAGAAGTCATCATCTTGCGTTTGCAAGACCTAACCAGGGCTTTTAATCTTCCATGTATAAGTGAGGTGTGAAACTGCTAAAATGAAGCCACCTTTCTGTAGCTCCTTTTGTCTGACCTAGTGAGAAAGATTAGCTGGCAACACATGGTTGCCGCTACCAGGATATACGTGATGGTGGTTAAACATACCACAATCATCTAGAGCAGTGGTAGTGAATCTATGGCACACATGCCAAAGGTGGCACTCATCACTCTCTCTGTGGGCACCCATGCGGTCACCCCGACAGTTTGTCCTGCCCAACGGTCCAATGGGAGCGTTTCCTCCCTCCCCCAGCATAGTTTGCCCTGCCCCTCTGTCCAGCAGCCCAATGGGAGAATTTCCTCCCTCCCCTGTTGCTATGTTGGCACTTTGTGATAAACAATTGGGTTTAGGGTTGCAGTTTGTGCACTCAGTCTCTAAAACGTTCGCCATCACTGATCTAGGAGGCTCTTTCTGTGTACCCCAGGGCTGTTAATGACAGGCTTTTTGTCACTAATCCATAGTTGCTGTAATTCTTCAGCAAGGTAGTTGTGTGTAACCTCTATCTGGACACGATCATGTTGGGGGAATAACAGAGAAGAATGGTATCCCAGAAGAAAAGTTATCACACAGAAGTGTATTTTATCTGAAGTCAGTACAAAGAGGCTTGGCAGAACAAGAGGAAACAAAGAAGTTTCAGGCCAGATCCTTTCCCTTAGAACAGCAAGTCTGACTACTAGGTGTATCTTTATCTGGTATTTTTCTTTACTTTTAGCTAGACTGCCTATGGGACTGCAATGGCTTAGTGGTTAAGACATGAACTTGATGACTGGAAGGTGAGCAGTTTGAGACCAGTGTTGCACGATGGAGAGTTCCTTTCTCTGTCCCAGCTTCTGCCAACCTAGCATTTCAAAAGCAAGAAACTGCAAGTAGATAAATAGGTACCACTTCAGTGGGAAGGTAAGCAGCATCCTGCATTTAGTCATGCCTGCAACATTTCCACTGAAATGTCTACAGACAGACAGCGCTGGCTCTTTGGCTATAAACAGAGACGAGCACTGAACCTGAGTCAGATACGACTGGCTTTCGAGCAAGGGCAACCTTTACCTAGACTGCCTAAAGTGACAGGCCCTTCCTTAGTCATGTGTTCATCACCTAACCTGTTCTGCTCTCTCTGTAGGAAATGGCTTATGGGATGTTCCCACCTATCTGATAGTTAAGTGGCAGTGGATAGAAAGGAGATGTCTGATGAAGTGGACTTGATCCATGAAGGCTCACATTTTAAATAATAATTTTGTGTCAAAATTATTCTGGATTGAAAGGATTTCTGCTACAGAAACACAGCTCAGGGAACGCCTGAATGAGGCTCCTCTCATTTCCCCCATGAACTGTGACAGAGACAGGCGCTCAATCCATCAAGTAGTACCCAGGTCTCAAACTGTCGACTTGCCAGCCTTCCAGCTAACAGGGCAAGCTTCTTTACCATTGAGCCAGCGCAGCCCCTACATTTGAAATACAGGAATTATTCTTTAAGGTGCCACTTTGTTTGTTTTGTTTACTCTCTTATTTCTAAGCAAAGAGAATAGAGCCTCCTCTTATTTATCTCCCTATTAATATCCTCAAATGGCCAGGCTAGCCTGCTATCGTCATAGACCGGACCTTACAGCCAGCGACTCAATGCAAAGTGCCAGGCAGTGGTTAACTAACCTGAAAAAAACTGAGGAGTAGCAAAGTCCACAGGGGAGGAAGGGTGATGGTCCCCCAAATGTATCAAATCCCACTTGACTCCATTTTGATGGAGGGCAGCAGCTTCATCTATACTGGCCTGGGGCTGAGGAGGACTTTGAATGCTAACAGGGCTCAGGACCAGAAAGAGGCTTGTGGAACTGGATGAGTGGTACTATGGGTTATGTGGAAGGTAGATGAAAGGCCACAACATTACATATGCAGGACAGCCTTCAAGGCTGATTGTCATGATGATCGCCAAGATTCGGAATCAGATACAGCTCTGGAAAAAGAGGAAGATTAATATCCCACCCACTTGACTGTATCAAGCACTCTTAGCTGTAATTTCCAAAGTAGCCCTGGTGGTCTTAAACACACACACACAACACACACAGCAGTTGAGGCGCCTTAAACACTGCCCTATTACCTTTGGTTTTTGACCTACTGTACCTGTATCAGAAAGTAAAAACAAAAGCACTGCAGCACTTTAAAGACTAACTGCTATTATTTTTAAGGTGAGCTTTCGTGGAGCAAGTCCACTTCATCAGACATCTGGACTTGTTCCACGAAAGCTCACGTTGAAACTATAGCAGTTAGTCCAGGGATTCGCAACATGAGGCCCGCAGGCACAATTTCATTTGTGTGTGTGTGTGTGGGGGGGGGGGGCACAACCACACCAAGAAGTGCCAATGGAGTGAAGGAAGGGCAAAATGGCCGTCCAGCCCACAAAGTTGTCTGAGGGAGGGTGACCCGGACCCCCAGCTTAGAAAGGTTGAGAACTCCCGAGTTAAGTCTTTAAAACGCTGCAGTGTTTTGCTTATTTCGTTTACTTTCTGATATGCCTGAAACACAGACTAACACGGCTATTTATTTATTTTTAAATAGCTTTCGAGACGACCCGACGCTTTCCCAGCCTCCATTGTTGCCTTACAAGCTCTTTCTCCGGCCCCTTCTTCACGCCCCCATTTCCCACGTAGGAAGGCGGAGGAATGCCGCATGAAGGCGAGCCACCCCACCCCGTTTGGGTGCAGGACAAGACGAGGGGGTGGTGGTCTGGAGGCGTTTTCAGGTAGGCCTCATTTCAGTCCTCTCGAGTCTCTTCCCCTTTTCCCTCACAAACTGGTCCACGGCATTGCTTAACCAAGTCCCTCAAACGAAAACATATTCATTCCCCCCCCCCCTGTTCTTACCTCAGAAGAGGCCCCACTGGCTTGGCCTAAACAACCACCGGGACGGCCGCCAGAAAGAAAGAATCCGTTAAAAGCAAAATACACTCCCGTCGCTTTCAAAAACAAAAGGAGGGGGAAAGGCGCGCGTCGCGCGAAGGATGCTGGGATAGGCTCGGAAGAGACCAACTCGGGAGCCCAAATAAGGGAGGCAGCAGGGGAAACTGTGGAAAGCGAAGGCTCGCGGGCGGGGGAGAGGGATTCAAATGGAGAATCTTCGTATCGTTTGTATTTTCAGTCGAAAGGGCGCTAATAATGGTTTTTCTATTTAGTTTTTGTTTGTGACACCACCACCACCGATCTTAACAATGGAATCGTCTGTGAGGGTTTTCGAAAATGAGAAGAGCAAACGGGACGAACCCCACGTGAGGTGTAAAGGCCCACCCCCCTCTGAATTGAGGGAATGGAATAGCCCAAGATATGCCTTATTGGCGGCCACAGAGTAGTGCTTAAAATAGGAAAGGCCCAGAGGGGAGGGTGGAACGGTCCAATAGGAAGGAGGGGTGTATGGAATGCTCCATGAAAAGAAAGGGGAGGACTGCGTATTTTCATGGCGTTGGGCCAAGGCTCCCGGATCTCGTTCCCTTTTATTTATTTATATTTGTTTATCGCCCTCCTCCCCCGAAGGGACCCAGGGCGATTTATAACAATTTTAAAAACACTTAAAAATTAAGAACTTTAAAAGCTTAAGAACTTAATTAAAAACTAGGCATTATAACTTGGACATACTGGAGGGGGTCAATCCATCCAACTGGCTGGGGAAATTGAACCATCCACTCCCCAGACCAGACCTCCCAGCCAGGTTTTCACTCCTTTCCTAAAGGACAGCAACTCCGTCTGCAGGCGTAGCTCTATCGGGAGGAGGTTCCACAGAGACGGAGCAGACACCGAGAAGGCCCTCCTTCTAGTGCCAGAGAGATGCGCCTCTCTGGCTGATGGCACAACCAGAGAGCCTCTCCGGTCTGCTCTAGTGGGCCGGGTAAATGTCCTTGGGACGATGCGGTCTCTCAGTAACCTGGACCACTACCACAAAGGGCTTTAAAGGTAATAACCAGCACCTTGAATTGCACCCAGAGGCAAACTGGGAGCCAGTGCAGCTGCCTCAGCAGCACTGAGGCATGGGCATAACACCCGCATCCCAACACTACTTGTGCAGCTGCATTCTGGACCAGCTGAAGCCTCTGAATGCTCACCAAGGGCAGCCCCATGTAGAGCACATTACAATAATCAAGCCTGGAGGTGACCAAGGCATGTGTGACCATGAGTAAAGAGTCCCAGTCTAGGAACGGTCGTAACTGGCGAATCACACGAAGTTGTGGAAAGGCCCTCCTGGCCATGACTGCCACCTGCTCTTTGAGCAGTAGTCGCGAGTCCAGGAGGACCCCCAAGTTAATGCCCCATCCAAAACCAAAGATCGTAGTTCCCTAGATAACACAGGACCCCCTACCCACAGCCACTTAGTCTTGCCAGGATTCAGCTGAAGCCCATTGTCCCCCATCCAGACCCTGACAGCCTCCAGGCACCTGGAAAGGACTTCCACTGCATCGCTAGGGTTCCCATGGACTGAGATATACAGTTGGGTATCATCTGCATACTGATGATACCTCACCCCATGAGAACGGATGATCTCACCCAGCGGTTTCATGTAGATATTAAATAGGAGAGGTGAGAGCACCGAGTCCTGAGGCACCCCGTATTGGAGCTGCCTAGGACTGGACATCTCACCATCCAACCACACCAACTGGGTCCGCCCCCTCAGAAATGAGGAAAACCAAGACAACACTGTGCCTTGGATCCCCAATCCTTGGAGCCTTCCCGGGACTGCTTCTATGGCCCCTGATCCAGGTGGGCGCCTCCTCTCCACCTTGTTTGCGGTCCTTTCTTGTCTGGTGCTACTTCCATGCCTGCATGCGCTTGGAAGGAGGTCTCCCAGCAGAACATGGAAAGGTCCAGCAGCCCTGTCAAAGGGAATGGCTCCCTGAGAAAAGACCCTGCCTCCAGGAGCCCTTGGAGGCATCTCCTGCTGACAGATGTTGGCTGTTCTTTGCAAGGGAGAAAGTTATGCTCTGTCCCCTCAAGTCAAAACCCAGCTTGTACTGACCCAATAGGGTTCCCAAGGTAAGAGCTTGAAAGAGAGGTTCCACCAATTCTGTGATGGTGAATCTTGGCATTCTAACTGTTCTTGGACTTCAATTCCCAAAAGCCCAAGCCCCATGAAATCCACATGAATGTGTGTGGATTCAGAGAGACTTGGGCTTCTGGGAATTGAAATCCAAGAATAGCTGGAGTGCCAAAGTTTGCCATCACTGATGTAGTTCAACCAAGTACAAGTGAGACAGGCCCTGCTGGCCAAAACACAATTTTCCCACTGTGATCAGCACCAAGGCTTAAGAGAGAAAAGGCAGCCCACTGATGAAGGAAAGACACTGTCATATACCACTCCTGTCAAATTCTTGACCTTTTATTAACTTTAGAAAGATCTGTTAGATCTTATTAAAAGCAGCTATGTCGACACTCTGCACCTGAAAGACATAAGAGAGGAAAGTACAATGAAAAAGTGTTTTTCAAACATGAAGCCTTGTAAGCGTTACTGTTGTTATGTGCCATCAAGTCACTTCTGCCCTACGGAAATCCAGTCCATGCATGAAGTAAAGGGATGCCTGTTTCACAGGTCTGCGAAGCACCAGCTTGACAATGTTCTAAAACCCTGATTGCCCAACCTCCACTGAAGATTTAAAGTCCTACAGGTATTTTTTTTAAGAAGACTTGCAGCAAAATGTCTAGTGTCCTGCACAAAACACATTCTCTACAGTCAAACTTGTTCCACTGCTCCATTCCATCCACACTGGTGTTTGCAGAAAGTATAGTAAAACCTCGGTTAACAAACGGCTCAGTTAACATAAAAATTGCATAACAAAAGGATATCCATATTAAATAGTGGCTCAATTTACGGAATTTTTTTGGAACAGATTAATTGGTTTTCAATGCATTCCTATGGGAAACCACATTTTGGTTAAAGTATTTTGGTTTTAAATGCATTCCTATGGGAAACTTCATTCAATGCATTCCTATGGGGAAATGGTTAAAATATTTTTTGCTGTAAGAAACACCCTGGAGAACACATTAATTACATTAATTGAAGTTCCACTGTATAGCAGTTATTCAAAAAACACTGATGCCAAGGGTTACTGGTCTTTGTGACACTCTGGCCAGAATCTTTTTTGTTTCCACGTAGTGTAAAATTAAAGATATATAACTCTGTTGGGCATCAAGCCCAGACAACAGTGAGTGTGAAATTGCTCTCAGCTTCCATTTTAACATACTGTGCAATGCACATGGATAAATACTTTAGGAATATCACATCAGTCTTGGTACTATTATAGCTGCTGCTTGCATAATACTGAGTCATACAATAGTATGACTCAGTATTAGGATTTCAGCCATTATGCACATACTGTACTGAATTTATGAAAAGATTATTTTGTCTAAATAAAATATTTAGTGGAACATAACTGCTGGATATTCTTCAAGATAGCTAGTCTCGTGACAACTATGTAAATAAAAAGACTCAACTGAATTTTTTTGGCACAGAAAGAGGATTTTATGTACTTCTTCCCCAAAATCTTATTTTTTTTTTAATTAGGTATATAAAGTATTACAAAACAAAACATATACATAAGACGAAATGAATTACATAGCTCTATAGAATATAAAAAGAGAATTCAAAAAAGGAGATAAAAACTCACATATGTAACAATACTACATTATTGACATCCATCAAAATTTATTGCCTCATTATAAACCAATATTTACTGCATCAAACTACAAACTATATCTCCATCTATCGCCTCATAACTAATATATGTTATTCTCTATCTCAACTATCCTTTTTATCTTTAAAACCACCCTTGTGATATATACAATGACCGGGGATTTATGTTTACTTATGTTTTCCAAAAGTCATTTTGCTCGGGTGCAGGGGGTATGCCCTTGTTCTTAACTATTACATATTCAATGAAAGGTTTCCAGATCCTCCAGAAATTGTTACCAGTTACTTTACCCTTTTTAAGATTTATCTCCCAAGTGAGCTTTTCATTGAGTGCCAATTCCCACATTTCCTTATACCAGTTCCTTCTTTGTAAGTTTTCATTATTTTTCCAATTTCTGGCTATACATTGTCTGGCCGCTGATAACATTATTGCCATCAATTCGTTTTTGTCCTCACTCATTTTGTATTTGTCTATCTCAGTTAACAAGATTGTATTGGGCCCCAGTTCAATCTGCAAATCCAATATGTTTTTAATTTCAACCACAATTTTTCCCCAAAAATCCTTCAAAACCTCACAAGACCACCACATATGTTCATATGTGCCTCTAACTTTTTTACATCTCCAACATTTCTCACTCACATCTTTGTACATTATATGCAGTCTTACTGGGGTTCTATACCATCTCCAAATTAGTTTGTAATTATGTTCCTTTACTCTTACCGACATAGATCTCATGATACGTCTTCTCCACATTTTTCCCCATGTTTTCTCAGTAATTGTTATGTTCAATTCCTGTTCCCAACTGTCTTTCAATACTTGTTGAGCCTTCCCTCCTTTGTTTAGAATTTTATATATTTGACTAACTATCCCTTTTAATCCTATGTCTCCTTTTCTCAGTTTAACCAGCAATGTTTCAAATTCTGTAAGCTCCCTATCTGGTCCTATTTCCAAGAAAAATTTCTTATTCCAATTGTTCATCTGAAGGACTTTAAACCAATCCAACTCCAATTGCCGATAGAGCTCCTTTCTCCTCTCTAAATCCCTACAAATTTTGATCCAATCCTTCAACAGAGAGACCCCATTTTTTAATAAGATATCCTTAATCCTACCTTCAATTTTCATCGGGAAATTATTAAAATCTTCTAGTTCTGTAACCATTGAGATCCCTGGAATAAGTTCCTTTCTTGCTTTGTTCCATTCATCTATTGTTGCTCTTATCATCTTACCCTGAATCCTCGTTTTTTTATCCTTATCCCCGCATAAAAAAAATGCCTTCCCTTTCCTAGAAAGCTCTTTTAATTCTAATTTTCCCCATATTGGCTCTTCTCTAATTAATAATTTGATAACATTTCGTAATTGAAAGGCTCTATAATACATGCTAATATTTGGAATACCCAGACCCCCTTCTTTTTGTGATATATACCACAAAATCTTAGGAATCCTAGCTTTTCGTTTCCCATTGCAAAATCTATTTATAGTATTTTGATATTTTTCCAGTTCTTTTTCTGTATGTTTTATTGACAGAGCATCAAATAAAAAATTTAATTTAGGTAACAACATCATTTTACACATTGCAACCCTGCCAAACCACGATAAATTCAACTTGTTATACTGTAATATTTTTTTATCTATCTCCTTCATTTGTTTTCCATAGTTCAATTCCTTAAGTTCACCAATTTTCCTAGCAAGTATTACCCCTAAATATCTTAATTTATCCCGGATTTGAATATTAAATTTTTGCTTTATTTCTTCTTCATCCTTCTTACTCCCATTAACTAAAATCATCTCGGACTTATCCCAGTTCACCTTTAAACCTGTCATTTCCTCAAAAGTTTTCAAGTGTTTATTAATCCTAGATATTACTTGTATTGGTTGTTTAATTGTGATTAGCGTATCATCGGCATACAAACTAATTTTATTCCCTTCAATTCCGACTATCTCTTTATCTTGCCGAATTAGGTTCGCCAATAGTTCCATAGCCAAAACAAACAATGTAGGCGACAAAGGGCAACCCTGCCGAGTTCCAGCTTCCAGTTTTATTTCTCTTGTATAACTATCGTTGAATTTCACTGTCGCTATTCCCTGTTTATATAAGTTCTTGATAACTTTTTGAAATTTATCCCCAAATCCATATAATTTAATTACCTCATGTATTGTTGTCCATTGCAAAGAGTCAAATGCTTTAAAAATATCCAGGGCTAAGAAACCTACTTTATCCTTTTGCTTTTCAGCTATATCCAATAAGTCCACCGCCCTCCTTGTAAGATCTGACATATACCTGCCCTTTATAAACCCTGCTTGGTCATCTTTTATATATTTGGCTATGAAACTATTTAGCCTGGTCACCATTATTGTGGAAAAAATTTTTGCATCTTGGTTAATTAAGGATATCGGCCTATATGATTCTATTTTGTGTAAATCTTTACCTGGCTTAGGGATCAATGCGATAATAGATCTATTCCAAGATTCCGGTGTTGATTCTCCCTCTAAGATCCCATTAAATAATTTATGTAGTCTCGGAACAACCCAAAACTTAAAATCCTTATAAAATTCAGCAGGAAGCCCATCTTCTCCTGGAGCTTTGTTCAATTTTAATTTGTTAATAACATCCTCAATTTCTTTTACTGATATTTGTTCCTCCATCCTATTTCTATGTTCTTCTGTTATTAATAAGGTGTTATACTTTTTGAAATAATCCTCCAATTTGTTCAAATTTACCTGCTTCTTTGAGTAAAGTTCCTGATAAAAAGCCTCTATTATTTCCGCTTTCTCTTTCCTTTTGTTACATCTTTTCCCCTTCTCATCTACCAATACTCCCATCTGGCCTTTATTCTTTTTATCCCTCGCTGCTTTTGCTAATAATTTGGAATTTCTATTGCTGTACTCAAAGTATTCTCTTTTTAGAAAAATCAAATCCTTTTTTACCCTTTCCATATCTTGGGCTTCCAATTCTTTCTTTATCTTCTGTATCTGATATAATACCCTCTGATCTTTACTCTTTATATATTCCCGATGAAGTTGTTTCAATTGTATTTCCGATTCCTGATTTCTATTAGTGTTCCGTTTCTTTTCCCAACTACTTAATTTTATTGATTCCCCTCTAAAAATCGCTTTCATTGTGTCCCATAGCACTCCAGAGCTGACCTCGTTATTATCATTCCATATCCAATATTCGTCCCATTTCTCCATAATTTCTTTTTTCATATTCTCCTCTTTGTATAATTTTGGATCGTATCTCCAGACATATATTTTCCTATCACTTTCGTCCAATTTTATATCTATACTTATCTTAGCATGATCTGATTCTCTAAAGGTCCCTATTTTTATATCCTCTATGTTTTTCAATAACCCTTGTGTGACAAATATATAATCAATCCTTGAATACATATCATAGACTTGAGAGTAATAAGTATAATCCCTTTCCTGTCCTTTAAGTTCCCTCCATACATCTTTTATATTCATTGTATTTACCCAGTCACTCAAAATATATTTTTTACTTCTCTTTTTAATACTTGTGGTATCAATCTCAGAGCTTAACAAATTGAAATCCCCCCCAATGATCATATTCCTCGTTCCTTCATTGTTTAAAATTATTCTTAATTTTTCTAGAAATTCTTCCTGATTAGTATTTGGAGCGTATATATTTGCCAGGGTTATTTCTTCCTCTTCATCTTCAATCCTCCCCTTAATTATCAAGTATCTCCCCTCTGGGTCAGCTATAGATTTTGTCACACTAAAGCCCAATTTTTCAGAAATAAGGGTTGCAACACCCCTCGCTTTTGATGTCCCATAAGCCATTTCGTAAATGTCAATTCCCCTCACAACTAATTTATTAGTGTCTGCCGATTTTTGGTGAGTCTCCTGTAGAAAGATGACATCAGGTCTAGATTTATTGAGCGCTATCTGCAACCTCCTCCTCTTCACGGCATTCCCTGTTCCTTTCACATTCCATGATAACAATCTTAAACTCTTAACCATCTATGTTTACTAATCTCTCCCCTCCTTTACATTCCTCCCCGGACGTGCTATCCCCACCCCCTACTAGAGATCTAAAAAAAAAATACAGATATTTGAAAACAATATACTAACAAAAAAGAAAATTGTGAATTCTCACTACAGCATAACTCAGTGAAATAAAATACTTGATAGAAAATACATAGTGTTACAACTACAAAAAAAGAAAAAGAAAAAGAAAACTTACCTACTCTTTCGTTTCTTACTACCCTCCCCACATCTTGTTCCAAGATATCACCTCTGACTCTCAAAGAGGGGAGGGGGGGACTGGGAAAAAAAAGCATTATGTTCTTCTATGGGCCCCCTCCCTCCACCATTATAATTTTATTCCCTCTAATTACTTATTCGAAAAGCTCAGCACTCGGTGTTCCTGACACATCCCCTCCTCCCGCTGCACCCTCCCCCTCCCCCTCCTTGTTCAAAACCGGACTCATCGCCCCAACTGCGTACAAGTCAGTTCTCATTGTAATCCATTCTGGACTAGCCACCTTCATAAACCCAAGTTGAGTCAAGTACTCCAAGACATCTGTTCTGTCATCCAGTACATGCCATCTTTTCTCGTAAAAAAATCTCAACTGTTGTGGAAATCTCCAATTATACTTAATATCTTTTGAAGTCAAAAATTTCGTCACGGGTTTCATCATATATTTCCATTTTCTCTCCTCTGGTGCTATGTCATTGTAGATTTCCACCTCAGTTCCCTCAATCTTTAGAACGCCAGACCCTGCTTGTTTGATGTAAGCCATCACTTTTAACTTATCCGCCCAATTTGCAAATTTAACCAAAACATTCCTCGATGCTCTCCTATCTCTCCTTCCCCCCACTCTATACACCGCTCCGATATCTTCTGCCACAAAATCTTTCCCCATTTTCAAAGAATTCAGCCAATCCAATACTCTATCTCTCAGCTTGTCTGGCGTTCGTTCAGCCATTTTACGTATCACAATGTTCTGTTTTCTCTGCCCCTCCTCCACCATCATCATCTTTTTCTCTTGAGCAGATACTCTTGAAGCAATTAAATGTTCTTGAATGTACATTTCATTCGCAGAAATCTTTACCTGTTCTAAATCCTTTTGCATTGTATCAGTAATCACTTTGATTTTTTTTGTATTCTCTGTAACCTCCTTCTGCATATCAGTCAGAGTCCTGGCCAAGCTCTCATATTGTAGCTTGGCCAGTTCTCTGTCTTTTTTCATTTCTTCACAATTATTCTCCACCATTTTGTTCAATCTTTGCATTGCAACCTGATTATCATTTCCATTTTTAACCAATTGTTGTAAAATAGCACACATATTGTCCATTCTCTCTGGTAGGTCTGCTAGTCGTCCTCCTGTAGCTGCTTGTAACTCCGTTGGTACTGTTGTAGACTCCATCGTTGGTGACGGTGATTGCCTCTCCTTGACTTTTTGATCTTTCTCTTTTATCTCTCTCCTCGCCTTTGGTCTAACTGTCTGCTCCCCTCCCTGCATAACCTATCTGCTTGATTTTACAATCAAAATTATAAAAATCACACCACCTAACCCAGCACTATTTCAATTGTATCTACAGTCAAATCTGTCAAAATTCTAATACATAGATACTAAGATCAATCTGTATATAGACCGTCAACTTAAATTTAGTATTCAATAACTCAATATCATGTCCAATAAGGAAGGGCTAGTGAATTGTACTCTTATTGTCTATCAAGTATAGCCAAAGAGCAAGGAGAGGGGGGGATATGGGGGGGAGGGAAGGACAATCTGATTATAAAAATGTTAAGACCGCTGCAATTTCCTCTTCGTATAGGCAGGGTAATTATCTCCTTTCTAAAGGGAATCCAATCGGAAAACACAGGTCTTGACACAACCACAAAAATTCAACAGAGAAAGAAAATCAATCAGTGTCCTTCTTCTCTTCGCCTCGCTGCTGCTCTTAGTTTCGTTTCCTCCCACAAAGTTAAGTTTCGGTTAGTTCCGCCATTGTTGTTGCTCCCTTTTCCACTCAGCCTCTATCCCAAATCCAACCACTAAACACCGTCTTCTTACACTCCCTCCAAGTCACAGTTCAGAAATTTTTTATAAAAGATATTGTTGAGGATAAATCACCACCAAGGTGGGTCCAGGAACAAACCTTTACTTTCGATTGCGCTCCAGCAGCTCCACAACAAACATTATCCGATCCCTTCCCTTTCTCACTCTTCCTCTCTTCTTCTCCAAACCCCCGCCTTCTCAGTTCTCCCGACCGGCTTCTCTCATTAATCCTCTTCTTTTTTTTTCGCGTCCCCCCCGTCTCCCCTCTTGTTAAAACTCTCTCCTCCGCTGTCTCACTCACATTCGGTACAGTTGTTATGGGGTAAACTCCGGGGGACGCGCTGTTCTCCAGGCGCCGACAATCGCGACTCTTGCACCTCCACCACAGATCTTTCTTGCGGCTCTTCAGCCCTCCGCGGCGCTCCTCGGTTCCTCCACTGGCACCGGAGGCGGCTCAACGGACGGCGATGAGAGCCGGAACGCTCTTTCGAGCCTTCCCGCCCCCCCCACCGACCGGAGCTCGACTTTCCAGGCCCCGCTCACGCCGCTCGCACCGATCGCCGATCCGCCGCTCCACCAGTGTGTGAGTGTTTTTTTTCCTCCTCAAGCCAGGTCGGGGACACTCTCAAATATCGCCAGCGGCCCTTTTTCTCCTAAAATCCGCCTCTTTTTTTCACTTTTATCGCATTGAATAACTCATTAATGGCGGAGAGAGGAGAAACCGCTGCTCCCCTTCACTCCATCCAAACCACGCCCCCAAAATCTTATTTTTTCTTAAAGCAGTTTTACTTAAAGCACCCCTTCTTTAACTGATTTCAACACATTGACCTATTTATTGAAGATGTCTTTCACAGCTTATCATCGATTGTCTTCTGAAGGAGCTTTTCTCCCATTAGCTCTCATGCTCTCTCCTTAGCTGCTTTTTCATCTAAAGCTCATCTGTTAACCACCAAGAAGGGCAGAGAGACAGAGGCAAAAAGAGTGCATTTAGGACCAGTAGTTTCAGTCACCTGGACCACATCTGTATACCACCACTGGGTGACCAGGCCACTGACTAGGAGCATTAAATGTTATTGTAACATGACATGTTGTTATACTGAATATTGTTGTTTATTGAATATTGCAAGGTTTGTTGTTGTTCAGTCGCACAGTCGATTCCGACCCTCTGCGACCCCATGGACCACTGTCCGCCAGGCACTTCTGTCCTCCACCATCCCCCTCAACTCGCTCAGCTCTGTGCCCATTGCCTCTACAATACCATCTAGCCATCTCATCTTGTGCCGTCCCCTTCTTCTTTTGCCCTCGATCCTTCCAAGCATCAAGGCTTTCTCAAGTGAACCCTCTCTTCTCATTTGATGTCCAAAGTACTTTAACCTCATCTTTATTATTTGATCTTCTAAGGAGCAGTCAGGGGTGATTTCTTCTAAGATTGACCTATTTGTTCTCCTCGCTGTCCATGGGACTCTCAAAACTCTCCTCCAACACCACATCTCAAAGGCGTCTATTCTTCTGCGCTCAGCTTTCCTAATGGTCCAGCTCTCACAACCATACATTGCTTTGACTATGCAAATTTTTGTTTGCAATGTGATGTCTCTACATTTCACTATGCTCCCCAGGTTTCTCATCGCTTGCCTCCCAAGAATCAGTTGCCTTTTTATTTCATGGCTGCAATCTCCATCTGCAGTGAGCTTTGATCCTAGGAAAGTAAAATCTGTCACTGCCTCTACTTCTTCCCCATCTATTTTCCAGGGACTGATAGGGCCTGTTGCCATTATCTTGGTTTTCTTGATGTTGAGTCTCAAGCCAGCTTTTTCACTTTCTTCTTTCAACCCAATCAGGAGCTTCTTTAGGTCCTCCTCACTTTCTGTCATTAGGGTGGTATCATCTGCATATCTCAAATTGTTGATGTTTCTTTCAGCAATTTTGATCCCAAATTGTCATTCCTCCATCCCTGCATTGCGCATTATGTGTTCTGCGTATAAGTTGAATAAGCAGGGTGACAAAATGCAGCCTTGTCTTACTCCTTTTCCTATTCCAAACCACTCCGTCATTCCATTTTCTGTCATAACTGTTGCTTCTTGATTCATGTACAGATTTCTCATGAGGCCTATAAGGTGTTCCGGTATTCCCATCTCTTTAATTACTTGCCACATTTTGTTGTGGTCGACACAGTCAAAAGCCTTAGTGTAAGGTTAGTTGTGTTTTAGAATGTATATTGTGTAGACTTAATGCTTTTATATTGTGTTGATATGTAAGCCGCCCAGAGTCGCACTGCATGAGTGGGGCAGCATATAATAATAATAATAATAATAATAATAATAATAATAATAATAATAATAATAATAATAATAATAATAATAATAATAATAATAATAATAATAATAATAATAATAATAATAAACTGCAGTGTTAGTGAATTACTGAAAAGTGTTTTTCCTGGCAACATCATTCAAGGAAGTGGGGGAGAAAGAGTCTTTCCTACAGATTTCCCTTTCAGAAAATCATTAAAAGACACTCATCAAATACTTTTTTTCTGCCTCAACTCCTGGAATGTCACTATGATTATACTGAACTCTTGCAGCCCTCGGACAGACGGCCCGCAGTAGAATTATAGCCATGTAACCCAACGAACTTACATAATCTTCAAATTTGGTGATTTCTTCTTCCAGTATGTCTGTCCCAACTTTGTCATCCTCTACCACACACTGAATCTGCAGTTTCTTGATGCCATAACCCACTGGGACCAGTTTTGAGCCTCCCCAGACCAGACCATCCATCTGAATGGATCGGACACATTCTTCCATCTTGGCCATATCTGTTTCATCATCCCACTGAAAAAAGCAAGACAAAATGAAAAGTTTAGCAAGATGGGTAAGTAGAGAAGGTGTCAAAGGAAAACTGGTAAAAAGCAGGCTGCTTGCCACAATTAAAAGAGTTTCCAGAGATGAAATTAAACAACCAAACCAACAAAATGAAGAAATTTAAGATGGTTTTTGGTCCCACCATCAATAATTGCCCAATCTATAGTCTAGTAATTTTATAAAATCTTACATCTTCTGTAAGAAAAAAACCACAGGGCACAGATGACTTTAAAATGGGATGGCCAAACTTTTCAGGCTGTGGGCTGGTCATATGGTTGAGCAGGCTGGTCACATAGTTCCTTCCACCAGAAGCAGAAGTTAAATGCGCCTGCACAAGCACAAAATGTTGCCATAAATGGACCCACCAGGGTACATTTATGGCAGTGTTTTGCACATGCACCTTTAACTTCCACTTCCGGGAGTAGCGGAGGTGGCTCAGGCCAGATTATTAGGCGCCATGTGCGACAGTTTGGGAACCCCTGCTCTAAAGCATCAGACAGCAGGACGCTCTTTGTGAATTTAACTTCATAAGCACTTCATTCTGTACAAACTTGTACATGTACAGATGAGAAAGTCAGCCCAAAGTATCATCCCAACTACTGAATTATTTCCTGAATTGATAACAAGTGGACTTACAGGCTTGACATCCAAAAGGATAGAGGACTTGGCAATCAGGCCAGGTTTCTTGGACTTCTTTTCTGCATACTGCTTTAATCGTTCTTCGCGGATTTGGGCAGCTTCTTGGTCTTCCTCCTCATCACTACCGAACAGGTCAATGTCGTCATCATCTTCTTCCTCCTCTTCAGCGACAGCAGTAGCTCCTGCTATCTTTGCAGGTGAAGGAGAAGGCAGTTCAACCTTCCTTGATGAAGCAGTCAATGGCTCCACTTTCTTCATGGGTGTGACATGCTTCAAGAGGAAAAAAAAAAGACAATAAATGCCACCACCAGGAGGAAAGAAAAGCATTTGTGAAACAGAATAACAAGGCAATGCTAATGAGCCCAAACATCTCAAGGTTATTCTGCTGAAATGAATAAGAGCATGGGGCAAACAGAAAGAGCCTCCTCAAAGATTATGGTATTTTTGAACCACAATGGGATGTGCTAACAGGCAACAGCCACCTTATGCTGACTAATCTTTCTCATACTAGGTCAGGTGAAAGGAACTATGGAATGAATTCACCAAAAGGTGGCTTCATTTTGGCAGTTTCACATCTGGCCTAGACACAGAAGCAGCAGCAGCATAGACTATTAAACTATGATAAACATTTGTTTTTGGTGATCTGGAAAGAGCTCCGATATCTCTATCTCCTCTGTATTCGTAAGTACTTAACCAAGTGCACAGCATACCTCCCAGATTTAACAGATACTCCAGAAATACAATAATGTTTATTTTGCATTATCTGTTGTCCAACATTAATGGAGATGCCTTGCCATACAGTACTTAATATTTCCTTAACAAATTTGTTGCCATTTGCTTCTAACTTTCTTTGCCCAGCTGCTTCTAAGTGGTGATATGACCTGAAGCATAAACAAGGTTCTAGTTTTAGAAGAACCACTCCAGAACAAGCAGCCCCAGGACTACAACTTAAATCCTTTCAAGAAGATCGGCATTAAATATTAAGGCAACAGTTTTCAAACTCAGATCAATTGTTCCTTGAGAAAGATTGAGTCTATAACACAAGATTGTAGAACTGGAAAACCACCTTGAGTATAATGCTATAACTCTTTGAGGACAACATATCCACAATCACCCCTCCTTCATCAGCAGGCAGCATTCTTAGTTCCTAAGAAGAAAAACCATCTCCCTCTGAAAATCTCAGAACACACACAAATATCCTGTTCCACATGAAGGAGTTCCATGGCCAATTGTACATGATGATGTTCAAAAATCTCTCATTAAGATCGGTCAACTCATCTGCAGGGCACTCACTGTGGTCTTACTTATACTAGTGAAGGAGCTCTTAAACTGACAGCAAGTGATCTGACTGCACAGGGATGAAGGCACCTACTACCAGTTTTTATCACAAATATCTGATTGAGATCACTTATTTATCAATGGAACTTTTAAAAAAAACACACACACACTACAGAACTACCCCACTTGGATAGTTGCAGAAAAGGAGCTTTAGAAAATGCTGCTCAAAAGATTTTGAGTGGAAGTAGGATTGCCCTACTACACTAACACCCAAACATTATGCATGTCTGCCTAGAAGTGAGTCAAACACCACAGAGGATAGTTTAATTACAAATAGTTTTACCTGTGTTGGTGGAGGTGGGGAAGGGTGATGTGAAGCGGACGCTTTTTCTATCACACTCAGCCGACATTCCAGTCTGGAAATGGCAAGCTGGAGGTCTGAAACCACTGGCAGTGTTACAAAAGTGAAGATAAGTAGTTAAGGAACAGGATACAAGGGAAGGATGAAATATTCAAAGTTCCTTTCTTCTAACCACAGGACAAACATAGAGGGCCATGGGGCTTCTTACAGCAATCAAACCACAAAGAAATTTGCATACTTCTTTTAAAGGAGAACAGAAAAAGGATTCTCCCCTACATACATAACCCATTACCAGATTCTCACCACTCACCGCTACGAAGGTTTTGATTCTCTGCCTCTAGACTGGCAATCCTGGTGACCAGCTCGTTTTGGTCTCCAGCCGGTCCTGCAGAAGAACTGCTGCTGGCACTCTGAAATGGAGAGCATGAAGGAAAGGCAATGAGGCCTGGTAAACTGCTCACAACAAACACATCATCCTAGCAGAGTAATAGTAAGAGGACAACAATGTGAAAGTACAGTTGGAATAAGACTTATTCAAAGAGAAGGCAGAACATGAAATACACAAGGGATCTGGTTTCCTCTGTTTCTTAAAGTATGGAATCATAATGGAGCATCCAGAGAACACTGTGGAATGGCACCTTCCAGCAGCCTAAACATGACAACATTTTGTGGCAGATGTATGGATGGATGGGAGAAAGGAGCCCAATTCATGCTTTGGAAAATACTTCCAAACACAGGGGCAAGCAAGTACTTTATTCAGGGGCAAGCAAGTACTTTTTTTGACGGGATTGACAGAGACTGAGTCAATTCTTCTCTGAATCACCTGGCCAGTGTTGGAAGGCTCAGGAGAAATAGTGTCACAGCCTACACGAGACAGTTTTTTCTAAACACGGTCAATCACCCCATGGCATGCAACAAATTACTAGTATATCTGATGGGAGTTTCAAAAGCAATCCAAGATATGGCATGGATTGGCCAAAGGCTGGTCACAAATTGTATTGCATAAGCACTTTAAGCAAGGCTAAGCACTGTTCTATCTCTGTGAAGCTGATGGAGAAATGAGGGTCTGTCTTTACAGCTGAGGATCACATTCCCCTTCTAGTTCCTAAAAGATGGCTGAATACTGGGGGATGGACAGATGGAAGAACTGGTGAAATAAACTAAGGCACAGAATTGGAAAAACAAAAGAATGACAATATGGGGAAAGGGAAAGGAAAGCCTTGAGTATAAGCAACCATGCCTGCAGACTAACCCTGACAGATGGACAAAACAGGGTATTACAACCCTACCCCACAAGTGACTTACAGTCGCACAACCCGACTGCTTCTTGCGTTGAACAGGAGGGGCGTCAGGAGGGTTTTGTAAAACTGTCTTGAGCTGCAAAGGGCAAAAGCATGTTTGTGTGTATGTAATAACAGAACACTGCTTGCACGGATTCAAGTAATGCAGCTGTAGGCAAGCAAGCACAGTAGTCAAATCCACATGCAGGGAACCATGCCATATCTTGGATTGCTGAGACAAACAAACAAAAAGCAGTTTAAGGTGCAAACTGCTGTTTCTATCAAAAGGATAGAAGCATCACTCTGAGCTTTCTTTCCTGAGCAGGGGCAGCAAATCTTGTCATGCCAGATAAAAACTAACGATTCAAACTATTAGGTTGTACTATTATTTTGCATCAATGGGGAAGAATAGCAAAGTCAACTTAACAGAGGAGATTCTATATTGAACAATTAATGGACTTTGTAACACAGCCAATAAACTGTCATTACTGGAGCTTAGAAGCCAGTATAATTCCATCAAATTTTGCTTTCAGAACCACCTTAATTCTTTCAGGCAAAATACAAAAGCATTGATGCAGGCAAACAAACAAGCATTATATACTTGGACACTCTGATAAAGGTTTGAAAAACCTCTCAAGCAAAGCTCATGGGTTCACTTAGTGAAGGGGTGCCCTAACTTTTTGGGCCGCAGGGCCAGTCATGTGGTTGAGCGGGCTGGTCATGTGGTTCCTCCCACCAGAAGCAGAGAAACACTGCCGTAATGTGTTCACAGCAGCCATGGGTGCTTTATGGCAGCGTTTTGCACATGCGCAAGTGCATTTAAGTTCTGCTTCCAGGAGTGGTGCTTGCCAGGTTATTAGGTGCTGTGGGCCGTAGTTTGAGCACCCCTGACTTAGTGAGATAAATGACATATCAGGAAAGAAGGGAAGGAATAAAGGAGGGCTAGAAATGCTGGAAGAGGTGAATCCTATGAAGGGCCATATAGAGACGTGCTCTCTATACCAGGCGCGTTTTACTTCCGCTTCCAGGAGTGACGAGGGCTTTGTGGGCCAGATGAATTGGCATCGGGGACCGCACCCGGCCCATGGGCCTTAGTTTGGGCACCACTGAGTTAGACAATGAGTGTACAGGTTACAGCAAGAAAGGACAAGCGCTAGTGATCTGATTTGTCCCACGTGGGTATATTCCAAGGTATTGGAGCTTTCTTTGCTTAATGGCACAGCTTCAATACCTTGGCCATATCATAAGGAACAAAATAAAGTATAGAATACTCCAACTTGCTCTGCAAGGAAAGATCCCTGGGAGGAAAGGCCCTGGACATAGACAGACTTCATAGCTGAAGAACCTGAGAGACTGGTGTGGAAAGTCCTTGGAAGAACTGTTCCAAGGAGCTAAGAAGGCCTCTTACCACTCTTCTCAGTTCATACAAATAGATGACTTCTTAATAAAAGAATTGATGTATACAGCAAATGTCTTGCCTTTTGTACTAGACAGGCTATTTTCTTGCATTGTCATGCTTCTTCTCAACAATTAGCAAGATGATGATGGCGGCAATTTATTATTATTATTATTATTATTATTATTATTATTATTATTATTATTATTATTATTATTATTATTATTATTATTATTATTATTATTATTATTATTATTGGTTGAAAGGAATTTTCCTGGACAAATTCCGCTCAGGAGATGCCCGAATGAGGCTCTTTTCATGTCCCCAAGAGCTGAGACAGAGACAGGCACTCAATCCACCATGCAGTACCTGGGTCTCAAACTACCAACTTGCTGGCCTTCTAGCTAACAAGGTGAGATTCTTAACCACTGAGCCACCGCAACCCCATAATAATGACATAAAGATGTTAACAGAAACAAAATTATATTTAAACTGGTCATGTGAAAAATTCTTGCCAACCTCCTATGTTTTCCATCAAAAAGCCCACTGAGATTTGCTACCGTCTCTAGAATTTGTTCCTTCAATGAAAGAACAAGAGAAGGACCTTTTCTGTGTAAAATGTCTCTGCTCAAAAAGTCTCTCTCCCTTCTTCCTGAGAGCATATATGCAATATATACAGAAGAGCAAGCTGACTACTCAAAAATGCACAATGGGATTTGTTTTTTAAAGGTCAATTAAACTGAGGAAGACTACTTGCTAACTTAAACAATTTCTGCAAAACTCAATCTTGCAAATGTGAAAACTCTGGTTGAGACTGACAAAAACAATATTTCTATCTTACAGGTGAAAAGATTTTTGGGGTTTCTTGTTCTCAGATGCCAGACAGATGTGAATTTACACCCCAGTCTAAACAAAATTGCAAAATCCAAATGTTTGAAATAAGACATATTTCCACACCTAATATACAGTAGTCAACATGCAGTAGTTTAAATCCTGTTACATCACATGATTTTTGTGGTAAATTACCTCAGGCAGAGAAATCCCTGTCAGCATGATTTGTTGCATACTAAGTCACATGGCTTGGTATATAATAGATCACGTCTACAGAGATATTTTAAGGTAAATTGCTTTCAAAAATTTCAACTTTTACATAGCAGAGCACGGCATGATTTTAGTTCATGTAGGTAACTGGGAAGTACATTCTCAAGATAGTGTTTCAAACTATCTAAACCAGATTCCCTTTCATTTATAATCTGGAATGCCTTATTGATGATTTTATCTCTTAAGTACTGTTCAGATTCATAAAACTAAGTTTTCATTATCAGCTATCTGTTCTGTCATTATCTTATCAAACCTCTGGTGATAAGAAGGCTGAGTGTCAGTTGATTATCATTTACATCAGGAGTGCCCAAACATTTTGGGCTGCGGGTCAGTCACATGGTTCAGGGGACCAGTCACTATGGCCCATGGGCCAGATCCAGGCCCAATGCCCACGAAGCCCTCGTTGCTCCCAGAATCAGAAGTAAAATGCGAATGTACAGGTGCGTTTTACTTCCTCTTCCGGGAGCAACGAGGGCTTTGCAGGCCAGATGAATTGGTGCTAGGGGCCAGATCTGGCCCACAGGCCATAGTTTGGGCACCCCTGATTTACATAACAACACAGCATGAGAGCTAAGAAAAGACCATCAGAAGTCTGTCTAGTGGAGAGCTGAAGGAAAGCCTTCTCTGTGGCAACTGCCATGCTCTGAAAGTCCTTGCCAGGAAAAGCTTAGATATGTCCACTCTTATGCTGTCCTTGAGGCACCAGGAAAAGAACTTTTAAGTTTAGCTCTTTGAACTGTAACATCTTAGCTAACGTACTATTTTTAGTTTTAAGACAAATTATATGTACCGTACTGTATTTAGTAGTTTTAAGCAAGTAATTTTGAAGTTTCTTAATTTTAACTGCATTTAAATAATATAACTAACTGAATTAAATCAATCAATCATTTTATTCCACTTTAATTAGTGTGATATACAGAAAGAGCCTCCTCAGAAATTGTGGTATTTCTGGATCACAATCGGGTGCAATACCCCAGTAACAGCAACCTAGTGTTGCTGGCTAATCTCTCTCACACTAGGTCAGGCAAAAGGATCTGCAGAATGAAGTCACCAAAAGGCAGTTTTTGGCAGTTTCATGTTTGGCATAGAAATTGAAGGAGGAGGATCATGATTTCATTGCATTTTGATCTTTAATTGTTTTGAACTGTTTTGTACACTGTCTTGGGTTTCAGTTCAAGGAGGACTGTAATAGGTAAATAAAATAAACTGTGATTGGAGAAATGTGTTTGGTTTTTGTGCAGGAAGCTTAGTTGCATTGGATTGAACATTCATACAAGATTAATGGTGCCTTAAGAAGGTTAATAATATTTTTCACATGTTTTGCGATGTCATGTTGTGACAGGGGATGTGAAGAGGTGACTGCAAGGAATGTCCATTTGTTGGGGGGATTTTTTAAAACTTTGAATTCCAGAATTCTCCATTCCAGGAGTTCCAACTACAAGACCAACACCTGAGTTGTGCTCCCTTGGAGCAAGGCAAGGCTAGCTCCAGCCTAGCTTTCAATTAGATAAAAAGGCACAGTTACTTTTTTGGGAACTCCCTGCATTTCTCCAGGTGAGCCCAACCAAGCATGGGATGTTTTTGGCACGGAACTCCTAAAATGAAGAATTCTGCAAATTTGAATTAAAAAGCATCCTGCACAAATGGGAGATAACTAATGATTAATGAATGGTAAGATGAAATTTAGGATATTTTGTCCGTGTTTCATTTAAACAAGCTTCTCCTTCTGTGAAACAGCAGCACAAAGGAAAGACAATGTAAAAGATCCCCAGCAAATATTCTGGTCTCCACTTCCCATCATACCTAATCACTGGCCATGCTGCCTGGGGCACATGGGTGCTATAGTCCAAAACATCAGATGGGCACTAAATTGTCTACCCTGCAACCACAAGAGCAGTTTCAGAACAAAATAATGAATGCTTTTGTAAACAACCTCTTGCAACAATAACGCACAAGTTCCTAAGACAAAATGTCCTTTTTAAAAAACCTAGGCTACCTTTCTTTTTCTGGACAGAGGCTAAGTTAACCACAACAACATTCAGAGATAAAATTCACAGACAAATCAGGCCAAGCTTATTAGAGGCAGACTAGGAAGGCTTTTTTTTTTTTTTGCAAACTGGGTAATACTGGCTGTTCACCATATCAATTCATAACCACAAGTAATCTTTCTTACACTAGGTCAGGCAAAAGGAACTGCAGAATGAACTCAACAAGAGGTCCCTTCATTTTGGCAGTTTCACATCTGGCCTAGACACGGAAGAAGACGAACACTCTTAATTTAAGACTGAAAAGACAAAATAATGCTTTTCTTGGCTGCTTCAACTCTGGCGACAGACGGAAGACTGCATTACTCAATCCTCCCTAGTATTACAAACGTCAACCACCACAAATGGGTCAAAACATAGGGTTCTTCTTGTTGACATATGCATACTGCACTTACACTTCTAACAACGGGATTTTAAAACAACGATAACAACCTGAGGATGCATTTAACAATATAATCTCCTACCAGTCCCTTGAAATGAAACTTTCCAACAAAAGCTATGCTGTCTGAATATTCCAGATGTGTATTCTGGCACCAACAGTGAGCTGAATTGACACTGAATTAATTTTTAATTTTAATCTGCAAAAATAAAGACAGGGCACATGTATCTCTTTGTCATTAAGATGCCCCAACAACATAGTAATCACCTTCCCACATCTAAACACTTGGTGTAGGGAACTGCAGAATGAACTCACCAAAAGGTGCCTTCATTTTGACAGTTTCACATCTGACCTAGACATGGAAGAAGAACACTCTAACTTAAAAACCACGCATGCACAGTGTGGAAGGCAGAGAATCAGGAAAGGAGAGGTATGAGTAAGGTATGCCCTAGCGAGGAACAATGAATGCAGTTAGCCAGCTGGTGAGAGAGCGCATGGGTACTCACTCCGGCCAGCGACTTCTGGATATTCTCCCTGGCTCTGGCAATGTCGCGTAGGATCGTGCTGGCTCCGTTCTCCTGCAAACAGTGCAGAAAGAACCAAGTGTTGTTTTCTTTTAAGAAGAGATACACATGAATAACAGGAAAAATTGCTGAGACTGATCATGTAACTAGAGGGGAAGGGATTACCTATATACAAGCGTTAACCAAGAAGGCAAACACAAACAAGAAAATCCATCTGCTGACTGCAACAATTATCCTACAACACCTACACACAGACAGATTTCTTCTACAATAGCCACTAAGGAAGGGGATCCTAGGCACTAAAACACTCCAGTTGTCCCATCAACCTCTGCAGGCTTTTTCCCATGAGCCAATGTTCCACAGAAAGTGAAAAATCTGTGCTGACAAATTATTTCTGGCCTGACATTGTCTGCCCTAAATGGAAGTAACACTAAATTAATAAAACAAATTAATTAATTCACAAATTAATGTTTTTCTAATTTAATGATGATAATGAGGAAGATGGTGTGCCATCAAGTCTAGTGATTTCTGCAGTAAAGAGATCTAAATTATGTAGTCTAAGTTTTGCAGATGAATATGTATGAATCTTTTGCACAATGCTCAGTTTATATAATCCAGGCTTTTAAAAATATTCACTGGTACTTTCTCCATCAAGTATCACAGTAATAAAGTAGAAAACAGAACAGGAAGGTATACTAAATAGCAATTAAAATGTTTAGGCTAAAGAAGGCATGATAGAAGAGTTACCGGTAGTTGCAAAGAACTAATATAGGAGTTCTCAACCTTTTTAAGCTGGGGGCCGGGCCACACTCCCTCATACAGCTTTGGAGGCCGGACAGCCATTTTGTCCTTCCTCCACCACATGGCCCTTCAGGATGTGGTGGAGGCAGTGGAGGGCCACACAAAATGGTGTCGCGGGGCACATCCGGCCCATGAGCAGTAGTTTGAGAATCCCTGAATTAATCCCACAAATCATTGGAAAATCACACCTCTCACTTGTGCCTCTTACCAGGCTCCTGCTCACATGTTTTCCACCTTTATGAGGCCTGCTCACATGTTTTCCACCTTTATGAGGACAAGAACCTTTTTATAAGGTGAATTTAGTTAGAATGTTACGTTCTGTGCTGGTGCTCTCGTGTTGGCATGTTATTAAGTTTGACTATGACATGGGATATATCTCTTTGCATTATTATTTTTTAGACTATGAACATTGTGCATCTCGATGGCAGCGTATATCACCAAAAAGGAGGCAAGTATGGCATGCATGTGGCATCCTTTATATGCTAGCACCTAAAACAGAGCTAAAATTGTATGCATGAAACTCCAAATCTGGTAAGTTTGGTGTATGTTATTCTTTTGAAATAGAATTAGTGCCCATGCTTTCTTTCAAAAATATAAACGTATCAACGAGTTGGTTCCCTATTGGTACATAGAGCTACTGTACCCACAGGATGTTAGCACAATCCTGTATGTTCATCTCCATTTTCTGTCCAAACAATTAGGACACAAGGGCTTCTCTAGGCGGGCAGACACCGCTGCCCAGCTGCCCTCCAGCCCCATCTTCCTGGGGCTGGGGGTCCCCCCTCCAATGCCCACTCGGAGGGAAGTGACTGTAACTGTCCACTTGGCGGGAAGTGACTGTTTTGTAATTGTAATTGTCTTACGACATGCACTGATGATACTGATGCATTTGTTTTTATTTTGCTGTTTTGCTGCATTGTATTATATTGTATTATATATCCAGGGGAGAGCAATCTTCATCCAGGGTGAGAGGAGAGGCCCAGGGCCTAGACCCACACCCACCCACACCTCAGAGGGAGAAAGGCATCCAGGGAAGAGCAATCTTCATCCAGGGTGAGAAGCCAGACCCAGAGCCTACACCCACCCCACCCCAACCTCAGAGGGGAAAAAGCATCCAGGGAAGAGCAATCTGGTAGAAGCCAACCAGGCCTCTTCGACCACCTCTGGCCACCTTCCAAACACCGGAGGTAAGGGAGGAAGCAGTGCAGCTCCAGCCATCGCACGCGAACACCTATGGATACCTGAGGCAGGAAGCAGCGTGGCCCAAATGGCCAAAAAAGGAGTAGCCGAATGTATATGATAAGTAATTGATCTACAGTACTGTAGTTGACTTAATATAGTAACTGATGTAGCGATTTTACAAGTACAGTAATACCTCGGATAACGCTAAGATAACGCTAAGACTTGGTTCCACAAGTCTTGGTGTTATCCGATTTTTAGTGTTATCCAATGCATGTTAAAATCCTATGGGATGGATCGGATAACGTTAAAGCTCCATAGAGATACATTGTAACCGCACATGCTTTAGCGGTTGTTATCCGATACATCCCATAGGACCTTAACGTTATTTGATCCAATTCTCCTCCCCAGATTACTTAACGTTATGCGATTTTAGCGTTATCCGAGGTAAACGTTATCCGAGGTATTACTGTAACTGATTTACATAGTGACTTGATGTAGTAAACTTACAGTAGTGATTTGATATAGTGGACTTTACTTTTCATACCAAGTTTTGTTTTTTCTTCTTCTTCTTTCATACCAAGGATGATGACTAATGAGATACTTATCAACTCCTGACTACATATATAGCTTCTAACTGCATATATTCAGCATTAATTAGCTCAACTTTTACCCTTATACTATATTTTAAACTGTGATAATATGCATGATGATACTTTGTTTTAAACTGTGATAACATGTATGATGGGAGGATAATGGCCGGCAAACTACGTCAGAAAGTTTGCCAAGAGAACCCTATGAACCAAAACAAAAGGCAAAACAAAAGGGCAATTTAGATGAAACAGGATGATCAGCACAGCACATCAGAAGAAGGGGAGGAACAGGAAAGGGGGATGAAAAATACAGTGTTGTAAGGAACAATACATGGAATGTAAGATCTATGAATCAAGGAAAACTGGAAGTGGTAAAAAAGAAATGGAAAGAATAACCATTGACATCTTGGGAATCAGCGAATTAAAATGGACAGGGATGGGCGAATTCAGCTCTGGAAACCATCATATCTACTACTGTGGACAAGAAAACCACAGAAAAAATGGAGTAGCCATAATTGTTAATAAAAGAGTGAGAAAAGCAGTAATGGGATATAATCTCAAAAAATGATAGAATTATGTCAGTCAGAATACAAGGCAAACCTTTCAATATCACTGTAATCCAAATATACGCACCAACCACTAGTGCAGATGAAACCACAGTTGACCAGTTCTATGAGGACCTAGAACACCTCATAGAACAGGCACCAAGAAATGATGTACACATTATCATAGGAGGTTGGAATGCCAAAGTAGGAAATCAAAAAGTAAATGGAATAACAGGCAAGTTTGGTCTTGGAACACAGAATGAAGCAGGCCAAAGACTGATAAAGTTCTGCCAAGATAATACACTGGTGATAGCAAACACTCTCTTCCAGCAATACAAGAGGAAACTTTACACATGGACATCACCAGATGGCCAACATAGAAACCAGATCGATTACTTACTCTGCAGCCAAAGATGGAGAACCTCCATACAGTTAGCAAAAACAAGACCAGGAGTAGATTGTGGCTCAGATCACAATCTACTGATCACAAAATTCAGACTTAGACTAAAGAAAATAGGGAAAACATTTGGCCAGACAGATATGACCTAGACAACATCCCTAAGGAATACACAGTGGAGGTGTGGAACAGATTCAATGGCTTGGACCAGATAGACAGAGTGCCAGAAGAATTATGAACAGAGATGCGGGACATCATGCAGGAGGCAGCAAGGAAAACCATACCAAAAGAAAAGAAGCGTAAGAAAGCTAAGTGGTTGTCTGATGAGGCTCTTAAAATAGCAGAGGAAAGAAGGGACGCAAAAGGCAAAGGAGAAAGGAAAAAATACAATCACTTGAATACAGAATTTCAAAGAAGAGCAAGGAGAGATAAGGAAACCTACCTAAATGAACAGTGCAAACAAATAGAAGAAAACAACACAAGAGGCAGGACTAGAGATCTTTTTTAAAAAATGGGGAAATCAAGGGAACATTTAAAGCAAAAATTACCATGATAAGGGACAAAGACGGCAAGGAGATAGCTGATGCAGAAGAGATTAAGAAAAGATGGAAAAAGTACACAGAGGAACTCTACAAAAAGGACCTCAACACTCCTGATAATAACAATGATAAGGAAACTGAACTTGAGCCAGACATCCTAAAGAGTGAAGTCAGAGAGGCCCTAAAAAGCACTGCAAACAACAAAGCCAGTGGAGATGATGGTATCCAAGTTGAACTTTTCAAAGCCCTAAAAGATGATGGAATCAACAAAAATTCGCACAGTCAAAGCAATGGTATTCCCTGTGGCAATGTATGGTTGTGAGAGCTGGACCATTAGGAAAGCTGAGCGCAGAAGAATAGACGCCTTTGAGATGTGGTGTTGGAGGAGAGTTTTGAGAGTCCCCTCGACAGCGAGGAGAACAAATAGGTCAATCTTAGAAGAAATCAATCCTGACTGCTCATTAGAAGGTCAAATAATAAAGATGAAGCTAAAGTACTTTGGACATCAAATGAGAAGAGAGGATTCACTTGAGAAGGCCTTGATGCTTGGAAGGGTCGAGGGCAAGAGAAGAAGGGGACAGCCCAAGATGAGATGGCTAGATGGTGTTGTGGAGGCAATGGGCACAGAGCTGAGCGAGTTGAGGGGGATGGTGGAGGACAGGAGTGCCTGGCGGACGGTGGTCCATGGGGTCGCAAAGGTTCGGAATCGACTGTGTGACTGAACAACAAAAACAAAAATATGCCAGCAGATTTGGAAAACACAACAATGGCCACAGGATTGGAAAAGATCAGTATATGTTCCAATCCCCAAAAAGGGTAATGCCAAAGAATGTTCAAATTATCGAACAATTGCGCTCATCCCACACGCTAGCAAGTTAATGCTCAAGATAATACAGGATAGACTGCAGCAGCACGTGGAGAGAGAATTACCAGAAGTGCAGGCGGGGTTAAGAAGAGGCAGGGGGACTAGAGACCGCATTGCCAACATACGTTGGATTATGGAAAAAACAAAGGAATATCAAAAACAAGTCTACTTCTGTTTCATTGACTACACTAAGGCCTTTGACTGCGTGGACCATAACAAAATGTGGCAAGTAATTAAAGAGATGGGAATACCAGAACACCTTATATGACTCATGAGAAACCTGTACATGAATCAAGAAGCAACAGTTAGGACAGAATACGGAAGGACAGAGTGGTTTGGAATAGGAAAAGGAATAAGACAAGGCTGCATTTTGTCGCCCTGCTTATTCAACTTATACACAGAGCACATAATGTGCAATGCAGGGATGGAGGAATCACAATTTGGGATCAAAATTGCTGGGAGAAACATCAACAATTTGAGATATGCAGATGATACCACCCTAATGGCAGAATGTGAGGAGGACTTTAAAAAGCTCCTGATTAGGTTGAAAGAAGAAAGTGCAAAAGCTGGCTTGAGACTCAATATAAAGAAAACCAAGATAATGGCAACAGGCCCTATCAGTCCCTGGAAAATAGATGGGGAAGAAGTAGAAGCAGTGACAGATTTTACTTTCTTAGGATCAAAGCTCACTGCAGTTGGTTCAACACTGTTGCTTTCAACAAACAATCAGAAGAGACAATGTAAGTACTGTATAAAAATTTGCTTCACTTCTTTTTAGGGGTTAACCACATTTGTTACTGGAACATGTAGTTTATGTCCAGGGTTACTGGACTAAAAAACATTTGCTGCCTATTATTTAGCTGCTTTCTAGGAAGCCTGGAAAAGTCTGCACAATACAATTGAACTTAGCCTCACATCTCTACATTCAACAGCAAAGAGAGCACTATCTTTCTCACCCTCAGTTTCCTTTCACAGTAAACTGGAGGACTGGAAAGGTGTTATTACTATTATTTATGTTATTATTCAAATTTATATATTGCTGCCGAAATTGAATGAGCGACTCTGGGTGGCATAACAACAGTGAAGACATTACAATCATAAAACATTAAAAACCCTTAATAGGCCTTAAAGATTATCCTCCCCATCAAACGTTTTTAGATTATGGATGTTCACATTGCATTTGCCGTGGCTGAGGTGGGCGGGCCATTTTATTCATTAGGCTTTTTGGATTAGAGTCAGCAGTGCTCTGTACTGCTTGACTTTATAAGTTTCTGTTTTTAATAAAAGGAACATTAAATAATTCAGAATATAGGGGAGAGATTTGGATAAAATTTACTACTTCTGGTTTTTTAAAATTACTTATTTTAGGAGAATAATACTTTGTTCTCCAAGCAGCAGCACCCCCCAATTGCATTCCAGCCTTTTGCTCAAAATGTTGAGCTTAAACTGTTATCATAAAGCTGTCATAACCAAATATGATATTAAAGCTGAAGATTCCCAATGTGGTTTGTAACAAACTAGATTTGTCAGAATCCTGGAAACTATGGCTTACGGTACAGAAATTGAATAAATAAATAAATTCATTGTTAAGACAACTCAGTACTGAATTTTTAAACAATTTAAAAGACAAATGGGAAAGAGTAGCTGACTCCAAATAGTATCTGGAAGCTTCAAGTTTCCTCTCCCACACACAAATGAGCATATAAACCAAGTTTCCCCAACCATGTTTTCATTAAGCTTAACCATTATCTATGAACACAAGCGCTATACTGCTTTCTTCTTCAGCAAACAAAATGGCTTTAATGTGCATCATTCTATCATGGTCAGTAGTCCTAGAACAGTTATTCAGAAGGCTGAAGAACACAAATAGAAATGCCAAAGGATTTTGAATGGACTGAGCAAGAAATATCTATGAAAACATATACATCAGACACCACATCGTTAGGAAACGTACAGTACATAATTATACATAAACGTACATAATAGCAACTCACAAGTAATTTCTAGGATTCACAACAAAAAACGACACAAAATTGTCTGTCCTGCTATAATAGAGTAGAAGAATGAGCAAACTGAGGATAAGCAATAAGTTGGCCTCTACTCTTCCTTATTTTGTCAGCTTGTTACTGTAGGAACTAGTATTCAACTTTAAAAAACTGAAATTGAATTTGCTTTTCCCTCTTCCTTCGTCTTCCCTTTTTGTTCTGTGTAATTTAGTCTACAATCTTCCAGGCTGAGTCTGAGTTTTTTTAAAATTAATATTCTGGGATTAGCTGAATAGCTCAGTGAGTTGAGAACCTGGCTGTGGAGCCAGAGGCTGGGAATCTGATTCTCTGCTGTTCCTCTTGGAATTAAAAACAGCCTGTGTAGCTTTGGGCAAACTGCATTGCCACAGAGTACCTCCAAGATGACGGGAATGATAAATCATTTGAGGACTAGATAGTATAACTTTATGGCATGTAAATATTATAACATTATAATATTAAAAAGTTCAGAGAAGTATGGGTAAAACATTTACTAGGTCAGAATATTGCACAGCTGAGCGGCTCTTCTCCCTTTCCTTTCCAATGGAATTTACTCCCCAATGAGGGATGTTTTAGATCTGTTGAAGTAGGAATGAAGATAGCCCTTAACCTGAAATAATTCTAATGCCTGAGAACACTAAATACTCTAAGATGGAGGTGGGAAACTTGTGACCATCCAGATGTTGTTGAACTGCAGCTCCTGTGATTCCTCAACAGCAGATAGATATGCTGATTAGAGTTGAAACAACATCTGGACAGCTATATCCACCCCACACTGTTGTAGTAGATTCTTCTGCAGTTTCTACAACCAACAGTTAAGATTGAGACTGAATCTTAACTGAAGACCCGTTGTTGAGGAGGGGATGAATGGCACACTCTGATCTAGCAGGATTCATCCTAACCTGCTAGATGTTGAGATTCTACTTGAGACTCAAGCCTTTGGGTGGACCAATCCAGAGTTAAAATGGCTTCTGAAATAGCCTTTCCTCCCTAAACCACATGATGGTAACAGTGCCTTACCTGCTGGCCAGAAGCCCTGCAAAGGGGACCATTAATCTGTTCATAGTATCTCTTCTCAGCATCATCATATCTGAACTTGTCGAACCAGATCTTCTCGTGCATGAGGAAACTGGCTGCCATGTTTCTGCAACAAGAAAATGTCTAAATAAATTTTCAGAAAAATTTAAGCATGTGAGGTAGGCCAAATTCCTTTTAGAACCACATCCACACCCTGACACTCTCCTATTATCCCAAAAGGAAAGGTGTGTGTAAATAGGTCAATAACTCGTTCCCTCAACCTGCCTTTTACATCACAGTGCAAAATGGATAAAGGTTCTTCTGACTGGCTGTCAACCAACCACAGACTAGCATTAAACAGCTGAAAAGCCACACACACTTTATCACAACTATCAGATATAATTAGCCTTGCAGCAGCTGCATTTTACTCAGACAAAATCCTTTCTTGCCACTGCCTACCTTTCCTTGGGATGGCAAACGACAACTAACAAACTGAGCGGAGGGAAGGAACACTGTTACTTTACACCTTTGGGCACCATGTGACACCTAAATATACCCAAATGTTGGAACCTCATTATTAAAAATATATTTTTCTGAAACCATTTTAACCAATCACCATGAGGAAAATACAGCACTCATTTGCTCACAAAACCAAGCAGAAAGATGTACAGTATAGTAATTATAATAATTCCCCTACTCCTGTTGTAGAGGCCTTCTTTCTGATTTACTATAATCTACTAGTCATAAAGGCAAAACAGAATTACACAACATTTCTAACACTAAATCAAGGCTAAAGGAGGATTACAAGTATTCATAAACAACTCAGGATGGGACACTAAAACTCATATTCAGAAGTTAATACTTTCTCTTCACTCGCATGGGAATGAGAGGTACAGCATATAGCTGGTGACTACTCAAATTTGCTGTTAAGAACTATAACCTTGGGAAAAGAAGCAGCACTTTTAAGGGAGAGCAGATCTACTTTATTCCACTCATATAAATGTCCAAAAACTTTCTGTCTGCCCACAGAAATATTTACTCTCAAAAATAACTCACAGAACAACACTTGAGTACATGGGTTTTTAAGAGCACAAAACTGTCAGCACAAGCTTTCTTTTCCCCACTTCAAATTCAGCATATGAGAAAGGCATTTGGCATTCTCTTAACAGAGGTGAACAGTTTAAGAGAGAGGGGGGGTGTTGCTGCTTGAACAAAGTATTATTATCCTAAAATAAGTAATTTTTTAAAAACCAGAAGTAGTAAACTTTATCCAAATCTCTCCCCTATATTCTGAATGATTTAATGTTCCTTTTAGTAAAAACAGAAACCTGTAAAGTCAAGCAATACAGAGCACTGCTAACTCTAATTCAAAAAGCCTAATGAACAAAATGGACTGCCCACCCTAGCCACGGCAAATGCAATGTGAACATCTATTCTGAGTTGCTTTTTATTTCTGCAGTGGTCACATGCAGACACATGCACAAGCAACAGGGAGGATCTGACATCCTGTAACAAGAGGTTCCTCCAACTCTATCTGGCCCATTAGGTTTGCTAATGTTACCCCAAAATAAACTTGTCCTACTTAGGATCGGATTCTGATGCACTCGGACAGCTGGGAGTAAGCTGGGGTGGCTTTGCTAGCATTGTGCTCAACGTTCTGGTGCTCTCTTGGTTGCTGGCCAACTTTGAGGCTTGGAAGGCATAGTACTGTGCTTCAGCACTGTCGTATGTTGGTTTGCTGAACCACAGAGACTCAGTGTCCTTGTGCATGAAATTCCAAAGAAGCGGGGAATGTGGAGTATCTCGAGGCATGGCAGCAGAATTCTCCTTCTTGCATGCTGTGTGCTTCCCCACGTTCCTGCTCTTTTTGTCTCTTCTACTCCTCTTTGAGGACTCAGATTGTCCAAACTCTTGCAACCTCACCTTTCCCGGAGGATGCCCATCAAACATGCTTATACAGAAGCTTCTTTCTGCATCATCGTACATAGGCTTCTCCAGCCAGACTTCAGAGATGAGGGCACTTAAACTTGACAGCTGAGGCTTGCCATTCACGGTCTGGTTTGAAGCATCAGGAGAATGTGACAAAGCAAATGATGCACTGGTGTCAGGCACAGTATCCACAGACTGAGCCGGTGTTGAAGGAGTAGGCAGGGCAGTCACATAGCCTTCGTCTGGTGTTTTTTGCTCAAGGCTATCATTTGACAGCTCAGTTGGAAGCTCCAGGAAGTGTGGCAACTGCACCAATTGTGAGTGCTGAACAAACACCTTCTCAGCCTCATCGAAGTCAAATTTATTGACCCAAATGTCCTGTATAACATGGTGGCAGGCTGACAGACTACTGTGGTTGCAGGGTAAGATGGCCAGGTTCCTCCCTGGCTTAACACTGCCTTGCAAGAACTCTCTTGCTGAGGAGGGCAGGAGAGCAGACGGCTCAGCAACCAGGGCTGTCCCACCAGCTGCCAATGAAAATGCTTCAGTCAATTTCTTCCTATAGTTGCTTTCCGCCTGGTCAAACAGAGGCTTATCAAACCACACTTGCTCGGCCAATAAGCCCGCCAAGACAAAATCTACTTTCAGACCCAAAGGCTTGGCTTTGGGTGAGCACTTCCTTTTCTTCTGTTTCCTCTTATTTCCTGCCTTCCACAAGTCTTCCTTCACCTCATTCTCAGGTGGTTCCTCTTGGTAAAAGCCATTCACATCTTCCACCTCATGATGGGTCCCAACAGCTGAGGCTGCTAAGTTTGCTTCCCGTTCATAATGAAGTCTCTCTGCTTCATCATAGATGTGCTTGTCCATCCAGACTTTCTCTGTTGCACAAAGCTGCTTTCTTGTCCTCATCTTCCAAACATATGGCAGCATTAAGAGACAAGCACAGTAATATAGATGCAGAAATAACTAAAACATATCAATAGCATGCATTAAGTTGTAATGATTTCAAAAACCCCAGAATCTACCAGTTGATTGTATGTACAGCCTTAATCAAATTAATGAGGCTGTTGAGTTCATGTTCTATGCTCAACTTCGGTTATACCATATGAAAATTATTCCTTATCATTAATGAGACTAATATTGTTATATTCCTACTGTATAAAATAATTAAAAACCAATTTGGAAAAAAAACCCAAGCATTCTATCTAATATCAGTAGAGGAAAAATGAAATCCTGAATTGTGGCTTACATTCACTATCCAAAATCCTGCAGTGAAATTGTGGACATGTAACAGGCTTTCTAATTTGTTATCTATATGGTGATCATTCTACTGCCTGTATAACCAGAAAACTAGATGAGTGACAGAAAGTTGGCACATTTTCCAACATTAGGATGATTACAATTAGCAAAATGACTAAAATTCAACAGTAAATTGCAACTAGAGTAGGCCCACTGAATCAGGGGGATTTGATGAGTCAATACCTTTGGAACCTCTGTTGAATCAATGGGCCTAAACTAGTTGCAATTTACTAGTGAATTACATCCAGTAAGATTCTGGCCTCTGTCCTTAGAAAAATTATGTTCAATGAAATGTATGTAAAGCTACTAATCAAAATGGGAAAGACAGAACAGATGAGAAAAGTATTTGATTAGGGCCAGATTTGGTGAGGCAGATGTGTAAGTGTCAGCTCTCTGAAGCTCAAAAGACAGGTGCTGGCCAAGTCCATCTTGAACTATAGAAGGATGGGCTCAAACCTTGTAGTAAGTAACTTATTCAGTATTTACACGAAATAATTCTGAAATGCATGAGAGAATTCAGTATTTACATGAGAGAATGCATAAAAGAATTCAGTATTTGCATGAGAGAATTCTAAAGTTGAAGGGGTTTTTACTATGTCAGGGAAGCTAAAGGTAATACAGTATTAGGAACCTAGAGTCCATTATGAGGCTAGACTTCTAGGAAGGTATCCCAAAAACAGAATATCAAAGCTGAGACACAATGCTAAGATCCAGCAGTCCTATTCAGGAATTAATAGCCGTATCAGCATAAGAAAATTGATCGTTCCAAAAGTGATGGTACAGTGAAATTTTAAAAGGGCAGATACTGAGCAGGAGTAACAGTTCATGATGTCTCTGGAAGAGAATCTTTCTTTAACTCTTCGTTTAAGAAATCCTGTTCAGCAATCCATGAGAAGCAACAAGAGTAAATTATACCTGAATGGTTTATACTTCAAAAATCCTATGATGAGATGTTTAAAATGGAGCATCGTCCCAAGGACATCTGTCCGTCCCACCAGGGCGGATCGGAGAGGCTCTCTTATCATTCCATCGGCTAGAGAGGCGCATCTCTCTAGCACCAGAAAGAGGGCCTTCTCCGTGGCCGCCCCGGCCCTTTGGAACCTCCTGCCAACTGAGTTACGTCTACAGACAGAGCTCCTGTCCTTTCGGAAGGGCCTAAAAACCTGGCTGGCAGGGCAGGTGTGGGGCTCCAGGAATTTGGGGTCCCATGTTGGGTGGCTGATATGATGGGACAGCCACCCCTCCCTCACTCTTTTAAACTTTTAAAATCTTTTTAAACCTTTTAACCTTTTTAAATCTTTTAGATTTTTGGAAATTCAGCGTTTAATTCTTTTTTAATTGACTTTTAAGTAATTTATGAACCTTAAGGTTTTAATTTATGAATTTCTGTAAGCCGCCTAGAGTCAGGTTCGCCTGATTGGGGCGGGATAATAAATCTAAATAAATAAATAAATAAATAAATAAATAAATAAATAAATAAACATGATACGGTAGTTCTGGAGGACAAAAGGTCCATGCTAGATGGCACTCATTGAACTACTGGGGAATAGCAACAGGTAACTACCGGTATGAGTCAGGGTGTTATTAATTAAGGAATTGGACAAAATCTAAAAGGATGGTCAGTTGATTATTTAAAATGACTCTATTGCCCTGTAAATACTGAATAGGATACTGACCATTTATTATACTAGTGTTTTCCAAACTATGTTCCATGGTGGACTGCAGTTCTCAGAAGCCTAAGTCAGTCAGTACATTGGTACAGCAAAGATAACATTAGTTATCTTCAACTGCAAACACATACATATATGTAATTTATGGCTCTAACAATCTATATTCTCATAAATATCTGAATGACTGTAGCAAAAATAACCAAATGCATACTAATAGTAAATTCAAAGTATCTTTGTTATTTTAAGACACACATACTTTCTTGGTTCTGTATTATATCCTGGGGTTGTCACTGTGGAAAACCTTATGAATAGCCTATTACAGGGGTGCTCAAACTACAGCCCGGGGGTCAGATCCATCCCCGGACACAAATTCATCCTACCCGCGAAGCTCTCAACACTCCTGGAAGCAGAAGTAAAATGCACCCGGACAGGCGTGTTTTACTTCTGCTTCAGGGAGTGACAAGGGCTTCGCAGGCCGGATGAATTGGCGTTGGGGGATGGATCTGGCCTCTGGACTATAGTGACCAACTCCCTAAACCACGTGACCAGCCAACAGTCCAAAAAGTTTGGGCACCCCTGGCCTATTACTATGCAGATAAAATAGTACTGAAATTAAGCTAAATGTGATACATAAAATTTAACACACATCCCAAACCAAAGTGTTATTTTGTTTTAAAATATTATATAACTTTATACATATTCTAATCATGTCTTTCCACTTACAACTGTTGACTGGAAACAGAATGCTTGATTCATAGATTTCAGCAACTATTTGCAATATTCAGATCTTGGCCCCATTGAAAACTCTATGTCTTAAATTCACAGCAAAGGATTGGAAAGCTTGGAGCTATGAGGTCATGAATAGTCTTTATGTCATTTCCTCTGAGGACCAAATGATAATGACATCACAATGTTCTTAAGGAGGGGAGCAAATTATTTATCTAGACCAGGCATGCCCAAACTACGGCCCGCGGGCCGGATCCGGCCCGCCAGGCCATTTCATCCGGCCCCCGACATGGTATAAGAACTCTTATAATTTTATTTTATTTTTTTTAAAAAAATTTTTGGGCGAACTTTTTTTTTGGGCGGAGGGATCACAAGTCAGTGAAAGAGTGATTTGCCTAGTTCCTTCCTCCTCCTGCTTAGTACTAGGAGTTCAGCCGGATCTACTTTAGAATGGCTGAATCAATACGCCAGAGTGGAGAGAGGGACTTCAGTCGGAGCTAAAAGTAAGTCGTTTGGGCATGCCTGATTTAAAGCAATTAAAAAAGAAAGCCAGGAGCAGGGGGGAGGGGGAGGGAAGCGAGGTTTAGAGTTCTTCAAATCTCTTTGTCAGGCTCGTGTATTGCAAACTTAAGATATCAGAAGAGAAGCAAAAAAAGTTCACAACTTATCAGGTGCCACAATGCATAATGCATCCACCCATCCATTGGCTGGGCAAAAGAAGTTTGTTTTGCAGCCCTTTGTAGGAGGTTTGAATAAGACCCCCGGGATGTTCCCTTACTGTCAGAAGCAACAAATGTTGCTTTTCAGCTCGCTTGTGCAAAGAAGTTTGCTCTGCAACCTTTTGCAATTGCAAAGGTTTAAATAACCTGGGATTTTTCATCAGTTGCAAAAAGAGACGTTACTTTACCTTTAGGCTTGCCCTGTCATTGTGTGCCTGTGGAGTTGATGTGCTCTTACAAATTCAACCCACGAAGCTTTGCTCTTCTGCCTGATGTGGTGGATTTGATCTCAAATCCACCTCAAATTTAAATACTGTACAGCTCAAATTTAAATACAGGAGTTAGTCTACAAAAGCTCAAATTTAAATACAGGAGTTAGTCTACAAAAGGCCCTGGAGAATGCATTAAATTTGGTAAAGGTTTCTCTTGCTCGAAAGCCAGTCGTATCTGACTCTAGGGGTCAGTGCTCATCTGTTTCAAATCCAAAGAGCTAGTGCTGTCTGCTTCTGCAGACGTTTCCATGGTCATGTGGCAGGCATGACTAGACACTGCAGCCCACAGAACACTTGTTACCTTCCCACTGAACTGGTCCCTATTTATCTACTTGCAATCGTAAAAGTAAAGGTTTCCCTTGCTCGAAAGCCAGTCATATCCGACTCTAGGGGTCAGTGCTCATCTCTGTTTCAAATCCAAAGAGCTAGCGCTGTCTGCTTCTGCAGACGTTTCCATGGTCATGTGGCAGGCATGACTAGACACTGCAGCCCAGAGAACACTTGTTACCTTCCCACCGAACTGGTCCCTATTTATCTACTTGCAATCGTAAATGTAAAGGTTTCCCTTGCTCGAAAGCCAGTCGTATCCGACTCTAGGGGTCAGTGCTCATCTCTGTTTCAAATCCAAAGAGCTAGCGCTGTCTGCTTCTGCAGACGTTTCCATGGTCATGTGGCAGGCATGACTAGACACTGCAGCCCACAGAACACTTGTTACCTTCCCACCGAACTGGTCCCTATTTATCTACTTGCAATCGTAAAGGTAAAGGTTTCCCTTGCTCGAAAGCCAGTCGTATCCGACTCTAGGGGTCAATGCTTATCTCTGTTTCAAATCCAAAGAGTTAGCGCTGTCTGCTTCTGCAGACGTTTCCATGGTCATGTGGCAGGCATGACTAGACACTGCAGCCCACAGAACACTTGTTACGTTCCCACCGAACTGGTCCCTATTTATCTACTTGCAATAGTAAAGGTAAAGGTTTCCCTTGCTCGAAAGCCAGTCGTATCCGACTCTAGGGGTCAATGCTTATCTCTGTTTCAAATCCAAAGAGCTAGCGCTGTCTGCTTCTGCAGACGTTTCCATGGTCATGTGGCAGGCATGACTAGACACTGCAGCCCACAGAACACTTGTTACCTTCCCACCGAACTGGTCCCTATTTATCTACTTGCAATGTCTTGCTTTTGAACTGCTAGGTTATATGTATATATAAAGGTAAAGGTTTCTCTTCCTCGAAAGCCAGTCGTATCCGACTCTAGGGGTCAGTGCTCATCTGTTTCAAATCCAAAGAGCTAGTGCTGTCTGCTTCTGCAGGCATTTCTGTGGTCTTATGGCAAGCATGACTAGACACTGCAGCCCACAGAACACTTGTTACTTTCCCACTGAACTGGTCCCTATTTATCTACTTGCAATTTCTTGGTTTTGAACTGCTAGGTTGGCAGGAGCTGGGACAGAGACGGGAGCTCATTCCGTCCTGCAGTACTCGGGAATCGAACTGCTGACCTTCCGCCTCCCAGTCAGCGTCTTAGTGACTTGAGCCACTGCAGTCCCATATGTATATATGCAGTACTGTAAAGCTATTTAGATACACTGTATGTCTATAGTGGCTGCACTCTACTCTGGCAGCAGAGGTAGCTCCAGTTGATGGGGCAAACTGTCCCCAGCTAATCAGTGGCATCTCCGCTGCCGGCATGAGATTTCCCATTGATCAGCTGACTGGCGGTATAGAGATGTCCCAGGTAAGCCGATTGGCAGTCACGATGGCATCAGAGATGCTGTGGACCAAATGGTTATGTTCTCCTTCATCAGCTGGAAATCTGTCTGCACTACCAGGGCAGATCAAAGCCACTGATCAGTGAAAACAGACTCCAGCTGATCAAGGGAGACCATTCCTAGCTATCTCAGAAAGCAAAACAAAACAAATAAAATACACAGTAGCACTTTAAAGACTAACTGCTATTCCTAGCTAATCACCCACCAGTAATTCTTTTTTAAAAAATGTTTATTTGAAGAGTCCTAGTGCTATGACACTTTGAATAAATATTTTTTGAAAAAACAATGCACTATAGCAGTAGAGGGGCTCCCACTGATTGGTAGTAACTGGTGTCAGCTGATCTGCAGCTGTAGAGAGATGCAGCAGATCTGTTAATGCTGCCTCTGCCAATCAGCTGTAATCTATGTCACCTCCTGCTGCAAGTTTATCTGGGCTTTCCCAGGTAAACATTAACAGGAGTGGGCACAAAGTCTAAACCAGTGATGGCAAACCTTGGTAGTTCAGGTGTTATGGAACTTCAATTCTCAGATGTCCTGATAACCAGAAGTGCTGATTTAGGCTTCTGGTAATTGAAGTCCAAGAACACCTGGAGTGCCAAGGTTCACCATCACTGGTCTGAAGTGATTTATTTTACACTGATTCAAGTATTGGTATAAGTTGGAAGTCAAAATTGATTTACAGTATTATGGCTGTGCATTGTGTAATTCCTGATTTTAAATTGATTGGGAGACCCAATGCGCGCTAATTTTGAAGTTCCCCCACCCTCTGAGGCTGCAGCAAGCCAGGCAGGACATGATGTCAGGAAGCAGATCTTTTCTAAGGCTAATGACTTTTCATTGCTAATTAAATTCCAAAGTTTCAGGTAGGTGGGGTTTTAATTGGCAATGAAAAGTCATTAGCCTTATAAAAGATCTGCTTCCTGACATGATGTCAGGAAGCGGGTCTTTTCTAAGGCTAATGACTTTTCATTGCTAATTAAATTCCAAAGTTTCAGGTAGGTGGGGTTTTAATTGGCAATGAAAAGTCATTAGCCTTAGAAAAGATCTGCTTCCTGACATGATGTCAGGAAGCAGATCTTTTCTAAGGCTAATGACTTTTCATTGCTAATTAAAATCCCACCTACCTGAAGCTTTGGAACACAACAACAGCTCCTTGGATGCCACAATGACCAAGCTGGATGTGAGTTTCTAGGATCTGTCATATTTTTTTAAAAGGACACTTTTAAAGGACACCGCGAAGGCGGCAAAGGAGGAGCCGGTGAAAGAGGAGCCGGCGGCAAAAGCGTTAGTGGTGGTGGCGGCGGCGGCAAGGCTGGGTGGATTGATGTACCATGGAGAGATAGTTCGGCCCTCGGAGCATCTGATAAAATGTTATCCGGCCCCCGGGCCAAAAAGTTTGGGCACCCTTGATCTAGACCAAGTGTATTATTACTTTGTTTCTCCACCCAAGTGGATGCTATCAGTACAGCAGCAACAAGGCTGAATATTTATTACCAATTAAACTACTAATGTCTTATAAGTACTGAAACACCAGATTTGAAGCTTTAAAATAGATTTAGTAAAATACTCTTTAAAAAGGACTGAATTGCTTTTCCACAAAAAAGCTGCATAAGAGATGTTAACTAACTTTAGGCACCATTTCAGCAGAGAAAGCAGCACATCATAGAGAGCAAAGGAGTAAGAAAGTTTTGAATGAGGGGGAATAACTGTGTGGTAATGAGAATATGAAGGCAAGACTGAAGTAAGAATAGTTAAGGGACAAAATTCTGCAGCAGTCAGTGATTCAAAGAGCCGAATTGAACCAGTATAAATTTGGTTTTTGCAAGCTACTACCTGAATGGATTTAAGGTTTTTAATGTACTGAATCCCATATATGTAACATCCAGTTCTTTTCTTGTGTTACTGGTCGGGACAGAAAAACTGGGAGTATCTTTCTGTAGTACCCCAACCAGACTACCGGTATCACTATGCAAATGTAGAAGTCCTCCAACTATACATCTGCTACACTATAAAGTTGAATACTTCCTGAAAGCATCAAAAACAGTTTCTTATAGACTACTTTCATCAGATGTGATGCAGATGTGAGGTTGGATTCATTATTTTTGGAGGAGCTAACGAAAAGATACGTTTTTGTTCTGACACAACAGAAACATGCATATTTCCCCAAAGTAACAGCAGCAGCTATACTGGGGGTGGGAGAAGATACTCTTTTGTTAACATTTTTGTTAGGAGGCTATTTGTGTTATTTTTAAAATTCAAGACTGTAAAACTCCTTTTTCTCTTGATAAAACCAGATACTTTCCATGCACCTTCACTTAAAAGCCACAATATAAAAACCCAATTATAAGATCAATACACATAAGTCAGTTATTATCAAGTGCTTTCTAAACTGAGCCTAGTAGTCTTAACATGAACCATGTTTGGTAAAGCAAGTCTAGTAAGAATATAAGATCATCGCTAAGAAGTACTTACATTTCTACTTCCTGGAATAGCATTGAAAAAGAAAGTCAGAGAAAGTAAGAATAGTTGTCCCAGCCAAAAAAGTAAAGCCATGAAGTCAGATCAGCAAGTGAAAATTCCACCACCATCATAGAAATTTAAAAGTCAATTGTACCACTATAAAAAGGTTCTTTAACATATAAAAACAATTGTTTTCCCATTCATTATGCAAAACTAGGCCTTCTGCCTCCAACATAGAATACTTTTCTTATATATTTTTTCTTTTAAGTCTAGAACTAACATTAAATACAACAGTAAAGGTCACTTAGATCATGTACATAAAAGGGGTGGGGACAAAAATATGGTATACAACTTTTAACATGACATAATGGAAGACAAGTCAAGCACCATCACTAGCAGAGAATTAAAAATAGGTCAGTTATTAGATCAATACAAAAATTGCAAATATAAGGCAGTGCTAAGCAGAATTGCTGCAACTATTTTTATAGCTATAAGAGATTTTGCAACTGCTCAAGTTGCAAAATAAATACAAGACAATTAATATACAGTATTCCCTCATATTCATCACCAGGATAGTTGGCGTAAGTCAGACTGGACAAAGGATCAAACTGAAAAAGAACTAGATCACAGCAAGAATAAAGTTTGTGCAAAGCACTACATGAAAATGCTTGCTGAAACTCTTTTGACAGGTCTAATAGGGAAAAGCATTTTCATACAAATATTTAGAAATAAAACAAATTCTATCATAACTTTTGTACTCATTTACTGTATTTCCTTACATTGGGATATAAGAGGGCCTTATTTCACAGCTTCCTTGAAACAAACTTAAGGGACTGAGAATAAACAAAATATAAACATTATAGCACTTTGAAGACTGTTATATTTTAATGTTAGCTTTCATGGATCAAGCCTACTTCTATCAGACATGGGAGTGAGACTTCATGGCATTAATTTATACACATCATGTACAAGGTACCGAATGACTGGTTCGCATAACAGACAAGTATATGTTTTGTTTATTCTCTGGTATGCTTGAAAAACAGACAAACATGGCTACTATTCCAAAAAATTCAAGGGACCGAGACAGTAATTAACAACAAAGCTTGCAAGAGGTATGCCTCTATTCCTCAAATTACTCAGGAATATAAAATTGAGAAAGCAGCTGGACTCATGTCCTGTTTTGATTCCTCCAGGCAACTAGCTGGCTACTGTGTAAAAAAATGTGAAATCTCAGTACAGTACTAATTTTAGAAGTACAGTATAGTATTTTTTTAGTTAATATAAATATAAGAGGGAAAAGAATTGCTACACCTAAAATCTATATACTCTTTATGACCTAGATCAGTGATGGTGAACCTTTTAGAGACGGAGTGCCCAAACTGCAACCCAAAACCCACTTATTTATAGCAAAGTGCCAACATAGCAACAGGAGAGGAAGGAAATGCTCCCATTGGACTGCTGGGCAGACGGGGGGGGGATGTGCTGGGGGAGTGAGGAAGTGCTTCCATTGGGCTGCTAGGCAGGGGCTGGGCAAACTCTGTGCTGGGGTGACTGCATGAGTGCCAACAGAGAGGGCTCCGAGTGCTACCTCTGGCATGTGTGTCATAGGTTTACCACCACTGACCTAGATACTGTATCTTGCTTGGAAGCTTTTCAAACAATTATCTGGTAGGTCAGACAAAAAAGCTAGGATCACCAAATTTTTTAAACTGATTCATCAAAGTATTTCTTCAAAATCTGTTGGAATTCTTAGCCCTAGATTAAGATGTGGTTATCTGGCCAGTTTAAATTGTGGGCTCAGAAGGCTCAAATCCTAACAGCCAAGAAGCGTCTCCACTCAATATCTTTTAAGAAACAAAAAGGCTTAATAAACATAAGGCTGATACCCTGTTGTTCCTCTAAGGAGCTTGAATAAACATCTTGCCACTTTTATGCGCATACCACATAAAAGATGTGGAGGCTGAAAGGTGGTAACTCACTGATAAACATCACTCCAAAATGTCAAAGTCTTGTGGCAGTTTAAAGACAAACAAGCTTTATTTGACATAAATTACCAGGTGCTGGTAATTGCCTTTAAATTTAAAGCCCTACATGGTAGTGGGCTAGGATACTTAAAGAGACTGGATCACCACAAGAACATCTGTCCCTCCCACCAGAGCAGAGAGACTCTCTAATTGTTCCATAGTTAGAAAGGCGCATCTCTCTAGCACTAGAAGAAGGGCCTTCTCAGTGTGCACTCTGGCCCTCTGGAACTTCCTGCCAACTGAGTTGTGTCTCCAGACAGAGTTGCTGCCCTTTAGAAAAGGTTTAAAGACCTGGCTGGTGCGGCAGATGTGGGGTACCAGTAATACAGTAACCCTAGCCTGTTGGTTGATTTGCTAGTAGCCTACTCTCTTTTAATCTTTTAAATTTCTAATTTTTAAACCTTTAACTTTGAATGTTTAATGTTTTATGTGAGCCGCCCAGAGTCTTTGGAGTGGGGTGGCAATATAAATTGAAATAAATAAAGCTTCACACTTAGTTCACTTCATCAAATGCACAGAATATTACTTCCCTTGCTATGTAATTATAATATGGTACAGTGAGAGGGAGATGGGGGAAACAGAAGTACAGTACAGTACTGTACTGTACTAAAGTCAAGGTTGTTTTAAGCTTGATGATTTAATGAACAGTGGTTAGGAGACAATCTGTGAAAGATTACGTTCTGCCAAAGGCTTTGCTGCAACAGACTAACACAGCGAGAACTCACAAACTGCTGAGTAAAGCTGTGAATTTAATCTGTCCAGCCCAACCCTTATGATACATGACAGTAATGCTCACATCAATCCTATCCAAGAAAACATCTTAACTCTCATACTGCAGATGCTGATCCGAGGCTAAAAAAAGAACTCCCTGCCTCAAACCACACTCCACTTGTCAATTTTACCCAGCAATTTCCATCATTACTTCTCACATAAAAGAACTATAGGGGTATGCCAAGGACCAAAGAAGGTGCACCTAATGGATGCTCCTGCACTTGCTTCTTCTACTTCTCTCCCCCCCCCCCACTATTATGCTCTTCTGCACTACTGCTGTACTATTCAGTCACCTCCTTTCTTTATTCAGCAGCTGTTTCAATTTAACACACATTGCTTCTCTTTTATTAAAACAAATCCACCATATTTTCAGCTGTGTTTCACAAGAATATACTAAGCAACCCTTTAATCAGAAGTCAGGACAGATATACGGTAAATAAAACAAATGACCACTAAACGGTAAATGGCTGTGATTTAAAAAAAACAAGGGCCCTTTCCACCCCCACCTTTCAACTACATCTGCCTCACTAAACTTATATCCAGGGACACTAATGGTCAAGTGGACAAGAGCTATACGAAGCTTCGGGCATGTGCGCAAATGAGCGCATGCACACACACACCATCTTTTGTGGTGATGGTGGGTGGGATGTTATGCCTAAGCACTAGACAGGCAACAAAGGAATAATTAAGCTCATAGAATAAATGCAGGAGGAAAGTAATACCTTTATAAAGGTAAAGGTTTCCCTTGCTCGAAAGCCAGTTGTATCCGACTCTAGGGGTCAGTGCTCATCTGTTTCTAAGCCAAAGAGCCAGCGCTGTCTGCTTCTGCAGACGTTTCCATGGTCATGTGGCAGGCATGACTAGACACCAGAGTGCATGGAATGCTGTTACCTTCCCACCGAAGGGGTCCCTATTTATCTACTTGCAATTTCTTGCTTTCGAATTGCTATGTTGGCAGGAGCTGGGACAGAGACGGGAGCTCATTCCGTCCTGCAGTACTCAGAAATCGAACTGCTGACCTTCCGCCTCCCAGTCAGCGTCTTAGTGACTTGACCCACCGCAGTCCCTATAGAATCACTTAAAAATCAAACATTGGGCGAGCTTTCATGATTCAAGACCAGTTCTTCAAGCATGCATCAATTTCTTGTGGATAGGATAGGAAAACTCTCAATGAAAGTCCCAAATGTTCATAGAAAGACATTGTGCCAGGCTTTGTCTCTTAGATGTGTTGTGGGGTGGGGGGTTGAGACAAGAGCCTGCATCTTTTACAACCCCCATTCAACAAACACAGGAAGCCAGGTACTGTATTTGCATATTAGCTTCCCAGATGACCTTTTTTTTTTTGGAAACTGAAGCTCTCTTTGTGGCCAGAGGGAGGGGCAATCAAAAATCCAGAGTCTGGATGGGGAAACATCTGCAGACACATACAGGCTCTTTGGCTGTAAATGGAGATGAGCACCGTCCCATTAAGACAGGTTTTCAAGCAATGGAAATATTGCCCTTTATTCGTGTCAGATGCACCACCATCATATAATAACATACAAAGCTAAAATTAACACATCTAAAAACAGAATTAAAAAGAGCTAGATGACATCCGCACAATATTGGGCCATTCAACAGTATTTCCTCTTGCCAACATAAGGTCCTCTTCAGTGCACACTGAGAGGCATCATGTGCATTGTATCATATGGGAGATAGCTTGTTCTTCTATGCATTCACACATGCTGTCATTTACAGGGAAACTCCATTTTCTCAGATTAGCGCTTATCTCCCTACCCCATCACACAGTCTGTTTAAAACTTTCCTTTTAGTAGTAACTCACAGATTTTGGAGACTATACTTCTGCAACCTAAAACAGCATTGGCCATTTTTTGCAGCCACATTGTACTGTTGACTCATACTTAGCCTATGGCCTACAACAAGTTAATTGCTTAATTAATTAAATTATGGTAAATTCTATTAATTGGCAGGATTAGGAAGAGGAGTAAAACAGAGGAGGGGCCCTACTCCCTCCTTTTATTTCCACTCCCCTCCCCTCTTCCTAAGGCAGGGATGGCAAACCTTGGCACTGCAGCTGTTTTTAAACTTCAAATCCCAGAAGCCCAAGTCTCTGTGAAATCCACGTGAATGGGTCTACTGTGCATATGTGCAGTAAACCCATCCGTGTGGATTCGCAGTCTTGGGGTCCTGGGAATGGAAATCCAAGAACAGCTGGAGTGCCAAGGTTCGCCATCTCTGCCCTAGGGAGAGCACACGTCAAAAAACAGGTCAGGGCCCGCGCAGTGCATGATGGGACTTGGAGTTCCACGTCTACCCCTTCAATTAGCACCCCCTTTTCTTCCCCCCCCCCACATACCCTTAAAGGCCCCTTCCCCCCCCGCCCCATACCCACTCGGCTCCAGAAGTGCTGCCTTTTACTCACACGGAGAACCACCGGAGAAGGAGCAAGAGCGAGCGAAGGCGTGAGGTAACTGCACACCTCCGCCCCTGCCTGAGGAAAGAAGGAAGGCTCCCGCCGCGCGTAGGATGCTGGGAGCGCTGAGGGAGGCACCAACGCCTCCTTCAAATGGGGGAGACCGGACGGTTTGTTGTGGCTCAAAAGGGACAAGGACACAACAAGGAAGGGAACCTGAGGGAAAATACGAGATAGAAATATATCTCAAATGTTTTCACTGGGCGCTACTTTCGTTTTGGGGAATTTCTTTCCTTCCTTTTTATTTTCGGTTTCCCCCCCCAGAAGCGTCGATAATGCAATATTCCTTGGATTGCTATTGGTGAAAAGAAAGACGGAACAACTGAACTGGGGTTGCGGCGGGGGGGAGGAGATTGGTTTGAGGTTCTTTTGAAATAAGGGAAATGCTCACCATCCTGGGCACCTAGAGATTGCTTCCCACATTTTGAGAGGAATTAATGCTAAAATTGTTGAGCTGAGGGGTGAAATTGATAAATTAGTAAGTTTACAAATTGATTTCCCCCCCTTCGAGTTGGAACGACCCAAAGGAGAGGACGGAATTGTCCAACTCAGTGAGGGAGGGGAGCGGAATGGTCCATTGGAAGAAAGGGTGACAAAAAAAAGGGCTCAGATTCAGGGCGCATGCGCCCTAGCTCTCCAGTCGCGCCTATCCGAAGGCGGGCCTGCCAAGCAGCAGCAGAGGAGGCAGAAGGAGAGGAGCTTCCCTGTCATTCCCATGAGCATACCATTATTGAAACCAGATTTCCAGAAAGTTAAAAAGGTTTTAACTTGGTTCAAATGTCATACAGTATTCTAATGCTTGACTATTGAAAATTGCTTACACAGCTGTCTGATGAGGCTCTTAAAATAGCAGAGGAAAGAAGGAACGCAAAAGGCAAAGGAGAAAGGAAAGAATACAATCATTTGAATAGAGAATTTCAAAGAAAAGCAAGGAGAGATAAGGAAACCTACCTAAATGAACAGTGCAAAGAAATAGAGGAAAACAACATAAGAGGCAGGACTAGAGATCTTTTTTAAAAAAAATTGGGGAAATCAAGGGAACATTTAAAGCAAAAATTACCATGATAAGGGACAAAGAAGGCAAGGAGTTAGCTGAGGCAGAACAGAAGATGTTAAGAAAAGATGGAAAGAGTACACAGAGGAACTCTACAAAAAGGACCTCAGCACCCCTGGTAATCACAATGACGAAGGAACAGAGATGCCTCAAATTCTCCGAGTAGGATTTCCGAGTTGAAGGTCTCGTACTCGTGCTCAAAATCCTTGATTGTCTGGGGTTATCCTCCATGCTATGAGATGAAGGCTGGGCAGATCCGCATGGAGGAGGTGACCCTGTTCCATCTGGAGAAGAGATGGAGATTCTGGAAGTGTGAGCGATTGCGAGGACAGCTGTAGTAGAAGTGGATACCACGGCTGTCTTGGCCATGAGGGAGTGATCAGGATTGCTCGAGCTCGATATTGAAGCATCCTGACTAGGACTCTCTGAATGAGTGGGAATGGTGGGAACACATGCAGATAGTCCGTGTCCCATGGAATCATGAAAGCATCTCCGAGTCTTCTCCGGTTCCTGTCCTGGAGCAATACTGGAGCCAGGATACTCGAGAGACCGCCTCACCCCAAGAACATCTGTCCATCCGACCAGAGCAGACAAGAGAGGCTTTCTCATTGTGCCATCTGCTAGGGAGGCTCGTCTCTCTAGCACCAGGAGGGCCTTCTCTGTGTCTGCTCCGGCCCTATGGAATCTCCTGCCAATTGAGCTGCGTCTCCAGACAGAGTTGCTGCCCTTTAGGAAAGGGCTAAAAACCTGGCTGGCAAAGAAGGTGTGGGGTACCAGCAATGGGGTGACCCCTGCTTGCTGGCTGATTTAGTAAGAACACTCTCTCCTTTTAATCTGTAGGGGTTGGGGTAATTTTTGGTAGTTTTAATGGGGTTTTTCAAATGTGATATTGGTTTTATTTTCTGTGAGCCGCCCAGAGTCTTCGGAGTTGGGTGGCCATATAAATCAGAAAATTGGTGCACGATGCAAACAGGTTGATCTCTGGAGACCTCCACCGGTTGCATAGGTTTTAGAATACGCCTATCTTCCACCAGTCTCCTCAACCTGCCCAGATCTGTGCCCGTTGCTTCAACAATACCATCTATCCATCTCATTCTCTGCCGCCCCTTTTTTTGCCCTTGACCTTTCCCAGCATCAAGGCTTTCTCAAGTGAATTCTCTCTTCTCATTTGATGTCCAAAGTACTGTAGCCTCACCTTCAATATTTGACCTTTCCAAGGAGCAGCCGGGGCCGATTTCTTTTAAGGTTGACCTATTTGTTCTCCTCGCTGTCCAGGGGACTCTCAAGACTCTCCTCCAACACCACATTTCAAAGGTGTCTATTCGCCTGTGCTCAGCTTCCCTTATGGTTCAGCTCTCCCAGACTTTCCCATCCTGGCAGAGGAGGGGTCCACCCAGACGCTGAGGTCACCTGCTGCTCCATCCTTGGACTTGGTTGTCTGTTTAGGGTTTTTTTTCTTAAGTGGCTATGATTATTATCAGTATAATATTGAATTTTGTATTATTCTGTATTTACTGTGTTAATTTTCATGTGTTTTGTATTTACTGTACTCTATTGTCATGTGAGCCACCCTGAGTCGGGTTTCTGATTGGGCGGCATATAAATAAATAAATAAAATTAAATTAAAGTTCTGCTCCAACTGCATCTTCTCCTGCTGTAGCTGATTCAACTCAATAGGGAGGGCGAGCACAAATTGTCCCTGGGGATTGGGTCAGCTGGTAGCAACAAAACAGTTCTAGTGAACATGGGCCTCTTCTTCGGGTTAAGGTGGAGCAAGGAAGAGGCCATAGTTAACCATGTGCATTATCTGCAAGCCACCACCAAGAGGCCAGAGAAACAATAATAAAACGGAATGAAAAACTGCCAGCTCCTCCTCTCTGCTATTTAGATGTCAAGTTTTGAATTAACTACTGAGACACTTCTTTAACTTCTGACTACATCTATCCAGTAATAACCAAAGCTAGATGCTTCAAAAAGGAAGCAGTACAGCAGGGAACATTTGTTCCTCCTAGGCTAGTACTTAGGTACTTGGATAACTTCTGCCCATAACAACATACAATAGTAAAGTGTAAGTAAGTCAAGGACACAAAGACAGTTCAGATGTGGATGTATGTGCTTCATACCAATGAGATGCCAGTCACAGATGTGGACTCCTTGTGGGATAAGAGGATAGTTTTACAGAAAGCCAGAGAGAACAAAAATGACATTGGCAGTACAAATTGACTCTTTATTGGCCTTCCCAAGGAAAGAGTTTGGAATGGATCACACAGGTTACCAAGAAGGAAAAACCTCAGAACTTCAACCCAGTTTTCATTTTGTTTATCTTTCAGGAGAAACCAGAGGCTCTTTGTGGTGCCACAAGTAGTATTTGAATGTCGGTTCAATCCCAAGCAGAGGCCGCAGGTGACCATCTTGCTGCCTACTGTTTGCCCATTTCTTGAGACCGTTGTGTGGCTGCCTCCACAGCATTCATGACGGTGGCTCGAAGGGACCCCTTCTCCAGTTCATGCAATGCATGGATGGTTGTTCCGCCAGGTGTACAGACAGCGTTCCGGAGGACAGCCGGGTGCTCCCCTGTTTCCAGGATCATTTTGGCTGCTCCCTGGGAGGAGAGAAGACAATCATGGTTTGGAGGGCCAGAAAGAGACCCAGATGTAATAGAAGGCCTGGTGGCACAGGGGTTAAAATATTGTGAGTTCGATGCCTCAGCTTTCTATCCTTCTGAGGTCAGTAAAATGAGTACCCAGCATGTTGGAGCCAAAATACTATTTAACCTGTGACCGCCCAGTGAGTGGGCTAAGCAGGGGGGGCAGGCTATGAATGTCATTGCTATTGCTATTCTGGATTCTAAAACCCAGCCGCGTGCCTGGGTGCCTTGAGGAGGGGGACGGAGACCACCAGGAAGTCTGGGGCATCGGCGCCGGTGCCCCCCCCAAAGTGGCACCCGGGGTAGGCCGCCCCCCTCGCTACGCTTCTGGCGGCATACAAATACAAACAAATGCTGTAACTGTTTTGTATTGTTTTGTTGTGAGCCGCCCAGAGTCGCCATAGGTGAGTTGGGTGACAAATAAATCGAACTACAGAATAATAATAATAATAATAATAATAATAATAATAATAATAATAATAATAATAATAATAATAAAAGTTTCCCTTGCTCAAAAGCCAGTCGTATCTCTGTTTATAGCCAAAGAGCCAGTGCTTTCTGCATCTGCAGACGTTTCCGTGGACATGTGGCAGGCATGACTAGGCACTGGAGTGCATGAAACGCTGTTTACCTTCCCACCAAAATGGTACCTGTTTATCTACTTGCAATTTCTTGCTTTTGAATTGCTAGGTTGGCAGGAGCTGGGACAGAGATGGAGGCTCACTACGTCACACAAGACTCTGGTCTCAAACTACTGACCTTCCAATCATCAAGGCCTGTGTCTTAACTACTAAGCCAACTTCCAGCTAACTTTCCAGGTGTATGGATACTTCTTTCTTTAGCAGACTGGCATTCCTCTCTCTTAAGACCATAGTGACAACGTGTGGCTTCCAATGGAAAGAATTGGTGGCGTGATGATAGAATACGGATCAAATGTGTTGGCAAGAATCCACAAAGCCGCCACCTTACCAAAAGTGTCTGAGCAGCAATCTTATTGGCTGTGGTCGCTTGCATGCCCATCTTCACCGCTCCTTCTGCCAGTGCTTCAGCAAACATATATACCTGTGGTGAGGTGAGAGGAAAAGCATCCTTAAGACATACATCTTCTTCCACTTCCTTAGCATGTTGTCAAAAGTGACTCGAGCCTTACAGCATGTTTTGGACCATGTAATAAAACAAGTGAAAGAAGTGCATGCTTTTAAGCTGAACTTCCAAACTTTCATGCACCATCCAAAGTATTACAATGGAACCCTTTAAAAATCATTCCTAATGTAGTTGGATGGACTACAAAGAAAGAGCCTCCGTGAAGATTGTGGTGTTTCTGAACCACAGCCGGGTGTCACCCGGGCAATGGCAACCTTGTTGTGCCGGCTAATCTTTCTTACACTAGGACAGGTGAAAGGAGCTGAAGAATGAATTTGCCTAAAAGGTGGCTTCATTTTGGAGGTTTAAATTCTGACCTCTAGCCAGAAGAAGAATGTACTGTACAGTAATACCTCGGATAACACTAAGACTTGGTTCCACAAGTCTTGGTGTTATCCGATTTTTAGTGTTATCTAATGAATGTTAAAATCCTATGGGCTGGATCGGATAACGTTAAAGCTCCATAGAGATACATTGTAATTGCACAGGCTTTAGCGGTTGTTATCCGATACATTCCATAGGACCTTAACGTTATTCGATCCAATTCTCCTCCCCAAATTACTTAACGTTATGCGATTTTAGCATTATCCGAGGTAAACGTTATCTGAGGTATTACTGTACTGTATTTGGATTATCAAGATAAAGAGAGAAATATATGAGGGGAAGCAATTCTACAAAATAAACAAAAATGAAAACATAGCAGAGTAAAAAATATATAATACATCATAAATGTTCAGCTAGAGCAGCATTTCCCAAACTATGTTCCACAGAACACTGGTTTTCCATAGAAAGCCAGTAAGTGTTCCATGAAAAATAGACGAAATTCAGGTAAATTAGTAGCCTTGTAGGGTTTTAAATACTGTACTAAGTTGTGTTTTAAATGTGTGAATTTTTTACAGTTTATTTTGTACTTTAACTCTTATACTTATTTACATTATTTGTTATCAAAACTGAAACATCCAAACTTATCTTTCTGTTACAAAAAACCCAAAGTGTTATGTTAAAATTTTAGGATTTGCAAAGTGTTCCACAAAAGAATAAGTTTGGGAAACATCCTCAGCTTCAGGAGGGATTCTTAACCTGAGGGAAATGGGCCAGATGTGGTCTGCAGCACCATTTCATGTGCGCCCCCCCCTCCACTGCCTCCACAGCACCAGGAAGTGCCATGTGGCGGAGAAAGGGTAAAATGGCCCCCTGGCCCCCAAAGCTGCCTGAGGGAGCGTGACCCAATGGCCCCCAGCTTTAAAAGGTTGAGAACTTCTGAGCTAGAGGTTATCCCAGGAGTCCTCAACCTTTTAAAGCCTGGGGCCGTTGGGTCGCACTCCCTCAGGCAGCTTCGGGGGCTGGACAGCCATTTTGCCCTTCCTACACCACATGGCCCTTCCGGCTGTGGTGGACCACAGCCAATTGGTGCCCTGGGCCGCAGGCTGAGAATCCCTGGGTTATACCTTTGACCTCTGTGCAACCTGGATCCAGTCCTCTATCCTGGAAGGAGCCTGCCCACCATTACTCCTACACCATTCTTAATGGCCAAACTGGGCAGGGGTCTACCACCAAGCAGGGAGCTGGTCTTGCCATGCAAATGGCAGAGCGAGGCAACGCGCAAAGGAGGAGACACTCACATAGGCCACGCCACTGCCGCTCAGCCCTGCGTGGACGTCAATGTAGAATTCTGGCCCCTCTTCGCACAACCCGCAGGGAGACAGCAGCTTCTTCAGCAAGGTTGCCTCCTGCTCCCCAGCAGAGCTCCCCCGAGCCACGATGACCGCCCCGGCCAGGACCATGCAAGGGAGGTTGGGCATCATCCGCAGCACTTTAGTCCCAGAAGGAAGCATCTGCAGAAGGACAGGGACAGGCAGAAGAGGGCGGGTGGGTGTTAAGCATGGGCCACTTGGCAAAAGGGCGGGTTATTTGATCTTGGCTAGCATCGTCTTGACGACTGGTAGGCCTAAATGAAATGGCAGAAGTCATTATGGCAAATTGCCAGGAATCAATTGCCAGGGGCAAAAGACTTGCTAGACTGCAAAGGCCAAAAAAACTAAATCAAAAGCAAAATGTTTAGTTATTGAAGAATAAATGTGAAAGGTCAAGGTTGACAACCAATTGTATCCAACAACCAGTCGTGCCAGAATCTAGGGGTTCGGTGATCATCTCCGTTTACAGGCAAGTTGTCCGTGCTGCCTGTATCTGCAGACAGTTCTGTGGTCATGACTAGACACTAGAGTACACGTAACCCTGCTACCTTTCCCACTGAAGCAGTACCTATTTACCTACCTGCAATTTCTTGCTTTCGAACTGCTAGATAGGCAGGAGATGGAAACTCACTCTGTTGTGCAGTAAATCAAGTTGAGAAAGGATTTTTTTCCTGAGTAGCAGCAGCTTTGAAGAACTTTGGATGGAAAAGGATCCCCCACCACCCACCCCCATGCCAGGAATTGGATGCCACTCCTTTGGTATTGCAAAGGGTGCGCGCTCCCATTCAAGTACAAGCCCTGTTCATCTTTGCAAAGGTCAAATCAGCACAAACAAAACGGGTGGTGCTTGTAGCTGCATCCTCTGCAGGGCTTCCAGTTGCTGGAACTCACCTCTTCTAGGGTTTGCAGCTTGATGCCTGCTGCCATGGAAACGACCACATGATGGGAGGTGACAGCTGGGGCGATTTCTTTCAGAACTATAGGGAGGACATTAGGTTTGGTCCCCAAAAATAACAAGGTAGAGTTTTCCACCACTTCCAGGTTACTGTGTGTCGTCTTGCAGTCCATGCTCTTCCACCAAAAGAAAGATCACAAGAAAAAAATAGATATGCAGAATTAATGTTATGCTACTTATACCATATTTCCCTCCCTGTCTAGGGTCTAGTAGAAAAATCTCAGATACTTGAGCTCATAATTAAAGCTCTTAGGAAAATGGGGCCAATTTGGCCAGTATCCTGTTGCATATGAATTGCCTGCAGAATGGGTCATTCCATGCTGGGGGTTCTTCTTTCCCTGTCTCTTGCACAAGGGGGGAACCTGCTAATCCCTTGCCCAAGTGGGAATCCCCTGCTGTGCTTTCCAGCCTGCATAACTACCAACCATAGCTCAGCGGAGCAAAAGCAGGTTGCTTTGGTCACAGAACTCATAGGCTCCACTTTTGCTCAACAGGATTCTGCCATCTATATCTTAGCATGTGCATGAAGGTGAAGCAGCAGGGCCTGCAGAAAGTAGGGAACTTCACATGAAACTATGGTAGAAGTGGGACACCTGAGGCCCTCCAAGTACCTGGATTATTTGTTGTTGTTCAGTCGCACAGTTCCCACCATTTGCGACCCCATGGACCACTGACCGCCAGGCACTTCTGTCCTCCAAAATCCTCCTCAACTCGCTCAGCTTTGTGCCCATTGTGTCTACAATTCTATCTAGCCATCTCATTTTTGGCTGGCCTCTTTTTCTTTTGCCCTCCACCTTTCCCAGCATCAAGACCTTCTCAAGCGAATCCTCTCTTCTCATTTGATGTCCAAAGTTCCTTAGCTTCGTCTTTACTATTTCACCTTCAAGGGAGCAGTCAGGGTTGATTTCTTCTAAGATTGACCTATTTGTTCTCCTCGCTGTCCAGGGGACTCTCAAAACTCTCCTCCAACACCACATCTCAAAGGCATCTACAGCTGTACCTCGCTTAAAGAGCATAATGCGTTCCACAGGATTGCTCTTTAAGCAAGTTTGCTCTTTAAGCGAAACACCATTGTAAGTGACCAATTGTGTGTGTGTGGGGGGGGGGGATTGCAAACCCTGATTTATTTGTTAAGCGAGTTTTTGGTTGGTTTTATTTGTTAAGCAAAGCGAACATTCAGAGAAAATTCTGCTCTTAAAGCGAGTTACTCTTTAAGCGAAGCGCTCTTTATGCGAGGTTTGACTGTATTCTTCTGCGCTCACCATTTCCAGCCACAGGCTTTGCTGAGGCCGACACGATCTATTAAGGCCCAGGTTTACGGGGCGGTATATAAGTGTGATTGCTTTATTAAAGCCCAGTTTTTGTGTCCTTGATCTGACCCCTCCATAATCCTTTTCAAACACGTTTTCCTTGCCCTTTTGCCCTGAATTACCTGGAACTTCACCAGATTCCTGTTGGACGGAGCACTGGCCAGGATATTCTCTGGCTGAACCTCTCCTGCATATAAGAGAGGGAGAAAGCAACACTGAATGTATTCTGAACTCTGCATTGTCCAAAGGCACATCCAGCAGCCACACACCAGACGATTTACCACTTTATATGCAACCTGACTTCCATTTACAAGAAAAGCTAGAGAAGGTACAGTTTCAGCAACATATTTGTAACAATACAAGAAATGTCCAAAAAAGAGCACCAGTCTTCTGAACAGCTTGCCCTTCTTACCCCCATCAGACCTTAGATGGGAGGGCACTGTAAGTTACTTACAGAAGGCAGGAGCTGCTCCACAGAGAAAACCCCCCACCTTTGCCTGTTTGGAGGAACGTCTATTTCAGAAACCTCAAAAACACTGCACTCAAAACGGTGGGGTTATTGTGTGATCAATATGTCTGACTAGAACGGATAACATCAGGAATGAGGCTATAAAGGAAAGAATTGGAATAGAACCAATCTTAAAATACATCCAAAGATGCCAAATAAAGAGGCTTGCCCATTTGGAGAGAATGTTTTGGAAGTCCATCCCATACAAGGATTATGTAGAAAGAGGAGGACAAAGACAAAGAGGCAGACCAAGAAGAAGGATTTTTTTTTTAATTGATAAAATTCTTATTACAGAAGAAGGCCTTATCAAAGGCAAATTCCAAGAACACAAAAAGGAGTAAAAGAGAAAATAAAGGAGGAAAATTTGGGACAGTCAGACAAAGCAAATAACAAAGCAATTAGAAAACAAACAACACAAAACGCTGTTATTTAGAAAGTGAGGAGAGAAAAAAAGGAAACAGGAAATGATAATTACAAAAATTAAAAACACAAGAAAGCTTTTCCCAGTCTATTTTTTAACTATAAAGTTTCTCCCTCACCCCCAAGGGTGGGGAAGTGCACCGTTCCTGGAGGCACTGCAATACCAGGTCGATGCGCGGAGTGGACGGAGCAAGCCCCTATTCCATCTCCCAGTTGCAAAAATCCATTTAATATAGAGTCCTCAAATAGAGGACATATCAGATATTAAACTGATAAGAACAGATACTACACTTGATCTTAGCCAAAAGGCCGAGAAGCGATAGCGAACCCACACGGAAAAGGGCCGCCTCCTCCTCTCCCGCCCCATCATAACTTTCAACGAGCGAGGCTACGCTTGCAAAGGCTCAGAGCCCCACCGCGGCCCGATCATCTTCCAACTACGCAACACATGCTCCGAAAATGGTTCTGGTTCCATTCGGATTCTAATCGGTCCGCTCGGAGGAAAAATGTGTCTCAAAAAGTCCCTTTTCCGGGGACTTTGTCCATTTCTCCATGCCGAGTCGGACCACCGTGACAGTCATTGGTCAGCTATTTGCATAGGCCCGCCCACTTACGCGTCACACCTTTTGCATCTCTGACTGCCTCCTGGTAGCCAGCAGAGGTCCCTGCAGGGTCTCCTGGAAGAAAGCACAGCTGGCAGGACAAAGGTCCCGAAAGCAGATGCTTCGGAAATGGCACCTTCTTTGCCCTTTCAGAGAATAAACAAAACTAAACGACAAAAAGCATGGTGGCACTTGAAAGACTTCACTGCTGGATTTTGCTGCACAAATACTTTATATATAATACCCTAGAGTCAGGTTCGCCTGATTGGGGCGGGATAATAAAGCTAAATAAAATAAAATAAAATAAATAAATATAGCGGTGCTTTCAAGTGCCACAATTTGTTTTGTTTACTCTCTCATATGCTTGATACACAGAGTAATGTGGCTACCATTTCAAAAATTCTTGCCCTGCCTAGGGGATCTCAACCTGGGGTCCCTAATGCTCTTTGGAATACAACCCCCAGAAATCTTGGCCAGCACAGTCCATGCTGAAGGCTTCTGGGAACTGTGGTTCAAGAACAATGGGAAGAGATCAAATCTTAAACTACATACAGAGACAACAAAGGAAGTGGTTTGCTCATTTGCAGAGAATGCCTTGTGATTCCATATCGTACTAGGCACATGTGGAAAGAGAAGGACAAAGATGACGAGGCAGACCTAGAGGAAGGTAGAGAACATCAAAATAACACTAAAAGAACAACAAATAACAACGGTGGAGGCCACTAGAAGTGCCAGAAGAAGAACACTGCATCTCCCTTGACACCAGGAGAGGTAAAAGAGAAAGAAAAGAAGAATCTTTCTGTGAGGAAGGGAAACTTCACCCTCTGTATTAAAAACAGCAGCAGTTCGTCCTCCACTAAGTTATCCCTGCATTCCAACCTACTGGACAAATACCATTTGTTCTCCAATTTTCTGGTTTTGAATATGAGGGCCAAGTGTGTGATGGAGACGTGGTTCCAGGATGTCCTGGATGAGAAATATTTTCGTGATCCACTTTATTCTGCCATCCAGACTGGTTTTGGGACTGGAATAGCCTCCGATGCCCTGATAGATGATGTAGGCTTGCTGCCAGGCGAGAGGATTGGGTCCCTGCTTGCTCCATTTGACTCCTCAGTGGTCTTTGGAAGGATCGGCTGGGACATCCTTCCAGACTGCCTTGCTTCGAGGGGCCTCCATGGTACCGTGGTAAGGCGGATCCAGTCTTTCCTGGAGGGCAGATTACATTAGGTAGTGCTTGCACAACCCCTGCTCAACACCTTTGCCCTGGATGTCTTGCCTGCATATGCACTGGTCCCTGCACTTTTAGTTAACCGCTGAGAGAAAGAGCCCAGGGAGATATAGGGAGATAACTGTCACCCGCAACGTAGCTGACGGATGCCTTCAGACTTCTTCACTGACAATCTAAGGTTGCAACAAACACTCTAAATTGCCCTTGAAGACAATTTTGGGCTTGACGAGGAAGAACAAGCCAGCACAGGGACTGGGCACTTAGTGGGAGCCCGGAGACACGGGGCCGTCCTGTTCTAACCAGGCTTGCATCCCCTTTGTCAGGTAAAGGTCACCTTGCTTGAAAACCAGTTGTGTCTGATTCAAGGAGGCAATGTTTATAGCCAAAGAGCCAGCAGACATTTCCATGGTCAAGTGGCAGGCATGCCTTGACGCTGGAGTGTTACCTTTCCGGCCAAAGTGGTACCTATTTATGTACTTGCAATTTCTTGCTTTCAAACTGCCAGGCTGGCAAGAGAAGGGACAGCCGACGAGAGCCTAAGGGGCAAAACTGGCAGATGCCGTGGGACCCTGCAGTGCTCCTAATAGTTAAGTGAAAGTGGCGGCCAAGTCCCTATAGCTGGCACACTAACAGAAGGCAAGGGAATTGCTCTTACTGCAAGACAAAGGATGCCCTGGCCAGTTTGAGAACAGTTTGGAAGCTCCAACTGGTGTAGAAAACTGTGCCCAGTGCCAATGATATAGTAAGAACAATAAGATACTGGAACCAACTGCCTCAAGAGGTGGTGAGGGCTCTAACACTGGATTCATTCAACAGAGAACTGGAAACCAACTCTCCTCTGCCAGATCTGCTTTGATTTGGATTCCTACCTTGAGCAGGGACTTCGACTCCATGGCCTTAAAGGCCCCTTCTTCCAACTCAGTCATTCTATGAGTCTATAGCTCTGTTGCTTTACTAGAATGCCGGGGTGGTGGTGGTTTTCAAACATTTTGGGCTGGGGCCTGACCATGCCCCCGGAACAACTGAGCAGGCTGGACCATGCTCCCAGAATAGGGCATGTTTGCGCATGCGCATCCATATTCACTTCCTGGTTCAGCATGAACGCTTCTGCACATGCGCGGAAGCATCCGTATTCACTTCCAGGTTTGGTGAGAGTATCGCGGGGCTGGTGGAATGGCTTCAGGGACCGTATCTGGCCCACAGACCATAGTTTGGGCATGCCTACCCAATACCAGGGGTTCCCAATGTGGGGCTCAGGTCCCACAGGGGGAATTCAACTCCCAGAAGTCTATGTCAGTACATTGGTTGGAAAAAACTGCCCTATACCTTATTTGCCAGCTCTCCAGTTTTCATATCTGGTTTGAAGCCCTTTCATGCATCAAGCATTATAATCAAAAGGCTGTTGGAGGAAGCAAGGAGAGCTCCAAAACGTCTCCACCAGTTTATTGCAGTTTGAGTCTGCAACATATTCTTTAATCCCTTGGTTTTTGCTATTAAAGGTGGAGTAACACTGAACTCACCTCCATCAATTCTTTTATTGGTAATAATAATTTTGTGCCAGAAATTATTCTGGATTGAAAGGATTTTTGTGGGGAAAACTCTGCTCAGGGGACGCCTGAATGAACCTCCTTTCATGTCCCCAAGAGCTGGGACAGAGACAGGGGCTCCCTGGGTCTCGAACTGCTGACTTGTTGGCCTTCCAGCTAACAAGGCAAATTTCTTAACCACTGAGCCACCGCAGCCCCTTCCTTCTATTGGTAAAACAATAATAAAATAGGTTTATTAAAATGCATGTTAATAACATACTGTTATGTGAATTTATTTACAATGCAGTTTGCTTTGCAGTTTACAGAGTTGGTTTTACTGTTGGTTCTCTCCTTTTTCGTTAAATCTGTGCCATATCTTCGGGATCAAGGATGTTTTCCATTTTTTTAATTATGGATTTTTGTTGTGATGTATAGGTATCTCCATTTATGGGAGAGGAAAACAAGGCCATGAACAGGCATTCTATCCTATGTCCACTATTTTGCATGTATTCATTGTTCTATAGTTATATTTCCAGGTAAAAGTTCTTATTTTAATTTCTGTACATAGCCATGACACTGAAGGTGAGATATACTTTACTGATAAAAACTATACTGTACTATCCATATTAGAACTATAATGAGCATAATAAATGCTAAAAGGAATGGGTTCCATAACAAAGAGGTCTATAGCTCTCAATTTATGTTTCTACACCTTACAAAGCAAACTCTGATTACATTAACAGACTTTTTGCATAGGACTGAGAACCACATCCCTTTCAAATTATCATTTTAGACAATTTCCCCCTCTTCCTTCTCCATATCAAAGTCAGCTGAATGGTACAAATTAAGTTTTTAAACGATATCAATTGAAGCCTGTTGTTAAAGTGATAATCCTGTGCTCCATGTGGGCCATTAAAGAAAAATTTTCCTCAGATTACAAACTGGCACATCCACAGGGCAGGATTTTCCTGTGTGCTTTTTAAATAATAGGATATCTGGTACAAAAACAAGGACAATTCAGTACCTTTCCATGAGCCACAGAAACTTTCCACAGTAAGGGTAAAGCCATAAAAAGATCAGTTATACTCAGAAGCAAAATCCCTCCCACCTCCTTTGGCAACACAATCCATACAGTTTCCTTATCAGGTTTACTTAGTCAATTCTATTGATTTCAGAGGGACTTAAATCTGAAGAAAGCATGAAACAGATTGCAGTTTTGAAGGTCCAATATTAGATACCTAATACTATTCGATATTAAAAATCTGCTGCCGAATGACCAGTTAAAGATTTTTTTAAAATGAAACATGCCATTCCATGGGTTTCCTAATGCACGGGAACCTATTTTACAAAAACCAAATTAATTACTACTTTGGAACTAGCAATATTCTGTGCTTGAATGCAGTCAAATCTTATTGAATGCCAAACTTTGACAAGCATTCTCTCTCTCACACACACACATTTTTCCACTGACTGAATCTTAAGAGACTTCAGGTCAGAAAGGTGTTCCTTGAAAGTTTGCCAAAGTTCATTGGAAAGCCTTACAAAACCTGACCACTCTCCCTTTCCAGAACTTTCCCTCACAGCAAACTTTATAAATGAAGCTGGATTTAGCAAGGATGAGAGAATTTTTTTACTTTTGACTTTTACCTGTATTTGAACTACATTGTTAGTGCCATATTCTAAAATGTTAAGGAGGTAAAGGGTTTACCTGCCTTATGCCCAAGATAGAAGCCTTTTCTCCTACAACACAAAACCTCAATATTTGTTTCCAAAGCTTCTGCCAAGTTTATTTATTATTTATTTGTTTATTTAGATTTATATCGCCGCCCACTCGCCATGGCGACTCAGGGTGGCTTACAATAAGAAAAAACAACACAGCACAAACCAGCTGAAGTCCATTCCTCCTCCTGGCCAGAGGACGTTAGTCTTATCCTTCTCTGGGAAGGTAGAGCCCAGAATTAGGAAGTGGAAGCTTCCACCTAAAAACCTTAAAACTGTTAAAATGTAAAATTAAAATCTAAAAAAGATTAAAAACACACCAAATGATACAACTACTAATTTAAAAGTAGAGAAAGAGAGGGGCTCAGATCATCCAGCGGGCTGGGGTCATTATACCTTCTGCACCCCATATCTGTCCCGCCAGCCATGTTTTTAAATTCTTCCTAAAGGGCAGCAGATCTGTCTGGAGACGTAGCTCCATTGGCAGGAGGTTCCATAGGGCTGCAGCGGACACAGAAAAGACTCTCCTTCTGGTGCCAGAGAGATGCGCCTCTCTGGCAATGGAACAACTAGAGAGCCTCTCCGGTCCACTCTGGTGGGACGGACAGATGTTCTTGGGGTGAGGCGGTCTCTTAAGTATCCTGGCCCACTACCATGTAGGGCTTTAAAGGTAATAAGTTCCTAAGTCTCAGCACGTTTGTCTTTATTTTTCCTTTTGCTAATATTCTAAATAAATAAATAAACACCAAAGTACAATAATTTCCCAAGCATCAAAACTTTATAATAAGTTAAATCTTCTATTTTACCAAGCTGGGTTTATTTCAAGAGCAAAAACATACTGTTTGTCTCCAGGATGAAACGGTGATAGCTCCTTCAATGGGTGCTGTACACACCATGTAAATCTGGCCATTGGTTATTTGTTTTTAACTGATAAACAAACAGTGTTTTAACCATTAAGCAGAAACTTTTAGACCTGGAATACCCTAAATTTAGGCCTACTCAACATTTTTTGTGTTCCCCTATTATGTTAGTTATCAAACCCTGTTTCTGTTGTCTGTCATGCTTCTTTCCATTGTCTTACCCATTTGGCTCAAGGTATAAAACAAAACCAACTAAGTGTCAACTAAGTGCTATGGGGCAGTATAGAAGTGTCATTGCTATGAGTCAACTAAGTGCTATGGGGTGGTATAGAAATATCATTGCTATTCCTATGAACAACAAATGCAAGAGGCTTTTGCCTCCAAATGCAACCTCTCAATAGTGCAAGCAAGTGGAAGCACAGATTGCTTTCAAAGGGAATTAAGAGAGCTATAATTCAAAAATTACATAAGGGCCAAATAATTTCCCAGTTACACACTCAAAAGCAATCAGTGACAGGCTGGACTCTGTGGAACATAGATGCGTACATCTGCCTTTCTCTGAGAGAGGTACCAGGGCCACCTTCCCTCTGTCCGAGGCTTGGGATGACCATCTCCATCTGACCCCTTCTTCTCCAGCCCAAGACCTTCTCCCAGTCCCTGGTGCCTCTTCTCCTAGGACAAGCCAAATTCTCTGCAGCAGAAACATCCTTCCTAGACCCCCTCACCTTCTCTCTCTCTCTGGTTCCCCCCAAGACTGGCAGTGCCAGACTTTGCCCCTAGAAGCTTCTGCAACTGGGCCAGGAAACTGGACCGGCCCCATAGCCTAGGCCAGGGATCAGCAAACTTGGCTCTCCAGGTGTTCTTGGACTTCAATTCCCAGAAGTCCTGATCAGCAGGCATACTGACTTGGGCTTCTGGTAATTGAAGTCCAAGAACACCTGGAGAGCCAAGTTTGCAGATCCCTGGCCTAGGCTAGTTGCTGGGCAACTGGATCGTCCAGCGGGTCTTCTTGACAAGGGCTAGACTTTGAACTCAGCAGTCCTAAGATTATGCATGACTACTCACAGCCAACAAAGGCAGGATTTTTTTGGGGGGGCAGGGAGATGTGGCAGAATCCTGGTGGTGCTGTGGTTATACTGCTGTACTGCAGCCTAAACGTTGTGAGTTCAATCCTTTTAGGTTCAAGGTTGATTCAACCTTCCATCTTTCCGAGGTCGGTGAAATGAGTACCCAGCATGTTGGCGTGATTGCTATTGCTAATTGCTTTGTGGCCGGGAAGGCGACAGACCTGGGACTCCGAGATGTAAGGGTTCGTGGCTCACGAGAAAAGTCTGGAGAAGGGAAGGGGAATCAAAAGGAAGAGCGGAGCTCACGCAAACCGGCCTTCTAGATGCCCGGAAAGAGACTTGGGTTCTGAGTTGTACATTAATTGTAAATGGTTATAAATGTTTCATTCTTTTTGCTTCAAATATCCAAAAAAAAAAAAAACCCGTATCCTCCAGCCCCGCCCCGAGCTGCAAGGAGACCCTCGGGCGATCTCCGTCTCAGCCAGGGATCCAGCGAACTGGGTCTGGTTCCGATTCAGCCTCGCACCCACCACTTCCCTGTAGGTTTACTCGGGAGTCAGCAGCGCTGAACCAGACCCTGCTTCGAGAAACGGAGCAATGGCAACGTGTGGCTTGCGAACTCCCGGCACCCCAGAATCCGCAAGCGGCAGAAGCCCCGCATCGCGGACTACAACACCCATCACCCCCCACCTGAGACGCAGCACCGGCAGCGGTTGCCCCTTCCTTACCTGCCCGGAGAACCGCTTGGGCCACGGCGCTGGCCATGCGCCCCGCCCCGATGAAGCCCACACGCAGGTCCCGCAGCAGCTCCATCCCTGCCTCGGCTCCGAAAGTCGCCTCGGCTGCGGCCGCCGAGAGGGGCGCCTCATTCATGCCGCCGGTTCCAGTCCAGGCCACGCCCCCAGGCCGGGGCGAAGAGCCAATCAGGGCGCGCTGACTGTTTTACGCCGCTGGCGTGGAAGCCCGCAAAGCCCCTGATTGGCCGAGCCTTTGAAAGCTCTCCAACTCCGCCCCTTTTCCGAATAGTTGACTTTAGATACTTAAAAAGGGAGAAGGCCACGCCTATGCTGCGGATTGGCTGAGGTGACTCTGACGTCACCCGCAGAACCTTTCATAAAACGATCGGAAACTCCCGCGAGGGATGAATGGGAGCGTGGATTGGCGGGAAAGAGGCGGTAGCAGAGGTGCGAAAGAGGGAGGCAGGTGAGGAAGGCAGGCTTCCCCTCCACCCACAAATGGGCACGGAGGATGGGGGCACCACGAGCCCAGGCGGCAAACAGCTGTAAATATAAATTCATTATAAATTCATGTGCAATTTAATATATACATTAAATTATATATAATATACATTAAATTATATATATATATATATATATATATATATATATATATACGGTGCAGTATATAAGTTTTTAATTATAGGTTATATATGAAATTTAAATAATATTTATTTACAAGCAATTGCAAGTGCTGTAATGTATCTGCATCTAATTATTTACTCTTTTGCACAGCACTGTTGTAAGGAAGTTTCATTTAAAATTGAATAAGAAGGTGGGGAAGTTATGCAATCAGTGCAATTTCCTACTTACTTTCAAACATTAAAGTGAGAAATATTTGGCAGATAATTTCCCAATTTAAATATAAATAGAAGCTAAAACATTTTGCTTTGATACCTGTATTTGCTATCAGAAAGTAAACAATACAAAACAAAGTGAACAAAAAAAGTGAGTTTCTCCCCCCCCCCCTTCATTTTGTTTGTTGACTGATATAATTGTGCAGGCTTACACAGCTGCCACTGAAAAAAAATTCCATTTGCTAGCCATACTTGCCAGTATAAAGGGGATTGCTGTAGCTTAGTCTATGCTGAACTCGATGACTGGAAGGGCAGTAGGTCAGCAGCTTGAGGCTCAAGTGTTACACAACAGAATAAGCTCGCTTGATCTGTTGCAGATCCTGCCAACCTAGCAGCTCGAAAGCAAGAAATTGCAACTAGGTAAATAGGTACCACTTTGGTAGGAAAGGTAACAGCGTTCCACGCGCTCTGGCATTTAGCCATGCCTGCCACATGACCATGGAAAAGTCTGTAGCTACAAGTAGCACTGGTTCTTTAGCTGTAAAAGGAGATGAGTACCAATCCCTAGTGTCGGATATACAGTAACTGGCTTTTGAGAAAGGGAGACTTTTACCCTTACCAGTACACTAGTACAGTGGTGGGCATCAGCAGGTTCGCACCAGCTCGCCAGAACCGGCAGCAGAAATTCTGGCTGGCCCCGCCCATCCAAGTTTCAAAATAAAGCAGTCCTAATTCAGGTGCAACACAGGGCTTTCTCCCAGGCCACACCCACCATACCACACCCACAGTGTGGTAGTAATTTTTTTTGGAGCCCACCACTGCACTAGTACCTCAAATAAGGTTATGACTTGGTTCTAGTTTTTAACATTGTGCATTGATCACATAATGTTAAAAAAAAGCCCTGTTTCCTTTTGCTTTCTCCCAAGGGAAACTGAGGATCACAGCGTCTGATCCCATGCTTGTCTTGGGAGAAATGGGGGATTGGGAGTGTTTCTGCATGCTTTCTCCCAAGGCAAGCATGGGATCAAACGCTGTGATCCTCAGTGTGCCTTGGGAGAAAAAGAGCAGGTGGTCCGCCCTTTCTCCCAAGGCAAGCTGGTGCGTCCCAGCCATGCTTCTGGGAATTTGAGGCAAACATTTGCATCGCACGTTATCTTAATGTTTGCTTAAATTCCCCAACATAATCTGATTTTAGCATTATCCGAGGCAATCGTTATCCGAGGTATTACTGTACTGTATATGTTTTTAGTAATTACAAGCATCCTTCTGAGCTAATTTTTTTTTTGGGGGGGTGTTGTTTATTTCTTATTTGATAAATATAAGTAGCAGCCTTCTTTGTTTCCTTAATGTGATCAGATTGATTTTATGACAAATGTCTAGAAATAGTGTTTTCTGACCTCTCCATGTTTTGGTGTTTTTTAAGTTTGAATGTTACATTTCAGGACTGGTGCAGATGCTAACAAGAACATTTGGTCTATCGTTGATCAGAATTGTGGCTAGGAATTTTGGCTCCTCCGGCAAAAAGCATCATCTCTTACTTGCTCCAACAAGCCTGATTCCAGGCAAAAGGAGGAGTTGGAGAAAGTGATTTGCCCACCTCAAAAAGAAAAAAAATACTAGTTTCCAGTGGTGGGATTCAAAACCTTTTACTACCTACTTTGTGGGCGTGGTATAGTGGGCGTGGGCAGGGGGAAAGCCCTTCATTGGACCCAAATTCGGACTACTTTATTTTAAAACTTAGATGGGCGGGGCCATCCAGAATTTCTGCTACCAGTTCTGGCGAACTGGAGCGAACCTGCTGAATCCCACCACTGCTAATTTCCATTGCAGCCCTTACCTGGTGTGGAGGAAAGGTGATACTGATTTATGTAATTGTGAGTATTAATATTGCTCTTGGGACAGTTGGCCCACTTTTTGTGAAATTGCCAGTGTCTGCCGGCTCTGATCCAGGAAGAGCTTTATGGCAAGAACAAACATTCTTGAGGGTACACAAGAGCAAAACCAAATTAAAAGATGGAGGAAGGAGCTCACGGGACAAGGAAGAACGTTAAAGGAGGAGATGACTGATTAACTCAACTTCTCCTATGTAACTTGGAGGACCCTGAATAGGCTGAGGGTCGGAGTCCCTAAATACAAGATCCAGAGGCTCAAGTGGGAGCTGCCGGTGGACAACAACACACGCTGTGAATGTGGAGAAATACAGAATCCTTTGGCTCATTTCCTGGCCTGCCGATGACTGCCAGAAACATGCACCGATGAGGACTTAAGTTTGGCCAACAACAAAATCAAGAAAGTGGCTTCATTTTGGCAGTCAAGGGTTTGAGCAGGACATGAAAGAAGAAGACCAAATATTTCAAGCCATGGAGACTGAATCTGTTAAAATCCTTACAAGAATACGTCAATTAATATGGAGAACAAAACAGTGGTCCATGGAGAGGCAAAGCTCAAGATAAATTCCAGTTCACAAGAAATGTGTGACTATGGGTTCATTGGTTTAATTTCTCATGCAAGCAAGATGATGTTCAAGGTGTTGCCACAAAGGCTTTTACCTGGAATGAGGAAAGCATGATGTTCACAATAGATTTTTTTTAAAAAAAGAAGCAGGGGCAGATGATGTACTCAAAGGCCATTGATCCAGTCTTGTCTGTACCTTTCTTTGGAAGGCTTTTTATCTAAAAGGAATTCCAAACAATGGGCAGTTTCTGCCTATTATGAAAGCTGATAATCTTCTCTGAACAATCGCCTCGAGCAAAACAGCAATTAGATGTGAGCATCTGGAAAAAAAATTCCAGGAGGGATAAAGCCGCATCACAATATGGAAGCTGATTTTAAACTGCAGTGGCTCAAGTGGTTAAGACGCTGACTGGGAGGCAGAAGGTCAGCAGTTCTATTCCTGAGTACTCCAGGACAGAATGAGCTCCCGTCTTTGTCCCAGCTCCTGCCAACCTAGCAGTTTGAAAGCAAGAAACTGCAAGTAGATTATTAGGGACCACTTCGGTGGGAAGGTAAACAGCATTTCATGCACTCCAGTGTCTAGTCATGCCTGCCACATGACCACGGAAACATCTGCAGAAGCAGACAGCGCTGGCTCTTCAGCTTTGAAACAGAGATGAGCACTGAACCCTAGAGTCGGATACGACTGGCTTTCGAGCAAGGGAAACCTTGACCTTTACTACAACACAGGCATGTAACTTTCTTGGGCTGTCCAGATATGCTTTGATTCTTATTTTCAAATTAATGTTGCTAGAACATCTAGAAATATTTTAATCATTACGATTGCTGCAATTGTGGTAATGACCCTGAGCTTGATGACTGGAAGGTCAGCACATCAGAAGTTTGAGACCCAAGTGCTGCTCAACAGACTGAGCTCCCATCGTCTGCCCCAGCTCCTGCCAACCTAGCAGTTCGAAAGCAAGACATTGCAAATAGGTAGCACTTCGGTGGAAAACGTAAACAGTGTTCCATGCACTCTGGTGTCCAGTCATGCTTGCCACATGGTCATGGAAACATCTGCAGACACAGGCAGCACTGGCTCTTTGGCTGAAAATGGATATTTATTATTTATTTATTTATTTATTTGTATTTCTTCACCGCTCTTCTCACCGAAGTGACTCAGGGTGATTTACAAGTAATAAAAACAAAAACAAAAAAAATGACAATAAGACACAAACACTACCTAAAAACCTTAAAACTGTTAAAATTTAAAATTAAAATCTAAAAAAGATTAAAAACACACCAAATGCTACACCTTACTAATTTAAAAAGTAGATGGAGAGAGGGGCTCAGATCATCCAGCACGCTGGGGTTGTTATACTTCCCGCACCCCATACCAGCCCCGCCAGCCATGTTTTTAGATTCTTCCTAAAGGGCAGCAGCTCCATCTGAAGACGTCGCTCCGTTGGCAGGAGGTTCCATAGGGCCGGAGCAGACACAGAGAAGGCCCTCCTTCTAGTGCCAGAGAGATTGGCCTCTCAGGCAGATGAGACAACTAGGAAGTCTCTCCGGTCCGCTCTGGTGGGACGGGCAGATGTTCTCGGGGTGAGGCGGTCTCTTAAGTATCCTGGTCCACTACCATGTAGGGATTTAAAGGTAATAACCAGCGCCTTGAATTCCCCCCGGAGACATACTGGCAACCAGTGCAACTCCCGAAGCAGCAGTGAGGCATGTGCATACTGCCCACACCCCATCACCACCCCAGCGGCCGCATTCTGGACCAGTTGAAGCCTCTGAATGGTTGTCAAGGGCAGCCCCATATAGAGCGCATTACAATAATGAAGTCTGGAGGTGACCAGAGCGTGTGTGATCATGAGCAAGGAGTCCCAATCTAGGAGCAGGCGTAACTGGCGAATCACACGAAGTTGTGCAAAAGCCCTCCTGGCCATGACTGCCACCTGCTCTTCAAGCAGTAGTCGCGAGTCCAGGAGGACCGTCAAGTTGCGCACTGGGTCTGTTTGGGGCAAAACCGCCCCATCAAGAACCAAAGATGATGGCTCCCGAGATAACGCAGGACCCCCGACCCACAGCCACTCAGTCTTGCCAGGATTCAGTTCTAGTCCATTGTCCCCCATCCAGACCCTCACAGCCTCCAGGCACCTGGAAAGGACTTCCACTGCATTGCTAGGGTCCCCATGGGCCGAGATATATAACTGAGTATCATCTGCATATTGATGATACCTCACCCCGTGGGAATGGATGATCTCACCCAAACCCTAGAGTTGGATACAACTGGCTTTTCTCATGAGCTTTCATGGATCAAATCCATGTTTGACGTGCTCTACAAAAGCTTACATTAAATATAGCCATTGACTTTTTAGGTGCCACAACATTTTTGTCTCTTGTTTTTTCTATCTGACAAGTCTCTTCGAGATTTCAGGAAAATGTTTCCCTCCATCCCAGAAACACTGGAGAATCCTCTTCTACTCCTGAAATCTGGTGACCGGCTGCAGATCCAACCCCCCAGTTTCATCCCTTCTTTTTCTTCCAGCGTCCTCCCACTGGAAGGCTATTCTAGGGCAGTAGCTAAATGTTCTTTCTCCACTGCACATCCTTTCAAGAGCCTTTTGCCAACAGGGAAAAGGAGTTTTCTTTGCAACCATTCCTTACAAGTGGTCCTGCTACCGAAGATTACCTGAACATTGGCCATCCATTCATGCAGGTAGGGCTGCTCTGAATCGTAGGTTGGATGCCTTTGTTTGCTTGCTGCAAGTGAATGTGACCAGGACAGAGTTCATGTCGTGCTTCTGCAGTTCTGAAGGTAGCTGGTTAACCATTGTGTTAATGGTTAATAAACCCAGCAGTTTGAAAGCAAGAAAAATGCAAGTAGATAAATAGGTACTGCTTCGATAGGAAAAGTAACAGCGTTCTGTGTGCTCTGGCATCTAGTTATGCCTCCACTTGACCACGGAAAGGTCTGCAGATGGAGACAGCGCTGGCTCCTTGGTTGTAAATGGAGATGAGCACTTCTCTCTAGAGCAGTGGTTCCCAATTAGTTTTTTCTACGTACCACTTCAAGAAAGACCTCAAACTTGCGTACCCCTTATTGCAGGAATGTTAAATATCGCATACCCCTTATTGCAGAAACGTAAAATAAAAAATGAAATCAGGTGTATTTTATATTTATTATCATCAAAAGACATTCTAATGACAGAGAACACATGTTTCATTAATGTGACAAATGTGCACGTTGACAATGACGAGCAAATAGGTGGGAACGGGGGTGGCCACGATCGAGTGACGCGAGACGTGGGAGGCGCGGGAAAAAGCGCTTGATGCATATGATTGAGTTACCTTTTTTTGTTGCTCAGTCGCACAGTCGATTCCGACCCTCTGCGACCCCATGGACCACTGTCCGCCAGGCACTCCTGTCCTCCACCATCCCCCTCAAATCGCTCAGCTCTGTGCCCATTGTCTCCACAATACCATCTAGCCATCTCATCTTGGGCCGCCCCCTTCCTCTTTTGCCCTCGACCTTTCCAAGCATCAAGGCTTTCTCAAGTGAATCCTCTCTTTTCATCTCATGTCCAAAGTACTTTAGCTTCATCTTTATTATTTGACCTTCTAATGAGCAGTCAGGGTTGATTTCTTCTAAGATTGACCTATTTGTTCTCCTCGCTGTCCAGGGGACTCTCAAAACTCTCCTCCAACACCACATCTCAAAGGGGTTATTCTTCTGTGCTCAGCTTTTCTAATGGTCCAGCTCTCACAACCATACATTGCCACAGGGAATACCATTGCTTTGACTATGCGAATTTTTGTTTGCAATGTGATGTCTCTACTTTTCACTATGCTCCCCAGGTTTCTCATTGCTTGCCTCCCAAGAATCGGTCGCCTTTTTATTTCATGGCTGCAATCACCATCTGCAGTGAGCTTTGATCCTAAGAAAGTAAAATCTGTCACTGCTTCTATTTCTTCCCATCTATTTTCCAGGGACTGAGAGGGCCTGTTGCCATTATTTTGGTTTTCTTGATATTGAGTCTCAAGCCAGCTTTTGCACTTTCTTCTTTCAACCTAAACAGGAGCTTCTTTAGGTCCTCCTCACTTTCTGCCATTAAGGTGGTATCATCTGCATATCGTAAATTGTTGATGTTTCTTCCAGCAATTTTGATCCCAAACTGTGATTCCTCCATCCCTGCATTGTGCATTATGTGTTCTGTGTATAAGTTGAATAAGCAGGGTGACAAAATGCAGCCTTGTCTTACTCCTTTTCCTATTCCAAACCACTCTGTCCTTCCATTTTCTGTCCTAACTGTTGCTTCTTGATTCATGTACAGATTTCTCATGAGGTCTATAAGGTGTTTCGGTACCCACTGATCGCTTAATTAAATTGAATAATTTTTTGGTAATTGTTATTGCATTATTGTTTTTTAAGGATTTAATATTTTAGTTAAGAGATTGCTGCGCGTACCCCTTGATGCAATCACACGTACCCCTGGGGGTACGCATACCACTAATTGGGAACCACTGCCCTAGAGTCAGACAGTACTGACTTTCGAGCAAGGGAGACCTTTACTTTTAAGTAAAAATATGAATATTAAACATATGAATTACATTTGATGCTAGAGTCTAGTTTTGAGGTGTGTAAGCAAGGGTCAGAGAGAATAACTTAGAGCTTCAAACAACCACTTGTGGAAGACTGTTGAGTGGATTTGTATTATACTAGAATAGTAAAGGTCAAGGTTGCCCCTTTCTCGAAAGCCAGTTGTATCTGACTCTAGAGGGCTGGTGTTCGTCTCCATTTACAGTCAAAGAGCCAGCTTTGACTTTGTCTGCAGATGTTTTCTTGGTCATGTGGTAGGTATGGAGCACATGGAACAGTCATCTTTCCCACCAAAGTGATACCTATTTACCTATTTGCAATTTCTTGCTTTTGAACGGCTAGGTTGGCAGGAGCTGGAACAGACAACAGATGCTCACTCTGTAACGTAGCACTTGGGTCTCGAACTGCTGACCTTCCAGTCATCAAGTTTAGCATCTTAACCATTAAGCCGCTTTAGTCCTGATACCAGAAAAAGACAGCTAAAACTGGACTGCCCTTGCTTAGGCTGGTGGAAAAAGCTGAACCTCTTTCCGTGCCGACTCCTAGGCCTAGGGCCATGATGGCGAACCTTGGCACTCCAGATGTTCTTGGGCTTCAATTCCCAGAGGAATTCCAACCCGGGCGTATTTTACTTCCCCTTCCAAGAGTGACAAGGGTTCGCAGTAAACCCATTTGTGTGGATTCATGGGAGCTTGGGCTTCTGGGAATTGAAGTCCAAGAACATCTGGAATGCCAAGGTTCACCATTACTGCACTACTAGGGTCTTGTGGATTGGGGTGGGCTTGCAGGGAACGAACGGTTTCTCCCCAGTAAAGGAGCTGTTTCACGTTTTCTCTCTTGCAGGGCCTTGTTCGAAGATGCTTCCCTTCCATCACTGGGCTCTGCGTCTCCTGCTCTTTCTGCCTCTGGCCGCTGTTCCTTCCTTCGGGTTTTTCAGCTGGCTGACGCGAAGTGCGACCCCAGTACCCGTTCCAGACCCCACGCCGGCCCCAGAGCCTGGGAATCTCCCCCCTGTCCCTTTTGAGATGACCACGGCCGACGAGAAGTTCCTGGCTGAGGCCCACCAGTTGCATCTCTCACCACTGGACTCCTGCCACCATCAGGTTTGCGGAACATAGCAGTCGCAAGCAATAGCAATGACACTTCTGGACACCCCCATATAGCACTTCTGGGCAATCTCTGGGCAGTTCACAAGATCATTTACATTATGTCCCCAGCATGGTTAGTTTTTATGGAGCTCGGAAGGATGGAAGGCTGAGACAACCTGGATCCTTGCCAGGATGAACTCACAACATTTTGGCTGTTTAACCCCTGCACCACTGGATTAGTGCCAGGATCTGAAAACTGCTAACGGGCAAATCTCTCTCTCTCTCTGTGCATGTCATTTAGCTTATGCAAAGTGCGGCAATTACAATAGCAATTACTCTTATATACTGACCCATAGCACTTAGTCCACTCTCTGGGCAGTTTACAGGTAATTAGCATTTGCCCCCAACATACCTGGGACTCATTTTATGACCTCGGAAGGATGGGAGAGCCTGAGTCCACCTTGAGTCCCATCAGGATTGAACCAACAGCTGTGTAACCACTGCAGTTTAACCACTGCACCACCCAGGCTCTAAGGAAGCCTCAGAAGGATGGAAGAGGCTAAGTCAACCTTATGTCCTGTCAGGACTAAACTCACAGCATTGTGGCTGCAATACAGCAGTTTAACCTCTGTGCTGCCATGGCTCAATAATGACAGGTTGCTTACCTGTAATTGTTGTTCTTTGTGGTCGCCTGTGAATCCACACTCATGGGTTTACTGCACGTATAAACCCATGAGTGTGGATTCACAGAGACCATGAAGAAGATCTTGATAGAGCATAGGGACAGAAATAGTGCTGTTTGGGGCTGAGGAAAGAAACGTTTCCTTCTCCATAGCTCATAGCAGGGAGACATTTGAGCATCATAAATTGTTAAAAAGGCATGTGACGCTCTTTGGAATGGGAGCCCAGGAGGCAGGTCCAAAGTGCCGTTCACACGTGAAAAGAACCCATGCGTTAAATGACTTGCTTAGGAAATAATTTGCTATTAGCCTGATCGCTGACTGAAAAAGTTGGACAAATCTCATACCTTGTTAGGAAAGCTGAGGCCCTCTGGCCAAACACTGGGAACAAAACTTTAAGCTGTGAAATAACCAATCTCCTTAACAATACAGTCATACCTCGCATAACGAATTTAATTCATTCTGCAAGGTTGCTTGCTATCTGAAAAATTTGCTATGCGAGTCTGACTCGCATAACGAATTTTTTTGAATGCAAGTCAGACTTTTCCCTATGGAAAAACTCGCATAACAAGCGTTTCTATGGGAAAACTTGCATAGCAAAAAAATTCGTTATGCGAATTTTGCCCATAGAAACGTTTGTTATGTGAGTTTTTCCATAGGGAAAAGTCCAGCTCGCATAGCGAAAAATTCGTTATGCGAGTCAGACCGCTTAGCAAAAACTTGCTCATTATGTGAGTTTTTCGCTAAGCGAAACGTTCGTTATGTGAGGTTTGACTGTACACCCTTCTCTAAGTCTACAAAATTTATTGATGCTAAGAGATGTAGAATAGACATTAGAACTGTGCTTCAAAATTACACAATAAAATAGTTAGAGCAGTACAACAGTGGAAACAACTGCCTTGAGAGATGGTGAGCGCTCCAACACCGGGAGCATTCAAAATGAGTTGGACATCCCTCTGTCTGATCTGCTTTGATTTGGATCCCTGCATTGAGCAGGAATGGGTTGTACTCAATGGTCTCAAAGGCCCCTTCTTCTGACTCAGTGATTCTATGACTTGGTCTCTCCTGGTCCTTCCCCTTTCTTCTCATCTAGGTTGTTGCGCAACTCCAGTCATCTTGCACAGACCTAACAGAAGAGGAGCTGGCCAAACTGGGGGTGTCCCTCTTCAACTGCCAGGCCAGGACCGAAGGCCGGAGGACCTACCTGTGCACTGCAGACATGGTGAGTGATGGAGTTTGGGAGTGGACTCAAAGGAGTTGGCCGACCCTGTGTGCTTATGACATCTTCTGAACTTTGATAAGTAGGACCAACTGATAAGGTTAAACCAGGGGTGCCCAAATTTTTTTGTGCTGTGGGCCGGTCAAGGGGTTCAGGGGGCCAGTCACTATGGCCCATGGGCTGGATCCGGGCCCCGGCCTATGAAGCCCTCATCGCTCCCGGAAGTGGAAGTAAAACACTCATTCTACTTCTGCTTCCATGAGCGACGAGGGCTTTGCAGGCTGGATGAATTGGCATTGGGGGCCGGATCCAGCCCACAGGCCATAGTTTGGGCACACCTGGTTTAAACAGTCCCACTCACCCAAGATTTTTAGCATCTCAGGCACCTTGTTTTCACACCAATTGTCTCTTTGTTCCCACAGACACTGGCTGAATGCACAGCGAAGATGGACCCGGACACTTGGAACGCGTACCACATAGTGAGCAACCGAGCCCGTGCTGTCTGTTACACCACCCGCCAGATGCAGTTTAAACGCCAGACGGAGCACACTGTCAGTGCCCTGGTCTCAACTGCCATTAGCCAGCTGGAGGCTCTGAAAATGCTTAAGGTCTGTCACTCCTAGCAAAAGTTCTGTAGTTTCCAATCTGGTTTGGTCAGTAAGAACTGCACATCCTAAGGTGTCTGTGGGGGACACTCGTTGCGGTGATAATGGCTGAGCCAGACCTGTGTGGTGGTCTTCTTTCATGTTTAGATCAAACTTTGGACTGCCAAAACGAAGCCACTTTCTTGGCTTTGTCATTGACCAAACTTAAATCCTCATCGGTGCCTGTTTCTGGCAGTTATCAGCAGACCAGTAAATGAGCCGGATTCTGTATCTCTCCACATTCACACAGTGTGGTGTTGTCTCCCAGCAGTTCCCCACCACTTGAGCCTGTTGGTCTTGCATTTAGGGACCCTCAGCCTAGTTGCTGTCCTGGCTTCGAAAGGCTGGTGGAGAAGATTGTTAGAAGACTGTCTTACTAGAAAGGAAGGAGCCGTTGATGTAAACGTTTTCTTCAACAGTCAGGCTGTTTTCTAGGAAGTGGATACCTTCCCTGCCCCATGTCCTTGAAGCAAAAGTTCTCCAGCAAAGCTCAATTCAGCAAAAAAAGAGCAAAGAGTTTTATGGCTCCATAAAACATAACAAGTACCATCTCGGCCTGTGGGAACCCTAGCGATGCAGTGGAAGTCCTTTCCAGGTGCCTGGAGGCTGTGAGGGTCTGGATGGGGGACAACAGGGCTTCAGCTGAATCCTGGCAAGACTGAGTGGCTGTGGGTCGGGGGTCCTGCGTTATCTTGGGAACTACCATCTTTGGTTCTGGATGGGGCAGCTCTGCCCCAAACAGAGCCGGTACGTAATCTGGGGCTCCTCCTGGACTCACGGCTACTGCTCAAAGAGCAGGTGGCAGTCGTGGCCAGGAGGGCCTTTGCGCAACTTCATGTGATTCGCCAGTTACGACCGTTCCTAATCAAGTCACCTCCAGACTTGATTATTGTAATGCACTCTACATAGGGCTGCCCCTGGTGACCATTCAGAGGCTACAGCTGGTCCAGATTGTGGCTATACAAGTAGTGTTGGGATGCAGGCGTTATGCCCATGCCTCATCGCTGCTGAGGGAGCTGCACTGACTTCCAGTTTGCCTCCGGGTGCAATTCAAGGTAGTGGGCTAGGATACTTAAGAGACCGCCTCACCCCAAGGACATCTGTCCGTCCCACCAGAGCGGACCGGAGAGGTGCTTGGTTCTCTGCTTAAAGCAAGGGTGCTCAAACTATGGCCTGTGGGCCAGATCTGGCCCCAATGCCAGTCCATCCGACCTACACCACCCTTGTTGCTCCTGGAAGCGGAAGTAGAACGCCCCTGTATGGGCAGGGGCGCCCCTGCTTTAAGGAGAGAAAATGAAAGCCTAAAATCATCCTGTTGCAAAACAGATTGCAAGGAGTGTTTTACTTCTGCTTCCGGTGGGAGGAACCACGTGACCGGCCCATTGAACCACAACCGGCCCATGGCCTGAAATGTTTGGGCACCCTTGGCTTAGTTCCTCCCTCATCATCTCCCACCCTCTCTTTCTCTGCTGACTGTTGCTATGGTTCCTCTTTCGCCACTTTCAATACCAGAGATGACGTTCCTTCTGACCATTTCCTCTTGGTGGTTCCCCCCGCAGAGTGGCCAGGAGGAGCTGAAAGCCCTGACCTCAGAGTCCCTGGAGAAGGTGGCGAGTGGCCAAGAGGAGCTCCTGGCCCAGCAGGAGAGGTTTCAGGACAGCCAAGAGCAAATGGAGGGCTCCATCCACCACAACCTGGCTCAGCTGGAGCAAGAGAAGGCCCTGATTGCCAGTGGGCAGCAGCAGGTCACACGACTCATTGAAGGCATCACAAAGAGAATGGGTGCGTTAGGTTTGAAAAGATTCCTGGCATGGTGCTCATGACCCTGATGTGAGAATCTCTACTCTGGCCAAGTAATTTAGACACAGCTAATGCCTTAACCTATTTCAGTGATGGCCAATCTTGGCACTCCAGGTCTTCTTGGACTTCAATTCCCAGAAGCCCAAGTCAGCATTCCTGTTGATCAGGGCTTATGGGAAGTGAAGTCTAAGAAAATCTTGAGTGCCAAGGTTGGCCATCACTGACCTATACCTTAAGGAATCTCCGATTCTAGATTCTTGCCGAAACTCCCAAACCCTTAATTCAATTTATCACCCAGCATCATGCTATAATTTATTGATCTACACCCTTTTCATTGATTTGAGGAGACTATAATGTTCACAACAGGCATTCCTTTTTTTCCATTTATTTACCTACTTGTGTATATCAATACTATCAGGCGTATATGTGGTGTACAAGAAAATCAAAGCGTATATCTTGAATGGATTGTGAGACATCATTTGTAACCTAAATCAGCAATTCATTGAACGATCAGATATAACTATGTACCTTATTACTTAAAAGTTAGATTGCAACATGACAGATAAATGCATTCACGACCCGAGCAGAATCCTTCTGCCTTTGTATGATCAATTTCGTGGCAATCACAGCAAGCAACTCTACCCGTCTAGCAGACTGCTTGTCACACCTTTCTTTGGCCAGTCATGCCATTGACCTCCTGGTGGAAGGCACATAAAAATGGAAAGCCACTTGCCTGGTGGTGCGTGGTTTCCATCAACAGGGTGTGCCTCCCATTTTTTTCTCTGAAATTGCAAGCTTATCCCAGGGGTAAGTAAGATTATTCCTGCATTGAGTAGGACCGGGTCAGACTTAATGGTCTCACAAGCCCCTTTGCAATTGGCTGAGTCTGTGCTTCAGAGAGTCCAGGGTCCATTGACTCAGCCTGGACACTCCCAGGGGCTCTGCCATCCCCTGCAGCAGGAGAAAAGTGTGAGAGTTCATTCAGAAGTGAATTGGATTCTTTTGTTTTGGCCCGATGTGCTTGGCACTCCTTGTTCTAGAGCAGTGCTTCACAACATGGGGGCGTCCATTCTCATGGCTGAGCAGTGCTTTGGGGAAAGGACTTAGGCTATGGATCTCCAGCCTTCCGGTCTTCAAGTTCAGCCTCCACCGTGTAGGAATCCATAAAATGGAGTCTTGAAAGAGAATGTCGGATCAGGCTGCAATAATTGTGGCTCAGAGTCTCTTTGTTCCACTGTTAAAGTTTTGCTTTTGTGCATTTACTTCTGTCTCTTCCTTGTGCTGAGGAGGCTGGGTTTTTCCCCCCAACATTCCTAATACTTTGGCTCTACCGCTCTTGTTTTGCGTTGCCTTTGAAGAAGGACCGTGTGGCTGTGTGGTTTTTTCCATTGTAAAAGAAAGAGAGAGAAAGTAGGTGAAAATGAAATGTTGTCTTTCTGTCTCTAGGCCAGTTGTGAAACTGCCAAAAGGAAGCCACGTTTTGGTGAAACCATTCCATAGTTCCTTTTGCCTGACCTAGTGTGAGAAAGATTAGCTAGCAACACAAGGTTCCTCTTAACCAGGGTACACCCGAATGTGGTTCAAAAATGACACCGTCTTCAAGGAGGTTGTCTGTTGAGCTGAAAGCTATCCTGACCAGGTTAAAGGGAAGTTTTTGCATGCTGGATGAGTGTTCCATTGCTGGAAACAGTGGGGCGCCTGCAGATTTCTTTCTTCCCAAAGTGACTGATGACATTTGCAGTGGGACTGGAAAACAGTCGCCAACCCCATTCTCTTCCTGCAGAAAATGTCAGCAGCCACCTCAGTAGCCAGGATGCTGAGTTGCAGGAAGGACACAAAGCCATCCTGAACGACCTGACTGAAGTGCAAATTGGAGCCCAAGAAGTCTATGCCAAAATAGGTTTGTATCACTCCTTGTCCTCTTGTGTCTCAACTGCTGGGCAAGATTGCCAGGCTGTTTGTTTGTTTGTTTATTAGATTTGTATGCCGCTCTCCACAGTAGCAACCGACTCAGAGCGGCTCACAGAGTCCCCTAATATCACTATTAAAGTGCAAACAAAAATACAGTAGCATACAGTATAACAACACAGTCAAGTACAATAAATACCCTATAGTAGGTCAGTACACATTACACATCAATACAATCTTACAGTACAACCAAAATACCATGGCATGTAGTGTAACAGAGCAATAAGGTTCAATAAATATCATACAGTAGGACAATACACATCATAGTAGAAAAAATTATATTGCAAAAAGGTCCCCCTGCGACTGCAGTCCAACGTGGTCGGGAGTCCAGTAAAGCGGCAGCACAGATTTTGTCAGCCGCTTCCTCCCGCAGCTGGTGTCCCTTCCTCCTCCTGGCTGGAGGACGCTCAGTTGTGTCTCTCCGGGCCAGGCTGGGCGAGAGAAGGAGTCCATTGGGGGTGGCAGCCGCAGGTCTTAAAGGTCTGTTGTGTTCTCACCCTGGCTTTTAGTTTTGGGGTTAAATGTTTTGGGAACTTATTGGGGGTGTAAAACTAATAAAGTCTCCCTTGCTCGAAAACCAGTTGTGTCTGACTCTAGGTCATCTCAGTAGTCATCTCTGTTTACAGCCAAACAGCTAGCACTGTCTGTGACTGAAGAAATTTCTGTGGTCATGTGGCAGGCGTGATTAGAAGCAGACAGAAAGTTGTTACCTTTCTTACCAAAGTAGTACCTATTTATTTATTTATTTATTTATTTAGACTTATTATCCCGCCCCAATCAGGCAAACCTGACTCTAGGCGGCTTACATAAAATTCATAAATTAAAACCTTGAGGTTCAAAATTACTTAAAAGTCAATTAAAAAAGAATTAAACCATGAATTTACAAAAATCTAAAAGATTTAAAAAGGTTAAAGGTTTAAAAAGATTTAAAAAGTTTAAAAGAGTGATTGTAATTTCTTGCTTTTGAACTCCTAGGTTGGTAGGAGCTGGGAGCTCATTCCATTCTGTAGCACTCGTGTCTCAAACTGCGGACCTGCCAAACTTCCAGTCTTATTATTTATTTATTATTTATTAATCAAATTTATATTCTGCCCTACTCGCACAGGCGACTCAGGGTGGAGCACAACCAGCATATGGTACAACATTAAAAACTAAAAAAGAACAAAACAAAAATTACAATCAATTAAAAAAACACCCTCTCATTCCCTTGACTGTCCTCAAGCAATTTACAATTTTTTGCTTTTGAACTGCTAGGAGAACTGATAAAAACCACTCCTTAGATATCTCACCTTGAAATCAGGGTCACTCTTAAGTCAATATATATATATAAATAAATTATGATGTTACTTTCTTATATTTAAATTTTTGTTAAACTTAAAAATCAACTCTTTTCTCAGAGACTAGTTTGGGCTCATTCCTGTCCTATCAGAACCAGACCTCCCAATATTATGATGAGCTGATGAGGAAGCTGCAGAAGATGAATGAGAGCCTTGAGCTGGTGCTGAGTACCATGGACCGCATGCAGAGCAAGGTGGAGGCGCGGCTGCAGCATATCCAAAGGTTTATCACCTGGGCAGGTAAAATGTCCATTTTTGGAGGATGCCGAATGGACAGTCTTGTCAGCAGACTTCTAATATGTGTTGATATCTCTTGGAAGGTGATCTCTGTTGAGTTTTTTTAAAAGGTGGGGTTTCAAAAGAATATTTCAGAGGAAATGCAATTAACAGGTCCAGTTTATACATTTCAATATGTATATTTATAGTAGGTGTAAGTTTTCTTCCCTTCTCAAAAAAGACGGCGCTTTATGCCATGCTACACTTTTGCCTCATATATAGAACCAGCACAATTCTGTGCAGTGCATAAACGGATGTGAGTTATAGCAGTTGACTCTGCAAGATGTAGGTATCTAATGGTACCAATGCAACACATTGATAACAACTGAATATAGTCCCCTGTTAAGAATCAGCAGAAGACCTAGGAGCCATAGGTAGTGTTTTCTTCTGTTATTACACAGTGGCTTTCAAGCACAGCAATTAAAGGATTGTGATAGTGATAGTGATACTGAAGCTGAGTTAATATATTCATGGGGAAGAGGATCATTTGAACAACACTCAAGGGGTGGTCACATTGAGACCCAGTTGTCTTCTTTTTGAAAATATAAGGTCCAGTTAGCAATCACTGGATTAACACTGACATAGAACAAGACCTTAGCCCCTGGACTCTGAAGGATAAGCATGCATTGATGTGGTAGTGAAATGCCAGGATCAAGCCAAGATCCCAGGAAACGGCATTCCACAGTTTGGGGTGGGGGAGCTACAGCTAAGAAGGCCTTCGGGGCTATCTTGGGCATCCTCTTGAAGTGCTGGCTTTCTTTTATCTCCTAGCCAGTGATGGCCAAACTTGGCACTCCCAGCTGTTTTGGAACTTCACTTCCCAGGAGTCCTGATCAGCAGGAGTGCTGACTTGGGCTTCTGGCAATTGAAGTCCAAGAACACCTGGAAAGCCAAGGTTTGCCATCATGGTACCTAGTCCACAATCCTTTCCTTTCTTCCCATCTGTGTTTGCTCAATCTGATTGCACTCAGATGTTCTTGAACCACAGTTCCCAGAAGCCTTCAGCATGGGCTGTGCTGGCTGAGATTTCTGGGGGCTGTATTCCAAAGAGCATTAGGTTGAGATCCCCTAGGGCCTTGGTCTGCAAATGTGGCTCTCTAGATGTTCTTGGACTTCAATTCCCGGAAGCCCCAATCAGCAGGAGTGCTGACTTGGGCTTCTGGTAATTCAAGTCCAAGAACATCTGGAGAGCCACATTTGCAGACCACTGCCCTAGGGCAAGAATTTTTGAAATGGTAGCCATGTTAGTCTGTGTATCGAGCATATGAGAGAGTAAACAAAACAAATTGTGGCACTTGAAAGCACCGCTATATTTATTTATTTATTTATTTAGCTTTATTATCCCGCCCCAATCAGGCGAACCTGACTCTAGGGTATTATATATAAAGTATTTGTGCAGCAAAATCCAGCAGTGAAGTCTTCCAAGTGCCACCATGCTTTTTGTCGTTTAGTTTTGTTTATTCTCTGATAGGGCAAGAAGGTGCCATTTCCGAAGCATCTGCTTTCGGGTTTGTCCTGCCAGCTGTGCTTTCTTCCAGGAGACCCTGCAGGGACCGGTCAGGGACCGGTCAGTGATGCAAAAGGTGTGACGCGTAAGTGGGCGGGCCTATGCAAATAGCTGACCAATGACTGTCACGATGGTCCGACTCGGCATGGAGAAATGGACAAAGTCCCCGGAAAAGGCACTTTTTGAGACACATTTTTCCTCCGAGCGGACCGATTAGAATCCGAATGGAACCAGAAACATTTTCGGAGCATGTGTTGCGTAGTTGGAAGATGATCGGGCCGCGGTGGGGCTCTGAGCCGTTGCAAGCGTAGCCTCGCTCGTTGAAAGTTATGATGGGGTGGGAGAGGAGGAGGTGGCCCTTTTCCGTGTGGGTTCACTATCGCTTCTCGGCCTTTTGGCTAAGATCAAGTGTAGTATCTGTTCTTATCAGTTTAATATCTGATATGTCCTCTATTTGAGGACTCTATATTAAATGGATTTTTGCAACTGGGAGATGGAATAGGGGCTTGCTCCGTCCACTCCGCGCATCGACCTGGTATTGCAGTGCCTCCAGGAACGGTGCACTTCCCCACCCTTGGGGGTGAGGGAAAAACTCTATAGTTAAAAAATAGACTGGGAAAAGCTTTCTTGTGTTTTTAATTTTCTAACTATTTCCTTTCATTATTCTATTTTATTTTTCCCTCTGTTTTTGGTCTTCTATCAAATACTGCATTAGTTCTTCTTTAGTTCCTTTTTTGCCCCTTTTGGTGTTATTGTGTTTTAGGAATTTGTTTTTGATACTATCTTTGTGTTGTAAGAATGCATTTTTTCTCTGAAACTCAGGAAAAATGCATGTTTCACTTCTGCCTCCAGGAGTACTGCGGCCTGTTGATTGGGCACCCCCTGGATTATATGGTAGGGACTTTCAAGACATCCTGTCCAAATGGGCAAACCACTTTATGTGTTGTCTCTGTATGTAGGATTGGTGCTATTCCAATTCTTTCCCTTATAACCTCATTCTTGATTTTATCCCTTCTGATCACTCCAGCAGCTTTCCTCAGTTATTTCATTTCCGTGATGATATTTTTTTTTGGTCAGTCACACAGTCGATTCCGACCCTCTGCGACCCCATGGACCATCATCCGCCAGGCACTCCTGTCCTCCACCATCCCCCTCAACTTGCTCAGCTCTGTGCTCATTGTCTCTACAATACCATCTAGCCATCTCATCTTGGGCCATCCCCTTCTTCTTTTGCCCTGGACCCTTCCAAGCATCAAGGCTTTCTCAAGTGAATCCTCTCTTCTCTTTTGATGTCCAAAGTACTTTAGCTTCATCTTTACAATTTGACCTTCTAAGGAGCATTCTGGGTTAATTTCTTCTAAGATTGACCTATTTGTTCTCCTCACTGTCCAGGGGACTCTCAAAACTCTCCTCCAACACCACATCTCAAAGACGTCTATTCTTCTGCGCTCAGCTTTCCTAATGTTCCAGCTCTCACAACCATACATTGCCACAGGGAATACCATTGCCCTGACTATGCGAATCTTTGTTTGCAATTTAATGTCTCTACTTTTCACTATGCTCCCCACATTTTTCATCACTTGCCTCCCAAGAATCAGTCGCCTTTTTATTTCATGGCTGCAATCACCATCTGCAGTGAGCTTTGATCCTAGGAAAGTAAAATCTGTCACTGCTTCTACTTCTTCCCCATTTATTTTCCAGGGACTGATAGGGCCTCTTGCCATTATCTTGGTTTTCTTTATATTGAGTCTCAAGCCAGCTTTTTCACTCTCTTCTTTCAACCTAATCAGGAACTTCTTTAGGTCCTCCTCACTTTCTCCCATGAGGGTGGTATCATCTGCATATCTCAAATTATTGATGTTTCTTCCAGCAATTTTGATCCCAAATTGTGATTCCTCCATCCCTGCATTGCGCATTATGTGTTCTGTGTATAAGTTGAATAAGCAGGGTGACAAAATGCAGCCTTGTCTTACTCCTTTTCCTATTCCGAACCACTCCATCATTCCATTTTCTGTCCTAACTGTTGCTTCCTGATTCATGTACAGGTTTCTCATGAGGCCTATAAGGTGTTCTGGTATTTCCATCTCTTTAATTACTTGCCACATTTTGTTGTGGTCAACACAGTCAAAAGCCTTAGTGTAATCATTGAAACAGAAGTAGACTTGTTTCTGATATTCCTTTGTTTTTTCCATGATCCATCTTATTTTGGCGATGTGGTCTCTAGTTCCCCTGCCTCTTGTGAAACCCACCTGCACTTCTGGTAAAACTCTCTCTACATACTGTTGGAGTCTATCCTGTATTATCTTGAGCATCACCTTGCTAGCGTGAGGGATGAGCGCAATTGCTCAATAATTTGAACATTCTTTGGCATTACCCTTTTTGGCGAGTGGAACCTATACAGATCTTTTCCAATCCTGTGGCCATTGTTTTGTTTTCCAAATCTGCTGACATATGGAATGCAATGATTTGATTCTATCATCTTGTAGGGCTTTGAAAAGTTCAACTCCACTGGCTTTGTTGTTTGCAGTGTTTTTTTAGGGCCTTTCTGTTCCCTTGAGTTCCCCAATTTTTTTGAAAAGATCTCTAGTCCTACCCCGGATATTGTTTTCCTCTATTTCTTTGCACTGTTCGTTCAGGTAGGTTTCCTTATCTCTCCTTGCTTTTCTTTGAAATTCTGTATTCAAGTGACTGTATTTTTTTCCTTTCTCCAATGCATTTTGCATTCCTTCTGTCCTCTGCTATTTTAAGAGCCTCATCGAACAACCACTTCGCTTTCTTACACTTCTTTTCTTTTGGTATGGTTTTCCTTGCTGCCTCCTGCATGATGTGATATATACCGTGATGATATATATACTGTCTCCCTTTGATTCCTTATTTCAGCGGTGCCCAAACTTTTCGGGCCATGGGCCAGTCACATGGTTCAGTGGGCCAGTAACGTGGTTCACTGGGCTGGTCACGTTGGTTCCTCCCACCAGAAGCAGAAGTAAAATGCACCTTGCCATCTGTTTTGCAACAGGATGAGATAGATTTTAGGCTGCCATTTTCTCTGTTTAAACCAGAGGTGCCCAAACTATGGCCCGTGGGCTGGATCTGGGCCCTGATGCCAATTCATCCGGCCCATACCACCCTTATTGCTCCCAGAAGCAGAAGTGAAATGTGCATGGGCATGTTTTACTTCCACTTCCAGGAGCAATGAGGGCAATGTGGGCCAGATGAATTGGTGCTGGGGCCGGATTTGGCCCCCAGACCATAGTTTGAACACCCCAGCCTTATTTGTTCCTGACAATCTTTCCTTTCTTGACAGCCCCTGATCTTTACCAAACAGACCAAAGCCTTGCAAAATAGCGGTATAAATACTATACAGAGAAAGGCTGCACCAGAATGCTCCGACGGCCACACTTTGTGGAAAGCGAACGTGTGTTGAGTGTCCTTCTTTTGCTTTTCAGGGTTCAGCCTGAGCTCCATCTACACCTGCGTTCTGCACGGCAGCTACTTCCTCCTGGCCGCCCTCATCATGGCTTTCCTGCAAACACCTGGCCTCTCGCGGGTCATGCTGCTTGTCCTGGTGGTGGCCAATGCGCTCGCTGAGCTCAACCACTCTGTCTCCCTGGGTTTTAATTCTCTCACAAGCCTCTTGGTGTTTGCTGTCACAGGCAAGTCTCAAATTCTAGAGCAATTAGCAATTACCCTTCCAAGTGCTGAGTCTTCTCTCTGGCTGCTTCACAAGTTAATTAGCATTTTGCCTCTAACATGATGGGCAGTGGTGGGCAGCAACAGGCTTGCGACACACACACCCTGCCCAAAGGGGGGTAGCAAAATTGGGTGGCCACGGCCACCTCTCTCCCCTGCCCCATCAGGTTTTGTCCCTGCAAGTGGTTCAAGGTCTTCCTTGCTCAAAAGCCAGTCATATCCAACTCTAGGGTTCAGTGCTCATCTCCATTTACAACCAAAGAGCCACTACTGCCTGTGTTTGCAGATGTATACGTGGCCATATTGTTACCTTAAAATCGCTCTCCCTTTTTAATGTGGAGATGCGTTTTAAAATGAAAAAGTTTGTCTGCTGACGGACCCCCTCAAGAACCACAGATATTTAAATTTCAGACAAAAACAACTTTGGCTTATTGATATAAAAAATAGCATTTAAGCAACAGAGGGCCCACTGCTGATCAAAAACCTATAAACATCTTACCCTTTTTTGTCTGCTAGAAAAATCTACGTATGGGCTTCCCTTAGTTAAATATTTGATGGGAGAGCCCCCTTGTCCCCCAAACGCAGGACCTGTTATACTTTTCTGCTAATCTTTAACATCTATCCAATTACCTTTTGCTACAATATAGTTTATCTCAAGCTCTTCAGTGAGAACACAGGAAGGAATTGATTTTTGAAAGTAACTTTCTAAGCTCCCCAGTTGTAAAGACACTCTGGTCAAGTTTTATACCTCCCCCCCCCCCCCGGTCAGCTTGGTTCTTCCATGGGCCGCCTGCCGCTCTTAAAAGGCAGGAGGCCGTCTAAAATTGTTTTTCTGGCCTCTTTTCCCACCAGTGAATTGTCCTTGCTGGAGACTTCCTTCCAGTGGTGGGCTCAATTTTTTTTTCTACCACACTGTGGGCGTGGCATGGTGGGTGTGGCCAGGGGAAAAGCCCTTCGTTGCACCTGAATTAGGACTACTTTATTTCACAACTTGGATGGGCGGGGGGGGGGGGGGCAGAATTTCTGCTACCGGTTCTGGCCAACTGGTGCGGACCTGCTGATGCCCACCACTGCTTCCTTCCTAAGACTGGGAGAACCAGAACTCTTTGCAGAACAGACTTTTATGCTCATACCACCAAACATGTAGTATTGAAAGGTTGTAAATAAAAAGTTTTATACTCTTCTATAACACTTAGGCGCTTTCACACAAGAGGCCCTGTGGCATAGTAGTTACACTGCTGTATTGCAACCAAAAAGGTTGTGAGTTCAGTTCTGACCAGGGATTTTTCTGTCTTTCTGAGATCAGTAAAATAAGTACAGTCAAACCTCGAGTTACATAAAATCCGACTTACATAATGATTTTTGCACTAAAACCATGTCCTGATTTACATAAATGTCCCGATTTACATAACACAATTACCTATGGGTTTGCTTCAAGTTATGTAAATAATTCATTTTTTTTCCTATGGGCTTGCTTTGAGTTAAGTAGAAAACTGATCTACATAAAAGCCTACGGAACAGACTTTTTACATAAGAAGGGGTTTTACTGTACCCAGCATGTTGGGGGCAAAATGTTAATTAAATTGTGAACTACCCAGAGAATGCACTAAGTGCTTATATGGGGCAGTATAGAAGTGGAATTGGTATATACTTGCTAAATATAATAATACTCTAATTATGGGCTATCTACAATGATAATTTCTGCCCTGATGCTCTATCACGGTCTTCCTTGTGGTCTCTGTGAACCCACACAAATGTGTTGATTAATGGGGACTGCAAATAGAACAACAGTTGCAGGGGTTAAACTGCTGTACTGTAGCCAGAAGGTTGTGAGTTTGATCCTGACTAGGAATCAAGGTTGACTCAGCCTTCTGTCCTTCCAAGGTGGGTAAAATGAATGCCCAGCGTGTTGGGAGCAAAATGCTGATCTGGGGCAAAGGTATATAGGCCTGTGATTGCCATTGCTATATATTTCTTCTTCTTCTTGACATGAAACTGCCAAGATCATCCAGAAGCCAATACTGTATTCCCAAAAGAACTGCGCCTGTATCATTCTTCCTTTAGGGAACTGGCTTCTTCGAAGGCTCTTCCACAGCGCTCTGATCAGGAGAGAAGCGGTCCCAATCCAGGATTCTTCATTGCTTTGCAAGAAAAACCCAGAACAGTTGGCTCACCAAGTGGAGGTGAAACATGCCAAACGCTGCCGTGTTACTTCCACTCCTGAAAGGTTAGAAAGTGCGGCAGGGTGGCTGCCACAATCCTAGCAAAAGCTTTTATGTGTGGCAGGGGTGGGAGTGGTTCTTCTTCCTCCATGTCCCAATCAAACTTTGGGCGGCCAAAATGAAGCCGCAAAATTATGCATGGTAAAATATTTGCGTGTTTGACTTTTAATTATCCTCTCAATTCATTACTTTTGAATTGTGTAGGTTTTTTGGGTGGTGCGGGGAATTATTATTATTATTATTATTATTATTATTATTATTATTATTATTATTATTATTATTATTATTATTATTATTATTATTATTATTATTATTATTATTATTATTATTATTATTATTATTATTATCCCACATGTCTGGGATATTTTCCCACTCTCATTTTATCAAATTATTACAATACTGTATAGCAAAGATTCATTGTAATAATAAAGATTGTGTTTCCAGGGTTCTCTAGGTAGAGGACACACAGAAGAGGTTTACCTTTCCCTTCCTGCAGGGGGAGCTCTTGGAACTCTGCTGGTTGCCCAAGGTTACATAGGCTGGCTGTTCTCCTGGGAGGCACTGTGGCGGAATCGAACTCCCACCCACTGGCTCCAAATCCAGATACCAAAACCACTGAGCTACCCAGCCAGTTAGGAAGTTGTAAAACATTGTTGTAATCTTATCGTACAATTTTCAGCAAACATATTGGAGACTTTACATCTATATTGAATCTCTTAAACTGATGGCATCTAAAAGAATCCAACGTGATCCTGTTTTATAGCCCTCAAAAGTGTGCCTATTTACATTCCTGTTGGAACTGTCCACTGACAAGGTGCCAGTGTGGGAAATTTCTCATGCACGCACACATAGCAGTTATAATGTGTGACTTGTAACCCCCTCAGACTTTGCTCTGGTCCAAAGGCTGCCCTGAAAGTAGAAGTCACAATTAGTTGGGCAGAAAACCAACAACCTCTTTCTGTAACTCTTGAAAGTTTTGCCAAACTTTGTCAGCATCTAGATGACTTTAGATGCTCTGTTTTACGCACCGAAGGCCCCGTGTTCAAGCCCTTGGCTTCTCCAGAAGAGGTGGGAAGGAGTCTTCTCCAAAGCTCTGGAAGACCAAAGATTGAGAACAGGATTCCTTGCGCTAGAAGGGTGGTGTTCAGATTGGCATCAGATTGCTATACACTAGAACCCCGGACAACATTATGACATGGTTCCACAAGTCATGACGTTGTCTGGTTTTTCGTGTTGTTCGATACATTGATCCAACAACGCTAAAAAAACCTGAAAAGAAGCGCTCGCACGCGCGCGATAAGGCGCGCCAGCAGGAGCCTCTTCTACCAAACGGGTATAGCAACGGGGATCGCACGTCAAGGCAAGGGATCAAAGCGGGGGGTGCCACCCCACACTTTGATCCCTTACCTTAACGTCCAATCCCCATTTAGGCGCTTTGCGATGGGAGTTTGGGTGCCCAAACTCCCATCGCAAAGCACCTAAACAAGGGTCGGCATTTCCGAATTTCCCCCTCCCCTGGGGGAGGGGGGAATTCGGAAAACCGACCCTTGTTTAGGTGAGCGAAATGAGGATGGCACATCAAAGCAATTGCCTTGACGTGCGATCCTCGTTGCTATAGCGCGTCTGGGAAAGAGCCGGCTTATTTATTTATTTATTTATTATTTGCATTTAATACCCCGCCCCACTCGGGAAGACCCGACTCTGGGCGGCTTACAGAATGAATTACCGCAATAGGTAATCTAAAAACAGACAATATATAAAACCTTAAAAATTCATAAATTCATAAAAAATTTAAAACATTAAAACAGTAAAACAGCTAAAACAAGTAATAACAGGTACCGATACCAGGTGGGGGGGGGGGGATGGCTGCCCTTAAATCAGCCATCCTGGATGGGAACCTACATTACTGTGGTCGAAATCCTCACCCCCGCGCAGGGGGAGGGAATTTCGGCCAAGCCACCTCTTTCCCAAGCCGAGGAGACCCCACGGAGAGGTGCCTCTTCTCTCCCGATGTTCCGAAAGGGTAAGGATCCTTACCCTTTCGGAATATCGGGTGGCTTGCAGGCACACGCGCGTCGGTGGGGGTTAGCGCAGGACACGGAGGTCCCCCCATATCCTGCGCTAACCCCCACTGATGCGCGATGCCACCCGAAGTTTCGAAAGGGTAAGGATCCCCGTACCCTTTCCAAACATCGTGGGGGCGGGTGCTGGGGGGGGGTTGGATTGGGCAGATGTTCTACCCAATCCAACTGCCCCCTCCCCACGCATACGCTTGTTCCGTATAATGTTAAAATTGTGTTATTCGATACAAGATTTTTCCGAAAATCTTGTCACGTTATGCGGTTTTCGTGCTATACGGTACTCGCACTACCCGGGGTATTACTGTAGCTCTGTAGATCCCTGGTGGTACAGTGGTTAAACTGCTGTACTGCAGCCCAAGCTGCTGACATTGTGAGTTCAGTCCTGACAGGACTCACAGTTGACTCAGCCTTCCTTCTGAGGTTGGTAAAATGAGAACCCAGCATTATTTATTTCTTTTCTTAGATTTGTATTGCCGCTCCATCAACGGGGCGACTCTGGGCGGCTTACAACAAACATCACAAACCCGACATAAAAAACATCCCCATAATAACAATTCATAAAGCCTTGAGTTAAAATCATTAGAACCTTTAAAAACCTCTACCTCCTTTCCCCCATCTAAACTAGCTAAAACTAAGATAAAAAGGCTAAAACCACCGTCAGCACCCACACTTGGTGAGCTAGCTGTGTTTCTAGTCCCTTTCTAAAAGGCAGTAGCTCTTTCTGGAGGCACAACTCAATTGGTAAGAGGTTCCACAGGGCCGGAGCAGATACCGAGAAGGCCCTCCTAGTGCCGGAGAGACGAGCCTCTCTGGCAGATGGAACCACTTGGGAGCCCCTCCAATCTGCTCTGGTGGGACGGGCCGATGTCCTTGGGGTGATGAGGTCTCTTAAATACCCTGGTCCACAACCATTTAGGGCTTTAAAGATCATTACCAGCACCTTGAATTGCACCCGGAGGCACGCTGGCTGCCAATGCAGCTCCCGCAGAAGGGGAAAGGCACGGGCATAACACCCACAGCCCAACACCCCACGGGCAGCCGCATTCTGCACCAGTTGCAGCCTTCGAATGGTCATCAAAGGCATGGGAACGGATGGTCTCACCCAGTGGCTTCATGTAGATGTTGAATAGGAGAGGCGAGAGCACCGAGCCCTGTGGCACCCCATATTGGAGGGGCCTAGGGCTGGACCTCTTGCCCCGCTCCTTGCCCCCCACACCCACACCGACTGAGTTTGGCCCCTCAGAAATTAGGAGGACCAGGACCACACAGTGCCCTGGATTCCTAATTGGGGAGGGTGGGAACAGAACTGCCCAGAGAGTACAGTAAGTGCTATGGGGCAGTATAGATATGTTATTCCTGTTGCTATATCCTTGTTCAATAGAGCAATTTGTAAGTACAGTAAAACTCCGGGTTATAAACCGCCTCGGTTTAAGTTTGCTCCGGTTCACAACGGCAAATCCTATGAAAATGCCGTCCCAGTTTACAAAATTTTAATGTATTTGTTTCAGTTTACAACGATCAATTCAGGACCATTTTTTTAATTTTCCAATGCATCCCTATGGATGTTTCAAGTTACAATTTTTTGGGGTTACAACAGAGGCTGTTGGAAGGGACCTCCACCGTAACTGGGGTTTTTACTGTATAATAATCCTTGTTAAATATACTGGTAACAATGTTCTAATTATGCGCTATCTACAATGACAATTACTGCCCCTATGCTCTATCAAGTCCTTCTTCGTGGGCTCTGTGAATCCACACAAATGGATGTGCAGTAAACCCATTCATGTGGGTTTACAGGGGACCACAAAGAAGAAGAAGAAGAGTTACAGGTAACCAGCCTGTCCTTATAGAGCCCTGGGGGATTAAACTGCTGTACTGAGTCCAAAACGTTGTGAGTTCGATCCTGATGGAGCTCAAGGTTGACTCAGCCTTCCTTCCTTCCAAGGTTTGTAAAATGAGAACCCAGCATGTTTGGGGCAAAATGCTAATTATCTTGTGGAACTGCCCAGAGAGTGCACTAAGCACATATATGGGGCGGTAGAGATGTGTGATTGCTGTTGCTACTGAAGACACATAGGCTTAGTGGTCAGCACATTGGACAAAGTGTTTGATATTTTTAGAAACACCCGGGGATATGTGTGTATAACCTGAAATGTGCACAACTTGGGAAGTCACAGCATGTGGTGGTAGGTTCTTTGGGCTTATTTTCCTCTGTGTGTGCTTAGTAAAGGGTCCTGCACTTGTCATGTAGAAACGATACTCCCAAGTGCCTTTGCTCTCTGCAGGGAAGGTGATGATGGTTTCTGGAAAGGAGAGCTGGGGAACTTGGAAGAGGTGAGCTACATGTCAGGTGAGCAAAACGGAGGCGTCCTGGGCTTTTAGGGCATGTGGTGCCATGGGTTTCTACGTGTGGTCTTACGCAAGAAGCCTCCACTCCTGTAGACGGCACTGAGCAGGACGGAGGAAAACAGGAGTAGCTGGTTTGTAGGAGTTTCTGAATGTCCTTATCTTTGGGGAAGTAAAAAGCCCTTCCGAAGCCTCACGGAAAGGTCAGGAGCAAGCTTGCCCATTGCCAAACGTTCACTAAACCCCCGTGATGGGGGTTTGACAGAAGAAGTGGCTTCTCTTAGAGAAGGAAGCAAGAGAAGGACCCTCCTCGACACCCTCTGAACAGAGATGAGCCTGAAGTCCACCTGCTCAGATCCAGGAAGAGTTTTAGGGCAAGAAGAAACGTTCTTGAGAGCAGCACACGAGAGCAAAACCCAAGGATGGAGGAAGGAGGAGCTCCCTGGGCATGGAACAACATTAAAGGAAGATATCGCTGAGCATCTCAACCTCCCCCACGCCACTTGGAGGGTCATGATTAGATAACATTTCCTTTTAAAGAGGCTTTTGAGAATGTTTTACCAACGACTGATCCTTATGGATTTTATTTTGTGTCTCTCCATCGCCAATAGGTTTTTCTTTTAGGGTTTTTTTTTTTGTTTCTGGTGTATATACAGTACAGTACTATGTAAAATGTTTTAAAATATGTGACTGTTATTAATGTGTGAGTTTTGTCTTGTTAGCCATCCAGAATAGGAAAATCTCATAGAAGGGCAGGGCATAAGTATAATAAATAAAAACAACAACACGCTGAGTGAATGTGGAGAAATACAGAATCCGTCTCGTTTGCTGTTCCTCCCGATGACTGCCAGAGACATGCACCGATGAGGATTTAATTTTGGCCACTCACAAGGCCTAGAAAGTGCCTTCATTTTGGCAGGCCAGGGTTTGATCTGGACAGAAAAGTAGAAGCCGCAGCAGTGGCTTCTCTTAAAGTCCTTTCTAAAAAGTTTTCGTGCTAAGTAGCAAGTTCACTTACCGCCTCTCCTCCCACCCACACCCTTCAAAGGCAGGATCATATTTGTCCTTCTGGCCATTGAGTCTTTACAATGCAACTCAATTTCCCTTTCTCATCTCCGAGTGTTTTTTTTTACTTACATCCATGAGGGCTAGAAACTCCGAGTTAATCTATAAAAGATAATATTCTTAGCTTCTTAATGGAAGCTGTTTTGCTCCGCAGTGTCATTCCTGCCGCTTGTAATATCTAAGTACGAGTCTCCATGTAGTTAAAACCGCTGGATGGGAGGACTGGAGGAAGGAGGCAAACTGGGCACATGCGCCGGAATTGCACATTTTGCAAAACTGAGACCAATGACTCCTCCCACACTCACCCAAAAGGACAGTGCATTTAGATTTAGAGTTCCCAATGCTATCTGATGCTGGCTGAAACAGGTGAATAGAGGAAACCTATTGAGAGCAATAATGGAATACAGTATTTTGGGGATTTTGTGGTGATTGAAAACCCTACAACATAATGTTTGCTTGCTGATCTTGTTGTATAGAATAGGTAAAGATAAAGGTTGCCCTTGCTCAAAAGTCTGTCATATCTGACTCTAGGGTTCGGTGCTCATCTCTGTTTATAGCCAAAGAGCCAGCTCTGTGTCTGAAAACATTTCCATGGTCATGTGGCAGGCATGACTAGATGCTGGAGTGCACAGAATGCTGTCACCTTTCCCACCAAAGTGGTACCTATTTATCTACTTGCAGTTTCTTGCTTTCGAACTGCCAGGTTGGCAGAAGCTGGGACAGACGATGGGAGCTCACTGCATCACACGAGTCTCGAACTGCTGACCTGCCCATCTGCCAGTTATCAAGTTCAGTGTCTTAACCACTAAGCCTATGAATATGTATGTATATGTATAGAATAACTTATAGATATGTATAGACTATCCTGACCCAAATAGTATTGTGTGCTTATGCCAAGCCGGAAAGGCAGCAGCATGACTTGCAGAGGCAAACTCTTGCTAATTAGCAAGTCATTGCTTTGATTCCTCCCCATGTGCCAGTTGAGCGACTTGACACAAGACCAGGAGTCCAAGCAGGGACTTCTTAATTGGCAGCAATTTGCCATCCTGACTTATATGCCCCTGTTTTTCCAGCAGCATCGCTATGCAATAGGGTTTTGTCCCTTGGCTTCTACCCATTGGAGGCTGCTTTCCTTGTCTTTGCCAGCTAACCTCTTCCTGTTTTTACAGAGGAATCCAACCTGGAAAAGGAAACCTTAGATAAAGGGGGTGATGTACCACTACCTCCCCAAGGCAGGGTGGCAGAAAGCCCAGGGCCATTTTCTTCAGGCTGGAAGCCCCAGGAAAGTCACTCTGGCCATACAATGAGTCTTCGCCGTCTCAGTTTGAGCCGATCCACCAGACACGAGCTCTCTAGGAGGCCGGTAAGGCCGGTGGAGGAGGGAGAGCCCTGACTGGGATACGCAGTGCTTAGAAATGAATTTATTTATTATTTATTTATTCATTCATATTTCTATACAGCCCTCCTTGCCAGGGCGACCCAGGGCGGTTTACAGATCACCAAAAAGCAAACATAATACAACCCGAACCCATTATCTAAAATTTCAAACTTTCAATTATAAAAATTTAAAAAGTTTTTTAAATTTTAAAAAATCAACAGATTCCCATAATAATTAGAAAATTAAAAACTAAATCCCAGAGCTAAAAGATTAAGGGAGAGAGGGAGCTCAAACTAACCAGCGAACTGGGGTCATTGTACCGCCAGGACCCCATACCTGCCCCACCAGCCATGTTTTTAAGTTCTTCCTAAAAGACAGCAAATCCATCGGCAGACATAGCTCACTTGGCAGGAGGTTCCATAGGGCCGGAGCAGACACAGAGGGCCCTCCTTCTAGTGCCAGAGAGATGCGCCTCTCTGGCCGATGCAACAACCAAAGAGCCTCTCCGGTCCGCTCTGGCGGGACAGACTGATGTTCTTGGGGTGAGGCGGTCTCTTAAGTATCCTGGCCCACTACCATATAGCGCTTTAAAGGTGATAACCAGCACCTTGAGCTGCACCCGGAGACAAGTTGGCAACCAGTGCAGCTCCTGGAGCAGCGGTGAGGCATGTGCATACCGCCCACACCCCATCACCACTTGGGCAGCTGCATTCTGGACCAGTTGAAGCCTCCGAGTGGTCGTCAAGGGCAGCCCCATGTAGAGCACCTCTAGTCTGGAGGTGACCAGGTTTCTCAAGGTTTCTGGAGATAGTATTTCCAATAAGAGGCATGTTAAGTTACATGTAGCAGCAGCAGCAGCTCAGTAAAGTAGGGTGGATTTTAGGCAAATCTTAGTTTGAATGCAAGTTCTCCCAAGCAATAGGATTTGCAGACAAGTGGGTCCTAGAGCAAATAAAACACATTCTTACTAGGAAAGAGGACCAAACTGGGGCTACTGTACTTTGGTCAGCCTTCCATCCTCCTGAGCCTGGTAAAATGAGGACCCAGCATGTTGGGCGCAAAATACTAATTAACTTGTGAACCGCCCAGAGAATGCATTGAGCACTATGGGACGATATACAAGTGTGATTGTGTGGGCATTTAGAGCAGAGCAGAGTAGATGCTTTGTTGGCCAAGAGTAGGAAACGCACGAGGGATGTGACTGCAGAAGACAGGAGTCGCCAAGGAAACCATAGCGCCAGGAGAAGTGCCAAGCAGCAGGAAGACCAAAGCAGAGGGGGGACTGGTAGGATGCGAGACGCAGCCTTGGGTTTGTAAGTGCCAAGTAAAAGTAAAGGTCCCTTGCTCGAAAGCTAGTCATGTATGACTCTAGGGTTCATGGCAGTAAACCCATTCATGTGGATTCACAGAGAGTGGGCTTGAGCCATGAAAGCTAACATTCAAATACAGCAGTTAGTCTTTAAGGTGCTACAATGTGGGGTTTTTTTTGTCTTTTTGTTTTGTTTACTCTGATATACATTATTTTTGTCTCTTGAATCTCCCACCATTAATGATGATGATACCATTTTATAATGATGGGGGACGGGGACATCCTTATGCTTACCTGTCTTCTGGGATTGGGCCCTCTGGTCCTTGTCTTCTCTTTCTTCTTTTCGCTTCCAGGGCTGGGAAGGGACAGGTGTGTTGTATCCAAAGGTGAGCTGTGGCACTGGAGATCTCAGCAGAATCCAAGCTGCTCTCTTCTTTGGCTGGGAACCAGTTCCCTGCACACTAGTTCACAACGCAACATGTTGCTCTGTTTTCCTGATAGGTCTCCTCAGCAGAGAAATTTCAGCACCGCCACCCCCTGGGCATCAGTCCCTTCCTCAGCTCAAGGGCATCTCCCAACACCTCTGTGGTTAGTGATATGTAAGTAGGAAGCCTGTGTCTTCTTTCATAGCACCAATAGCAGTAATAAATAAGAATCAATGTGTCAGCAAGTCAAATTTGATGTTTGTCAACCCTTCCCTGGTAGAGAATATTCAGACGTTGTTTTACCATTCCCCTCCTTTAGGGGGAGCTCTTGAGACTACTGTGCAGTTTGCCCAAGGCTACATAGGCTGGCTCATCCCATGGGAGGCCCAATGGGGGAACTGAACTGCCAATTTAATTTCCCCCAAAATAAGCAGGAGTGGGTGAAAGAATGAGGTGAAATGGGGGTGGATCCAAAGTGCTGCCTGCCTACCTGTCATCTCATGTATAATGAAGGAGAGGAAGGCTGTGGAGACAATTATATGGGGGATCATTAGTTGTTGCAGATTTCACCTGTAATAACCTAGAGCAGTGTTTCCCAAATGCTGGTTTTTGGACTTCAATTCCCAGAAGCCTAAGTCATTTCCCCAAAGCACTGATCAGCCAATGTACTGACTTAGGCTTCTGGGAATTGAAGTCCACTAGTGGGCTGTGTACCCCTTGTTGGGAATCACTGACTAGAGCAGTGATGGTGAACCTTGGCACTCCAGGTGTTCTTGTACTTCAACTCTCAGAAGCCCTGATCAGCAGGAGTGCTGACTTGGCCTTCTGGGAATTGAAATCCAAGAACACCTGGAGAGCCAAGGTTCACCATCGTGGGCCTATAGACTTACCCAGTGAAGGTAGGCATGAGTCCTGGTGACGTAGTGGTTAAATTGCAGTACTGCAACCAGAAGGCTGTGAGTTTGATCCTGACCGGATTCAAGGTTGACTCAGCCTTCCATCTTTCCCAAGTTGGTAAAATGAGTAACTAGCATTGTTGGGGCAGCAGGGGAGGCTAATTACCTAGAGAACTACCCAGAGAGTGCAATAAGTGCTATGGAGGGAGGGGGAATGTATAGAGGGATTATTGCTATGGGCAAGTCAGGATCTTTTCTTTCCCCAAGGAAGGGAGATTGCCAGGTAGGTTTGCACCTCCTGGTCTGCATTGAGACCATTCAGTCCGGGGGGGGGGGGGGCGAAGGTGCTTTTCTGATAGCCTCCGGGTGCACCTTCTGGCTGCATCCTGCCTACCCTGACTCCTGCTGTCTCCCCAGGTCCACCTCCTCAGCCTCTTCAAGGCCGACATGCCAGGCGATCACCAGGACTGGACAGCCGTGCCGGAAAAAGGCACTCCAGGGCCACGACTACTGCCACATCCATGATTCTGGCCAGACCTCTTATATCAGTTAAGTCATGAGCATCCTTTGAAAGGTTGCTCTCTTCCCAAAGGATGGATACAAAAGATCGGCACACGGGTGCAGTTAATAAACTTGGGGTCCCTTTCCGACAACTCCTGTCCAGGAAGAAGTCTTCTTAACTTTTTAAAAAATTACTCTGTTTTATTGTATTCCTTGGAATGAAAACAATATGGTCACCTCATTCCTACGGATCTGGCTCATCTTCCTTGAAGAAATCAGGTCCTTGCCAAAGGCCTCCTGGTAAAGACATCAGAGTCATCATCTTCATTTGACTAGGTTAGAAGGTTGTGATGAATTTCAGGTGGCAAAGGTATTTTAAATGGGTGTCCAGCTGTTAGCTGTGCCTGTTCACTGCCAGAAATGAGCTGAAGAAATGAAAGCTATGGTCTACCTCTATCAGACATCGTTTCCTGCCAGGGACTTAACAGGGACTTATTGGGTTGAACCTCTGCAACATCATGTGCTAAAGGATGCCGTTGTCTTTATTTTTGTATAATTTTTTTAAAATGTGAAACTTGCTATGTGTGTAGTTTAATAAATATGTTTGAGCTAAACTGGCAGTTTTCTCCTCCATCTTCTTCCGTGTCTAGACCAGACGTGCCAAAATGAAGGCATCCTTTGGTGAGTTCATTCTGCAGTTCCCTTTGCCTGACCTAGTGGCCATTATCAGGGTACGCCTGATTGTGGTTCAATAATACCACAAGCTTCAAGGAAGCTCTTTTGGTGTACCCCATTTTTTCTCCTATATTTAACAGCAGGGATTCACCACCTATGGCCCACAGCCCATGGCGGCAAACCATCCCACCCACGACAACGACCCCAGAAGTGGTTGTGTTATGACAGCCATAAACGTAACTGTGCAAATGCGCCCGTGCCTGCGCAAACACACCCACCATGGCTTACAGCAGCATTTACACCCATGGGGTGGGGACCATGTGATGGAACAAATCAGCTGATGGAGAAGGCATGGTCCAACCTGTGGCGGGAAAACCTTGAGAACCCCTTCTTTGCAGAGAGCGCAGACCCTCCTCTGTGTTAGGTTTTTGGCAGCTTTTTAATTTGCTTATCTCGAAGTTCCTACATATTTTTCCTAGGAGGCATCTTAACTGGGCCAAAACAGGATATTTTCATTCTTGACTTCTTCTGGAAAACTTTGTGTGGACTGTGCTGACTTCAAAAGCATTCTTTGGAACAGAATAATCAGCTCCGATAATCAGATAAAAAAAGCAAGATTTTGCAATGGAAATTTTCCAGTGAATTGGGTCAAGAGTGGAGGAAGTGTAGCAGCTCAAGTAGAGTTGATAAGGTAATTTAGCTCTGCTCGAGTGGCTCCTGTTGCATCTTTAGGGAGCATCACTTCCACCCCTTCCCTATCAAAATTAAAAACATCCAAATAGGCTATTTTATCTGCAATTGTTTTTTTTCCACCAAGATAAAAACTGAAGGATGTTGTTTAGTGTATCAAAACAACAACTATCAGACTATAAGAGAGAACTGGAGCATACCTGAATCTGGCCACTAAAATATTTTCTTTTTCAATTGCTGGATCTGATTCCGAATAATGGCTATCCTCATGGCAATAAGCTATGAAGATTGTCCTGAAACCATATGATGCCGTGGCCCTCCACTGACCTTCCACATTGCAGGGCGACACCCAGAGTACCACTGATCCAGTTGTGCACATCAATTTTTGGTCTCGAGTCCTTTTGGCAAACAAAGCCCTCCTAAACCTCAGTCAGGATGGATGAAGCTGCTGCCTTCCTCCTCCTCGAGAGGAATTTAATGAAGTGGGATTCAATCCACTTGGGGACCCCTCACCCGTCCCTGTGGACTTCCCCACCCAAGGGCATTTTAGTCCTTGGGGTGGTCAGGTGAGTTCACCACCGTCTGATGATAGGCGATGAGTCGCTACCACAGCAGAATAGCCTGGTCAGGCAGCCAACCAAAATGTTTTTAAAAACCAGTTCTCTGGTTCTTCAGGATACTTCAGTGGGCATCGGGTTGCAATTTTATGAAAACTTTCGGACAAACTGGCAAGTTTGCCTTTTTGAAGTTTTTGATGGCCAAGAGAATAGTTCCCTGATGTCACTTTTAGGCAGCCTAGACGGAGCCCAAGTCCTTTTCCTATCAGAAAAGTGTGCCTCATTGAGGATGAAAAGTAAAGGGAGAGAGAGCAGTGGTTTCTTCTGGGTGAGGCGCACCTCTGGCTGTACTTCCCTCTGAAAATAAACCCTGCGAAAAGGATGTGGCCGAGAACCCTGACCCCAGGGTATGCTGAGCTTTTTGAACCATTCCAAGCCTCAGAGGACATATTCGCGGTAATTAATGCAAAGCCACTAATAATGCCATGAACAATTCATTCAAAGCATCTGTACCTGATGTGTATAAACTGATGCCATAAATCTAATTCAAAGCACTTCCATCTTCACAGAGAAATTAACTGGGGCTGTTTACTGCAGATAACATCAGTTAAGATCACGGGTGCCCAAGCTTTTTGGACCGCGGGCCGATCATGCCCTCAGCACTCCTAGAAGCTTCCAGGAACGATGAGAGCTTTGTGGGCCAGATGAATTGGCATCGGAAGGGGGGGGGCAGATCCAGCCCTTGGGCCGTAGTTTGGGCATCACTGGTTTAGATGATGCAATAACGATCCATTTATTAAAAATGTATTTTCAGAAATTCCATATCCTACCACTCACTATATGTGAAATTCTGGAGGGGGGGGAATTCTGGAAGGAGAAAGCGCAGGGTTCTTCTGTGGATGAAAAAGGACCACATGCATATAAAATGTCTAGTTTATTGAAGTTTGACAGTGTTTGTGTGGGGTTTTTCTTACAATCCAGCCTCAAGACAAATACCAGCCCCACAGCGAAACAAGCTATCGGAAATTTTTAAAAAGAGGGTGCCCCCTTCTGCCTTCTCTCCTGTTTTTTCCCCTGGAAACAACTGGTTCTTGCCACTGAGCTTTCTGGAATAGTTTTCATTTATTTATTCGCCTAATGCCTTGTCTTAGGGTAGAGGTCCTCAACCTTTTAAAGCCAGAGGCTGGTTCACATTCCCTCAATGTTGAGGGGGCAGACGGGTGGTCCTGCGGCTACCTTTGGCAATGGGACCACCCCAAACCACCTTCACTCCCCCCCTGCTTCCCTGCTTACTGGCCTGGAGGAGCTGCATTGCGTGGGTGAAGGAGGGGTCCAGGCTGCCCTTCTCGCTCACGCTCAGCCAGCGGACCATGAGAAATACATGGGCAGCCACTGCTGCCACCTCAATCCTTGTCCCCTCTGCTTGGCTTGGCTTTTCCCTGCTGGCACTCCGTAGCAGGGCAGATGTTGCAAGCCTTACAATACCTGCCCTGCTACAGAGCGCCAGCAGGGACAAGCCAAGTGGAGGGGACAAGGATTGAGGTGGGGGCAGCAGAAGTGGCATCTGGAGCGAGGGCACAGGCTGGATTATTTGGTGCCATGAGCCAGATCCAGCCCACAGGCATTAAATTGAGGACTCCCATTTTAGGGGGTAATCCAGATTTTGCCATGAAGGTCACAACAGTGAAGCCTTACTGCTCCAGCCATGTTACAGAAATTAAAAGACAACTTCAACACAAAGTCTAGAACAGTGTGATCTTCAAACCACAAATCATCTTTATATATATTTTTGACCCTGGCAGCCTGCAACCCATAGAGGAGGAAATGCAGGGTGATGCAAGCAGAATGGGTGTGGGCTCCCCTCTTGAAAAGGTAGGGAACTGTCTCTCCTGAGAGTCGAGATGGAGCTTCTCTACCTGCCATCATGACGTAATAAATTGCCTTTTTCTTCTTGACGTTAGTGGTAGTTGAGCAAATCTCTGTACAAAACAGCAGCTAGATCACTTGGGCATATCTGAGAGAAGGCAAGTCTAAGGGCTATAATTTAATTCAACTGCATTAAAACATCTCTTCCCCTTCTATCAGCTTTTGCTGTGGGAAACCCCCCACCCCAAAAAAAGGTGACTTGCTCAAAACAGCATTTGTTTCTTAGATCAGGGATGCCCAAACTACGGCCCATGGGCCTGATCTGGCTCATAGTGCTAGGAGCATTCTCTAGGCCAGGGGTGCCCAAAATACGGCCTGTGGACTGGATTTGGCCCCCAATGCCAATTCATCCGGCCTACACCACCCTTGTTGCTCCTGGAAGCAGAAGTAAAATTTGCCCGTACAGGCAGGTTTTACTTCTGCTTCTGGGAGCGACGAGGGCATTATGGGCCGAACCAATTGGCATTGGGGTCTGGCCTATGGGGGTGTAGTTTGGGCACCCCTGGTTTAAGCAGAAAAAATGACAACTTAAAAGTCGATTCCATCCTGTTGCAAAGCAGATTGCAAGGCGTGTTTTACTTCTGCTTCCAGTGGGAGGAACTTGACTGGCCGACTGAACCACGTGACTGGCCCATGGCCCAAAAAGTCTGGGCACCCGTCCTAGAAAAAGGACACCAAAAAGTTTGCATTTTTGAAATGTAGACAACTGCAAAGCCAACGAGCTGAGCATTTCTCACTCCCCCCCCCCCGGTGGCCTCCTCGAAGGTTGTGGTATTTATGAACCACAGTCGGGTGTACCCTGATAATGGCCACCTTGTTATGTCAGCAAATCTTCCTCCACTAGACCAGACAAAAGGAACTGCAGAATGAACTCACCCAAAGATGCCTTCATTGTGGCAATTCCACATCTTGCCTAGACACAGTAGAAACCAATTTTAAGACTCTGCTGGAAAATCCACTCTGGGAATCAAGTTTGAAAAAGAAACTGCTCTCTCTCTCTCTCACACACACACACACACACACACACAGTTGTGCAGACTATGCAAAGTGTTGCTTTGCAAAAACACAAGCTGATCACACTCTGAAGGTTGGAAAAAGTGGTCCAGGGAGGAGGTGGGCCAGCATCTCACAGCATCCCTTTATTCCCAGTCTCTGCTCCGGCAAAAATAAAAACAAAACATCCCGAGACTCGCTCCGCAAAATTGCAGGTTGTGTCTGTGGTCTGTGATGCGGCTGTCGTCACACCTGTCATTTCCTGGCAACGTCATAGTTGTTGCAGAACCAGGTACATGTTTCGTTCACAGCTGCAGGAGAGGAAAGAAAAGTGTGTGTGTGTGTGTCAGGATTTCACCTTCAGGGTAGGTCAAGATCCCCCCTGCTTGAAAGCCAGTCATTTCCGATTCTAGGTTACAGTGCTCATCTCTGTTTACAACCCAAGAGCTACCACTGTCTGCATCTGCAGACGTTTCCACGGCCCTGTGGCAGGCATATGTAGACACCAGAACGCACAGAATGTTGTTTACCTTCCCTGGCCAAGTAGTACCTATTTATCTACTTGCAACATCTTGCCTTCCAACTGCTAGGTTAGCAGGAGCTGGGACAGAGACGGGAGCTCGCTCCGTTGTGCAGCACTCAGGTCTCGAACTGCTGACCTGCCAACTTTCCAGTCGCCAAGCTCAGTGTCTTAACCACTAAGCCACTGCAGTCCCCCATCACTTGCCCTGAGGAAAGGCAAAAAAAAAAATCTTGACCTCCAGAGAAAGATTTGTCTTAATCTTAGGCAAGCAAAGAACATCAGTCTAAATTATATCAGTGGTTGGGGTCACAGGTGTCACCCCATGCCTCTTCTAAATAATAATAATAATAATAATAATAATAATAATAATAATAATAATAATAATAATAATAATAATAATAATAATAAGAAGAAGAAGAAGAAGAAGAAGAAGAAGAAGAAGAAGAAGAAGAAGAAGAAGAAGAAGAAGAAGAAGAAGAAGAAGAAGAAGAAGAAGAAGAAGAAGAAGAAGAAGAAGAAGAAGACGACGACTTTTGTGTCAGGAAGTATTCTGGGTTGAAAGGATTTTTGTGGAAGAAACTCCGCTCAGGGGATGGCCAAATGAGGCTCCTTTCATGTCCCCAAGAGCGGAGACAGATGGGTGATCACTCCATCATGTACTACCCGGGTCTCGAACTGCTGACTTGCCAGCCTTCCAGCTAATAATGTGAGCTTCTTAACCACTGAGCCACCGCAGAATTCACTTAAACCTAACAGATTTTTACATGAGAATGTGCTCCATTTTGAGGGGTGGGGGTGGAAGAAAATCCCTGGGGGCCACTTGGAGGAGCCATGTTGCTTCTCTGAAGCCAAGCACACTTTCCTTCAGGGCCAGGAAGACCATGGCTGGCTCTTGTAGAGCCTGAGGGGACACAGCATTGACAAGCACTGGGTGACACCCAGGACCCAACGGCGGCTTCCCTTTCCTCCCGCGACTTCAACCTGCAGAGCGGAGGCTCTTCTCACCTTGCTCAAACGGCGTAAACTTGAAGTCTGGCAGGTATTTCCTCAGTTTCTGGTTGCTGGCCGTTTTCTTGAACTGTCCGTCGGACTTGGTCGTATCAAACTGGGGAAAGCTCAGGTCAAGGAAAAAGCAAGAGGGGACTGGGGGGGGGGGGAACCCCCAAGTACTCTGACTTTATTCAACACCCATGCATAAAGTTACACCAAAAGCAGCCCAGAAAACTAAAAGCTACGTCTCTTCTTCTGGAAGCCTGTTAACTTTTCAACGTTAATCTATATACAGTCAAACCTCGCATAACGAGCGTTTCGCTTAGCGAAAAACTCGCATAACGAGCAAGTTTTTCGCTAAGCAGTCTGACTCGCATAATGAATTTTTCACTATGCGAGGTGGACTTTTCCCTATGGAAAAACTCGCATAATGAGTGTTTCTATGGGGAAAACTCGCATAATGAATTTTTTTCGTTATGCGAGTTTCCCCCATAGAAACGCTCGTTATGCGAGTTTTTCCATAGGGAAAAGTCCGCCTCGCATAGCGAAAAATCCATTATGCAAGTCAGACTGCTTAGCGAATTTTTCGCATAGCGAGCAACCTTGCAGAACGAATTAAATTCGTTATGCGAGGTATGACTGTATATACACCTTACTTCTATTCGGGCTTTTTTCTCCACAGCAAAAGGATTTTTTAAACAAAGTTGCTGAGCACATAACGGGTCATAAATAACCAAAGACACCCCTGGGGAATATGGGGTCTGGCAACAAAGAAAATGAAAGAACTTCCAAGTTTTAAATTGTTCCTTGTGGTGGGACCACCCTTCTGGCCCCTCGACAGTCGGAGGGAGCATGACCCGGGCCCCAGCTTTAAAAGGTTGAGGACCCCTGCCTTAAGGGATGCATATCTCTGTTGATCTGGGGAAATTCCCTCTGGCTCTGCAAGCCTCAGACAAGCACTGCCTGGACATAAAACCACCCTGGTTTTCTAGGGGCCACAAGAGACGCGTTAGAAGAGACAAGAACCAGAAAAGGGGAAGGTTGTGAAGCCCCCCCGAGGTGCGTCTCAGGGACATGGAAATCCTTCTCTCAAAAGATACCAGGAGCTCTCCTTTGAAGTCCATGGCTCTCACAATGCAGTCTGCGGCTTCCCGAATCGAGACTTCCTCCTCTTCTCCCACTAAACAGAAGTTTAAAACAGGAGGATAGAACAAACTCATAGAATCTTATGGCTTCTAGGCACCTAGAAGGTACCCAGATACAGAAGTAAAACATGCCTTGCAATCTGTTTTGCAACAGGATGAGATAGATTTTTAGGTTGCCGTTTTCTCTGCTTAAACCAAGGGTGCCCAAACTACAGCCCATGGGCCGGATCCGGACCCTGATGCCAATTCATTTGGGGGGTTATGGTCCTGTGTGTGTGTGTGTGTGTGTGTGTGTGTGTGTGTGTGTGTGTGTGTGTGTGTGTGTGTGTGTGTGTGTGTGTGTGTGTGTGTGTGTGTGTGTGTGTGTGTGTGTGTGTGTGTGTGTGTGTGAACAGGTGTCCGACCTCACCTGACAAAATGATGGGTTCCACTTCATTGTAGTCTCTTAAGACCCAAAGGAAGAGCCGAGCTAAGTCCTGCAGGTGAAAGGAAGCAGAAACTTGGGTCATCTCTGGCTATCCAAAACATGGGATTCCACCCCGAGAAGGTTCCACTCTCTGCCCTGGGGATGCCTGACAACTTGAATGCTTCCTAAACCCTGTGTAAAACCCCTCCCCACCTCTCATTCTTGGCCCATTTACCGCCCCACTGGCTCCCCAAATCAATCCCAGTTCTGCGAAACCAAACCAGGTTGGCTGTTGAAAGAATTGGTTCTATTGTCATACTGCTCTAACTGCTAAGGAGGTTTTCCTGATATTCAGCCTATATTTGGTTTCCTGTAGTTTCAGTCCATTGTTATGCGTCCTGCACTCTAGGATGACAGAAAACAGCACCCTACCCTTCCTCTTTATGATTATCTTTCAAGTATTTGGCAAGTGTTATCCTATCGTGCCTCCTTGTCTCCTTCTCTCAAGGCTAAACATGCCCAGTTCCTTCGGTCTTTCCTCTCCCACTTCCTTCCCACATTTGAGCCATTCAGATTACCAGGGAGTAAATGAACTGCCTCCTGGGCTTTCCTGTCCCCCAGACAGTCAGACTCGTGCCGTTTTCTGTAGGAGAATGGAGAAAATGGGCAATTAGCCTCCTCCTCACTCCCATCCTCCTGACATCCAACTCAAAAGACACAAGTCAACATTTCCATCTTAGCCTGTCCACAGATTGGAATCAGATGTGGCTCAAAATGCCCCCGCTAGCAATATAAATGCTTATTCTTCTCATTCTTGACACGGAAAAAAAGTTTCTTCCTCTTGTCAGATGGAAAAAATATTTTCCACAGATCTTCTTTTTTCATGTCTGGCTCTAACCTTGGACTGCCAAAATGAAGCCACTTTCTTGGCTCTGTCGCTGGCCAAACCCAAGTCCTCATTGGTGCTTGTTTCTGTCAGTCATCAGCAGACCAGTAAGGGAGCCACTGCATTCTGCATCTCTCCACATTCACACAGCTTGTCGTTGCCCAGCAGCAGCCCCCACTTGAGCCTGTTGGTCGTACATTTAGGGACTCCAACCCTTTTGCAGGTCATGACCGTTCTTTTACATCTGAAAGATGAAGAACTTCTGCACAGGACAAGAATCCAACGAGCTGTCTGCATCTTTTGATCAATCAGCCAGTCTTTCTGCAGTTGCTGTGTGTGCTTTACAGCACAGAATGGGGAAGGCATTCGTTTTGCCCAGATGCATTTTGTGCTAATTGGAACACACACAGAGAGACACACACACACACACACACCAATAGGGAAACAAAAAGTTTAAATTGATCTCATTCTTGCCCTGGAGATGCGAACTCTCACAGGAGGGCAGCAATTTATTTGCACTCTCATTAGGAACAATTTCAATTATTCTACCCATGCTCTACTTCAAGTTCTACCTTCTTGTGCTTCAAATCAACTGTTTTCCACATACTTTCCTATCAATGATGGCCATCGGCCCTGGGCACTAGCTGTGGCAGCTGGACTTGTGGCAGCTATAGCTGAAAAGATCTGGCAGATATTGGGTAGAAAAATACTGGAAATAAAATAATTTGAGTCAGCAGAGATGTTCTGTTAAGCACTGAAACCCAACTATGCCCAGTTCTCATCCAGGCACAACATCCAGAAATCCCCCAGCATTCCCACATTTTCCAACTGCAGAATGTGGCAGAGATCTACATCAGGGGCACCCAAACTTTTCAGGCCATGGACAGGTCACGTGTTTCAGCAGGCTGGTCATGTGGTTCTTCTCACCAGAAGTGGAGATAAAACACACCTTGCAATCTGTTTTGCAACAGATATGTTTTGCAACAGGATGAGATAGATTCTAGGCTGCAGGCCAGTTCTGGCTCCCAATGCAGGCCAGTTCTGGCTCCCAGTTCTGGCTCTCCTGCAGGCCAGTTCTGGCTCCCAATGCCAATTCATCCGGCCCACGCCCCTCTGGGCATGTTTTACTTCTGCTTCCAGGAGCGACAAGGGTAACGCAGGCCAGATGAATTGGGATCGGGAGCCAGAGCCGGCCTGCAAGCCGTAGTTTGGGCATCCCTGATCTACATGCTATGAACTGTATCCCCTAAACAAGGAATACCAAAGTTTAGCTATGGGTCACATGTACAAGTTGTCTAGAAGAAGCTACCTCTACAAACCTTCACTCCAAATGGGAGAATCATTTCCCCACACGCTGGATTTCCAGAGTGTGACTTCTAACTTAAGGCAGCGGGCTAATGAAGCAGGCACCTGAACTACAGACTCTTAAGGCATTTTTCTTCATCTGCATGCCTGTAAAGGGCAGAGGGGAGACGTTGTGGTGGTGAACCCCATCTATACCTATTTATGCCAAATAAAACTTGTTAGCCTTTGCAGGGTTTCTCAGCCAGGTGTTCTTGGACTTCGATTCCCAGAAGCCCAAGTCATCACACCTGCTGATCAGGGCTTCTGGGAATTGAAGTCCAAGAACATCTGGGGGGCCAAGGTTGAGAAACCCAGCTTGAAGGCATCAGGACACTCTTGGCTATTTCTGTTTTGCAGGAGAACATTCATTGCATTGGCTTCCTCTCTTCCCTAGTGCTTCAGACAACCGGGGAAAAAAGGGGGGGGGGAATATAAGGAGGCCCTCAATTCTATCCAAACGTCCCACGCTCAACCCCCATCTTCTATGTTAAACACATGGTATCTGATTCCTGGCCTTCTAAACTAGAAGGCTTGCCATAATTCCGCACACCACACTTTGGGCAACCCATCCAGAGGTCAAGGCCTAAGCAGTCCAGACTCACTCTTTGCCAGGTAGACCTTGTGGATGAGGCCGGGAAGAACGTGCCCATCTTCAATGTTGAAGTTGTCGTGAGGGCCAAAGACGTTGGTGGGAATGACAGCAGTGTATCGGCAGCCATGCTGCTCAAAATACCCCCTGGGGAAAGAGAGGGGGCAACCGAGTGAAGAGGGGTTAGCCAGAAGAGCCCATCATCCCCACAGGTGTCAGCGCTCCAAAGAGCCCGAGTTCACTGTTCAGGAGTCCCAACAGCTGTTCAGGAGAACGGTGATGATAAAGATCTACCCTCCAGCGTAACCAACAGGTAACAATCTAACCCAAGGATTCCCAACCTTTTCAAGCCGGGGGCCATTGGGTCACGCTCTCTCAGTCAGCTTTGAGGGCTGGACGGCCATTTTGCCCTGCCTGCAAGTTGGGGGTGACTATTTTGTCCCAACAGCTTCAAAAAGGATAGCCATTTTGTTTCTCAAATTCCCTTGGAGGGAGAGGGCATATGAAATGGTGCTCCTGGCCCATGAGCCTTACGTTGGGAACTTGATCTAACCTATTTACAGACTATATTGAAGAAACCCATATTCTGTCCCTGTGAATGATGAAGGGCAGATTTTAGCTTGAAATTTACAAGTTCTATCCAGGATGCTGAATCACATCCTCAAAATAGGTTTAGCACCTTGGAGACTCCTTGCAAAGTTTGGAACAGCTTCATTGCACACACACACACACACCCCATTGACTGAGAAAAACCATTTAAACCCCCTCCGCCCATAGAAAAATAACATAAATAATTAAAGCAAATGACAGGCTTTGCTGAGGAATAAGGAATGCTACTTTATTAGGTAAAGGTCATCCTTGCTTGAAAGCCAGCCGTATCCAACTCTAGGGTTCAGTGCTCATCTCCATTTTTAGCCAAACAGCCAGTGGTGTCTGCATCTGCAGATGTTTCTATGGACATGTGGCAGACAAGACAAGACACCAGAGTGCAGAGAATGCTGTTTACCTCCCCACCAAAGTGGTACCTATTTATCTACTTGCAATTTCTTGCTTTCATACTGTTAGATTGGCAGGAGCTGGGACAGAGACAGAAGCTCACTCGGGTCTCAAACTGCTGACCTGCCGACCTTCCGGTCATCAAGTTCAATGTCTTAACCACAAATCCACCGCAGGATGTCAAATGCAAAAAGCAGAGAGCCAGGAGGGTCACCCACCTGTTCTGGACATCAATCATCCGCTTGGCATAAGAATATCCAAAATTTGAGCTGTGTGGAGGACCGTTGTGGATCTAGAAAGAATTGGTGAGCAAAAGGTTAGATTAGGGCCTTGGTGGGCAGGCATGAAAGGACAGAATCAAAACGAGGTCAAGACTCTTCATCCTACTGTATCTGCTCTTCCTGTGTGAATATCCCCAAGACTCCACAAAGCCAACCTCACTTAGCCATTCTAGGAAACTTAAAATTACTTTCTGCTACTGGTGTGTTCATATTTTTTTGGACTACAATTCCCAAGATTCGCCAAGTTAAAATTAATTTAATTCTGGGAATTGTACTTTTTTAAAAAATGAACCGAAGTCAGCACAGGTCCACTGTTCCTTCATGTCATATGAGCACAATATCAGAATAATAGCTGAACCATGCCAGGGACTTTATTTTATTTATTTATTGCATTTTTATTCTGCCCATCTGGGAACAATCTACAAACAATGCTGGGAACAATCTACAAATAACAAAATACAGTCAAACCTCGCATAACAAGCATTTCGCTTAGTGAAAAACTCGCATAACGAGCAAGTTTTTCGCTAAGCAGTCTGACTCGCATAACGATTTTTTCACTATGCGAGTCAGACTTTTCCCTATGGAAAAACTCGCATAACAAGCATTTCTATGTGAAAAACTCGCATAGCGAATTTTTTTCATTATGCGAGTTTTCCCCATAGAAATGCTTGTTATGCGAGTTTTTCCAAAGGGAAAAGTCCGACTCGCATAGCCAAAAATTTGTTATGCGAGTCAGATTCGCATAGCGAATTTTTCGCATAGCAAGCAACCTTGCAGAACGAATTAAATTCGTTATGCGAGGTATGACTGTAGTATAATAAAACAACAAAATAAAATAAAACAACCAAATAAGTACATGAAAAAATAAAATACGTGGCGTCAGGTCAACTGACCAGCTAGTTTATTAATAAGGGTCTAACATCCCATCCCAATCTACCTCTCGAGAAAAGATACAGCTCTTACCATGGTTTCATCAATCGGGTAGGTGGTCTTATCAGGGAATATGCAGGTAGAAAGACAGGAGACCACTTTCTGAACGCCCGACTCATACGCCGAGTGTAAGATGTTGTCGTTGATATGAACATTCCTCCGCTGAATAAAGACAAGCCAGGAGTGAGAGATGCAGAATTAAAGGAAAAGGTCCCTCTTGCTCAAAAGCCAGTCGTATCTGATGCCACCGCATTCCCTACTTTAAGGCAAAGGCTAAAAAAAGGGCTGAAACTGGCTACCCCATAATAAGCAGCCCTGCCTTGGATCAACGTCCTTTCCTGCCGAGTCTTCCTTTGCAAGAGGGGTTGTTTTCATTTCAGAAGGAAGCAGGATTTTGCATTTCAAATACTGTACTGGGCTCCTTTCAGGAACAAGCAGGACCAAGGAATGAAAATGCATACGAGGAACATCTAAGAGGCTACCAGCAAAGAGTAAAAAGATAACGCAGCTGATGGCTGAGATTGGAAGACAGTGTACAGAAAGATATTTACATTCCTGGCTTTAAAGGAGGTGAGCTAGCAAAAGCTCCCTACATTTAGAACGAATCCATTAGGAAGCGATTGGGAAAAGCTAAGCTGATTTATTGTTTTTAACATTTCCATTATATAGAAACAGCAGAAAGTTGATCCAATAACTGGGAACACAATTGCCACCATAAAGCTATTCCACAGACACACCATGGCGTTATTCCACATACACACAGAACATCGGCGCAGCTCCAGGTGTCAAGACCGAGGATGGCTCAAAAATCTTTTAACCAGAAACAGAGCCTTCTCGGTGGTGGCACCAACACTGTGCCAGACCTCATTGCTGGCTACCTTTTAAAACCAATTAAAAACGTTCCTGTTGAAGGAGGCCTTTCAGGGAGTTGTTCCATTGCCAACAGATTAGCCAGTTGGGGTCAGTTTCTATGTCCTCTGTCATCAATTAGTTTCGTTTAGTTTAGTCAATAATGTATTTGTTGGTAGTGGGTTTTGATTTGTATGGGTATTGTTGTCATTTATCTTCTGTTTGTTAACCGCCCAGAGTGCAATTACACCCAGAGTAGCGATATATAAATCCAATGAATGAATGAATGAATGTTCTGCTCTCGACCAGGAAACCAATTCCATGGTGGAGAAGCAATCCCTTCAACTGGCCCACTCTGCAGGGCTGTTGTGGGGAGAAAATAGCAGGGGAGGGGAATCATATAGCTAACTGAAGGAAAGGCAGAAGACAAGCAATAAAACATATCCCATACGTTATTTGCCTACCTGCTAATTTTCTGAGGAGCTTTGAGAACCCAGTTCTCCTTGCTTTAGAGAGAATTATTAATTAGTTCAGTCTAATGTGGATCTCATGTCTGATGTGGATCAACGGGGCGTTTGGGAAGAGTGCGGAGGCTTTTCCAGTGCCCTTCGCAAGCGCCCCACATGCACGCGTGCATGCGGGGCGCTTGCGAAGGCTACAGGAAAGGTCTCCCCCCTGATCCCAAATGCCCCGCTGATGCGGATCAACAGGGCGTTTGGGATCAGGGGGGGGAGACCTTTCCTGTAGTCCTTACAAGCGCCCCATATGCGCACGTACATCAGCGGGGTGCTTGCGAAGGGTACTGGAAAGGTCTCCCGCCTCATCCCAAACGCCCCGCTGATGCGGATCAGTGGGGCGCTTTCGAAGGGTGGGGGGACCTTTCCAGTGCCCTTTGCAAGCGCCCCACATGCCTGCGCATGTCAGCAGGGCGCTTGCGAAGGGTACTGGAAAGGTCTCCCCCCTTATCCCAAACGCCCCGCTGATTAGCAAAGCAAAGCATATTTCCCTATGGGAAATGTTACTGCGTGGAACGCATTTTGCTTGTTATGCAAGGTATTACTGTACTGCCTGCATTTGCAACATTCACCATTTGCCATCTAGGCATCTTATGGCTCAATGAGGACTAGAAACTGGAATCTATTTCACTGGCTCTCAATGGCTCTCTCTCTCTCTCTTTGCAAGCTATTCTGTCTGAAATCCCTCCTTCTGTACAAGAAATAAATGTTTTGAGGAGGGGCTGGAGCTCAAGAGTTAGATGTAGAAAGTCAAATTCCTGGCTATGGAAAATCACCACTTTAAACTCTGCAAAAAACTGCTGCCAGTTGTAAGGAAAGCACTGGGACATATTTTCATTTAAGATGGGTGTGTAAGACTGTGAATAAGATGTAGGTAAAAGTGGTTGAAGAAATTAACCAGATTTTATTTTTAAAATTACGAATGTACCCCACGATTGCTTTGGAATTTGGAGATAAAAATAACTGACAAATACAAGAAAGATTTTATTGTTATTTTGGTAACAGCTATGAGATTATTAATGGCTAAAAATAGGAAAGTCTATATGAATTTTAGATTGGTAGATTGGTATAAAGAATTATGGAATATGTAAATTAAAATTTTTAAAAAGGCTGATAATGAAAAATGGTTTTATAGGTATTGGGGTGAATTTATTAAGTGGTTCCCAACCCTTTTTTCAGCCAAGCCCCACCTCAGCATCTCTAAAATCCTGAATCCCCTCCTGACATATACAGTCAAACCTCGCATAAAGAGTGTTTCGCTTAAAGAATAACTCGCTTAAAGAGCAGAATTTTCTCTGAATGTTCGCTTCACTTAACAAATAAAACCAACCAAAAATTCGCTCAACAAATAAATCGGGGTTTGCAATCCCCCCCCCCCCACAATTGGTCACTTACAATGGTGTTTCGCTTAAAGAGCAAACTTGCTTAAAGAGCAATCCTGTGGAATGCATTATGCTCTTTAAGCGAGGTACAACTGTAATTCTTATTATTCAAAAAGTGAACTCCTATTCCCCTTATCCCAAACGCCCCGCTGATTAGCAAAGCAAAGCATATTTCCCTATGGGAAAGGCCATTCACTGGTAATAACTCATTCATGAATTGCCTCCCGCTTAAAAAGCAAAGTGCCCCCCTGTGGGGCGTGTGCCCCACATTGGGAACTGTTGGCGTAGAGATTAGTAAGTGAGATGGAGTTATGGCATGACACAGGCTTGACGCCCGGCCCCTCCTGGCCTTTCAAGCTGGACATGAGACGGAGCGCAGGCAGGAAGGCAGACCCAGCGCTGGGACTCGCAGGTTCGTCAGCCGGCCATTCATGTGATCTCTGGCTTAAGGGTGACGTGGCGACGGATTACATGGCTCTACTGAACGCCCAGAAAACAAACAAGCCTTCCCTTGACAGAGCAAGAATTGTTTCCCTATGCCTGCGTGTTTGACTAGCAAGCGGTAGGTCAACTTCCCAGTCCCAGGAGAGGACAGGTGGAAAGAGACACGCCCGCAGCCTCACCCAGACCAGAGAATTAATTTCTTGGTGCAACCAAAGGAAAGGTGGCTAGAGAAGGAAAAGGTCGGGTTTCTCAGCTTTCTGCCAGCGGAAACAACAGGAGCTTAAGGGAAATGAGCTTTCAAGTCCTCTGGTCAACCACTTTTTCCCAAGATGCAAAGCCTAATGCAGGGGTGCACAAGCTTTTGGGCCATGGGCCGGTCAGGGGTTCAGCGGGCCAGCCACGTGGTTCCTCCCACAGGAAGCAGAAGTAAAATGCACCTCGCAACAGGATGAGATAGATTTTAGGTGGCCATTTTCTCAGCTTAAACCGGGCTGCCCAAACTACAGCCTGTGGCCTGGATCCAACCCAATGCCAATTCATCCAGACCACACCACATTTTACTTCCACTTCCAGGAGTGATGAGGGCAGCATGGGCCAGATGAATTAGTGACGGGTGCCGGATCCAGCCTGTGGGATGTAGTTTGGGCACCCCTGGCATAATGGTTGCCCCTCAGCAGCTGGTAGGGTAGGAGGTTTAAATGGCAAGCCAGGGGGAAACGCTTTTCCACAGGAAACAGGTGGGACTCTTTCAGAAAGATAAAAAAAACCCACAGCTGTGCATGAAAGTCATCCATCAGTTTTGTCTGAACCATAAACTGCTGGCCACTTTGTGGATTGTGTGCAAAATATGAGTTTTCCTGTTGCAATGTTTAATCTGGATCACTCTTTTAATTTTCAAGATAAAGGTCAAGGTTACCCTTGCTTGAAAGCCAGTCGACTCTAGGGCCTGGTGCTCATCTCCGTTTACAGCCAGAGAGCCAGCACTGTCGGCGTCTGCAGGCATTTCTGTGGCCATGTGGCAGGCATGACTAGACACAGAACACTGTTTACCTTCCAACTGAAGTGGTACCTATTCATCTACTTAAAATTTCTTGCATTCAAACTGCTAGGTTAGTAGGAGCTGGGACAGATGACGGGAGCTCACTCCGTCATGCAGTACTCGGGTCTCGAGGGGTGCCCTGTCAACCTTCCGGTCATGAAGTTCAGAGTCTTAACCACTAGGCCACCACATGTCCCAACTTTGGAGATGCAAAAACTACAAAAGAAACCAAAGACCTGATCCAGTCTCTTGCTCCAACACTGCATACAAAGCAAGGGAGAAGAGATGGCAGAGGAACTACATCCCATAGACACAGATGAGGTTGGATTCTCTCCCCCCCCCCAATTTCTCCACCTCATGTTCTCCAGATGTTTTGTACTTAAATTGTCCGACATAGCATGCGCAAGAAACAGTTTTTCTGACAGCTATGCTCAAAACATCTGTAGGATACCTGGAAGGAGAATTCTACCTACAAAGTGTTCTCCTACCTCCGTTGAAGACAAATTGACTTGCAACTTTGATTGTCTTTTAGAAGAACAAAAGCAAATTGAATCTATATAATTTGGATTCTGCACAGGACAGTTGACGAGCTAATTGGGGATGGAAGAGAAAAGCTGGATTTCCTTGTAGCATCACATCTCCCTGTACTGCTAAAGGCAATACAGAGGGTGCCAGAAATGTATACCAGGCTTTGGTTCTTGGACTGCAATTCCCAAAAGTCAAAGTCAATTCCCCAAAGCACTCTGATCAGCCAATGGACTGATTGAGGCTTCTGGGAATTGAAGTCCAAAACCAAAGGTTAGGAAACACTGGCATAAATATTTTAAGATATGTTATCTCTATCTTACTTTTTGAAGTTGAATTGAATCATGGTATTAATGTGCAGTATGACGTTCGCTCAAAACCAGCGACACTGGCAGTAAGTTGGGAAGAAATCGAAAATATAATGTGCAGCAAAACAAGTGGACATTTAGGTCCATGTAGACCCATTTCTGGCCCCCCTTGTATTTCAAGAGGGAAGAGACAAGACCGATTCCTTACCCAGAAGTCGAGATTGTACTTGAGGTTGCGGAAGAGCCCTCCCACCAGGGCTGCCAAGTGGATGACGTGCGTGGGCTTATGCTTCTCAAAAAGGGCTTTGGTCTCTGCAGCATTCCTAAAAAAATACAGAGGAGAGGAAAGGGGCTGCACATCATTTCCCAACAAATTGCACCCCAACCAAGATGCCAGCATATCTACCTAGCACTCCTAACACACCTGCCTTAGGCTAGCCTGAAACAGGACTTAGAAAAGCACAGGACTTGTTGTTGCTATTGCTGCCAAGTACTATCACGTCTGCAGTGGCTTAGTGGTTAAGACCCTGAACTTGACTGGAAGCTCGACAGGTCAGCAGTTCAAAACCTGAGTGCTGCATGACGGAGTGAGCTTCTGCCTCTGTCCCAGTTCCTGCCAACCTACAGTTCGAAAGCAAGAAATTGCAAGCAGTTAAATAGGTACCACTTTGGCAGGAAAGATGTCTGTGCACTCTGGTGTCTAGTCATGCCTGCCACAGGTCCACGGAAACGTCTAGGCCAGATGTGAAACTGCCAAATTGAAGCCACATTTTGGTGAGTTCATTCTTCAGTTCTTTCTACCTGATCTAGTGTGAGAAAGATTAGTTGGTAACACAAGTTTGCTATTACCAGGGTACCCCAGGTTGTGGTTCAAAAATGCCACAATCTTCACTTCAAGAAGGCTCTTTCTGTGTACCCCTTCGGGTAAGCTTTTAATGGGCCTAACGAAAGCTGATTACCCAACTCTAATTTTTGCTTTTACTTGTCGACTACACAGTTTTTATTTTATTTATTTATTATATTTATACCCCACCCATCTAGGAGATTTTCCTACTCTGGGTGGCTAAGAACAGAAAACTCACACGTTCAAAACAGTCACACATTAAAAAAAATACATATAAATATACCAGGAACAAAAACCCTATTGGCAACGGGGAGAGAGAAAATAAAATACCTAATGCTCAGCCACTCGCAATATATTCTTAAAAGCCTCTTTAAAAAGAAATGATTTTAACTGTTTCTTAAATATAGGCAAGGGTGGGACCTGGCGCAGCTCAACTGGAAGAGAGTTTCCACAGAGTTGGTGCCGCCACCGAGAAGGCTCTTCTCTGAGTCACAGCCTTTCTTGCCAATCTCAGGGTCGGTACCTAGAGCTGCACCGTCTGGGTATGCACAGTAAATCCATTCATGTGGATTCCCATGAACAGTTGGAGTGCCAAGGTTCGCCATCGCCTAGGTGATGCAACAGGGCTGGGTAGACAGCAGGTAGACTTGGCCAACTCAAGCCGCTCACGTTAAGTCTGCATCCTTGGAAGAGACAAAGATCCACTTTTCGTCCAGCCGCCCCATCCCGTCCGCCACCACCTTCTCAATGGCCTTTCCCACCAGCCCTGAGCCGCCCGTCACCAAAATCCGCTTCGGCTTTGCTGGTTCTGTCATGACGGCAAGATCTACAGAGTACAGTCCACGGGGTGGGGGATGGGGGGGGGAGAGCAGAAGCATGAATTAAATTCCCAGAATACACAACACTCCCATAAGCATGCATTTTGCACATCTCAGCCCAATAACACACACACACCCAATAGGCTCTATTACTGTTAGGTGCCATCAGGCCACTCATGTGACCCAAAACTGGTTTCAAGGTTAATTTGTGGATAAAAAGGAGAACACAATAAAAGCAACCACTAAACCAACTTGTCCAGATACAAATGTCTAGAGGTATCCAGTGATCACTGGAAAACCCAGGTCTGGTTCCAGCCATTCCAAGAAGCTCCTATGGAACAAGCCCCTCACCCCAAACCCACCCTTTGTGGGTGTTAGGTCAAGGTCAAAGTCTCCCTTGCTTAAAAGCCAGGCATATCCAACTCTAAGGTGTGGTGCTCATCTCCATTTACAGCCAAACAGCCAGCACTATCTGCGTCTGCAGATGTTTCCCTGGCCAGTTGGTAGGCATGGCTAGATGCCTAAGCATGCAGAAAGCCATTACTGTTCCTGCCAAAGCGGTACCTAGTGATCTACTTGCAATTTCTTGCTTTGGAACTGCAAGGTTGGCAGGAGCTAGGACAGACAGTGGGAGCTCTGTTGTGTAGCACTTGGGTCTCGAACTGCTAACTAGCTGAGTCATCAAGCTCAGCATCTTAACCACTAAACCACTGCAGTCCCTCCTTGGTGTCAGAAAACTGCCCCTTTCCATTCATCCTTTCCTCCGAGCAATGGTCCTGGGGTTCTTCTTCTGTTCAGAAACCCAGAGATGCATCCCAGAGCTCTCTTGGCAATAGCTACTGACTGACCGATGGCCTTCTGTGCTGGCACTTTGGCACACCTGCCTTCTGACGTGGACAGATAGGGGCTGTGGTGAGTCAGTGGTTAAGAAGCTCACCTTGTTAGCTGGAAGGCCACTGCAAGTCGGCAGTTCAAGACCAGGGTACTGCATGATGAATTGAGCGCCCGTCTCTGTCCCAGGTCTTGGGGACATGAAGGGAACCTCATTCAGACGTCCCCTGAATGGAGTTTCACCCGCACAAAACCCTTTCAACCCAGAATACTTTCTGATACAAAATTATTATATAGTGGACGGATGTTCTTGGACTTCAATTCCCAGAATCCCTGATCAGCAAGAGTGCTGACTTGGCCTTCTGGGAACTGAAGTCCAAGAACACCTGGGAGCCCAAGATTGAGGATCAGTGGGTTAAATGAGTGAAGTCTGAGATTCTAGATCAAGGGCCTCAAATTTGGCTCTCCAGATGTTCTCGGACTTCAATTCCCAGACGCCCAAGTCAGCATGGGCTTCTGGGAATTGAAGTCCAAAGAACACCTGGAGTAGAGCCACGTTGGCTGATCCCTGTGGCAAACCATCCTTCCTCCCATTTTCTTCTCCCAACCACTTAATTAATTAATCTGAGGGTGGGGTGGGAGACACGAAGTGGTTCCAGGATTCGAACCCTTAGCCTAGAACCGGGATCCGGATCAAGCAGCAGGCTCAGCCGGGGGCTTCAGCACCCCCAAGCCCTCCAGATGTTCCAGGTGGAATGGATGGGGTTCCTCTTTACCTTTCCAAGAGGCGGAGACCCACCGGCGGCGTCCCCGGAGCCCTGCTGCACCACCCACCCGAGTCCGAGGCCGCCTGCCAAGGCTCGGCTCTCGCTCCGCCTCGGCCGCGTCGCTTCCGGGGCCCCGAGAGCCGCCTTCGCCGCCTTCGCCTCCCCGGCCCTGGGAAATGGAGGCGGCCCGACTGGGAAGGAGGAGAGAAAGAAGGAGGGCGGCTCTTCGGGCCGGACGCGGACGGGGAGCAATTCCAATTAGCAAGGACACTTAATATACCGCCCCATATAGTGCACTCTCTGGGTGGGTCACAAGTTCATTAGCATTTTGCCCTCATTAACATGCTGGGGACTCATTTGAGCGACCTCGGGAGGAGAGAAGAGGCTGAGTCAACCTTGTGTCCCCGGTCAGGATTGAACTCACAACCTGTTGGCTGCAGTAGGGAAAGGTCGCCCTTGCTCGAAAGCCAGTGTTCATCTCTGTTTATAGCCAAAGAGCCAGCGCTGTCTGCGCCTGCAGACCTTTCCCATGGACATGTGGCAGGGATGACTAGAGCCTGGAGTACAAGGAATGCTGCTACCTTTCTCGATGAAGTGGTACCTAGTTATCTACTTGCAATTTCTTGCTTTCGAACTACAGTAATACCTCAGATAACATTAGTATCGAATAACACTAAAATCGCATAACATTAAGCAATCTGGGGGGAAGAATTGCATGGGATAACATTAAGATCCTATGGGATGCATCGGATAACAACCACTAAAGCCTGTGTGGTTACAATGTATCTCTATGGATCCCATAGGATTTTAACATGCATCGGATAACACTAAAAATCGTATAACACCAAGACTTGTGGAACCAGGTTTTAGTGTTATCTGAGGTTTTACTGTACTAGGTTGGCAGGAGCTGGGGCAGAGACAGGAGCTCACTCCGCCATGCAGTACTCGGGAGCTGCCTTCCAGTCAGCTAGTTGCTGCATCTTAACCACTTGAGCCACTGCAGCCCCCCTGGTTGCAGTACAGCAGTTTAACCCCTGCACCACTTGGGCTCTCTAAGGACAGGTTATGTATCTGTGACTGTCCTGCTCAGTGGTGGGATGTCAAAAAATTTACTACCCCACCATGATGTCATCAGTGTGGGTGGAGCTAATGTCATGATGTCATTACATCATGGGTGGGGCCAATGAAAATAATAATAATTAAAATAAAAATAAGCACACATACACACACACCCCTCAACCCACCCACCTACCCACAACACAAACCCATAAATAAATAAATACATACATACATACACCCACCCACCCCAAACACAAATCAACCAGAGCTTTTAAACCAGAGCTTAAAGTTTATGCTGGCTAATCTTTCTCACACTAGGTCAGATGGAACTACAGAATGAACTCACCACAAGATGGCTTCATTTTGGCACTTTTCAACTTTTCAACAGTTAAAGAAGTTAGGTACTAAGTCTTTGCCTAACCAGTTCTCTAGGATAATATGCCTTAATGTAAATGTAAAACAGCTGCACCTCCTTAAGGGTTCTCCAATTGGAACAGCACAGGTGTAGCTTATTGATGAGATAACTCCAAAACTTTGCTTAAAAACCCCAAGCCAGGCCAATAGGCCTGCCAGCCGCCAGGCCTTTTTAGGAACTGTGATAGTATGTCATTATAGGTAAAGGTATTAAATTAAAATACACACAGACACACCACATCCAAAGGTGAGTCACTTACCCTGGGGAGCTTCAGGCTATAGGGAGCTTCAGGCTAGCAGCTTCTCTACCTCCTCCCCGCTTGGGAGGACAGCAAGGAGGCCGTGCATACACGCCAAGCACTGTAGGCATGCATGCACACCAAGTGCTTGGCGCGCATGCGCAGTGGGGGAACCAGTGAAAAGGTAAGCCCCGAAGATGCTTCCCCCCAAAAGCTGCTACCGGTTCTCTGGGACACTGGGAAAAGTTACTACCGGTTCTGGCGGACTGGTGCGAACCTGTTGAATTCCATCACTGGTTCTGCTTCTTCATGGGCCCCTGTGAACCCACAGGAATGGATAAAGCAAGTGGCACCTTTTCAGCAGGGGGGGAGGTGAAGAAACATAAATTTTCCCTTCCAGGGCCTTGTCTGGGTTTAATTTCCCCTACAGTTATCACCAGTCTGGCCTGGTTATCCTGCTATGGTCACAGAGTAGACCCTACTGCCTCAATACCAATTGTCATGTGGCGGCTAACTAACCTGACTATCCTGAGGACTAATGGCCATGGGTGTCAAAGTCTACGGGGAAGGGTGATAATGGTCCCCAAGTGGACTAAATAGCCCCACTTGAGTTCATCTTGATGGAGGGCAGCAGCTCCAGCCATCCTGGCCTGGGGCCAATGAGGACCTTGTGTGCCAAAAGGGTTCAGGACCAGAAAATGACTCACAGAATTGGATCAGTGGTATTATGGAGGCCATGCTGTGATATGGAAGGCCACTGCATTATATTGTTCCCAAAACAATCTTCATGGCTGATCGCTATGATGATTGCCAACATTCAGAATCAGAGGTGGCAGAAGAAGAAGAAGATAGGGTGATTGCCATGTTACTCGGTGCTTCTACCTCAGGCCAGAAGGAGGCCTGCATGACTTTGGCTAAAAGGCAGGAAACAGATCGCTAGCAGGGTTTTGGTCAGTCTCGTTATCCCTACAGATGGAGGTAACTGGTTGGTCTTTCACCCCACACTTTACGCTGGCTCCCCGAGTTCTTCTTCTTCTGACTTTTCTTGGATCTTTGCTGCCATGGTTATAATAATAATTTTGTGTCAGAAATTATTATGGGTTGAAAGGATTTTAGCGGGGGAAAACTGCTCAGGAACGCCCACATGAGGCTTGTTTCATGTCCCCAAGAGCTGGGACAGACTCAATCTGTCATGCAGTACCCAGGTCATAAACTGCCAACTTGCGGGCCTTCCAGCTAACAAGGCAAGCTTCATAAGCACTGAGCCACCTGCTGCCAAGATTGAATCTGATTACAGTAAAACCTCGGATAACGCTAAAACTTGGTTCCACAAGTCTTGGTGTTATCCGATTTCTAGTGTTATCCGATGCACGTTAAAATCTTATGGGATGGATCGGATAACGTTAAAGCTCCATAGAGATACATTGTAACGGCACAGGCTTTAGCGGTTGTTATCCGATCCATCCCATAGGATCTTAATGTTACTCAATGCAATTCTCTCTCTCCCCCCCCCCCCCCCCAGTTTACTTAATGTGATGTGATTTTAGTGTTATCCAAGGTATTACTTGTATCTTGGCTTTCCAGCACACCTGGGCTGTGCCCCCCAGAGGGCAGTAGAGAGTTGTACACAACTGGTTTCTTGGATCCTTTGGAAAGGTCCCTGGTCTGGGTATTCCAGAAGTCACTCACTGGAAGGCATCTCTTCATCTATTGGGCTCAGCATTCTCCGCCAGTGTCCTGTTGAGCAGAGGATTTATGGTACCCATCTTTGCAGCATCACCACATCAGTCCAGGATGCTTCTTCTAGTTCAGGGTTCCTCCAATGTGTCTCTCCAGATGTTCTTGGACTTCAGTTCCCAGAAGCCCTGCTCCGCAGGAGTGCTGACTTGTGCTCCTGGGAATTGAAGTCCAAGAACACCTGGAGAGCCAAGTTTGAGGAACCCTGGTCTAGTTCCTGTATCCCTCGTGTACTGATCCTGCACTGGATTATGTGCCATTCCTCCTCCTCAAGGAGCCCCAAAGCAGCAGCAATAAGCTACAATAAGACAAAGCTCCTTTGGGACAAAATCAAAAAGAAACACAAACTTCTGTTGCAATTTTGTTTGTTTGTTATATTTATACCCCATGTCAATCTAGCATGAACCACTCTGGGTGGCTTACAGACATAATGCAAAACACAAGTACAGACAAAATTCCAATCTTCTTGTAAGCCAAAAAACTACTTCCTGACATAATGTGCCAAGAGAACTGAAAAATAAGGAGCAAAATGCCATATTGTGAGTTAATTCTTCCTACAGCATCCAACTGGTAGCCCAAACATCCTATGTGTTTCTTTTCAGAAGTAGTAACAGCAGTGGTGGGATTCAGAAGAAATTCCAGCTGGCTCCCACCCATCCAAGTTTTGAAATAAAGTACAGCAGTCCTAATTCAGTTGCAACACAGGGCTTTCTCCCTGGCCCACAGAGTAGGTAGTAATTTTTTTTTAAATCCCACCACTGAGTAGCAGGCATTCTCAAACTACGGCCTGCAGGCCAAACCCAGCCCCTGATGCCAATTCATCCGGCCCCCAATGGCCTCGCTGATCCTGAAAGCGGAATTAAAACGTGTTCTGTGCATGCAGTCCAGGAGGTGTGGTCAGGCCCGTGACCCGAAAAACCTTGAGAAAACCTGATCTAGTAATGTTGGTAACATTAAACTCCTTACCTGGAAGAAGTTCAATTGGATTCAATGGGACTGACTTCACAGTTGGTATGGAAGAGCTCGACATGTGACCAAGATGGCTTAAAGCAAGTGGCACAAACAGGTTGATCATCGGGTTTTATTATGCATGACCAAGGAAGGAAGGAAGACTTGCTGATGGATATATGGAAGGAAGGAAAAACAGATTCAGTCTCACAGCACCTGGTTTGCCTGTTTTTTTAACCACCCTGCAGAGCTGAATTGTTTTGCATGTAACCTCCAGGATCAGGTCCCTGGGAATGTATGTTGAAAATCCAACCTGAGTTGGTCTTATTGTTTGCAGAGGGTGCACAAAAAACATTGGGCTGCAGAAGGTTAAGCCTGGCTTAGAGGGAACTGGAGCGGGCCGGATGTTTTCTAACCTGTACAGGTAAGACATGGCTGGGAGTGGAGAATCACTCTCCCAGGTGCCCACACCTTGATGAAAACAGCAGTGGCTCAGGAACCCCAGCCAAAGCCAGCCAAAAGCCTTGAAATGGGTCTGCAAGGTGTATTATCTGGTTCCATTTCTGCCTTTGCTCCATTTGTCAGCCTTTCATTTCATTTCCAAAGGGAGAAAGGATTTTTAATCTTTTCCTTCTAGCAAGCAGCTTTGAACTTGGGTAGAAACAGGTCATAAATATGCAAATAAATAACTTTGCTTTGTCAATTATACATTACACCCAGACATCATATACTTCTTCTAAACAGAGACTAACGTCGGTGTTGCAAAAATAGTAATTGTGTGGGTCTTAAGCATTTTGATAAAGGTGGGGGGGAGTCGGGGAGATATTAAAATGACACTTTTACCACAGAATCTAGCCTCAGAGTGTGTTTTTTACAGCGTCCTGTAACTAAGGGCATGGAAGTTACTATCTCTAATACAGAGTTTGGAAGTTACAAATATAACACCTGCTTCCGATGTTTAGTCTCTTTTTTAAACAAAATGGTATTAAAGTCATTTTCAGAATCAATGTAATTAGTTTACTGAAATGAAGTAGCTATATAGGACATTTGTCTTCACCTTTCTGAGGTTATTTCATAAACATTCAGCAAGTTTTATACCATATATCTGCCTATCTGACTTTTGAAAAAAAAATGTACAAAGCATCAAGCAATTAGGTTTTTTTTAATGTTGCCAACATTGCTCCGGTGGTGCACTGGTTGTTAAATGGCCATACTGCAGCCAAACGTTGTGAGGTCAATCCTGACTGGAACCAAGGTTGGTAAAATGAGTACCCAGCATGTTGGAGGCAAACTCCTAATAGCCTTGTAAACTATCCAGAGAGTGCACCAAGCGCTACAGGATGACATATAAGTGTAATTGCTATTGTTTTTTAACACTACAAGGAAACAGATTTTTAAAATACATTGGAAAACAAAAAATAAAATAAAAACACTGCGGTACTTTAAAGACTATCTGCTATATTTCCAAACTCTGGCTTCCCCCTGGTCTCTTTCTAGTTCACTGTTTTTCTTGTTTGTGGGACTTTGCATAGCCTGCTGTCTTTTGTATGGCCCCATCGCCTCCACATCCTGCAGACAGAGCAAAAACCCCACAGATTTACCAAGAGATGCAGCCACACATCAGGAATTTCTCTGTAGAAATCTGCCCTGAGAGTCTTTCTCCTTGACAGAGAAGAAACAAAACCATGAATGTTTATAACCCCGTGAACAGGAAGGCTTAGCCTTGAAGAAGCTTCTGTTGGTAAACCAGTATTGTATAAACACTGCAAGAATCCCATGATTTCTTCTCACAAGGAGAGCCTTCGTAAAGGCTGTCTCTGGGACCCCTGAAATAGTGAGAGAGAGAGAGAATATGAGGATTCCCAGTTCCTCTTCCTCTTCAAAATCCAGCTTAAACCTCAGGCCCAGAGCAAAACCAAAAAAGAAGATGGAGGAAGGAGCTCACTGGACAAAGAATAACATTAAAGGAGGATACGGCTGAGGAACTCAACTTCCCCTACGTCACTTGGAGGACCCTGAACAGGCTGAGCGTTGGAGTCTCTAAATGTAAAACCAATATTCTCAAGTAGGAGACGCTGGTGGACAACAACACGTGCTGTGAATATGGAGAGATACAGAATCCATTGGCTCATTTACTGATCTGCCGAATGCTACAGGAGACATGTGCCAATGAGGTTTTGGTTTTAGCCAATGAACAAAGCCAAGAAAGTGGCTTCATGTTTGCAATGTAGGGTTTGATCAGGACATGAAAGAATAATAATCAGAATCTAGGAAAATCTCCTAGATTGGAGGGATATAAATATAATGAATAAATAAAAACAACTCAAGATGCTGGCTTTCTCAAGGGCTCCTCTCAAAGGTCTTAATGAAATGAAATCAGTGGTGCTGAGAACCTGTTAAAGGACCTCATCCTGTTTTGCACTGATAATGTCAACATGGCTGTACTTCCAGTGAAGGAAGCCTGCGCTGGCAATGATGTGTCACATTGAGATTCATCAACATAGGAGATTGGCTGCTCTTGCCCAGTGATCAGGGCAGAGGTTAATTAGGGGTCCTCGGGGGGAGGGGCAGCATCTCCTACCATCTGTGGCACGTCAAAGCCATTCCTGTTCCCTGGATCCCCTCTCTTGCTGGGAGAGGTTGTGGGCAAGCATGGGGAGAACTGGAAGGCAGGGACGGAGTGAGACTGGCATTCTTACATGCCAGGAATGGGTGGGGGAGGAGACCCTTCTGCCACTTTGGTGGGTTCCTTGGGCACTGAGTGACACATACAGCTTTGACACATACACTGAATGTGACAGGAAGTGCTAACAAAAGGCTCGTCTCATGCCAGGGGTTCCAGGCAAAGGGCGATCTTCTTCCTTTTAATTGAACACAGCCTTTGAAATGGCGAATGCATGTCAAAGAAAGATGATGGAAACCAGGGTTGTGCGGGGGGGGGGGGGGGGAGAGGAAAGGATCACCAAAGCCTCAAAGCGGCTGTGGTGGTTAAGAAGCTCACCTTATTAGCTGGAAGCCAGGGAAGTTGGCAGTTCAAGACCCAGGTACTGCATGACAGATTGCACACCCGTCTCTGTCCCAGCTCTTGGGGACATGAAAGGAGACTCATTTGCCAGTCATACCTGACTCTAGGGTTCAGTGCTCATCTCTGTTCATAGCAAAAGAGCTAGCATCTGCATCTGCAGATGTTTCTGTGGACATGTGGCAGGCATGACTAGACACCGGAGTGCACAAAATGTTGTTTACCTTCCCACCAAAGTGGTACCTATTTATCTACTTATAATTTCTTGCTTTCGAACTACTAGGATGGCAGGAGCTGGAACAGAGAAGGAGCTCACTCCATCATGCAGCACTCAGGTCTCAAACTGCTGACCTTCCAGCCATCAAGTTCAGTGTCTTAACTGCCACAATACATATCCCAATACTGCACAGTGGTGGGCAGCAAAAAATTTCGCTACCACACCGCGGGCAGACCCTATGTCATGGGCAGCACCTACGTCATGGGCGATCTAGCCGTGCCTGCCATATGGCCATGTATACATCTGCAAACACAGGCAGCACTGGCTCTTTGGCTGTAAATGGAGATGAGCACTGTACCCTAGAGTCGGATATGACTGGCTTTTGAGTAAGGGGGACCTTGAACTACTTGTAAGGACAAAACCTGATGAGGCAAGGCGTGGCCACCCAATTTCGCTACACCCCCTGCCTGAAGACCACCCAATTTTGCCACACACCCCCACCCAGAGGCCACCCAATTTTGCTACCACCATCACCACCACCCCGTGTGTGTGTGTGAACCTATTGCTGCCCACCACTGCCAATGCAGCTCCAGGTCTGTTTATTTATTTATTTATTTATTCCAATTTATTATCCCACCCCAATCAGGTAAAACCCAACTCTGGGCGGCTGTTGATAAATCAAATGGCAAGAGAGGCTGTTACAGAACGAAAGCAGCTGCATTACTCTTCCTGCCACACCTCCACAAGATTGGTATGTAAGGTCACTCACTTAAGAACATTCAAATGTTCCCTCCTGGTGACATAACCCGAGTGTGATTTTTTTTTGGGGGGAGGGGGAACCACTGGAGTTCGTGGCCATGTCTTTTGTGAGGAATTGGCTAGGTCAGGGGTGCCTAAACTTTTCAGGCTGTGGGCCAGTCACGTGATTCAGCAGGCCAGTCACATAGTTCCTCCCATCGGAAGTGGAAGTAAAATGCACATTGCAATTTGTTTTGCAACAGGATGAGATAGGTTTTAAGATGCCATTTTCTCTGCTTAAGCCAGGGGTGCCCAAACTACAGCCTGTGGGCTGGGTCCAGCCCCCGACACCAATTCATCCGGCCCGCGCCACCCTTGTCACTCCCAGAAGCGGAAGCAAGACACAACCATATGGATGATTTGGTGCCAGGGGCTGGATCTAGCCCACAGGCCATAGTTTGGACACCCCTGGGCTAGGTCTTCTCAGCACACAACCACCACTTTGTCCCAGTTCTTCTACTACTGCTACTACAACTGGACATGAGAGGCAAGTGAGAGAGTGGCCACCCCTGTGTCGCTCCTCCACTGCATCCCACCCCCCTCATTCAAGACTGTTGGGGCTTAGCTTTTTAGAAATGAATTCCATTGAAGCCAGACTTAGCCATCTTTAACACATTTAATCTGAGATTAAAGAATGGTGGTGGTCGTGGGAGGTCAAAGGGGTGTGAAGGAGGGTGGGCTTAAGAGAGCGTTAGGGCAGCCTTTTTTTCCTTCCCTTTCCTGCTGGGATTTTGATCCGGAAAGGAAGAACGGTGGCATTTCCCAAAATTGATGCATTAAGTGCCTAAAGATTAAGGCCGCTCCATGGTGGGAACCTTCCATGTCCCCCGTCCCCCTGTTCCCCCCTCTAGATAAGGGACTCTGCCAGAGATAATGGGATTTGCAGATTTCCGTCCTTTTCTCTTGGTGGAAGACTGAAAGAATGGGAATGATTACTATAAATAGCCATGGGAAGGGGGGGATGAGAGGGAGCTAAATTGAAAAAAGCAATTATTTAAAAGGCTCACGTTCTTTCCTCGTCCAATGCTTAGTTGATAAATGGAATAGTGTCGGGTTACAGAAGCCTTGCCCAAAGGGGAGGAAAATTCCATAGGAATTTTTTTTTTGGGGGGGGGGGGATGGGAGACAAAGGTAACAGTTTATATTTCTGCACTTTTCATGTTATGCTTCTGTTTTATGTGTGCTTTGACCCTTAGTATCATAATAGTATTATGCTGGGGTGAAGGGAGGGGGAGATCCTGACTGTGGTGTAGGGGTTAGAGTAATGGAGTAAGACTTAAGATATCTGGGTTCAGATTCCTGATCTAGCTATGGAAACTCAGCATGGAGGTTGGAACTGGTAGATGATGATGATGATGATGATGATGATGATGATGATGATGATGATGATGATGATGATGATGATGATGTGCTGTCAAGCCCATTCTGACTTAGGTAAAGGAAAAAATCATCCTTGCTTGAAAGCCAGGGTTCAGTGCTCATCTTCGTTTATAGCCAAAGAGTGCATTTTAATGTAATTTTTATTTTATTTTATTATTTATTTAATTTGTTTAGGGGTTTGTGTGGTGGGTGGTGGGTGGGGATGGGTTGAGGGGTGTGTGTGTGCTTATTTTTATTTTCTTTTTCTTTTTCTTTGGCCCCACCCATGATGTCATGACATCATGAGGTTAGCTCCGCCCACACTGTGATGACATCACAGTGGGGTAGTAAAATTTTTGACAATCCACCACTGTAGGCAGGTCAGCATTTTGAGACCCAAGTGCTGCACAATGGTGTGAGCTCTTGTCTCTGTCCACCTAGCAGTTCGAAAGCAAGAAACTGCAAGTAGATACATAGGTGCCACTTTGTTGGAAAGGTAACCAGTGTTCTGTGCACTCTAGTGTCTAGTCGTGCCTGCAGACACAGACCGTTCTGGCTTTTTGGCTATAAATTGAGATGAGCACTGAACCCTAGAATTGGATACGACTAGTTTTCGAGCAATGGTGACCTTTACCTATTGTGAATTCCTACCTGCATCTAGTTTTGGCTCCTGCCTTCTTGGTGGGAATAATATCCGCCCCACCCCGCCCCGCCCCCAGTTTTGGCAAACTTTGTCTGCAACACCTGCTCTGTTTTGGGAGTGGGGAGGGGGAGTGGGTGAGGGAGGAGGGCCTTCCTTCAAAAGAATCCACCGTGCCCAGCTGGCGCTCCCAGGGTCCTGACCTTTCCTTGGCTGCCCAACAGAAAGGACTCTTCTTCTTTGCTTCAAAGGGAACATTATTCGGCCTCGAAATGTCAGGGCGCGGGACAGCTGGTTGGCCAAGCCAACTCTCTGCCCAGGCTGAGCAGCCGGGATGTGCATCTTATTAGTTGGGGACAATGGAGAAACCAGAGAGAAACCAGCTTGTCGTCAAAGGGGCCATTCTTGCCCCCGGACAAAGACGGCTGGTGTGTAACCAGAGGACTAAGGAAGAGGAGGGGGAGGGGGTCCTGCTACTCGCCCCCTCTTGTTCCAGAGCTTGCCTGCATTCCTCAGCCCCCTCCATCACTGAGGGATTGTTGAGAAGCAGGTCGGGGTGTGAGAGCAGGGCTCAGCCTTTTAGGAAAAGGGAAGAGAAAACCCAGAAAGGGGGAGAAGAACTCCTTCGGATAGTAAAGGTCAAGGTCTCCCTTGCTCAAAAGCCAGTCATGTCCCACTCTAGGGTCCGGTGTTCTAGCAAGCTCCATTTACAGCCAAAGAGCCAATGCTGTCTGTGTCTGCAGATGTTTCCACAGTCATCTGGCAGGCATGACTAGATGCCAGAGTGGACAGGACACTGTTACCTTTCCCACCAAAGTGGTACCTATTTATCTACTTGCAGTTTCTTGGGAGACAATGGGAACTCACTCTGTTGTGCAGCAAAATGCCTTGGGCCAGTTTGTTGAGCAGAAAGTCTTCCCATCTCTCTTGGCTGCTCCATTACCCAGTCTCCTTCTCTTCTTCTTTTTATGAAACCTAAAATACATGGCAGGCTAAATAAATTACCCTAAAGACCTGACTCTGACGTCTAATTCAAGAACAGGCAAGCTGACATTGATTGGCAGTCCAAAGCCTTACGGGGCAATTATGAGTTGCTTCTGACCTACAAGATGTTGTTGTTGTTGTGATCCATTTTGGCTGTCTGGCCAGCTTCCATGCCTGGTGCTGCCCCTTGTCAAAGAAACACAGGGTTGAAACCAGTGATGGGATGTCCCCGGTTCCAGACGGTTCCCTGGAACCGGTAGGACCAATTCCGGAGGGTTCTCCGTGAGGGGAGTCCACTTTTGGGGCGTCTGGTTCCGGACGCCTCACCGAAAGAATTTTTTTTTTTTAATCGGAGTTAAAATGGCTCCAATTGACTGCGCATGTGCAGAAACTCAATCTGACACATTGCGCATGCATCAGATTGAGTTTCTGCACATGTGCAGTCAATTGGAGCCATTTTAGCTCCAATTTTTTAAAAAAATTGTTTAGAGCTTTCAGGACGGCGGCGGCGGAGGCGGCACCAGCCCTCTGAGAAGGGCACCTCCCCCGCGGCACGTTGAGGGCTGCCTGGGCCGTCCGCTGCCGACAAGCCCCATGCCCTGGGGACGCCGGGCGCGGCGCACCGCTGACGCCTCCTCCTCCGCCGGCCTGTGGGCTGGGTGCCTGCAACCACCGCCCGCCGCCACCGGAGCTGCCATTGGCTGCATTCCTGTGGCCTCCTCCTTGGGCCGGTCCCTTTTTAGCCCGGCGGCGGTGCGGCATGGGGACGGCCCAGGGAGGCTCGGCAGCCGCGGCTGGAGCCACTGCTGCCTGCCGCCCCTGGCCATGGCCGGAGCCGGGCTAAAAAGGTGGCCTCCCGAGGAGGAGGCCACAGGGGTGCAGGCAGCTCCGGCGGCGGCGGTTGTGGACGCAGTCGGGGTGCCGGGTCCCAAGAAAGGTAAGCGAGGGGTAATTTATTTGTGTTTTGGGTGGGTAGTTGTTTTTATTTTATTTATTTATTTGTTTATTTGTGTCTGGGTGGGTGGGCTGAGAGGGAGGGGTGTGTGTGTGTATGTTTATTTTTATTTTTTATTTATTTTTATTTTTGGCCCCGTCCACAACGTCATGACGTCATGTCGTCGGCTTCGGCCATGACGTCATGACGTCATGACATTGGCCACGCCCATGACGTCCGTGACGTCATGGCGTGGTAGTAGAATTTTTGTCATCCCATCACTGGTTGAAACCACAAAAACACAACCACTGTGGTCTTACCCTGTAATTAGAGCCACTGGTAAATGGCCGAGTGTCTCCGCCCCTTGTCAAACAGCATGTAAATCACAGCCACTATGCAGAAAAGACTTAGGGTACATCTAGACGGGTGTTTTCCCCAGCAACACTTGTGTTTCTCTGACTGAATCAGTATACTGTACCAACAAGTTGTGCATAAGTTACACTCATCCTAGCTTGTATCCAAGATCACATCAGTCAGCATCCAAAGGCCCTTGTGGGACCTTTTAGGTCACCAGCATAAGTGGCACAAAGTCCAATGGAGATGTGATGGCAGGTCTTGCATAGATGTGGCCTGTGCCGCTTGTTCTGGCACAACTAGCTCCATGGCTTCTGGAAAGACTTGCGCAACAGCTTGGGGAAAATGTGACATGGGCATCAGCTGGCAGAACAGCTTGTGGAATAGTTTGTTGAAAAGATTGTAAAAGAGGAATCAAAACGATTGGACAGGATATTTGTGCAAGAGTGCAAATAGCAGAAGCTATACACTAGCTTCCCAATAATACTATGGGTTATAACCTCTGTGTGTGTGTGAATGCTAGCCATCTAAGGTAGCAAACACACCAGCCGCTGCAGCTAAACCATCACTGTGCTAGGAAGGCAGCCTTCTTTGTGACACTTCCCATTCTTCTTCTTTGTGTTAGTTGGTGTTCTGGGGAATGGAGAAAGTGCCCTATCTAAAAGTCAGAATCCCATCACTTTATATAAGATTCTGACTTTTAGAAATGGCACTTTCTCCATTCACCAGAACAGCATCTAATGCAAGAAAGACAAATGGGAAGTCAGAATCTCACCACTTTGTATAGCACTGAAATACCTTGGCGTGACACTTGACAGGACACTCTTTAAGCAACTACTTTTACCCCATCAAGTGTCAAGGATCTTTTAAGTAGAACTGCCTGAATACCAAAGCAAAAGTCAGTAAGAGGAACAATATCATCAGAAAGTTGACAAACTATACATGGAGCACTCAACCAGCCACACTGCATACATCAGCTTTGGCCCTGAGCATCTATGCAGCAGATTAGGTTGCTCCAGGATGGAACGCATCCACACATGTTGTTACCTGAATTTCAGACTTGTTTTGTTAAAGAACTGTTTCACGGGCGGAAGCTTTTTAAAATGAGCAATAGACCAATTGTTTGATAAAATTAAAGAAGTTTACTTGGAACTCAAATAAGAAAACAATAATTAATACAGACGTTTGCTACCCCGGATGGGACCATTTTCCAACAAGGCGAAGGACCTGTCTTTTTGACCTAAACCTAGGCAGATGGAGAAGCCAGGAATGAGGTGATGTACTGACTTCAGAGTTCAATTTTATAATGTTTCAGAGCCAAACAAACTAACCACAGCAGATTGTTACAGGTAAATGTTACACAAATTAACACAAAAGCAACAAAATGTTTTTACAAGTACAAACAATCATCCTCTTTTAATTAAGCATCCCAGCCTTCAGAGATTGTAAAGACTGGCTTCTCTTGAGTTCTTGCCCACACATTGATATGCAAACGGACAATTCCCCTCTGCCAGCTTCATTTTCACAACTATAGGTACTGAATTCCACATCTGGTAGGAAGGTTGATGGCTGGAAAAACTGGTTTCATAAGCATTTCCTGAGGAAAATGCTTATTGTGTTTCTTCACATACAGTAAAACACTGGATAATGCTAAAACTTGGTTCCACAAGTCTTGGTGTTATCCGATTTTTAGTGTTATCCGATCCATGTTAAAATCCTATGAGTGGATCGGATAACATTAAAGCTCTATAGAGATACATTGTAACCGCACAGGCTTTAGCGGTTGTTATCTGATCCATCCCATAGGCTCCACCTCCGCTGTCACAGCCTGGAAGACCTACGGCTGGAGGGAGACGCTGTCGGGGCCGCCGACACAGCCCTCCACAAGATTGTGGGCATCTGCCCTCATGCCCTGCCCCCGCGGGAGCCTTGAAAATTGCCGAGCGGCAGGGCTGCCTGGCTCCACCTCCGCTGTCACAGCCTGGAAGACCTACGGCCAGAGGGAGACGCTGTCGGGGCCGCCGACACAGCCCTCCACAAGATTGCCGGCAGCTGCCCCCAAGCCCTGCCTTGGCGCAGGATTTAAGAACTTGGGAGCGGCAGGACTACCAGGCCCCACTGCTATCGTTGTCATCAGGAACGGCAATGGACGGGCAGCATCAAGATTGGGGTTGGGGGAATAGCTGGGGGAATGGATGGGGGAAGCAAAGAAGGTCCTGCCAGCCAGAGAGGGAGGATCAGGCTCCGTCTGCTGGGCCTCGGGGGGCCCATGGGGCCCAAATTGGTGTGGTAATGGGCATGGGGTGTTACGACGGGTACCGAGGGGCGGGCCGCACTCGGAGAACGCGGGCCAGATGTTTGATTGCTGTCCCGTGTTCTGGCCCCTCGGTTACACCTCTTGGTCCTGAGCAGCCAGTCAAGAGTGACCCCTCCCTTAGGCTGCTGCTGGTGAATGCCAGATCAGTCTGCAATAAGGCTCCCCTGCTCTCAGATACCATCTTAGGGGAGCGGGCTGATCTGGCATGCATCACCGAGACTTGGCTGGTGCCTGAGGATGGGGTTCCTCTGTCGGAATTATGCCCAGCCGGGTTCGGTATTTGGCACCAGCCTAGGGAGAGGGGAAGGGGCGGTGGGGTTGCCGTAGTAGCCAGGGAGTCACTGGGGTTTGCCAGGGCCACGGCTCCACAAATTCCGGGTTGTGAGGCCCTGCTCCTGCGTGTGGGCCCTAAGGGTCAGTTGGGAATCCTGCTCATGTACCTGCCTCCCTGCAAGGTAGCAGATTCCCTGCCTGAGGTCCTTGAGGCGGTCTCAATGCTGGCATTGGAGGCCCCCAGGCTGATGGTCCTGGGGGACTTCAATTTGCCATCGTTGGGGTCTGACTCAGAGGTGGCTCGGGAGTTCATGGTTTCCATGGCAGCCATGGGCCTGACTCAGGTAATTCAGGGTCCTAACAGGAGCAGTGGCTACACCCCGGATTTAATCTTTCTGTCGGAGCTGTGGCTGAGTGATCTGAATTTACAAAAATTAGACATCATTCCTGTGCCATGGTCAGATCACTATCTGGTGACTCTTGACTTCCTGGGGGTAAGACTCCACCGTAGGGAGGCAGGGCCGATTAAATGGGCCCGCCCCCAGCGACTAATGGATCCAGAAGGATTCCAGAGGGAACTGGGGTGTTGTCCTCTTGACCTGCAATGCGGTTCGTCTGAAGCCCTTGTCAACGCTTGGAATGAGAGAGCAACGGCCGCTTTGGACGTAATCGCTCCACTACGGTCTCTCCGTGCTTGTAGGGTTCGATCTGCCCCTTGGTTTACAGAAGAACTAAGGGAGCTCAAATGGGCAAAGAGACGCCGAGAGCGCCGCTGGGTGAAGACTCGGAGTGAGTCTGATCGAACACTGGTTAGAGCTGCTATTAAAGACTACCTAGTGGCGATGGGGGTGGTGAAACGCCAATATTTCACCGCCCTTATTGCCTCCGCAGATAATTGCCCAGCAACCTTGTTCCGGGTGACCAGGTCCCTTCTTGGTAAAGAGGGGTCGGGCCCTGGTTGGCAGGGGTCGGCTGAGGCTTTTGCTGATTATCTGGCGGAGAAAGTCGCTCAGATTCGCTCAAAGCTTAATCTCGGCGTGGATCGTATGGAGCTGGGGTTGACCGAAGCTCAGTCTGGCCATGTTATCTGGGATCAGTTCGATCCAGTTGGCCCTGAGGAAGTGGACAGGCTTCTTGGATCTGTTCGCACCACAACCTGCGCACTGGATCCATGCCCTGCCTGGCTGATTAAAGCATCTACGGCCGTGGCAGGTGGCTGGGTCGAGGCAATTATAAATTTATCTTTAAAGGAGGGGACTTTTCCAGCACCTTTTAAACATGCTTTGGTGCGCCCCCTCCTGAAAAAAACCATCCCTTGACCCTATGGTACTCACTAACTACCGCCCAGTGTCCAACCTGCCCTTCTTGGGTAAGGTTCTGGAAAAGGCAGTGGCGCAGCAACTCCAGGATGTCCTGGATGAAGCGGATTATCTGGACCCTTTTCAGTCAGGATTCAGGCCCGGATATGGGACAGAAACCGCACTGGTCACATTGGTGGATGATCTCTGGAGAGAGCGGGATGGAAGTCATCCGTCTGTCCTGGCTCTTCTCGACCTTTCAGCAGCTTTCGATACCGTCGACCATGGTATCCTGCTGGGAAGGCTCCAAGGATTGGGGATCCAGCGCACTGTGTTGTCCTGGTTTTCCTCATTTCTGAGGGGCCGGACCCAGTCTGTATGGTTGGAGGGTGAGAAGTCCAGCCCTAGGCCCCTACAATATGGGGTGCCTCAGGGCTCGGTACTCTCTTCCCTCCTATTTAACATCTACATGAAGCCGCTGGGAGAGATCATCCGTTCCCACGGGGTGAGGTATCATCAGTATGCAGATGATACCCAGTTGTACATCTCGGCCCGTGGGGACCCAAGCGGTGCGGTGGAAGTCCTTTCCAGGTGCCTGGAGGCTGTTAGGATCTGGATGGGGGACAACAGGCTACAGCTGAATCCTGGCAAGACTGAGTGGCTATGGGTGAGGGGCCCTATGTTATATCGGGAGTTACCAGCTTTGGTTCTGGATGGGGCAGCTCTGCCCCAGACAGACCCGGTGCGTAATCTGGGGGTCCTCCTGGACTCACGACTACTGTTCGAAGAACAGGTGGCAGCCGTGGCCAGGAGGGCTTTTGCACAACTTTGTGTAATACGCCAGTTACGCCCCCTCCTAGACCGGGACGCCTTGCTCATGGTCACACATGCTTTGGTCACCTCCAGACTTGATTACTGTAATGCACTCTACATGGGGCTGCCCTTGGTGACCATCTGGAGACTGCAGCTGGTCCAAAATGCGGCGGCCCGGGTAGTGATGGGGTGCGGGCGTTATGCTCGTGCCACACCACTGCTCCGGGAGCTGCATTGGTTACCAGTATGTCTCCGGGTGCAATTCAAGGTGCTGGTCATTACCTTTAAAGCCCTATATGGTAGTGGGCCAGGATACTTAAGAGACGGCGTCACCCTAAGAACGTCTGTCCGTCCCACCAGGGCAGATCGGAGGGGCTCTCTTGTTATCCCATCGGCTAGGGAGGCTCATCTCTCTAGCACTAGGAAGAGGGCCTTCTCTGTGTTTGCCCCGGCCCTGTGGAACCTTCTCCCAACGGAACTGCGCCTACAGGCAGAGCTCTTACCTTTCCGAAAAGGCTTAAAGACCTGGCTGGCGGAGCATGTATGGGGGCCTAGTAACACGGGATCCCACATAGGTTGGCTTATTTAAGGGACAGCCACCCCTCATGCTTTTGTTTTATTTGCTGCACCGTTTTAATCTTTTATAAATTTTAAGGTTTTGAGATTTTAAATACTATTACTATATTAGATTTACTTGTGATTTTAAATTCATGTTGTAGGCCGCCCAGAGTCGGGTTTACCCGATTGGGGCGGGGTAGTAAATGTGAGTTAATAATAATAATAATAATAATAATAATAACATTATTTGATCCAATTCTCCTCCCCAGATTACTTAACGTTATGCGATTTTAGTGTTATCCGATCCAATCGTTATCCGGTGTTTTACTGTATCTGCATTGCTTTAATATCAGAGTTGTCCTTTAGTTATACTGTAATATTCCATTTTACTGTTCCTTGAACTGAGGAGACATAAAATCCAATATTAATATACAGAAACAGACACTATTCGATAGACATCATATCTTAAAGGAATCGTCTTTGCAGTGGAACAAAAGACTAAACAATTGCATTGGCCAGCAGGAAGGATAAGCATTTCCTGAGGTGAGATTAACACATTAGAATTATGTCAAAGGTGACTCCAGAGCACCCACCTGGTCTACTTCCACTAATTTACAGCTATATTTGAGTGTACTGTGTGATGCTTAAGTTTACAATGTTTTTTTTTTTTTTGGGGGGGGGGGGGAGAAAGGGACTCTTTGTTGATGTTAGACTAAAATAGGACCAGGACATAGGTGTTAATTGATGCAGCCTTTGTCTGCCATCAAGATCTGTGCTCTGGGGAACATGGAACGTGTGATGACTATTTCGGGTTATTTCAAGGAAAACTGAAAGGTTCAAAGAACTTTATTTAAAAATAAAGAATATAAATTAAACTAAAGGGTAAATTTCAAAATTTTACATAACACTGTGAAAGAAGTTGACATCATTGTTAATGAACCCAGGCATATAGTGACAGGATGCCTCAAACCTACACCAGTTGAGAAAATATAACTTCTTGTTGTTGTTCCACCTAAGATAAGGAGAGAAGTAGCAGAGGATGCCAAGAGAATGAAGCAAGAGAAGGACCCTTCTAAATGGAAGGTCCTGTCTCTTCTTGACCTCTCAGCGGCCTTCGATACCGTCTACCATGGCATCCTTCTGGGAAGGCTCCAAGGATTGGGGATCCAGGGCACTGTGTTGGCCTGGTTTTCCTCATTTCTGAGGGGCAGGACCCAGTCGGTGTGGTTGGAGAATGAGAAGTCCAGCCCTAGGTCCCTGCAGTATGGGGTGCCTCAGGGCTCGGTACTCTCACCTCTCCTATTTAACATCTACATGAAGCCACTGGGTGAAATCATCTGTTCCCACGGGGTGAGGTATCACCAATATGCAGATGATACCCAGTTGTACATCTCGACCCGTGGAGACCCAAGCGGTGCAGTGGAAGTCCTCTCCAAGTGCCTGGAAGCTGTCAGGATCTGGATGGGGGACAATGGGCTAGAACTGAATCCCGGCAAGACTGAGTGGCTATAGGTCAGGGGTCCTGCGCTATCTCGGGAGCTGCCATCTTTGGTTCTGGATGGGGCAGTCTTGCCCCAAACAGACCTGGTGCATAATCTGGGGGTCCTCTTGGACTCACGACTACTGTTCGAAGAGCAGGTGGCAGCCGTGGCCAGGAGGGCTTTTGCACAACTTCGTGTAATACGCCAGTTACGCCCACTCCTAGACCGGGACTCCTTGCTCATGATCACACATGCTTTGGTCACCTCCAGACTTGATTACTGTAATGTGCTCTACATGGGGCTGCCCTTGGTGACCATTCGGAGGCTGCAGCTGGTCCAGAATGCGGCGGCCCGGGTAGTGATGGGGTGCGGGCGTTATACTCGTGCCTCACCACTTCTTCGGGAGCTGCACTGGCTGCCAGTATGTCTCTGAGTGCAATTCAAGGTGCTGGTCATTACCTTTAAAGCTCTTAAGGATACTTAAGAGACCGCGTCACCCCAAGAACATCTGTCCGTCCCAACAGGGCGGATCGGAGAGGCTCTCTTATCATTCCATTGATTAGAGAGGCGCATCTCTCTAGCACCAGGAGGAGGGCCTTCTCCGTGTCCACCCCGGCCCTTTGGAACCTCCTGCCAACTGAGTTACATCTACAGACAGAGTTCCTGCCCTTTCGGAAGGGCCTAAAAACCTGGTTGACAGGGCAGGTGTGGGGCCCCAGGAATGTGGGGTCCCATGTTGGGTGGCTGATCTGATAGGACAGCCACCCTTCTCGCTGTTTTAAACTTTTAACTTTAACTTTTAAATCTGTTTTTTAGTACAGTATTGTGCTAATTATAGTTGAATCTTTTAACTAATTTAAACCAAATTTATGGGGGTATAGTGGGATTATCTAGTTTCTTTTGTGGAATTTTGCATTGTTGTAAGCCGCCTAGAGTCGGGTTCGCCCGACTGAGTCGGGATAATACATTTGAATAAATAAATAAATGAGTCTCAAGTCTGCCAACTCACATCCAGGAAGAGCTATAATATTCTTGAGGGGACACAAGAGCAAAACTGCATTAAAAGATGGAGAAAGGAGCTGACTAGACAATGAACAACATTAAAGGAGGAGATGGCTGAGTACCCTTAATAGGCTGAGGGTTGGAGTCCCTAAATGCAAGACCAACATGCTCAAGTGGGGGGCTGGTGGTGGACAACAATACACTGTGTGAATGTTGAGAGATACAGAATCTGGCTCATTTGCTGATTTGCCAATTACTACCAGAAACTTTGGCCAATAAAGCCAAGAAGGTGGTTTCATTTTAACAGTTTAAAGTCTGACCTAGACAGGAAAGAGGAGGAAGAAGAAGATGATCACTCTATAGTTGGTGGCATATGCCATTTATAAACCACAGGAGGTCCCTAGCACCTCTAATCTGACTGAAACTAAACCTTCAAGGACTCGCATCCTACAGAGCCAGCTGATATCCATCAATATGGTGAAACTCTGCAATACGCAGAGAAACCTCCCTTTGTTGTCAAGCTCATTAGCCTGCAACCGCCTTTCATGCCATAATGCTCAAGATGTCTTTGAAGTTCTTCCTGCTTCTTCGTGTGTGAGTTGAAGGACCGGACATGGTATCTGAACAGCTGTGTGCTGTTAAGAGGGAGGCCTGTTCCGGCTTCTGCCTCATATAAACCTATCGTTGCTTGCTCTTTGATTTCTTTCTCTCTCTTGCCCTTCCTCCGGCCCGCCACCCCTTTTATCTTTTACATCTTCCTCTTGTGGGCACAATATCTGACGAGCAGGAGTTGGAAATAGAAGTCTTTTGTCTCCAGGGCTTCCATTCACAGTGAAATACTTATTAAATTGGAAAAACACATATGTGTTTAGCAGAACATCTTGCTAAACAGCTGGAGTCCAGATTTCCAAGAGAGGCTTTTCCATAAGTGCTCAGGTGGCTTCCATAGTATGTTGCTGCTCAACATTTCTCTAGGAAAGCTTTGTCCCATGTGAGCAATTGCAACAATCACCAACAACTCAAGGAAAACCCAGTGGTGGGCTGCTATCAGTTCGGCCCGGTTTGGCCGAACCAGTGGCAGAAATCCAGAGGGGTTCGCCAGGGGGGTAGTAATTTAGTAAACCCCCGGGCGACTGGTTCGGTTGCCTCTCCGGCCACCCTCCGGATTCCTTTTCCGGGCAGCTGAAAATGGCTGCTTGGATGTGCGCATGCGTCAAAACACCATTTGACGCATGAGCACTGAAAAATAGAAGTATGCATGCGTCAAATGGTATTTTGATGCATGCGCACTTCTGAGCAGCCATTTTTGGCTGCTCGGAAAGGGCACAGTGGCATCCTTGGAGCTGCGGTGGCGGCCTTTCCTTCACCGTCGACCGCCAATGCTGCTCCCATGATGGCACTGCCAGACTAGGCTGCATCGCTGTGCTGCCGGCACCTACCTGCTGTTCCCCAAGTCCCCGACCCCAGCAAAGGTAAGGAACTAGGGTTTGTTTTCTTTGTCTTTCGGGTGGGGGGTATTTTATGTAGTGTGTTTTTATTTTATTTTTATGTATACTGATTCTTTATTTTATTTTATTTTATTTACTTTGGCTCCCCCCATGTCAAGACGTCATGACATTGGCTACGCTCATTACATCATGACATTGGCTACGCCCATGACATCATGATGTCATGACATTGGCACCGCCCATGACATCAGCCCCACCCACAGTGTGGTAGTAAAATTGTTGGTTGGCCACCACTGGTTAAACCAGTCCATGGTTGCTTTCACAATAAGGTAAAGATCACCTTGCAGGTGTGGTGGTCATCTCTGTTTATAGCCAAAGAGCTATTACATCTGAAGACATTTCCGTGGACCTGTGGCAAGTGTGACTTGATGCTGGAGCACACGGAATGCTGTTTACTTTCCCACCAATGTGGTCCCTATTTATCTACTCGCAATTTCTTGCTTTCGAAATGCTAGGTTGGCAGGAGCTGGGACAGAGATGGGAGCTCATTCCGTCCTGCAGCTCTTGGGTATTGAACTGCTGACCTGCTGACCTTCCATCCGTCAAGTTCAGCATCTTAAACACAGTAGCTGTTGCTTTTCCCAATGGAGTCTACTGCTTAAACCCTTGCCATAGTTAATGAAAATGATGGCATTTCACCTATCAGACAGTTTTGCTGGGTTTTTCTGCTGTTTTATGAGTGTCGTCTACTGTTCTAATATTCTTTTGCTGTTTTATTTTATTCTGCCTCTTTGTTTTGCTCAGTGCCTTTTGCAGTGGATTTGGGGGAGAAAAGGTCTATTAGTAAATTTACTAATCAAAATAAATTATTCCTTCTTTCCATTGATTCTTGGAGGGAAGCAGCTTGCTACAATTGATCTCTCACACCATTCCTTTTTGTCGTAGACTCTCTGAAGCAAAAGACCCAGGATGGGGAAAGATGGATCAATTCCTTTAACTTCTCCTCTGTCCTGCAGAGTGTAAAGTTTTGTTTGCTGGCTTGTTGTTTGCTTTAGCACTCCAACACCCACACCAAATGTTTAACTTTTTGCTTTTTTTATGAAAAAACAAAACAAAACCTGGGCACTCAAAGTCCCCGTTCTTTCTTCAGATATCCCAGGAACTCTTCTACCTCTTCCGCCTCTTCCTTTTCTCCTCCTCCTCCTCTACCTCATTGGATGAGGGAGATGCAAGGTCCTTATTCTGGCACTTCTAGTGGCCTCCATCTGTATTATTTGATGTTCTTGTAAGATATGGAATCCCAAGACATTCTCTTCAAATGGGCAAAATTATCTTATTTGTTGTCTCTTTATGTCATTTAAGATTGGTTCTATTCCAATTCTTTCCCTTATAACCTCATTCCTGATTTCATCTCTTCTAGTCACTCCAGCAGCCTTCCTCAGACATCTCGTTTCCGTGGTGACCAACTTTTGCTTACATTTTGTTTTAAGTGTCCATGTTTGGCACTGGTGACCTAAGGTGGGAACGAATATGTTTTGTATGAGATGTTTCTTTGTGCTGGTCGGTCTTGCCTTGTGTCATAAGAGCAGAGCTAACTGTCCCAATATTTGGTTTGCCTTACTGCACTGCACATTAATCTCTCCATCCATTTTGCCATCTTCAGTAAATGTTGTTCCTAGGTATTTGAACTCTGCCACTTGTTTTGTGCTTCTTTCCTCTATCTCTATATCTGGAGTATGCTGTTTCCTTCCAATTGCCGTGACCCAGGAGCTCTGCCCACCATATATCCCAAATCCAACTGCAAACGGGAAAAACAAATAGCAATCAAGAGTGTTGTGGTTTTTGTGCATCTCTATAAATTTTGAGAATGTCAAGGACCTTAAATAGAGGGTTCAGTGTGCTCGCACTCCAGATATTCATGTTCTTGTTCCAGTGTTGGATAGCGTCCTCTCCAAAGTAGTTTCTTCCACTAGGCAAAGAATACACTGCTTCACACAATAAATAAATAAACAAACAAATAAATAAATATTTCTGCTACTTGGTCTAATCCAAAGGTTCCCAAACGTTCCGTGCCACAGGCCTGACCACAAACCCCAGACAGCTGAGTGGGCTGGACACTTGGTTCCTCCTGCTATAAATGCTGCAGTAAAACGCATCCACATCTGGCTTTATGGCTGCAAAGTGCTGGCTTTTTGGCTGCAAACAGAATTGATCATCACACCATAGAGTCAGACATGACTGGCTTTCGCGCAAGGGAAACCTTCACTCCGTGGTGGGCATCAGCAGGTTTGCCCCAGTTTGCCAGAACCAGTAGCAGAAATTCTGGCTGGCCTTGCCCATCCAAGTTTTGAAATAAAGTACTGTAGTCCTAATTCAGGTGCAACGCAGGGCTTCCCCCTGGCCACGCCCACCATGCCACGCCCACAGTGTGGTAGTAAAAAAATTTTTGGAGCATACCACTGCCTTCACCTTTACCTTTACTATATTGCACAGGGGTGACAGTAAAGCCTAGACACATTATTGGAAGGAAAGGCATAGCTATTGGCACACTATGCCCGTGGCTATGCCTCTGGTTGGCATACAAAAAGCCACTTGACCTAAAGCAAATTTTCACCCGCAAAAACAGACTGGCTACCAGACCCATTAACCCAGGAACCAGACCTTGCAGTTATCCACTTTTCTCCATAGGAAACACCATCCAAGCATCAAACAGCATAATCCAGAATTTCCCAGAGTCATAGATTTGCTCACCTTATTATGTGATTTATGCCAGCTTTTGCCAGCAATATTCCACTGCATTTCAAATTGGACACAAAGGCCAAACTCTATGTAACAACCTTTCTGTTAGGTTTGCATTGATAGACTAATGCACCTACTATCCTGCTAAGCATTGGTTAACGCTGTAGTTCTGTTGGTTAATTCTTACAAGGCTTTTAATTCTACCTGACTCTTTGAGCCCAGTTTTGGAAGAAAGGGAACCGAGAGATCAAATCGGATCAAATCAACTGTAAATATGGAATTGATGTAATCAGAGATCGCGCTGTGTGACTGCAGAGACATACAGAATCTGGCTCATTTACTGGTCTGATGATGACTGCCAGAAACATGAACCAATGAGGATTCAAGTTTGGCCAAGAAAGTGTCTTCATTTTGGCACTCCAGGGCTTGATCGGGACATGAAAGAAGAAGAATTAGAGAGAGCATCCTAAGGCTGGATTGATCAAAAGAAGGTGCCTCTCAGGCGTGGAACTGTCCAGATGCATGGGATTATACAGCTGCCCTTCTTCATATTTTCTGAACAAGAAGCTGCTTGTATGGAGAGGGTTACGTATTTCATCTGCCCTACATCTTTCCATAAATAGCTGGAGATAGAGAAGTCTCTGCCATCCAGCTGTAGCTTAGGGGTCCAGTAGAAATGAGATGCATGCCTCCAAGCCTCTTGTGCATGATAAATCACGGAGAAAATCTCTCTGCACAATAATATCTTAGCACAGGGGTGCCCAAACTACAGCTCAGGGGCTGGATCCGGCCCCAAACACCAATTCATCTGGCCTATGCCACCCTCGTCACTCCTGGAAACAGAAGTAAAATGCACCCGTATGGGCGCGTTTTACTTCCGCTTCCAGGAATGATGAGGGCAGTGTTGACCAGATGAATTGATGTCGGGGGACGGATCCAGAACCGTAGCTGTAGTTTGAGCAAACCCATTTAAGCAGAGGAAATGGCAGCCTAAAATCTATCTCATCCTGTTGCAAAACAGATTGCAAGGCACATTTTACTACTGATTCTGGTGGGAGGAACCATGTGACTGGCCCGCTGAACCACGTGACTGGCCCACGACCCAAAAAGTTTGGGCACCCCTGTCTTAGCATATGTTAGTTCTCTCTCTGGCCTTACAGCCATTCATCCAGTCACTGCCAGAGGTTTCATGACCCCTGTCACCTAGTCCTACAGGGCACAGCAAAGGGGAGACAGAGCTGATCTCTGTATGGTTCAATCTTCCAGCCATTTGTCCTCCAGGAGGAAGAGTCCATCCGAAGCAGCTTGATTTCTAGTGCAGCTAATTGGAGCTGACAGAAAGGCGTCTGTGTGTGTGTTAAAGGAAGAAGGTTATTTTTTTCCGGGGTGGTCGTCTGTTGTAATAAAAGGCTTCTCCTGTGTAAACGGGGAATCATTTGGAAACAAAACAGGGGAAAATGGTAAACAGGATGCCTATAATTACTGGAGTATCCTGGAAGCATCAGATTTTGAGTGATGAATCTAAACTCTGAGTTTGCTGGTTTTTAATCTGAGGAGTTTACTCACAGAGAAGATGTCAAGAGCTCAGGGTTTTTTTAAAAAAAAAAATAAAGCAGGGGTTCCCAATCTTTTCAAGATGGGGGCCGGGTCACGCTCTCTCAGCCAGCTTCGAGGTCTAGACGGCCATTTTGCCCTGCCTGCATGATGGGGTGGCCATTTTGTCCCAACAGCTTCAAGTGGGTAGCCATTTTGTTTCTCGAATGCCCTTGGAGGGGTTGATGGGCAACATGAAATTACCTTTAAAGCCCTACATGGTAGTGGGCCAGGATACTTAAGAGACCGCATCACGCTGAGAACATATGTCCGTCCCACTAGAGCGGACCAGAGAAGCTCTCTGGTTGTACCTTCAGCTAGAGAGGCTCATCTCTCTAGCATGAGAAGGAGGGCCTTTTCTGTGTCTGCTCCGGCCCTATGGAACCTCCTGCCAATGGAGTTACGTCTCCAGATGGAGTTGCTGCCCTTTAGGAAAGGAGTGAAGACCTGGCTGACGGGGCATGTGTGGGGAGAGGGCCAGACGTCCAACTCGGTCGCCTGGCTATTTTAAATATTCCACCTCTCTCCTTGGTGTTTTTAACTTGCATTTTAATTTTTATGTATGTGTTTTAATTGTTTTTAGTTGTAAAGCCGCCCTGAGTCTTCGGAGGAGGGCGGGGTACAAATGAAATAAATCAAATAAATAAATGAAATGGTGTCACAGGCAGGATCCAACCCACAGACCTTAGGTTGGGAACCGCTGATATAAAGTATATCCAGCTCTGTGAAGAAGAGAACAGTCTTCTTCTTTCATGTCCAGATCAAACTTTGGACTGCCTAAATGAAACCATCTTCTTGGCTTTGTCGTTGGCTAAATTTAAGTCCTCATCAGCACATGTTTCCAGTAGTAACCAGCAGGCCAACAAATGAGCTGGATTCTGTATCTCTCCATTTTCATAGAGCATGTTGTTTTCCGCCAGCAGCCCCCACTTTTTTTAGCATGTTGGTCTTGCATTTAGGGACTCCAACCCTCAGCCTATTCAGAGTCCTCCAAGTGACATAGAGAAGGTCGAGTTTCCCCTTTAATGCTGTTCCTTGTCTAGTGAGCTCCTTCGTCCATCCCCTAATTTGGTTTTGCTCTTGCATACCCTCAAGAATGTTTGTTCTTGCCATAAAGCTCTTCCTGGATCTGAGTAAGTGGACTTGAGGCTCAGCTCCATTCACATGATGTCAAGGGTCATTCTCTTGCTTAGTTCTCTTGGTATCCACTGCTACTTCTCTCCTTATCTTAGTGTAGGCTTGAGGGATCCTGTCACTACGTGCATTGCTTCATTAACAGCGATGTTGACTTGTTTCATGTGTGTGGATGCATTCAATACTGGAACACCATCCTCTGCTGCAGAGATGCTCAAGGCATTATATATTGTAATACTTTGCCCTTCATTGGGCACTCCAGAAATTGCTGAGTAACAGAATCTCAAGTACCTTCAGCTGGGACACATCAGACCATCTGCTTCAACCATCCCTATTTGCTTGGCAGGGTTCCATTTTCCTCAAAACTCACTTTGAACAAATTAAAACACAGTATTTATTGTTATTTTCTGAAAAAAAAAAAAGATCAAGGTATGGGAGAGGAATCACAGAATTAAAGGCAAACAGACCTTAGGTCTGTGATGGTGAACCTTGGCACTCCAGGTGTTCTTGGACTTCAATTCCCTGAAGTGGAAGTCAGTACTCCTACTGATCAGGGCTTCGGAGAATTGAAATCACTGCCTTAGGTCATAACTTGAGTTTGTTGTTATTACGTGTCATCGATGCGCTTCTGATTTATGGCAACCTTAACAGGGTTTACATGGTATGTGAGATGTTGAAAAATGCTACCACTGCTACCACCTTAGGGAGTTTCTATGGCTGAATTTATATTGTTTGCTAATTCCACCTCTAGCATAACACAGGAACCTGCCCCATATTTTCACCCAGACTTGCACCTCTGTATGATCTGTTCCATAAGACATTCAGAGGCAAATTGAGTGTTGGGGGCAAAATGCTAATTACTCTGTGAATTGCCCAGAGAATGCACTAAGCACTATGCGATGCTATATAAGTGTACTGTAATTGCTTTGCTTTGCATATTGTTATTGTTCCTGCTGTCATTGGTAACATCTGCACCCTCTGCATATGCCTCTGGCTGGCTAGATCAGGAGTTTAGGCAGCGATGGGATGTAACAGGTTCTCACCAGTTTGCCACAACCAGCAGTAACTTTTCCCAGTGTCCTAGAGAACCGGTAGCAGCTTTTGGGGAAAAAACCACATTCGGGGCTTACCTTTTCACTGGTTCCCCAACTGTGTATGTGCGCCAAGCACTTGGTGTGCATGCACTCCTACAGTGCTTGGCGCATATGCATGGCCTCCTTGCTGTCCTCCCAAGCGAGAAGGAGGAAGAGAAGCTGCTAGCCTGAAGCTCCCTATAGCCTGAAGCTCCCCAGGGGAAGTGACTCACCTTTGGATGTGGTGTGTCTGTGTGTATTTTAATGTGTATTTAATACCTTTACCTATATTGACATACTACCACAGTTCCTAAAAAGGCCTGGCGGCCTGGCTTGGGATTTTTAAGCAAAGTCTTGGAGTTACCTCATCAATAAGCTACACCTGTGCTGTTCCAATTGCTGTTCCAACTGGAGAACCCTTAAGGAGGTACAGCTGTTTTACATTTACATTAAGGCATATTATCCTAGAGAACCGATACAATGACCATATCCATCTTGCAACATGGTACTGCCCAGGCACTTATACTAACAGGTAAGTGACAGGTTTGTGTTTGGTTGGTGGGTTGATTTATGTTGAGGCGTGTATTTTAATGTAATTTTTATTTTATTTATTTATTTAATTTATTTATTTACGGGTTTGTGTTGTGGGTGGGTGGGTTGAGGTGTGTGTGTGTGCTTATTTTTATTTTATTTATTATTATTATTTTTCTTTGGCCCCACCCACGACATCATGATGTAATGACATTAGCTCCGCCCACACTGTGATGACCTCACAGTGGGGTAGTAAATATTTTGACATCCCACCACTGGGTTTAGGTACCTGGCTGTGGAAAAAGAGGTTGAGAGTTTGATTCCCGACTGTGCCGCCTGAAAGAGCCAACCTATTAAGCATTGGGCAAGCTGCACTGATCCAGGTGGCTCTCCAGAAGAAGGCAACAGGAAACCACTTCTGTGTACTCTCTACCTAGAAAACCCTGGAAAGGGTTGCCATAAGTCAGAATTGATTTGACAGCACACGATGACGACGACGACGATGTATATGCCTCTTTCCCCCCATTATCCTCAAGACAACCCTGAGAGGCTGAGAGGAAATGATGTGCCTTGTGGTCACCTGGTAAGCTTCATGCCAAAGGGAGGATTTGAACCCAGGCCCACTGGGCTTTTAACCCAACAATCCAACCCGTGTGTACCACCCTGGCAGTTTGTCTTTTCAGGCTGCTTACTTGAGAATAATTCCCAGAGATATCAGCTACATCGGCTTCCTCTTTAAGGATGTCAAGTCTATTTGGCTCAACATTGAGACATTTTTGGCTGGGAGTTTGGTAGTTGGAGGAAGTTCCTCCCTGACTGACGTGCCCTCTGCAGGCTCTGATGCTGCCCTGTGACTAATATGCCAGGCTGGCATCGTCTTGCTTGCTGATAATGGGTGCCATGGCTGCCATGGAAACAGGCTCTGGGGGAGTGAAGAGGATTGGTGTGCCCCCCCCTTCCAGGATCTTTGTTGCTACGTGGAGGTTTTACTCACAGAGGGGATGAAACTGCAAGGATCATCTCATCATCTCTTTGTTTAAACCAGGGGTGCCCAAACTATGGCCTGTGGGCTGGATATAGCCCCTGATGACAATTCATCTGGCCCATGCCGCCCTTGTTGCTCCTGGAAGCGGAAGTAAAACGCACCCGTACGGCGCCCATATGGGCACGTTTTCCTTCCGTTTCCGGGAGCGTCAAGGGTGGTGTGGGCCAGATGAATTGGTATCAGGGGCGTGATCTGGCCCATGGGCCATAGTATGGGCACCCCTGGTTTAAAAGCAGCAGAAAACCAAAATGATTAAAGAGAATGTTCTTTACTGCTACCCGGCTGCCCATATCATGGCACCAAAATGGCTTTCTTCCTGGTTTACAGCAGTCCCTCACCTGTAACACAGGTGAGGTAGAACTGACCTAGCTGGTGGAATGACAGTCACGGTTTCTTTAAATAATGTCTGCAAATACTTAATAATCTAATTATACTCAATATTTTGATCACAAAGGCTCAGCTCTGAAACAGATGAAACAATTGCCTCTGAGGGTGGACTGAATTCCTTTTTTACCATTACTTCCAACAGTGTACAGTTCATGTACTCAAAAAGAATATTATTGGGGAAACAACGTGTGGAAGAGGGTTTTAGGTCCCTTTGTGTGATACTTGGTCATAATTATCAGAAAGTAAATAAAGCAAAACAAAAAGACAAACAAAAAAATGTTGCTGTACTTTAAAGACTAACTGCTGTATTTTATTGTTAGCTTTCATGGATTAAGTCTACTTTGTCATATTTATTTATTTATTTATTTGTTGGATCTATATAACCGCCTTTATCGCTTAAATGTCCCAAGGTGGCTCATAACATCATACCAATGGTACGTTCCAATTTTTTTTTTTTACTACCACACTGTGGGCGTGGCATGGTGGGCATAGCCAGGGGGAAAGCCCTGCGTTGCACCTGAATTAGGATTACTGTACTTTATTTCAAAACTTGGATGGTCAGGAAGAGCCAGAATTTCTGCTACCGGTTCTGGCGAACTAGGGCGAACCTGCTGATCCCCACCACTGACCCATACCCAATACTAATGAAAGCCAAATACTGTACTACAAAACTATCTATAAACGACCATAAAACCTCCCCAATCCCCTTAAAAAGAAGGACACCCAGGCAGGAGTAAATAAGAATCCTGGGCAAGACTAAATAAACCAGCAGGGCTGAGTTGTGCTACCAGTTGTACCCCACACCTGCTGGCATAAGCACGTTTTTAAGGTCTTCCTAAAGGGGAGCAACTCTGTCTGGAGGCAGATGTAAGAGTGAGACTTCATGGTATCAATTTGTACTCATCAGGTACAGAGGTACACAATGGTTGACATAACAGATATGCTTACAGATCAATGTGGCTTTGTACAACTGGTAATAGCAGAAGATCGCTGGTTGTTATTCAGATTAGTTGTGGAGCTTCACCCTGTTGAATTGCAAATGCTTAGTAGATGGATGCAAGACAAACATTGTGGCATTACATGTTTGCTAATGAGTTTACCCTCCAGGCCTACTAGCATCTATTGACAAGGGTGTGAGTTGCTCATACTGTACTTGTTTATTTCATTTCAAGGACTCTTGAGGTACCATACATACCCTGGGAGACAGGGATTGGTATCCATCTCCTGTTGGAAAAAAACAGGGCTATTTTGCCATCACTTCACCTGCTGCCTTCCCACTAGCAACAGATATCTGACATCTCTGACTCCTACCTGCACAGCTGCGGTGGACAAGAGACAGCAGACCTGTTGACTGCTGCTCCAGAGAACAATGACTGGAACTAGCAGGTGAAAACTTCAGGGAGAGAAGATTTTGCAGAAATGGCCAAAAAGAAAGATCTTTTTGGCAGTAGAAGAAATTGACTTTGGGAGATGTTGGGTTTTCCTTAGTTGGAGATCTTTAAACAGAGGTTGGAGTGGGGGTTGGGGCTGCGTCCTGCATGGAGCACTGGGTAGGATGTGATGGTCTCTAAGTCCCCTTCCAAGTGTGAGACCACACACAGTGGAGGCAAACACAGTTTAAGCTGCTGTGATTCACGCCAGTGCAAATTGGCATCCCATGGGTGAAATTGCTACAGTCCTCCAGATGATGTTGCATGACACAGCTGGGCAGAGGCAGAGAACACAGTTTTTGCACTGAACTCCAACAGCAGAAATTGTCTTAAGGTGCTAACAAGTGTTAATTGTTAATCTCCTCCCCCCCCCAAAAAAAAAAATTGAAGTGCTTTAGAGATAGTGTGTTCTATCACTGAGTTGAATTTTAAAAAATGGAAACAAGGGGCTCTTAGTTGAGGGAACTGACACCTCTTCAAACATCAGACAGAAGCAATGTCAGGTCGGTTGGAACAAATTAATCACCAGCCTACAAGCTGAACAAAACAAAACAAAAAGACTATTTCCCACTCAAATGAGACAATTCTTCAGTGGGCTTCTCCACATTGAACTTAACATCATGTAACTATTGACAATGCTTTAAAGTCATTTGTGTCTCATCTGACATAAACTGCAAGGTAATGGGATCACCCCCTCCCAGTCTATGATTTTACACCGCAGTAAACAGTATGGCAGCTATGCTTTCTCTGCTCCATATTCTGAACAAGCCTAGTTCTCACCAGACCTACTGTTACACCTATTGATGCAGGTGGGTTTTAGGATACCCACATGTTTTTCTGTGTTTGTACAATCCACTATGGTTGCAATTACTTTGCAAATAATGCACTGCAACATGTCCATGCTCCGTATCCCATTTTGTTTTTGCAACACAGATGTGAATTCTGTCCATGCAATTCCACAAGCCAGGGTTGATCTTTCTGAACTCTCTCAGGGTTGTGTTGCTATACTGGGCTCACCTTGCTTGTGTTTCTCTAGCAACTCCTATCTTGGACTAATAATTGATTGATAGGAACCCCTTGCACGATTGCTTGGATGCACACTAAATGCAGAAGAAAATACTTCTGAATAAACATTTCTGTGATCGCACCATACGCTGTTCTGAAAAACAACCAGAACGGTTGTTTTTCCATGGCTCTAAACATGCAATTAAATGAAAAATGGGATCCCGAGGTAGAGATTAAAATGTGAATAGAAAAAAAAAGATCCACCTTCATAAAAATGCAACATTTGTCATGCAGCAGAGATCTATCTCTCGCTTTTCTTTGTTGTTGTTCAGTCACACAGTCGATTCTGACCCTTTGCGACCCCATGGACCACTGTCCGCCAGGCACCCCTGTCCTTTACCATTCCCCTCAACTCGCTCAGCTCTGTGCCCATTGTGTCTACAATACCATCTAGCCATCTCATTTTGGGCCGCCCCTTCTTCTTTTGCCTTCCACCCTTCCCAGCATCAAGGCTTTCTCAAGCGAATCCTCTCTTCTCATTTGATGTCCAAAGTACTTTAGCTTCATCTTCACTATTTGACCTTCTAAGGAATAGTCAGGTTTGATTTCTTCTAAGATTGACCTATTTGTTCTCCTTGCTGTCCAGGGGACTCTCAAAACTCTCCTCCAACACCACATCTCAAAGGCATCTATTCTTCTGCGCTCAGCTTTCCTTATGGTCCAGCTCTCACAACCATACATTGCCACCAGGAATACAATTGCTTTGACTATACGAATTTTTGTTTGCAATGTGATGTCTCTACTTTTCACTATGTTCCCCAGGTTTCTCATCACTTGCCTCCCAAAAATCAGTCGCCTTTTTATTTAATGGCTGCAATCTCCATCTGCAGTGAGCTTTGATCCTAAGAAAGTAAAATCTGTCACTGCTTCTACTTCTTCCCCATCTATTTTCCAGGGACTGATAGGACTTGTTGCCATTATCTTGGTTTTCTTAATATTGAGTCTCAAGCCAGCTTTTGCACTTTCTTCTTTCAACCTAATCAGGAGTTTTTGTAAGTCCTCCTCACTTTCTGCCATTAGGGTGGTATCATCTGCATATCTCAAATTGTTGATGTTTCTCCCAGCAATTTTGATCCCAAATTGTGATACGTACCTCCATCCCTGCATTGCGCATGATGTGCTCTGTGTATAAGTTGAATAAGCAGGGTGACAAAATAGTTAGATGTTACATATTCCCAGTGTTGCCATATATGGAGGTCAAAGCTTGGAGATTGGCTCGATAAAGCATCTGAAAAGAGAATCGAAGCTTTTGAAATGTGGCTCTACATAGGGCTGCTAAAGATATCATGGGTTGACCATGTGACTAATGTAGAAGTGTTAATGTCAGATGGATAAAGAACAAGAACTGTTTATTAATGCAAGAAAGCTATATCTTGGGCATATCACAAGGAAAGACATAAAGTATATATAGACTACTCCAACTCGTTATGCAAGGGAAGATTCTTGGGAAGAGAGGCCCTGGACGTAGATGGACCTGAGAGACTGGTGTGGCAGGTCCTCGGAAGGATTGTTAAGAACAGGAAGACTATTGCCATGCTGATAGCCAATATTTGGAATGGATACTTGAAGAAGAAGAATCATGCAATAGGCTGTGGTGGCTTAGTGGTTGACACTGAGCTTGATGATGGAAAGGTTGGGAGGGCAGCAGTTTGAGAACCGATTGCTGCGCGTTGGAGTGAGTGCCTGCCATCTGTCCCAGTTTCTGCTAACCTAGCAGTTCGAAGGCTAGAAATTGCAAGTAGATAAATAGGCACCACTTTGGTTGGGAAAGGTAATGATGTTCCTTGCACTCCGGCATCTAGTCATACCTGCCACATTATCATAGCAGACAATGTTGTCTCTTTGGTTGCAAACGAAGATGAGCACTGCCCTCAGTCAGACATGATTGGCTTTTGAGCAAGGGAGACCTTGACCTAAACATGCAGTCTGGGTTTCTCTGAGCTATCCTACATGTCTCAGGAACCTAAAACTGCACTTGCGTCTATGGATCTGGTGGGAGGCCATCCTTTAATTTTTTAGTACCTCTAGTTAAAAAAGTGCACCCCATCCCTTAGCAGCCATAATTTAAGAGGGCTACAGAATGCATCACTATCTCCAGGTCTCTTCTCTGGGAAGCTTCCAGTAAAAAGGATTAAGAAGATTCCACATTTTTTCCCTATTGCTGCTCACCTCAGCTTGTTCCTGGGTGATAGTTCTGGAGTTGGCAAGTTATCAGTATGCCTTGGTTTACCACCCTGTGTCACTTCAGAGTTTGTCATGCACTATGCACGAGGAGGCAGTCAAATTTTTCCTCATACACTGGGGAAAATAACCAGTAATTATTGGCTCTCAAGCTGCCCAAGAGGTTCTTGCTGAGAAATCTTATTTGTATAATTGTACAAAGTTACCTTCTGATTTTTGTTTTGTCTCTATAGTCTATTTGTATGTTACCTTGAACAATTTCATTAGAAAGGCAATTTGGAAGGTTTATGCATAAATACTTCATTCATTTGATTTGTATCCCACCCAGTTAGTACAAGCACCATGCTGGGTGGCTCACATTAGATAAAACAGATCAACATCCCTATCTACCAAAGTACAGGCTAACATATATCATAATAACAGAAATAAAACACCTACCTAAAGACATACATAAATCAATTAATACATCTTAAACCAGTACATCATATACCAGTTCATCACACCTGATTAAATAAAATATTACAAGTACTTTAGTAGGTCTGCTTGAAATGGAGTGAAGAAGAAAATAAGGAAGATTTGGGATCAGGCTTATCACAGGATGGGTTTAACTTGTCTAAAATTTAAAATTTATTTCTTTATTCTGTCTTCCATGCATGTGTTGCAGACATGAAATTAATTCAATACATTCAACAGCCCTGGTGGCATAGTGGTTAAACTGCTGTACTACAGCCAGAATATTGTGAGTTCAATTCTGATGGGACACAAGGTTAACTCAGCCTTCCATCTTTCCATGGTTGGTGTTGGAGGCAAAATGCTAATTAGTATGTGAACCACCCAGAGAGTGAATTAAGTGCTATGGGTTGATATAGAATGAGCAGAGGAGGATCCACTTTTTGATTCTCAATGGTCATGGAGGCAGAAGAGGCCATGCCAGATGGACTGACTGTGAAGGCACACCTTGATAATATACTTAAGAGACTGCCTCACCCCAAGAACATCTGCCCATCCCACCAGAGCGGACCGGAGAGGCTCTGTAGTTGTTCCATTGGCCAGAGAGGCGCATCTATCTGGCACCAGGAGGGCCTTCTCTGTGTCTGCTCCGGCCCTATGGAACCTCCTGCCTACGGAGCTACGTCTCCAGACAGAGTTGCTACCCTTTAGGAAGAATCTAAAAACATGGCTGGCGGGACAGGTATGGGGTTCAGGAGGCACAATGACCCCAGCTCGCTGGATGGTTTAACACCCCCCCCCCAAGATGTAGCAACTTGGTGTTCTTTTAATTTTTTTAAGATTTTAAATTTTAATCTTTAAATGTGAGGTTTTTAGGAATGTTGTTGTGGTGTTTCTTATGACTTGTAAACCGCCCTGAGTCACCTTGGTGAGGAGGGTGGTGGATAAATATGAATAATAAATAAATAAATAAATAATATCCTCAAGGCTGCAGCAGTCCATTGCAGTCCTAGTGCTAAATCTTGTATGTCTCATTTCATACATGCCGTAGGAGATGGCTCCGTCATCATAGTGTGTGTATGACTTTATGGCAAGCTGGGATCCACCTTAAACAATTCACTCCAACGGCATTTTTCCTGCTTCAAGAAAAATGCATTCTCAGATACGAACTGGAGCCGACGATGGTAATTGCTACAGTAATTACATTTCTTTATGAAATTGCCCCTTTCCAGCCTATGTGACTGCTAAAAACGACAACAGAATGCCGCCTCTTTTGCATAAGGAGCATGTAGCTTTTCTTCTTCCTTTGCCCAGCTCTCTCTGTTTTTGTTCTTCCAAGAATCTATTATTCAGAGAGAAAACTACAGAGCGAGGTTTCTGGACCACCTTCTCAGACCCTGAGTGCAGAACTTTACCTTGGTCTTCAAAACCAGTTATTGGCCATCACCATGTTCAGCTCAGTTTCACCTGCCAGAGGCGAGAAGCTTACGGGAAGTAAGGCTCTTTCAATAAATGAGGACTGGTGGGCTATAGAGAGACATTTTCCCAAGCTGATGGCTAAAGGTTTGATCAGAAGAGAAGGGCAGCATCAACCTCATGACTCTGCTTGTCTGGAAGCAAAGCCTGTGGGGTGTGCTCATGAAGTGACAAGATGAAACAAGCAGATTCTTTTAAAAAGACACACTTTGGAGGCTTGGCACAGGAACCCCAGAGGTCTGTTCTGTTCCTCAACTATTGCTAGCTAAAAAGGAGAAGAAACCCTGCAAAACACCACAAGGTGTCTTCAATTAGCTTGCATTTAACAAATGGAAAAAATGCATTTTCTTTTCTTTTAAAACGACTGCTGACCTACACTTTAAAGTTCATGGCTTATTTTGAGTAGTGGTGGTGCTATGGTTAAGCTGCCTTACTGCAGTCAAAAGGTTGTGAGTTCGATCTTGATCAGGACTCAAAGTTGACTCAACCTTCCATCCTTCCCAGGTCAGTAAAATGAGTCCCCAGCATAGGCAAATCGTTAATTAACTTGTGAACCGCCCAGCAAGTGCACTAAGCGCTATGGGGCGATATATAGGTGTGATTGCTTTGCTTTTAGAGTACTGTACTGTATATTTGTTGTTGTTATATGCCATGCAGCCATCTCTGACTTATGGTGAGCCTATGATTCAGAACTCTCCAAAATATCCTGTCGTCAAGAGTCTTACTTAGTTCTTGCAAATGCTTCCTTTACAGAAGCAATCCATTTCATGTTTGGTCTTCCTCTTTTCCTGCTGGTTTCAACATTCCTCAGTATTATTGTCTTTTCTAGAGAGTCGTACCTTCTCATTGTATGCTCTAGTTCAGGGGTGCCCAAACGTTTTGGTCCGCAGGCCGGTCATGTGGTTCAGGGGTCCAGTCACTATGGCCAAGGGCCAAATCCAGCCCCTGACACCAATTCATTCGGCCCACGAAGCCCTCGTTGCTCCCGTAAGCGGAAGTAAAATGTGCTTGTACGGGTGCATTTTACTTCCGCTTCTGGGAGCAAAAAGGGCTTCATGGTCTGGATGAATTGGTGTCAGGGGCCAAATCCGGCCCCTGGGCTGTAGTTTGGGCACCCCTGCCCTAGTTTCATCATGTTTTACTTCCAGAGACAGTTTAGCCTTGATTTGCTCTAGGACAAGGGTCTGCAAACTTGGCTCTCCAGATGTCCCTGGACTTCAATTCCCAGAAGTCCTGATCAGCAGGCATGTTGATCAAAGCCTCTGGGAATTGAAGTCCAAGAACATCTGGAGAGCCATGTTTGCAGACCCCTGCTCTAGGACCACTTGTTCATCTTTATGGCAGTCTAATATCTTCAGAACTCTCCTCCAGCACCATATTTCAAAGGAATCATTTTTCTCCCTGTCAATTTATTTTAGTGTCCATCTTTCACATACATAAGTGATCAGGAGCACAAGCACCTGAATTATCCTGGCCTCCGATACATCTTTATACTTATTGTTTCTAATTATTTCATTGCTGCTCTTCTAAGTCAGTCATCTTCTGATTTCTTGACTGCAGTTCCCTTTTGGATGGGTGATTGACCAAAGTATACAACATCTTTTCACTATCTAAATTTCTTCATTGTCAACTTTAAAGTTGTGTAGGTTCTCTGTAGTGATAATTTTTGTTTTCTTAATGCTCAACTGCAATCTTGCTCTGGCACTTTCTTTTTTCACTTTCTTTAAAAGTACAGTAATTTCAAGCCATTGTTGCTTTCTACCAGTAAGATGGTGTCATCTGCATATCTTCAATTATTGAGGGTTCTTTTATCAATTTTCACTCCTCTGTCATCTGAATCTAGTCCTGCTTTCCTTAGGACATGTTCTCCTTCAATTGAACAGATAAGGGGATAGAATGAATCCTTGTCTGAGACCTTTACCTATAAGAAATTATTTTATTTCTCTATATTCTGTCCTAATGGTAGTTTCACAATACAGGTCACACATCAGGACAATCAAGTGTTGAGGCACACCCATTTATTTCAGTTTCTCCTGAGTCCTGACCTACACAAAGACTTTGCTGTAGTCTCTGAAGCACAGGCTGATTTTCTTCTGCAATTATTTTGCGTATTTCAGTATCCAGAGGTGATTTACAATCTTGGGTGCGGAATCCTTTTTTAGAGTCCAGCTTGAAAACCAAACATTTCTTGCTCCATATAAGGTAAAGGTATCATTTTACATCAATGTGAAATTAAAGCAGTCATCCTATAGTTGTTGCACACCTTGGTATCTCCTTTCTTGGGAACTGGAATATATGTTGAGCATTTCCAGTCTATGGGCCATTATCTTGTTTTCCAGATTTATTGGCATATTCTTGTTAGGATTTTGACAGATTGATTCTCCAGCTTGAACTAATTCTATCAATAGTCCATTTATCCGGTGATTTCTTTCTTTCTAGTACTTTCAGAACAGTTTTGACTTCACTTTCTAGAAATGCTAGTTCTAGTTCCAAAAGTGTCAGAAGCTAATAGCATAATAACTTTATTTCAAAGCCTGCTTTCAAAGCTTCTCTGTGTTGATAAGCAAACTTCAATCACCTTTATAAACAGAATTTCATTTGCTTAAAACTGTGTGAACAATTACATTCCAGAAAAGTAGAGTTGTTTTTCTTTGGTAGGGTTTCCTCCATTCATATATAAAACAAGTACCCAGCATGTTGGAAGGCAAAATATTAATAAACATCTGAAGCACCCAGAATGCACTAAGCTGTTTGTTTGTTGTTCAGTCGCACAGTCGATTCAGACCCTTTGCGACCAGTGGTAGGCTCCAAAAAAATTTACTACCACACTGGACGTGGTATGGTGGATATGGCCAGGGGGAAAGCCCTGCGTTGCACCCAAATTAGGACTACTTTATTTCAAAACTTGGGTGGCTGGGGCCAGACAGAATTTCTCCTACAGGTTCTGGCAAACTGGTGTGAACCTGCTGCTGCCCATCACTGTTTGCGACCCCATGAACCATTGCCCTCTAGCTCCAGGCACCTCTATCCTCCACCATTCTCCTCAACCCACCCAGCTCTGTGCCCATTGCATCTATAATACCATCTAGCCATCTCATCTTTGGCCTCCCCCTTCTTCTTTTGCCCTCCACCTTTCCCAGCATCAAGGCTTTCTCAAGTGCACCCTCCCTTCTCATTTGATGTCCAATGTATTTCAGCTTCATCTTTACTATTTGACCTTTTAAAGAGCAGTCAGGGTTGATTTCTTCTAGGATTGACCTATTTGATTTCCTCGCCCTCCAGGGGACTCTCAACACTCTCCTCCAACACCACATCTCAAAGGCCTCTATTTCTGTATTCAGCTTTCCTAATGGTCTAGCTCTCACAACCTTACATTACCAGCAGGAATACCATTGCTTTGACTATGCGGATTTTTGTTTGCAGTGTATCTACTTTTAACTATGAGTCCCAGGTATAATACAGCAATAAGCTGTATGAGGAATCCCAATCAAAGTACAGTACTGTAGTCTGTATATCTTTAAAATGCTGTGAAAGACTCCATAGCGCAGGGGTCAGCAAACTTGGCTCTCCAGATGTTCTTGGAGTGGACTTCAATTCCCAGAAGCCCCAATCAGCAAGAGTGCTGAGTTGGGCTTCTGGGAACTGAAGTCCAAGAACACGTGGAGAGCCAAGTTTGCTGATCCCTGCCATAGAGCAACAAATATCAACTATTAGTGTGACAGGTGGTGCCTCTGAGCTTGTGCAGAGTGCATTTGCTTCCCACCACCACTTCTTCCTTTCCTGCCAGAAGGAAGAGTGCAACGGCCAAAGGACGCAGATCCTCTTGGACATTCGTCCATCTTCACATCCATGGGGCAGGAAGGCTAAATTAAAATGACATAGAAACTCCCTCCCTCCCTCCTGGCTTTCAGGGCCTAACATGGCCGCCAGCGCGCAGGTGGTTGGGTGGGAAAGGTGGACGGGCAGGCCAGAAACTACATCTCCCAGAAACCCTCCGGGCCAGGAGCAAGGAATGGTGGGCGGGGTTGCGGCTGGGCGTCCGCCCGGGTTGGCTGGGCGGAGCCTGGCGGGAGCTGTCCCCGCCCACGCCCTCATGCGATTGGCTGCCGGCGGTTGTCGGTGGTGACGGCGGGACGCGGCGGTTGCTGCGGCGGCAGCAGCGGCGGCTTCGTCTGCCCGTCGCCCCTCAGTGGCCGGGAGGCGGGCGAGGCGGAGCCGGGAGCCGCTGCGCTGCCGGGGCCATGGGCTGCCGGGCGGGGGCCCACCGTTGCCGCGCCCTGTGAGGCCCCCGCCGGCCCGGGGGAGAAGATGGCGGAGAGGTAGGAAGGGGGGGATAGAAGGAGGAGGAGGACCCCCACAGCGACCCCCCCAAAAAACACTCCCTTGAAAGTGGGGGAGGAGAGAAGCAGGCCACCACGTAAAGCGACCCTCTCCTCAAACCCTCCCCGGAATTTACTCCCCCCCCCTCTGGCAGCTCTTTTTTGGGGGGCCCTGCAACCCCCCCACCTCCACCTGTGGATCCCCCTCCACTTAAAAGCCCAGAAATCTTCCCCCCCCAATCCATGTTCATATCCTCATTCCCGCCCCCCCCAACGCACCTCCCTTTTTTTAATCCACTCCAATTTCTTCCACCCCACATTCCTGGGGTCTGCCCTGTCCTTGCTTCGAACTTGCCCCCCTTCTCTTGAGATGTTCAATTTATGCTGATTTTAAACACACGCACGGCCCTACAAGGCGACCTGGCTTTGCCCAACAACCCCCCCCCCCCTTGGAAGCCCCTCTTGGAAGGCTGGACTCTCCGTTGCCCCTCCCTCCCTCGGTGTGCATCGTGTGCCCCACCCCACGGTGCACATGGGGTGGTGGTGGGAGATCTTGGGTCTGTGCTCCCCCCCCCTCGTGCCTGCCATGACTTGTGCTCCCCCTTTTATAGCAAAAGGCTTGCTTTTCCCAGACTCTGCACCCCAGCCTGTGGTCCCTGCTTTGAGGAAGGCCGGTTGTTGGGGTTTTTTTTTTGGTACTGCAAAGCCCCCCTCCCCCAAGGATGCTTCTTTTCCAGCTTGGATCATCCCCCACCCTCCCAAGTCCAAAGTTATCTCCCATAGAAGGCCATCCCTCCTGCTCCCCCCTCTCAACTGATGTACCCCTCAGCTGGACCTCTTCTGAGAGCTTTGATTTTACTCCAATTTTATGGTTGTGGATCAGACAACCCCCCCCCCTCACTTTTTCCTTAATCCAAAATTCCTCCAAGGACCACCACCATCTTTGCTTTCCAGATTTCCATTTCCTGTATGGAAGGGTGGGATGAGGGGAGGGCGCTCTCTATATTCCTCTTTATTGGATTTCTTTAACTGTCAAGTATCATGTCTTGCCCATCCTCCTCCCAGGCTGCTGGGACCCCAGAGGGGGCAACTCGGGGGCCAGGACCAGCCCCTCCAGATTACCCTTGTATGTCCACCTTCCTCCCGTGCCTTTCCCCTCCAGCCACTGCTTGGAGGTCACTCTGTTCTTTCTCAGAGGGTCTTTTTCTCTCCCCACCCCTTTAAGTTGTGGCCCATCACACACACACACACACACACCATCTGCATGGCACCTGCTCACACCCATCCTTCCACCAGCAGGTGCCTTTCTCCACACCAAGCGCTGTATCGCCTTTCCCCACTGCTGATATTTTTTTTTCTTGGGGTGTGTGTGAGAATGTGAAATTCTGCTCCCCCCCCCCATGCCTCAACCACCCCAATTTCCCCTTAGGCTCCATAGGGTGTTTGTGAGGGGTGGGGTGGGGGCAAGCAAGATGTGCTGCAGAGGACGATCTTCTGGGTGGGGGTATCAATCCCCCCCTTATTTTTTCTTCTTGAGGGTTGGGCTTTGAAGTTGGATGTGAGCCAGGCAAATTGGCTGGCAGGCGTGTTTGGTTGGGAAGCTGCATGTCCAGTGCATTGCTTCCTCAGGGAGCATGTGGAGAGCATGGAGGACCACAGGTTTGCCTGGGGATAGTGGGAGGGGGGGTTGTTGAGTGGAGGACGAGGTGGTTGGGGGTCTTCATTGAGTGGAGCTTGCGTTTTGAGAATTTTATTTATTGAATTTATATCTTGCCTACGTGGTATATTTTCCCAGTTATCACATGAAGAATTCCTGGGCGGCTGTTTTTTTTTTTTTGGCTGTGCAACGGGGGGGGGGGGGAGAGCTTTGCAATTGTGACCCCTCCCTCCACTTTAAAGTCTTTGGGGAGGGGGTGCAGATCCGGGGACTGGCGTCTGAGACAGCCAAGCGTGGGTGTTGTGTGTGTGACATTTTCCATTGAATTGCACATTGTGATGCTGGTGGGTGAGGGGCTGGCTTGGTGCAGTGGGAGGGGCTGATGGTTTTTTTCGGGGGGGGGGGGTGAGAGTTGGCAGTTTGGGTGGAGTGTGGCCATACCAGGCATGCAGAGGTTAGCAAGGAAGGATGCTGTGTCAGGAGCATTTGGGTCCAGACTGTGTGCTGCCTTTCACCTCCCTTCCCTGGCCTTTCCTTCCAGTACCTTCCCTGCTAGATCTGTCTTGCCCTTTTATTCTGTACTGCTGCTAAGCTACAGCAAGATGGGAGAAATACTAATTTCTCCTAGAGCAGATACTGTTTCAATTAACCCTTGAATGGTGACCTTGGCTTGCAAGATCTGCACCTGGCGGTCTGAACAGAAGAAGGAAGCAGGTGGCTTGCATGGAGGCGTGCATCTGGCTCTGTTCACACCCAGCCCACAGATGAGGTTTTGGTTTGGAGGAGTTTGGTCCGTCCAAGCTCGGCTAACTAATTGCTGACATTAAGATCTTGCATGCAGCCTGTGCCTAGTGCGATGCGTGAACACTGATCCATGTGGAATCATTTATTCAGCATGAACTAGCTGCAAGAATCTTCCTCTCTTTGCATCTGTGTTGTCAAGTGCAAATTGCTCAGGAGTGTTGTGGGAGTGGAGGAAACCAACCCTCTATTTTGGATAATCGACAGGGTGGGGCCCATCATGCATTTTCCCCTTGCTGCAAGCATGAGAAACTAACCTTCCCTGCATTGGAGAGAAGCTTAAGTTTAGCTAAGATACAGATTTTGGTCAGTCCCAAGGGAAAGAATTCTTCTAATACTCTGGCTGAACACTGAGAAAGCGTGGGGAGCAGTATTCTTCTGGTAGTATTTCCAGGATGAGAACATTGCTTATATCCCTGATTCTATATTTTGGAAGGTGTTTGAGGGGAGCTCAGTGATTTTCATGTTCTCCTGCTGTCTGGAAAGGCAATTACAGTCAAACTTCGCATAAAGAAGAGCGCCTCCTCACTTAAAGAGTAACTCGCTTAAAGAGTAGAATTTTCTCTGAATGTTTGCTTCACTTAACAAATAAAACCAACCCAAAACTCGCTTAACAATTAAATCAGGGTTCGCAGTCCCCCTCCCCACCTGAAGTCACAATTGGTCATTTACAATGGTGTTTCGCTTAAAGTGCAAACTCGATTAAAGAGCAATCCTGTGGAACACATTATGCTCTTTAAGCGAGGTACAACTGTACATTTTCTTTCCTTCATGCCCCGTGGCATCTGCATGACTTATCTTTCTAGTGGCTTATTGATATTCAGTGATATGCTATCTTTCTCCCAACCAAGGGATTAAAACAGCAATTAATTACAATACTAAAAACAGTTAAAAATATAACAGTATTAAAACTGTTAATTCTAGTTTTAATTCAAGTCTGAGTTGTTGGTCAGTTCTTGAAGTTTAGAGTTAGGTGTTTGTGGACTTTTGGCCCCGAAGCATTTATGAGAGAATAGGCATGAGGCCAAAGACCACCAGCTGTTCTCTTTCTTTGTCATAGTGGAGAACTAGTGCAGAATATTTCTTGCTGATCATGATAGTTCGGCTGAGCCCGTGTCTTGATCTCAAAAGTGAAATGATTGTTTTAACTAAATCTGCAGGGATTTTTTTTAAAAAAATTATCTTGTTGAATCATAGAATAATTGAGTTGGAAGGCGCTTTTTAGGTGATCAAGACCAAACCCATGCTCAATGCAGGAATATGAATGATTTTGTAGATAGAAGCTGGTTGTTGTCTGATGTGTGGATTCCATGTAGCTTCCTCTTTTGTGGAACATTCAATTCACAAAACAATTTGTGGAACATTTTGACATCGCAGAAGCCCAGGAGGAGGTCAGTGAAACATCATGCCACCCCCCACCCCCGGGAAAGAGCAGGAAGGAGGTGGCAACCAAGATCCCAACTGCCATTTGACATCGCAGGAGCTCGGGGGAGCTACGTTTGAAGCATGGTTATATGATTCTCACAACTTTTCAAGATACTCCAGGCAGCCACCAATAGCCAGAAGGGAGAGAGAAATCTATTATTGATTTAGAAAAATGTATTAATTTTTGTTTGTGCTGTGTTGTTTTGCTGATTGTAAGCCGCCCTGAGTTGCCATGGCGAGTGGGCGACGATATAAATCTAAATTAATTAATTAATTAATTAATTAAGTGCAGTAAAACCTTGCATAAAAGAGCATCTCCGTTTACTTGCTTAAAGAGCAGAATCTTCTCTGAATGGTTGCCTCGCTTAACAACTAAAATCAACCAAAAACTCGCTGAACAACTAAATCAGGGTTCGCAATCCCTCCCCCCAGCAGAAGTCTCAATTGGTCACTTACAATGGTGTTTTACTTAAAGAGCAAACTCACTTAAAGAACAATCCTGTAAAACACATTATGCTCTTTAAGTGAGATACCACTGTACTGTATTAACCTTGCAGAGTCCTGGAGATGAAGACCAGGAGAGGACCCCATGGGTTATTAAGTCAAGTCCCTACTAAAGCAGGAAATCAACAGCTAGAACATTTCTTACAGATGTTGCTATAATTTCAGTCTAAAAAAAAATGAAGGAAAGTCCACCAGCCTCTGAGGTAGGCTGTTCATTCCACCATCAATCTGTTATTGTCTAGAAGTTTTTACTAGTGTTTCGTCAAAGCCTTCCTTTAGTTTGAATCTATTACCTCAGGTCCTACTTTGTGGAGCCACATAAAACAGCCTTGCTCTATCTACCATGTGACTGTTAACCCTTCAGATATTCCAAGATGGCTGTTGTATTGCCTTTCTATCTTCCTCAGGCTAAGCATATCCAGCTTCTTCAAATATTCCTGTTCAACATGCTCCATCAGTTTATTTTGCAGGTTCAGAATATTAGGTGCAGAAGAATGGACAGCTTTGGCTATTATATTTGCTTATGTTGTCATGACACGTGTTACCTCTAAATCAGGTGGTGGCGGTGAAGGGCCATCCTCTGAGATCTTTGTGTTGCTAATGTCTGACTTTCAGAGCAGAAGTAAAATGGAGCACTAGAATTATATGGTTACCTGGTGTTTGTGGGTACTCCAAGTTAGGTTCAGGCATCTTGTGTTACATGGTGCCTCCAACTTGCATGTTGGTTTTTGGTAGAGTGATCTCAGCTAAACTACAGATGCTGATAAGGGAGGAACACAAGTTTCCTGTAATTTGTAGAATTTGTGCTGGTGGTAGTGAGGGCAGAAGGCAAGACTATACAGCCATACGGATGAGTCCAGGATTATCCGGCATATAAGTCTAAATAATAATAATAATAATAATAATAATAATAATAATAATAATAATAATAATAATAATAATAATAATAATAATAATAATATCTCAGCTTGTGGTCCAATGATTGTTTAGTACAGGTGTGTACAGAAGGTGAATAAAGCTTTATTGATTTTATTTTGTTTTGTTTTCTGATAGCTTTATTGATAGTTCTTTAACTGTTGGACAATAAATGGGCCAGGAATTTGAACTTGTGATTGTTGTTTTAATAAAAGAAGCAACAAATTGACCACATCCTAAATTATGCAGCTGTAGTAAAGAAAGCTGAGGGCAGGTGGGAATAGATACTTGTGTGGAATGAATTTGTGTGCTTTTCAGTTTGAATGCTCAAAATAAATTACTGCATTTAGATGTTTAAAATTCTGAATGTATGTACGTATTTTCCATTAGACTTCCGTTGTTAGATTTGGGTGTGATGGCAAAAAACCCAAGTTCCACTATATGCCATAATAGTGAAATATGTCCCTAGTATGTGATGTTGTAAAAAGGGATTATGAGGATGTAGTTCTGAACTCACTTAAATAGAAGTACAGTACTGTAAGTCTTACCTTCAAGTTTATTTCCCATTGTTTCTTCAGTATTTTATGTGTCTTGGTTTTCTATTGACTTGTCGCAAAAAAAGTGGCATATTTCTAAGGCACCTTATATACCTGCGTCTCAAGACAGGTATATAAGGTACCTTAGAAATCTGCTATATTTTTTCCATGAAAGAATGAAACTGTTACATATTAGGCTAATCCATGCTTTGCCTAACTAACCCAACATGCTCAAACAAGGACTTTCTTCTGTGTGGCTCATTTGGAAGCAGTATTCCTGTATCAAAACTGTACAGCCTGAGACACATACAAAAACAGCCCCCAGTTGCCTTTACCTTCTTTAAAGTCACTGAGCGCATGTTATAGCCTGTGCTTTGGACTTGTTCAGGTTGCGCTGATCACCTGCAGTGATCATGCTGCTCTGTTCCAGACAGACAGCCTTCCTTCCTGCAAAATAAAGTTCTATAACTATTCTAAGTCATTTGCACCATATATTGCCACCTAGCTGGATTTGCACCATATATTGCCACCTAGCTGGATAAGAAATCTGGCTGCGGAGTCAGAGGTTGGGAATTTGATTCCCGAATGTGCCTCCTTGGGAGTAGAACCAGCCCTTGTGGCTATGGGCCACACTTTTTAGTATTCTCTACCTCGTCATAAGTCACAATTGACATAGCAGCACACATTTGTTTAACTTTATTGCTATTCATTAAGTTAGAAGGATAGACCTTTAGGGTTGTGCTTCCAGAAGACCAATGCAGGAGAGCACAGAAATAATTCTCTCCATTTATGGTAGTGGCTGTTTTGCCGGCTTGTGTCTTGGAATGGGATTGCAGCTCTTGAGCCAATGTAGACTCAATTAATGCACCATGGATCGTTAACATCACACAGTGTGTGTCTGAGTATTCCATTTTACTTTTAATAACCATCAAATGGATGTTCCTGCTCTTCTGTTTTCAGGTGCTGCCATTTCTCTGTCTCCCTTGATGTAATTCTGTCTTTATTGACCATTTATCTCTGAGCTCTGCCTGAGTATAAATGACTTCTCTGGGCAATAGAGAGAGAAACTCAAACTCTTTCTAACTGGCTCAAGGCACTGCTGATCCTGTGAGCTGAAGAACCATTATCGCTGTTACATTGATTTTTACCTTCTTGCTACCTCTTGAAGGCCTGAACTTTTAAAGCTCTGGAGCCAGGATGGGTTCCTAGACATGTCAGCAGTCAGAACCTAGTGGCCATTACTGGGGTGAAGTAGGTTGCGGTGTTAGAGATGACTTTAGAGCTGGGCCCTACTATCGGGTTCCACCACTACTCTGTCGCATGATGTAGATGTTAGTCCTTAGGGAATCTTGACCTTCTCATTTTTGTAGGATACCGTAACTGCTAAGGGCTCTGAGTAACCAACAGTGTTGATGCTGATGTTGTTGTTGTGGTGGTGGTGCCATCACACAATTGCTGATTCTGATTATTGCCAATCTTCTGAAGGCTCACAGTTTGCCAAATGTAATTGCTAGTTGAGACACTGCTTTGTTTTTTAATTAATGTTTTTCTTTTTCACTTCTTCTTTTATCCCATTTGGTGTTGAGGGAGATGCAAGGTTCTTGTTCTGTCACTTCTAATGGCCTCCACTGGTGTTATTTGGTGTTCTTGTAATATTTCTTTGATGTTCTCTCTCTGCCTTCCTCTGGGTCTGCCTCGTGGTCTTTGCCCTTCTCCTCTTTCCACATCTGCCTTGTATGGTTTAGACTTCCAACACACCCTCTCCAAATGGGTAAAACACTTTATGTATTGTCTCTGTATGTAGTGCAAGACTGGTTGGGTTCCAATTCTTTCCCTTATAACCTCATTCCTGATTTATTCCCTTCTAGTCATTCCAGCAGCCTTCTTCAGACACCTCACTTCCGTGGTGACCAATTTTTGCTTACGTTTTGTTGTAAGTGTCCATGTTTGACACTGGTAACATAAGGTGGGAATTTTTTGGAATAGTAGCCATGTTAGTCTGTGGTTCAGGCATCTCAGAAAACAAAACAAAACAAAATAAAATAAAAAACACAGTAGCACTTTAAAGACTAACTGCTATATTTTTATTGTTAGCTTTCGTGGATCAAGTCCACTTCATCAGATGGGAATGAATATGCTTTGTATGAGGTGTTTCTTTGTTTTGCTTGGTATTGCCCTGTGTTGTAAAAGCGGAGCTAAATGTCCCAATATTTGGTTTACCTTACTGCACTGTATATTAATCTTTGTCCATTGATACTATTTCATTTGCATTGTTCCATTTGATATTATTGTATTGTGGGTTGCCTATTTTATTGTTGTAAGCCGCCCACGGTGGTGCTTGTACTAATTGGAGTTGGGTATAAAATTAAGCAAATAAATATCTGTGTGCCTAGCCAAAGGAGCTAGTTTTATGCTGTCTTTGAGATGGTAGGAACAGGTAACAAAACTTCTGTTTTGCAGAAATATCTTAATTACAACTTTATACTCCAAAACTCAGTTTCATGATGTGTCATGATAGTGAAATATGTCCCTAGTACCGTGATAGCGAACCTTGGCACTTTAGCTGTTCTTGGATTTCAATTCCCGGAAGCCCAAGTCCCTGTGAATCCACACAAATGGGTTTACTGCACACAGAGACTTGGGCTTCTGAGGATTGAAGTCCAAGAACAGCAGGAGTGCCAAGGTTTGCCATCATAGCCCTAGTATGTGATGTTGAAGAAAGAGATTATGAGGCTGGTTTGAAGAAGCAGTTTTGAAGAAACGTCTTAGTTTTCTGCTTACTTACACAGAGCTAAATCTACCTGTGGATAGTTGACAGTTGTTTAATTAATGTAAAAAGTTTGCTTTGGACCCGGCTTCCTCTGCAGCTGAGCGACAACTCTGTGTTTGTTCCTGTGCTCTGGAATGGTGAGGGAAAACATCAGCAATTGACATGGATAGTGACCTGACAAGAGTTTGTAAGGAAGAATCTGGGCCTCTGTTGGTGACAATTGGGCTTGGTAAGAATTGTAGCCCATAATATAGGACAGGCCCAAGACCATTGAGTTTTGCTGAGTGGATGTTTCATCTGCTTTGTGAGAGCTGTATGTGTTTATATTTGTGGAAGAAGATGTTTAGTCCCTTGGTTCTAAAAGATGTGGGTTTTGAAGAATCAAATGCTGTTCCTCTTATTTTACCTTTTATTTTATCATTTGCATCTTCCAGCCATTGGTTGAAGAGCTAATCTGTGTTTCCCAACCTTTGGTTTTTGGATTGCAATTCCCAGAAGCCTAAGACAATTCCCCCAAAACACGTATCAGCCAATGTACTGAATTAGGCTTCTGGGAATTGAATTGCCCCTGTGGGACATGGGCCTCAAGTTGGGGACCACTGAGCTAAGACCGTCTTAACAGCCTAATGAACTGGCGAGTATTGCAGGACGGAATGAGCTCCTGTCTCTGCCCCAGCTCCTGTCAACCTAGCACTTTGAAAGTAAGACATTGCAAGTAGATAAATAGGGACCACTTTGGTGGAAAGGTAAACAGCATTCGGTGCCTCTCCGGTGTCTAGTCATGCCTGCCACATGACCACGGAAAAGTCTGCAGAAGCAGACAGCGCTGGCTCTTTGGCTTTGAAACAGAGATGAGCACTGAACCCTACAGTTGGATACGACTGGCTTTTGAGCAAGAGAACTCTTTTTCTTTACCTTTACTAGTCATGCCTATAGGGACTGCAGTGGCTTAAGTGGTTAAGATGCCAAACTTGATGACTAGAAGGTCGGAGTTCGATACTGTACCTGTGTACTGCACAATGGAGTGAGCTCCTGTCTCTGTTGCAGCTCCTGCCAACCTAGCAGTTTTAAAGCAAGAGATTGCAACTAGATAAATAGGTACCGCTTTGGCAGGAAAGGCAACAGCATTCCATGCACTTTGGCATCTACTCATACCTGCCACATGACCATGGAAATGTCTGTAGATGCACACAGTGCTAGCTCTTTGGCTATATAAACACAGATGAGCAGTGAACACTAGAGTCGGATACGACTGGCTTTCGAGCAAGGGCAACCTTTACCTAGTCATGCCTAAGAAAGAATTTGTGGCTTCACCTAGTGTGCTAGAATTTTGTAGCAGAAATCCTGTTGCTTCACGTACTATATCACAACTATAGTAGCCCCACTGAATCAGTGGGGGTTTGGTGAGTCAACTCCTTCATTAGTTCTGTTGATTCATAATAGGCCTGCTTTAACTTCAGATTACCTTGGATACCCACCTTACCTTGGAGTCATTATTCAGCGAGGAGTCCACGCATTGGTAGACATTCCACACACGCAAATGGACTTGAGAAATCAAATCCACTTGTATGTGATTTTTTTAGCCATTTGGATATCATGTCGCCCACTGGCTGGGCGGACCATGATGTGCACCCACCACTTCCACCTTGTCCAAGGGATCTGACGGAGGACGCGATGCTAAAATTAAGTCCTAACTTGTCGGGAAAAGTGGAAGGCAGCAGGAAAAGAGAAAGACCAAACATGAGATGGATTGATTCCATAAGGGAAGCCACAGACTTGTGTTTGCAATTGCTGAGTAGGGTTGTTGAGCAGTTTGGAAGTCACACATTCATGGGGTTGCCATTAGTTGGAGTTGACTTGATAGTATATAAAAGTAACAACAAGAAATAGTCGCAACTAGGCTCTTTTGATTCAGTGGATCTTGTGGAGGAACTGACTCGCCAAATTCCCATTGATTCACTTGTCCCACTCAGTATGCTAAGCAAAAGCTTTTCAGTCACAGTGTCTCTTAAATCACATCACTTGAAGTTCACCTTGTCGGAAGCGTGAATTCTTATCATGCATCTCAGATTCATATCATTGTTATAGAAAGCCTTTGAAACACAATCTGTTTGACTATTAGTTTGGAAATAATTTCCCCGTATAAAAATATTTCAGTATAACAGCTTTTGCTACTGGAAGAATTTTATTCCAGCTGCAGTGGAAATTCAGTGTTAGAATACGGGGCAGGAAGTCAGTATATGATAGGACTGAGGTTGTGTGTTTGTAGGCAGGGACCTGCAGAGGGAAGTATAAAACTTTCTCTGTCTTTCCCCACCCAGATCTTTGGGCTCTAAAGGAGGATGCTTTGCCTACAGGATTTTGGGACATTAACAGGTATGAGTTTCTTAATGGTAGACAAGACCCTGCAGCCAAATATTTTGTCCACTTGGAACACAGCCAAAAGGTTGTGAGTTTGATTCTGACCAGGAATCAAGGTTGACTCAGCCTTCCATCCTTCTGAAGTCTTTAAAATGAGGACCCAGCATGTTTGGGGCAAAATGCAAATTAAATTGTGAACCATTCAGAGAGTGCACTAAGCACTGTGGGGCAGTATATAAGTGTAATTGCTATTGCTATTTGCTGTTAAGTTATACGTAGCAGTAGCACAGTAAAGGGGGGCAGGTCTTAGGCAAATCTTAGTTTGAATGCAAGTTATTATTATTATCTCAAGCTTTCTCCCTGTTTAGCCCAGCCAACAAATTCACTTGCAGTAAATGCTTAGAGAAAGAACAAAATATTGTTTACTCACAATTAAATCAGAGAAATATACATGTGCTCAGGATTCTTAGTGAGATTGTTTTTAGAAAGAAGTACAGTTAAAGTCAAGCCTTCAGATCTTTTAGGCCTGCCATGTGGCACGCAAAATGGAGGAGCTCAAATAGACATCTTTCTTCTTTGAAAGGAAGAAAAAAAAAGAGACGAAGCGAGACAGAGAGAAGACCAGAACGTACAAAGCCTTAATACATGTAAATAGGTCAGATGACCCCTAGAGGCAAGAAGACGGAAAACTTTCCAATTGGTTATACAGGGACAAATAATATAAAATAACTTCCTTTAATTTAGGCTAGTATTTCTGCTTCTGTGGCTATTAGCATCCACTGCATTTTAGAGTTGCACTACAGTACTCAACAGTTTCACCGAAGCTGAATATTCCCAGCTTTTGAGGTAAGCATAAGTTGTGTACGGTAGCAAAACTCTTTAACACAGGGGCTATGTAGTGACCATATTCCAGACAGTCATGGACACTGGGCATACTTCATTTCTGTTGTGAAGCATTATTGCTTTTGCGTATGTACAGTAAAACCTCGGGTAACAAATACAGTCAGTTCCATGGCTTTGTTCGTAAGTTGAATTCGGTTGTAACTTGAGGCATTTCCATAGGGATAAAGAAAAGCCACCCCCCTCCAAAAACAATAGCAGCATTGAAAGGAAAGCATGAATAAGCAAAAACACTGTTCCTTACCTTAAAGAAGCTTTGGAAATGGACAGAAAACTCAGAAAAATCCAGCGAAAAACAGCTACAGGCAGCCATTTTGGTGCCGAAACTCCAGACAAAGAAATCACTCCAAACACTCTACTGCCACCTACAGGGCTGCATGTGCGCAATGCATTCTGGAGAATCAGATTATGTAACCTGAAGCAAACCCATAGGGGGAAATGCCATTTTTTGCTTCACTAGAGGCAACACAGAGGAAAAAGAATTAATTCGTAAATTGGGGCATGTTTGTAACTTGAGGCATGGATTTCAGTGCAGAACCAATTCGTAAGTCGAATTATTCGTAAGTAGGTGCATTCATAAATCGGGTTTTTATTGTACTTTCTAATCCTCATTGGTGAAAACTGTGGCACAGTTGCTACAAGATACTGGGAAGATAGAGCGTGCAGGCACGTTAAATTTGCAGGAGTGTCAGGTATGTGGGAAATGTGCTATGAACTGCTGGGTTTGACTTTTTCTCCTGCAATTGGCAGAAGGTAAAGATAAGTTTGAAACCACGTGGGCTGTATTAGAAACCAGGAGATCTTGAGTGTGTCTGAATAAGATTTCTAATAATAATTATGCTGTCTTCCAGAATTAGCCAAATGAGAATTAGTCATGCTAAGCAAGAAATAATGCAGTTCTTCTGCTTCTCAAAAAAAAAAAAAAAAAGCTACCCTTTCTTCCTTTCTGCACCATCTGCTTTCCGGCACAACTTTGTTAATGTTCTCTTCTCTTACTTCTTTCAAGCTTCTCTTCAAAAACCATCTTCTCTGTGAAGGCTAGTTCTCTCTTGAACTTGTAACTGAGTTAAAGAGTGCCGGTGGCCATAGATTGCTTCTGTGTCTCCTCTTTTGCACTTTGGTTGTAAATCCCTTGAAGCAGGTAACATATCCTGTTGTACTTTGCAAAATGCACACTGTTTGCATCTGTGAGAGCTCTTTGGGTTTTTGTATTTCAGTAGCCATTCCGTTTGTTAAATAGCATTTTTGCCCCTGACACACTATTGTTCATGCTGCCGCCGCGCCCTCCCGGCCCCCGACACCGGCCGGGAGGATAAAAGGAGCCTCCCTGGCCGCGGGAGGCTCGAAGAAGTCACCGCCGCCGCGCCCTCCCGGCCCCCGACACCGGCCGGGAGGATAAAAGGAGCCTCCCTGGCCGAGGGAGGCTCAAAGAAGTCGCTGCCGCGCCCTCCCGGCCCCCGACACCGGGCGGGAGGATAAAAGGAGCCTCCCTGGCCGAGGGAGGCTCGAAGAAGTCGCTGCCGCCGCGCCCTCCCGGCCCCCGACACCGGCCGGGAGGATAAAAGGAGCCTCCCTGGCTGAGGGAGGCTCGAAGAAGTCGCCGCCACCGCCGCGCCCTCCCGGCCCCCGACACCGGGCGGGAGGATAAAAGGAGCTCCCTGGCCGAGGAGGCTCGAAGAAGTCGCCGCCACCGCCGCGCCCTCCCGGCCCCCGACACCGGCCGGGAGGATAAAAAGAGCCTCCCTGGCCAAGGGAGGCTCAAAGCAGCCGCCGCAGCCGCGCCTTTTGTTGGACTCTCCCTCGGCCAGTTGGCCTCGAAGGGAGAAAACCGTGGGTCCCGGGCGGCTATAGAGGACTTTGTCTTGCTGGAATTTGTTTTGATCTGTTTTGTAATTTGTGATATTGTTTCTTTATACTGTGTAAGCCGCCTAGAGTCAGATTCGCCTGAGCAAGGCGGGGTATAAATTTGAAAAATAAAATAAAATAAATAAATAGCCAAGACCAAACCCTGCTTGGCAAAACAGAAGTGCGGCAATGTTTTGTCAGAAAGTGCTGTCAGCAGAGTGACCCTTGTGCATAAATCATCTAACAAGGCAGTGAAATTTGCACAGAATCTTGTGTTTCTCTGCACTGAATGTGTGCTGTTCTGGACAGGAAATCTTTTTGCCAAAAGAATGCAGGGTGAGGTTCAGTGTGGGGAGATGCATTGCAACAACTGAACTGGCAATAACGATTTAGATGGAGATGCCTCGTAGAACAGAAGACAACTGCTGCTTCAAGAAGCACCTGCCATGCTAGGGATCATACACAGAAGGGACAGAGCATAAGATAGCCAGCTGACACAATGCCTTTATTGTTAATCTACAGGACAGACATACCGTATTTGGAAACTGTTTGACAGTTCCGGCTGCTTCCTTTTAAAAAATGGCATTTCAGAAATTGAGAAAATTGTCGAAAGGGGCAAACAACTGGATCGGTGAGGAAGCACCTTTCCTCTGAGGAAGTATTTGGAGCAAAGACTTGTGTAATAGAGATTTTTACATAATTTGAAGAAAGAATGACCAACACCAATAATAGCTGAAACTTGCCATCCAGTCTTTTTTGTGTGTCCCGATCAAACCCTAGACTGCCAAAATGAAGCCACGTTCTTGGCTTTGTCATTAGCCAAACTTAAGTCCTCATTGGTGCATGTTTCTGGCAGTCATTGACAGACCAGTAAATGAGCCAGATTCTGTATCTCCACATTCACAGCATGTGTTGTTGTCTGCCAGCGGCTCCCACTTGAACCTGTTGGTGTTACATTTAGAGACTCCAACCCTCAGCCTATTCAGGGTCCTCCAAGTGATGTAGGGAAGGTTGAGTTCCTCACCTACCCTGTTTCCCCAAATATAGGACTTCCTCGTATAGTAAGACACCCCCCTATTTTTCCCCACTTTGGAAATATAAGCCCCCCCCCCCAAAAAAAATAAAATAAAATAAAATAAAATAAGGCACTCACCTAAATCTTGCCCTGGCGATCCACTGTATCAGCAATAAATGTGTACTGTATTCTTCTTTGTCATGGAAAAATAAGACATCCCCTGAAAATAAGACCTTGTGCATATTTTGGAGTTTTAAAAAATATAACACAGTGTCTTATATTGGGGGAAACACGGTATATCCTACTTTAATGTTGTTCCTTGTTCAGTGAGCTCCTTCCTCCTATCTTCTAATTCAGTTTTGTTCTTGTGTACCCTCAATAATATTTGTTTATGCCATAAAGCTCTTCCTGGATCTGAGCTAATGGAATTGAGGCTCATATCAATTCAAAGGATGTCGAGGGTCATTGCCATCCAGTGAGTTTGGTTGAATTCAGGGTAAGTGCCCCTTCCTACAACCAGTGCAATATGCAGTGTGTCATCTTGGCCACTGACTTAGACAGCAGGAGAAAGAGGGTAGACAGATTCCTCAAGGGTAGAGCTATTGATGGCTGTTGGCTGTGATTGTTAAATGAAATCTCTTCTATTCAGTGGCCATGGGCTTTTATGGCCTGGAAGCCACGATACAGTAATTGGGAAGGTTGGGAGCTCATAACTCACAGGCATCAGTTTAACCATGATGAGAAATGAGATGTCGTTGAAGGGCTTCTTTGCTTTTTATCTGTGTGTTTCCAAAGCCGATGGCTGGCTTCGTTGCTCCTGTTTAAAACCTGGAGAACCTTTATGAATAGAGACTGACATTCCTAAAAACCCAAGGGTTAATTCTAATTTGAGCTCAGATTTCAGCATGGCACTTGATCTCCTTAGTTGAGGGAAGGTGCCTAAGGAGATTGACTCCAAAATTAGAAATTGGTATCAACCTGTTAATTCAAGATAGCATGGTTGTTGTCTGTAGCAATAAATTATATCAGAATTAATTACCATGGTTTGCAAGCTGGAAGCAATCCAGAATTACTAATGAAAGCTTTCTATATGTGTTCCCTGATGGTCTTCAGCAGTACAAATGAATAGAGCAGGGGTGGCCAACTTAATTAGACCCAAGATCTACTGTTTACTGAGGAAACCCTGTGCGATCTACTACCACACCATGACGTCACGGACATCATGGGCGTGGCCAATGTCATGACGTCCTGGGCGGAGCCAACATCATGACGTTGTGGGTGGGGCCAAAAATAAAAATAAATAAATAAATAAAACAGGGAAGGGGGGATTCGCCCTGCCTGACCCAGAATCAAGAACAATAAAAACCGGAGGGGAGGCTCTTCCGCTGCTCTACCTGGTCTTTCCTCTCTCTCTCTCTCTGTCAGCACACAGAGCCAGGCACCTGGTCTTGGCACCAGCGCCCATTTCGCGGCGGCGTCCCGGCGGGCAAAAAGGAAGCGCGACGGGGAGGGAAGGAGGGAAGGGCTGGCTGTGGGGTGGACGGCCCGCAAACTCACCTCTCCTTCCCGTCTCTGCCCAACTCGGGTAGGGCCGCCGCTAGGAAAACGACTGCTTCCCTCCGGTGCTGGCTATGAGGGCGGCGGCTCCGGTTCCTCCTCCTCCTGCTGCTGTCTGCCTGCCTGCTCTGCTTCCTCCACGCCTTGGCTCCTCGGGGTGGCCAATGTCTTGGGCTTCCTCCTTTCCCCTCTCCTGGCATTCCCGACTCGGCCAGCTGCAGCCCCGGCAAGCGCCAGCCACCTATGCCAGCCGGCCGGGCTCTCCCCGCCCCTGGAGGCTTCAGTCAGCTCCGACTGCGCTGACTTCTGGTGGCGCGCAAGCCTCGCCTGCCTCTGTGGCCCCCTCCTTGTTTTATTCCTCCTCCTCCACTGCCTGCAGCCCTGTGGCAGACAAGCCCCCATGCCCAGGGGACGCCCGGCGGGGCGCACCGCCGCCTGCAGCCTCCTCCTCTGCCGGGCGCCGCAGCTGGAGCCGGGCCAAAAAGGCACCGGCCCAAGGAAAAGGCCACAGGCGCCCGACGGCGGCGGCGGCAGCGGTGCGCCTCGCCGGGCGTCCCCAGGGCATGGGGGCTTGTCGGCAGCAGACGGCCCAGGCAAACCTCAACGTGCCCCGGGGGAGGTGCCCTCCTCTGAGGGCAGGTGTCGCCGCCGCCGCCGCCCTGAAAGCTCCAAAATATTTTTTTAAAAAAATCGGAGCAAAAATGGCTCCAATTGACTGTGCATGCGCAGAAACTCAATCTGATTGAGTTTCTGCGCATGCGTCAAATTGAGTTTCTGCGCATGCGCAGTCAATTGGAGCCATTTTTGCTCCGATTTTTTTTTAAAAATTTCTTTCGGTGAGGCGTCCGGAACCGGACGCCTCAAAAGTTGACTCCCGATCGACTGGACTACTAGCCGCGATCGACCGGTCGATCACGATCGACCAGTTGGCCACCTCTGGAATAGAGAATACAGGGTATAATTTGGGCACTCTGTGCTTTTTTTTTTTTTTTAAATAATCTCAGATGTATCGAGGAAGAACAGATATGGTACACTATTTCCTTTGTTCAAATGGCCCTGGAGTACACGTTTTGAGGAGAACCTGTGCATCTGAATTAACTGTATCATGGTAACTGAACAAAAAAGCAGACCATTGTTCTAACATGTATATAAGGAAGGTGATCCACTATATTTTATATGTCACTTTTTGAGAATATGATGCCATGTATGGGTGTGATACTTGATTGTCCATTTTCAACTCCTCTTCCTCCAAAGAAACTTGTTGATGGCTATGATAAATGCTGGTCATTATTTATGGCCAAATGCCTTTGGGGCTGGGCTGAAAACAGTGGCTAAGTTGGACCATATAAAAAGTTTATGTGCCCCCTTTAGAGAATTGGGGAAGACTAAAGCAGTTTCACGTACCTCAGAGATGGGTAGCTTACATTCCAATCCACTTGGAGGACCTTGAGTGGGCAGTGCATTATTTATCTTGGCTATATAAAGTAAAGGCTAGAACCTCTCTATAATACTGACAAATGAAGTACAGTCCTCCCATAAAGCCCTCTTATTTACCCTGTATTTACCAGTCATATCCAAGGCTCATGCATCTTCCCTGCCTTACAAACAGACTAGAATCTGATTGTACAATAGAGTCGAGTTGAATTGGAAATGCTTTTGTATTGCTTACACACAATTAGTGCAACACTGAGTATGAAACGGTACCAGGAAAAAGATGTCGCTCAAGGAACAGAGAAACAATCCTTCTACCCATCCATCTAGGACAGGGGTTCTAAACCTGAAGCACCATTTCATGTGGCCCATGTTGCTGCCACTGCCACCGGAAGTGGAAGCGTTTATGACAGCCGTAAATGCGCTGCAGCTGTTGTAAACACATTTATGGCAGCCATGGATGCGGTTTATGGCAGGGGGAACCACCAATCCGACCCACAACTTAAAATGGTTGAGAACCCCAGATCTAGGAGCTAGCTCAATGTCTCTCCATTTCTGTAGACATGAGTCTTTCCTATCATTAGATGGAGATGCCAGGGTGATGTTGGATGCATCATTACTCTACAGCAGTGATACCCAACATGGAGCCAACACCCCACAGGAGGACTTCAATTCCCAGAAGCCTAAGTCAATATATTGGCTGCTCATGATCACACTTGCTTTGGTCACCTCCAGACTTGATTACTGTAATGCGCTCTACATGGGGCTGCCCTTGGTGACCATTCGGAGGCTGCAGCTGGTCCAGAATGCAGCTGCTCGGGTAGTGATGGGGTGTGGGCATTATACTCATGCTTCACCACTACTTCGGGAACTGCACTGGTTGCCAGTATGTCTCCGGGTGCAATTTAAGGTGCTGGTCATTACCTTTAAAGCCCTACATGGTAGTGGGCCAGGATACTTAAGAGACCGCCTCACCCCAAGAACTTCTGTCCGTCCCACCAGGACAGATCGGAGAGGCTTTCTTATCATTCCATCATCTAGAGAGGCGCATCTCTAGGACCAGGAGGGCCTTCTCCGTGTCTGCCCCGGCCCTTTGGAACCTCCTGCCAACTGAGTTATGCCTACAGTCAGAGTTCCTGCCCTTTTGGAAGGGCCTAATAACCTGGCTGGCAGGGCAGGTGTGGGGCTCCAGTAATACGGGGTCCCACGTTGGGTGGCTGGTCTGATGGGATAGCCACCCCTCTCTCCCTCTTTTAAACTTTTTTAACCTTTTAAACTTTTAAATCTTTGAGGGTTGTTTTTTTGTAAATATATAGTTTAATTATTTTTTTTTGAAGTTGATTTGGTTTCTAGGTTTGTGGGGTACTGGTTTGTAAGTGGGATTTTTTTTTCTTTTGGAAAGTTCTGAAATGTTTTGTGCATTATGCTAATTTAATTGTAACTGTATATTTTGTATTCTTTTTGTATCATTGTTAGCCGCCCAGAGTCGCTTAGGCGAGTGGGGCGTCATAAAAATCGAACAATTACATTAAATTAAATCAAATCAAATCAGTGCTTTGGAAAATTTACTTAGGCTTCTGGGAATGGAAAGCCAAAAGCCAAAGGTTGGGAAACACTGCTGTACAGGTTCTCTGATGCAAAAGGTTTCTTTAAAACAAGTTTTTAAACAAGCTAATGTCTATTCAAGGTTTGCAAATAAGGTGTAATTGTTGGGAGAGCCCATAGCTGCATAGAGTAGAAGCTGGAGATAGCCAAGTTGGGAATGGCTTGGACATTACAGCTTCAAGTGAATGAGGATAGTGTTGGTAAAAATATGCTGTGGTTGTCATATTTAAACTGAGAAGGCTAATGAAAATAAAGTGAATGGGAGTAATGGAATCTGTAAAGTTTATTATGTTGTAGTTGCTGTCTGTTCAGGTAGCTCACAAGTATCAGAGTATAAGAACTGGATATGTGGCTAGTTAAAGCATTCAACTTAATATTTTCTTAAGACAGTGCCATACCTTGTTGTAAAGATTTGTTCCAGAACTGTTGGGTGAAGGAACTTTCTGATGGTAGAAATGCAGTTGCATACAACCCACAGTTAAAGGTGGACCTTGTGCTCCATACCTGTGAAGAAATGGCTTCTCACTCCAGGGGAGGTAACAGGTCAACCTTCCAGGTGTTAGCTTAACTCTTCAAATAGTGATATTTCTTGGTGAGGGGGAGATCCCAATGAACCTCTACTTGTCTGATGGTAATGTCTGTGTTGCTCTTTGGCTTTTTGACTGGGGAATCCTACTGAATGAGGATCTCCTGAGAAGGTGATTTGAGGTCTGTTTGGGTAGCTCTTGTTGCTGAACAGCAGAATCATTGTCAAAGTTCTCTGATGTTTTCCCTTTCCCATCAAGAAAGGTTCAAGCTGTAGGAGGCCCTAGTGTTTCTTCTTTCCATAACAGTAAAGGTCAAGGGCATCCTTGCTGGAAAGCCAGTCCTATTCGACTCTAGGGTTCAGTGCTCCTCTCTTTATATAGCCAAAGAACTAGTGCTGTGTGCTTCTGCAGACATTTCCATGGTCGCGTGGCAGAGTGCATGAAATGATGTTGCCTTTCTCGCCAAATAAGTACCTATTTATCTTCTTGCAATTTCTTGCTTTTGAACTGCTAGATTGGCAGGAGCTGGGACAGAGACGGGAGCTCATTCTGTCATGCAACACTTGGGTCTTGAACTGCTGACCATATTCAGCGTCTCAACCACTGCAGTCCCTCCTTCCATAATAAGGAGACTTAAAGGTGCTACCTGTGTAGTTTGCCCCATGGGCCTACATAAGAGTTTTAAGTTTGGGCGTCCTAATGGCATCAGTGGCATATTTTAAGAAATGTTAACTTATGAAGGGAATGCATGGATTTATCCAGCGGCTGAAGGTAATTGGTTTTCAAGCCAATTGGTCGAACAGGGTGCTGTGTTGTTTCTTATCGCTTATTCAAGTGTTTTAAGTGGGATGAGGAAAATCTGGTAAAAACTTTGAAATGAAAGCAACTCTTGTCTTTTTGATTATGAATTTAATATTAAAGCCATGTAACGTGTGGCATATAAATAATTTGCTTTGAGTGCTCCAAGCGAAGGTGGATCCAAAATGAAGTAATGATGCTAAAAACTCTCATACTGTAAATGTTAGGTCTCTGTTCTGTTGTTAGGAGTTGCAGGTATCAGCGATAGAAGTGATAATAAAAGCATAATTTTTTTGAAATGGTAGCCATGTTAGTCTGTGTTTCAAGCATATCAGAGTAAACAAAACAAAAAGACAAAAAAATTGTGGCACTTTGAATACAAACTGCTGTACAGTTGTACCTTGCTTAAAGAGCATAATGCATTCCACAGGATTGCTCTTTAAACGAGTTCGCTCTTTAAGCGAAATACCAGTGTATTTTAATGTTAGCTTTAGTGGTAAAAGTCCACTTTGTCAGAATAAAAGCATAGTTACTTCCTCCACAATGCATCATTTTTTCAAGATATTTTAAGATCAGAGTTTTCACCAGAAAAGTCATGTGTCTGTATGGATTTGGAGTAAGAATCTGCAGTTTGGGGGTTCAACTACATAAGCACAAAATTCTTCCCTATCGAGAAGTAGTAAAGATTCATTGGATGTCAGTGTGGCGTAATGGGTAGAGTGATCTACTAGATCAGGAGTGGCCAAATAATGGCCCGCAGGCCAGATCTGGCCCTCGATGTCAAATCATCCAGCCCTCGCCACCCTCACCGCTCTCCGCAGGCACGTGTTACTTCTGCTTCTGGTGGGAGGAACCACGTGACTTGCCCAATGAACTACGTGACCGCCCCGTGACCTGAAAAGTTTGGTCACCCCTGGACTAGCCTGAGAAGATCAGGGTTTGATTTTTAATTGGTGCAGGTAGGAGGTAGTTTTTCAGTGTTTTTAGGAATTTTAAGGGTTTCTATTGTTTAAACGTTGGGGATTTTATGTATGCCGCCCAGAGTCACACATTGATGGAGGTGGCTATAAAATAAATAAATGAATAAATGAATTCCCTCTCAGCTGTGGTGCAGTAGTATGGATAAAACCATTCTTTAACTGTCTCACATATGTACCTAGAAGTCCTTTGAAGGTCACAATAAGTTTCATATGACTTGATAGCACGTAATAACAACAGTGATACATTTGTGTATCCAGTAAATAAGAGTCCCATTGTAGTCAGAATCTTACCAGTTCGCTGAATGATGAGCAACAGGCTTAATATGGGACATACCAATAATAATCCGAATCCCAGGGCGTTTTACAGGCTCACCAGGTTTTTTAAGATAGTAAATTAACTTGCCTGGTTTTCTAATGGTCTTCTAACTTAGGGCTCATCTACACATTGTAATGTTCCTGTTTTTATGTGGGGCTTTGAAACTCATATTAAGCTTTTCATGTTGAAATTGATTCAAAGATTGGCAATTACATGACATACTGTACATCTAAGTGCATTTTTTGGTCAGAAAGTAGTTTATTTTAAATAACCCAGCAGAGGTATTTATTGTGAATCGATTCTGGCCATGTATTTTGAATTATTTTAGCATATATGATCTATTCTACTTGTCAGAAAAAATGTCTTTCTGAGGATTGGCAAGTTTTCACTGACCAATTAAAGTATTTTGTAACCTTTTACTTTTCAAACTTTTTTTTTTAAAAATTACAATTTTAATGCTGTACCCTAGCAATTCCTATTCATAATATTGGCTGAGAGATTTTGGGAGATGCAATCCAAAATGGAAGTTTTTTGATCTTCGAGTCTGGCAGCCTGGTTCTTCCTCTGGGAAGCCCACAGGTAGTGTCTGAAGACAACACTCACTTCTCTTTTCTGGCCATAGTGAAATTAAATGTTTGCAAGCTAGTAAAGTTTGTTGCTTCCAGACGGAGACAGTTGTGTTGGTCTTTGAATGTAGAGGTTCCATATGGCTCTTAATTGCTTGTAGGCGTCAGTAGAGCTTCTCTATGCATTTCTTAAGAATGTGTAAGATTTTTTTTAGGTGGAGCTTATGGCTTTGCTACAGATGCTCCCATGTGTTGAAAATATTCTTGCATTGAATATTATGGGACACCAAGGGCAGACACTCAACAGTGATCTATTTTAGCAGCCACGCGGTTAGACAGATTGTTTAAAGCTGCTAGATCTGGATTTGACCTTCTAAAGGTAACAACCTGCTCAAACATCTGTGGTTCAGCTCACTGTATCCTTTGGTCCAAAACACATAATTGGGTGCAAAACACATAATTCTACCAATGACAAATATAGAGTTTGTGTCTGTTGGTACCAGATGTTTAATGTAACCTTTGAAAAATAGTGACTAAAATGTCTCCCCTTGCTTACAACTCTTAAGATATATAAAGTTACCATCAGTTGGTGAAAGATCACTGTATCTCACAATGACCAAAATAGATAATCAAAATCATGAGTAATTTTGAAAATACTAAATATTTTATGGGAAATCTTTTCTTGTTCTTCCTGTAATATGGCAGTTTTTCAAAAGCCCATCCTTATTGATTCAGCATTGCAGGCCATTGTGTTTTGCTCAGGAGCAAGAAGCAAAAAGCCTGATAAATATGTTCTGAGTTGCACAGAAGATAAGGAACTCTGTTATCTGCCCTCCTGCAGCTGTACAGTAGATGCCAAGATGCTTGCAATTAATTTATAAAACTTGTTTTCTCATCTTAAACTACAGGGGATCTTGATGGGTAGTGCATGCTTGTGCAGACACATCTGTGAGAGAAATGCACAGGGCTTATGCATATCTAAAAGAACTGAAAGCTCTGTGGCTAGCTGATCCACTTGTTACAACCTATGTGTATTAAAAACTCAGAACAGTTTGCCTAATTTCACAGATTAAAAAAAAACCTTTGTTTTACATTATTCTCAACTTTGCACACATCAACTTGTTAGTTATGATGTGAAGAACAGAAATAGCAGAGTCCCTCTCTGATTCTGGCCATCTTATTTAGTCGTAACAGCTAACATTTGCGTTAAAGACATAATGCTTGTTAAGATCAAACCTGATCAGATCCCACAGTTGCATTATGTTTACAGACTTAAATACAGTACAGTAAAACCCCTACTTAAGTAAAAAGTCTGTTTCGTTTTTTATGTAATTTGAAGCAAACCCATAGGAAAAATGAATTTTTATGTAAATCAAAGCAAACCCATAGGAAAAAATATTTTTTTTTCGTAACTCAAAGCAAAACCATAGGATATTGCGTTACAGAAATTGGGACATTTATGTATATCGGGATGTGGTTTTAGTGCAAAATCATTATGTAAGTTGCATTTTATGTAAGTTGAGGCATACGTAAGTCGGGGTTTTACTGTATGTTGAACTTGGTGTTTCTAATTGTACTGTAGGATTAGATTATTTGCTTGACATGGATTGATAGAAAGTTTTCAGCTGGAGAAGCTATACAGTAAAACCCCTACTTTTGTAATAAGTCTGTTCCGTAGGCTTTTATCTCGATCGGTTTTCTACTAAACTCAAAGCAACCCATAGAAAAAATGAATGGTTACATAACTCAAAGCAAACCCATAGGAAATTATGTTATGTACATTGGGACATTTATGTAAATTGAGACATGGTTTTAGTGTAAAAATCATTATGTAAGTCGAGTTTTATGTAACTCAAGGCATATGTAAGTAGGGGTTTTACTGTACTTTGATGGGACTGATGTTGATCTTCTAAGTTTCCATGGAAAGCTTCTTAACTCTTTGTGTATTGTCTTAAGAAGGGTTGAGCGCAGGGTCTGGATTGCTGGTAATGTAACAGTCTTCTGTCACTTTCTTCTCATCATTTTTCTTGGCTAATCTTTATCCTCACTCAATGAGTGGAAGAAACCTTGTGATTAGTTGCTGGTATAAAAGCTTTCCTTCTGCCTGCGTTCTCTTCTTTTGTGGTTCTTTGATCTCTGATGTTGCAGTGAGTGGTAAGCAGCATGGATAAAAATCAATGCTTTTTTAATTGAAAAAAATATCTAATTTTTAATAATTTCAATTGGATTTTTTAAAAATCCTTTTGGAGGAAAAATCTATTTAAAGATAATTTTCTAGTTAAGATACATTATAGTCCAGAAATACTTTACCATGAAATTAGATTTAGTTTTAGCATGAGGCTGTATATTCATGCAGTGTTTAAAATTTTTTTGTAAATGAATTTCAATAATGTCATGCTCTTCCAGAGATTTCTGTAAGATTATTCAGCTTTTTTTCTATTTAGAATATATTATCACAGATGCTAGGTTTTACAGTTCTCAAAACTGGATTTTCATCTAAAGGTAAAGGTAAAGGTTTCCCTTGCTCGAAAGCCAGTCATATCTGACTCTAGGGTTCAGTGCTCATCTCTGTTGAAATGTCTGTTTCTGCAGACTTTTCCATGGTCATGTGGCAGGCATGACTAGACACCGGAGTGCACAGAATGCTGTTTACCTTCCCACCGAAGTGGTCCCCATTTATCTACTTGCAATTTCTTGCTTTTGAACTGCTAGGTTGGCAGGAGATAAAAAATGTTATAAAATAAACATACAGAGTTGAGAAAAATACATTAATCCCATTTTTCCTGTAAATCTATGGACACGAAATCAACCCATTACCTCTTAAATACTACAGTGGTACTTCGCTTAAAGTCCATAACGCGTTCTACGGGTTTGCTCTTTAAGCGAAACATCATTATAAGTGATCAATTGTGACTTCTGGTGGGCGGGGGATTGCAAACCCCGATTTAGTTGTTAAGCGTGTTTTTGGTTGGTTTTAGTTGTTAAGCGAGGCGACAATTCAGAGAAGATTCTGCTCTTTAAGTGAGTTAGTCTCTCAGTGAGGCGCTCTTTATGAGAGGTTTTACTGTACTTTAACAGAAGAAGATTGTTGGAAGTAGAATAGATCTGTACAAGAAGCTAAGTGTGAGGAGTGAATGAAATTGAAACATTTTGAGCATTTAAGAGTTGCTATGTAGAAAACCATGATTTAAATCTAGTTTTACTGACTAGTGATTTAAATCAATTTGATTTTAATCAGATCCACATTGACTAGGTGTGGGTGGAACAAAGTCTTCTTGTCAGTAGCTGTGATATTGGACAGTGTGGGGATGTGCACCTGAAAACCTGAAAACCAGGAGATATGTGTGAGATCTGTACGTTTTGTGGACAAAATTCTGATTTCATGACAAGAGTGGCCAATCCACCGATAACAACAACAAGCTGGAGTGCATGTGTTAGATTTGGATTTCGATGCTTGTGGCATGGCTTAAAATATGACATTACTTAATCTGAAAGAGGGTGGATCTTTCTATTCTGCTGTTATTTCTCCTTACAGTTGTACCTTGCTTAAAGAGCATAATGCGTTCCACAGGATTGCTCTTTAAGCGAGTTTGCTCTTTAAGCGAAACACCATTGTAAGTGACCAATTTTTTGGGGGGGATTGCGAACCCTGATTTATTTGTTAAGTGAGTTTTTGGTTGGTTTTATTTGTTAAGCGAGGCAAAAATTCAGAGAAAATCCTGCTCTTTAAGCGAGTTACTCTTTAAGCGAAGCGCTCTTTATGCGAGGTTTGACTGTAATTATACCAAAAGAAAAGAAAAGAAGCGTAAGAAAGCAAAGTGGTTGTCCGATGAGGCTCTTAAAATAGCAGAGGACAGAAGGAATGCAAAATGCCAAGGAGAAAGGAAAAAAATACAGTCACTTGAATACATAATTTCAAAGAAAAGCAAGGAGAGATAAGGAAACCTACCTGAACGAACAGTGCAAAGAAATAGAGGAAAACAATATCAGGGGTAGGACTAGAGATCTTTTCAAAAAAAAATGGGGAACCCAAGGGAACATTTAAAGCAAAAATGACCATGATAAAAGACAAAGATGGCAAGGAGTTAGCAGATGCAGAAGAGATTAAGAAAAGATGGAAAGAGTACACAGAGGAACTCTACAAAAAGGACCTCAACACCCCTGATAATCACAATGATGAGAACATTGAACATGAGCCAGACATTCTAGAGAGCGAAGTCAGAAAGGCCCTAAAAAATTATTGCATTCTATATGCCAGCAGATTTGGAAAACACAACAATGGCCACAGGATTGGAAAAGATCTGTATATGTTCCACTCCCCAAAAAGGGTAATGCCAAAGAATGTTCAAATTATCGAACAATTGCGCTCATCCCTCACGCTAGCAAGGTGATGCTCAAGATAATACAGGATAGACTGCAACAGTATGCGGAGAGAGAATTACCAGAAGTGCAGGCGGGTTTAAGAAGAGGCAGGGGGACTAGAGACCACATCGCCAACATAAGATGGATCATGGAAAAAACAAAGGAATATCAGAAACAAGTCTACTTCTGTTTCATTGACTACACTAAGGCTTTTGACTGTGTCGACCACAACAAAATGTGGCAAGTATTTATTATTTATTTATTTGCATTTAATATCCCGCCCCAATCGGGCGGACCCGACTCTGGGCGGCTTACAGCATAGCTCATAATATATATGGCCTTAAAATTCATAAAATTCATAAGAATTCATAAAAAATTTAAAACGTTAAACAGTAAAAACGGATAGAAACCCATAATAACAGCTACCAGATGGGGGCGGATGGCTGCTCTTAAATTAGCCATCCCGTATGGGAACCTGCATTGCTATGTCCCCACACTTGACCCGCCAGCCATGTCTTCAGGCCCTTTCGAAAGGGCAGAAGCTCCGTCTGCAGGCGCAGCTCTGTCGGAAGGAGGTTCCAAAGGGCCGGGGCGAACACAGAGAAGGCTCTCTTCCTGGTGCTCGTGAGGCGAGCCTCCCTGGCCGATGGAGTAACAAGAGAGCCCCTCCGGTCCGCCCTGGTGGGACGGGCAGACATTCTTAGGGTGACGCGGTCTCTTAGGTATCCTGGCCCACTACCATGTAGGGCTTTAAAGGTAATGACCAGCACCTTGAATTGCACCCGGAGGCAAACTGGCAACCAGTGCAGCTCCCGGAGCAGTGGTGAGGCCCGAGCATAACGCCCGCACCCCATCACTACCCGGGCTGCCGCATTCTGGACCAGCTGAAGCCTCCGAATGGTCGCCAAGGGCAGCCCCATGTAGAGCGCATTACAGTAATCAAGTCTGGAGGTGACCAAAGCATGCGTGACCATGAGCAAGGCATCCCGGCCTAGGAGGGGGCGTAACTGGCGTATTACACGAAGTTGTGCAAAAGCCCTCCTGGCCACGGCTGCCACCTGCTCATTGAACAGTAGCCGTGAGTCCAGGAGGACCCCCAGATTACGCACCGGGTCTGTTTGGGGCAAAACTGCCCCATCCAGAACCAAAGCTGGTAACTCCCGTGTTAGCGCAGGGCCCCTTACCCATAGCCACTCAGTCTTGCCGGGATTCAGCTGTAGCCCGTTTTCCCCCATCCAGACCTTAACAGCCTCCAGGCACCTGGAAAGGACTTCCACTGCACCGCCTGGGTCCCCACGGGCTGAGATGTACAACTGGGTATCATCAGCATACTGATGATACCTTACCCCGTGGGAACGGATGATCTCACCCAGCGGCTTCATATAGATGTTAAATAGGAGAGGAGAAAGTACCGAGCCCTGAGGCACCCCATACTGCAGGGGCCTAGGGCTGGACATCTCCTTCTCCAGGCACACCGACTGGGTCCTGTCCCTCAGGAATGAGGAAAACCAGGACAGCACTGTGCCCTGGATCCCCAAGCCCCGGAGCCTTCCCAGAAGGATGCCATGATCGACAGTGTCAAAAGCCGCTGAGAGGTCGAGGAGAGCAAGGACAGACGGTTCCCCTCCGTCCCGCTCTCTCCAGAGATCATCTACCAATGCGACTAGTGCAGTTTCGGTACCATATCCGGGCCTGAATCCTGACTGAAACGGGTCCAGATAATCCGCTTCATCCAGGACATCCCGTAACTGCTGCGCCACAGCTTTCTCCAGGACCTTACCTAAAAAAGGTAGGTTAGACACTGGACGGTAGTTGGAAATTACCATAGGGTCGAGGGACGGCTTTTTTAAGAGGGGGAGCACCAAAGCATGTTTAAATGGTGCTGGGAAATGCCCCTCTTTTAATGAAGCATTAATAATCGCCTCGACCCAGCCACCTGCCACAGTCTTGGCAGTTTTAACTAACCAGGCAGGGCATGGGTCCAGTGCACAGGTCGTGGCGCGAACAGATACAAGAAGCCTGTCCACTTCCTCAGGGCCAACTGGCTCGAACTGATCCCAGATAACATGGCTAGACTGTGCCCTGGTCAACCCCAGTTCGGTACCTTCCACGCCGGGATTAATTAAAGAGATGGGAATACCGGAACACCTTATAGGCCTCATGAGAAATCTGTACATGAATCAAGAGGCAACAGTTAGGACAGAAAATGGAATGATGGAGTGGTTTGGAATAGGAAAAGGAGTAAGACAAGGCTTCATTTTGTCACCCTGCTTATTCAACTCATACACAGAACACATAATGCGCAATGCAGGGATGGAGGTATCACAATTTGGGATCAAAATTGCTGGAAGAAACATCAACAATTTGAGATATGCAGATAATACCAGCCTCATGGCAGAAAGCGAGGAGGACCTAAAGAAGCTCCTGATTAGGTTGAAAGAAGAAAGTGCAAAAGCTGGCTTGAGACTCGATATAAAGAAAACCAAGATAATGGGCTTGTTGTAATGGCAACAAGCCCTATCAGTCCCTGGAAAATAGATGGGGAAGAAGTAGAAGCAGTGACAGATTTTACTTTCCTAGGATCAAAGCTCACTGCAGATGGTGACTGCAGCCATGAAATAAAAAGACGACTGATTCTTGGGAGGCAAGCAATGAGAAACCTGGGGAGCATAGTGAAAAGTAGAGACATCACATTGCAAACAAAAATTCGCATAGTCAAAGCAATGTTATTCCCTGTGGCAATGTATGGTTGTGAGAGTTGGACCATTAGGAAAGCTGAGCGCAGAAGAATAGACGCCTTTGAGATGTGGTGTTGGAGGAGAGTTTTGAGAGTCCCCTGGACAGCGAGGAGAACAAATAGGTCAATCGTGGAAGAAATCAGCCCTGACTGCTCCTTGGAGGGTCAAATAATAAAGATGAAGCTAAAGTACTTTGGATATCAAATGAGAAGAGAGGATTCACTTGAGAAAGCCTTGATGCTTGGAAGGGTCAAGGGCAAAAGAAGAAGGGGACGGCCCAAGATGAGGTGGCTAGATGGTATTGTAGAGACAATGGGCACAGAGCTGAGCGAGTTGAGGGGGATGGTGGAGGACAGGAGTGCCTGGCGGATGGTGGTCCATGGGGTCGCAGTGGGTTGGAATCGACTGTGCGACTGAACAACAAAAGGAGGGGCCTCACTTACACTAAGAAGGCAGAGTAGCTGTTTCTCATACTGTAAATAAACAGATTCATTGCGGCCTCACGGAGACAGGATTGTCATAATGCCAAGCTCCTCTTCAGCAGAAACTCTGGCAAAGGTTCATCTTAAAAAAAATCCCGTGTGCCCTTGCATAATCTAATGAGCTTCAATTAATCTCTCTCTCTCTCTTTAGTGTTGTTGTAAATAAAAAGAAGGTGCTGGCTTGATTTAGCGACTTGGATGAAAAACTGGAGAGTGTGCTTGTCACGTTTTCTTGTGGCATCACTGGAAAGGGATTGTAAATGTTTCCGAACTGAAGACTAGGGGACAAAATAATTGTGATAAATTAGCAAAACTGGACTATTAAAAGGCAAAATAATTCGGCAAAGACCAATTAAGTAGTAATGTAAGTAATTTTTGGTGGCAGTTTTAATGTGGTTTTTATTGGTTTTTAAAAATGGAATTGGTTTTATTTTCTGTGAGCTGCCCAGAGTCTTTGGAGTTGGGCAGCAATATAAATCAGAAAAGTAAATAAATAAATAAATTTTTAAAAAGATATACTTTGGGGGGGGGGGGAGTAACTCCAGATCCCTTTGTTTCAAAATCCCTGTAAAGCTGCCCAGTTTGGACTGGCTTCTGGAGGCATGGGTTTTAAATTGATGATGGATAAAAGGCAGAAGGTGGGAAGTTTAGTTTCAGTGGATGAATTAAACCAGGGATTCACAATGTTTTTCAGCTGTGGGCCGGACCATGTCCCCTCAGACAGCTGAGCGGGCAGGACTGGTGCCGTAAAATACATCTGTGGCAGTCGTAAATACATTTACGGTGGCCACTGACTCATTTATGGCTGTAGTAAACATGTTCATGCAGCCATAAATGAGTCCACATCCGATTTCGGTGGTGGCAGCTAGAGCGAGGACAGGGGACGGATTATTTGACACCGTGGACTGGATCTGGCCCATGGGCCGTAGATTGTGAACCCCTGAATTAAAAAAACCATTGCATTTAGGGATATGTGTGTGTGAATGAGTGTTGTGACATATTGAGCTTTAGCTGCAGTGAGTGTGACAGAAGCATCGTTGGGACCCTACAAGCATTAGTGGATGTTACTTTTGTTAAAGCCTTCTTAATGGCCACTGGACAACTTGCTTACAATGGTGCTAGGGAATGTTTACCCCCTCCTCCTTCTAGGGCAGGAGTCATAAAACTTGGCTCTCTAGGTGTTCTTGGACTTCAGTTCCCGGAAGCCCAAGTCAGTACACCTGCTGATCAGGGCTTCTGGGAATTGAAGTCCAAGATTATCTGGAGAGCCAAGTTTGCTGACCCCTGTTCTAGGACCCCCATTCAGAGGTTCCTTTGCTGCCTGTGATATTTCCCCTTCCAGGGGTATTTGACTTCCAACTCCTATGATTAAGCTAGCCAGTGTAGATAAGATTGGTGATTATTTGGCCGTGGCCGAATATAGAGCTAAGGGAGCTGAAACGAGCTAAGAGACGCCGAGAGCGCCGCTGGGCAAAGACCCGAAGCGAGTCCGATCGAACACTGGTTAGAGCAGCCATTAAAGACTACCTAGTGGCGATGAGGACGGTGAAACGCCAATATTTCACCGCCCTCATTGCCTCCGCAGATAACCGCCCAGCGGCCCTGTTCCGGGTGACTAGGTCCCTCCTTGGCAAAGGGGGGCCGGGCCCCGGTTGGCAGGGATCTGCTGAAGCGTTTGCTGATTACCTAGCGGGGAAAGTCGCTCAGATTCGCTCAGAGTTTAATCCTGGCGTGGAAGGTGTTGAACTGGAGTTGACCGAGGCACAGTCTAGCCATGTTATCTGGGATCGGTTCGATCCAGTTGGCCCTGAGGAAGTGGACAGGCTTCTTGGATCTGTCCGCGCCACGACCAGCGTGCTGGACCCATGCCCGGCCTGGTTGGTCAAAGCTTCTAAGGCCGTGGCAGGTGGGTGGGTCGAGGCGATCATCAACTCATCATTAAAGGAGGGGTTTTTTCCAACATCTTTCAAACATGCCATAGTGCGCCCCCTCCTAAAAAAGCCATCCCTCGACCCTACGGTACTGTCTAACTACCGTCCAGTGTCCAACCTACCCTTTTTGGGAAAGGTCTTGGAAAAGGCTGTGGCGCGGCAGCTACAGGATGTCCTGGATGAAGCGGATTATCTGGACCCTTTTCAGTCAGGATTCAGGCCCGGATATGGTACGGAAACTGCACTAATCGCTTTGGTGGATGATCTCTGGAGAGAGCGGGACGGAGGCCACCCGTCCGTTCTAGCTCTTCTCGATCTCTCAGCGGCTTTCGATACCGTTGACCACGGTATCCTTCTGGGACGGCTCCAAGGATTGGGGATCCAGGGCACTGTGTTGTCCTGGTTTTCCTCATTTCTGAGGGGTAGGACCCAGTCGGTGTGCTTGGAGAGGGAAGGGTCCAGTCCTAGGCCCCTTCAATATGGGGTGCCTCAGGGCTCGGTGCTCTCTCCTCTCCTATTCAACATCTACATGAAGCCGCTGGGTGAGATCATCCGTTCCCACGGGGTGAGGTATCATCAATATGCAGATGATACCCAGCTGTACATCTCGGCCCGTGGGGACCCAGGCGGTGCAGTGGAAGTCCTCTCCAGGTGCCTGGAGGCTGTGAGGGTCTGGATGGGGGACAACGGGCTACAACTGAATCCCGGCAAGACTGAGTGGCTATGGGTGAGGGGTCCTGTGTTATCACAGGAGTTGCCAACTTTGGTACTGGATGGGGCAGTTTTGCCCCAGAAGGACCCGGTGCGTAATCTGGGGGTCCTCCTGGACTCACGGCTACTGTTCGAAGAACAGGTGGCAGCCGTGGCCGGGAGGGCTTTTGCACAACTTCGTGTAATACGCCAGTTACGCCCCCTCCTAGACCGGGATGCCTTGCTCATGGTCACGCATGCTTTGGTCACCTCCAGACTTGATTACTGTAATGCGCTCTACATGGGGCTGCCCTTGGCGACCATTCGGAGGCTTCAGCTGGTCCAGAATGCGGCAGCCCGGGTAGTGATGGGGTGCGGGCGTTATGCTCGGGCCTCACCACTGCTCCGGGAGCTGCACTGGTTGCCAGTTTGCCTCCGGGTGCAATTCAAGGTGCTGGTCATTACCTTTAAAGCCCTACATGGTAGTGGGCCAGGATACCTAAGAGACCGCGTCACCCTAAGAATGTCTGCCCGTCCCACCAGGGCGGACCGGAGGGGCTCTCTTGTTACTCCATCGGCTAGGGAGGCTCGCCTCACGAGCACCAGGAAGAGAGCCTTCTCTGTGTTCGCCCCGGCCCTTTGGAACCTCCTTCCAACAGAGCTGCGCCTGCAGGCGGAGCTTCTGCCCTTTCGAAAGGGCCTGAAGACATGGCTGGCGGGTCAAGTGTGGGGACATAGCAATGCAGGTTCCCATCCAGGATGGCTAATTTAAGAGCAGCCATCCGCCCCCATCTGGTAGCTGTTATTATGGGTTTTTATCCGCTTTCACTGTTCAATGTTTTAAATTTTTTATGAATTTCTTATGAATTTTATGAATTTTAAGGCCATATATATTATGAGCTATGCTGTAAGCCGCCCAGAGTCGGGTCCGCCCGATTGGGGCGGGATATTAAATGCAAATAAATAAATAAATAAATAAATAAATATACCTTTTACCAAGTGATGTTCACAGTATCAAGCTTCTGTAAATTAATTTAAGATGAAAAATCCCCAGGTTTAATAATATGCTCAGGTGACTCTTGCAGTCGATTGAACCAATAAATGAATTGAATGTTTTAGCCTTAACACTTCATGAGCTTCCTTTATTCTAATTTCCTATCCATCAAAATTTTGGAATGCTGTGTACCTGACTTGAGATAATCATCTGCTTAATAGCCTGGTAGTTGGCATGAAAAGGAAATTCATCAGCAAGCAGTTGCTGTGGGATCAAAATGGCATAGAAATAAGTTCATTAGGTGAGAATGACGTCTTGCTGAAGAACTCTGCCTGAATATTTTAGGCCATTTTGATTGTAACGTTAATCTCTGATGCATCATCTCTTCAATACAAGGTAAGATAAAGGTAACAGTTGCCTTTCTTGAAAGCCAGTCGTATCCAGCTCTAGGGTTCGGTGCTCATCTCCATTTACATCCAAAGAACCAGCTCTGTCTGCATCTACAGACATTTCTGTGGACATGTGGCATGCATGACTAGACTGGAGTGAATGGAATGGTGTTACCTTCCCATCGGAGTGGTACTTATTTATCCACGTGCAATGTCTTGTGTTTGAATTGCTGGGTTGGCAGGAGCTGGTACAGAGATGGGTGCTCACTCCGCCATGCTGTACTCGGGCCTCGAACTGTAGACCTGTGAATCTTCCAGTCATCATGTTTAGTGTCTTAATCACTAGCCTCACCACTTATGCTCGTGCCTCACCACTTCTCAGAGAGCGGTACTGGCTCCCAGTATGCTTCTGAGTGCAATTCAAGGTGCTGGTTGTCACCTTTAAAGCCCTACATGGTAGTGGGCCAGAATACTTAAGAGGCCGCATCACCCCAAGAACATCTGACCATCCCACCAGAGTGGACCAGAGAGGCTCTCTGGTCGTACCAGCAGGTAAAGAGGCTCATCTCTCTAGCATGAGAAGGAGGGCCTTCTCTGTGTCTGCTCCAGCCCTTTGGAACCTCCTTCCAAGTGAATTGTGTCTCCCGACAGAGCTGCTGCTGTTCAGAAAAGGGGTGAAGACCTGGCTGGTGGGGCATGTGTGGGGTGTGGACCAGGGGGTGAGTTCGGTTGGCTGGCTCCTGTGAATAACTCCACCTCTCTCTCCCTGTTGTGGTTTTTAACTTAATTTTTAACCTTTTAGTTTTTTAATCCTTGATTTTAAATCTTGTATTGTATGTGATGTGTTTTAACTCTTTTAGATTGTAAGCCGCCCTGAGTCCTTGGAAAAGGGCGGGGTATAAATATAATAAATAAATAAGCCACCACACTCTCCCTTGTCATTACAAGGTAGAGCCACCCAAATGGGCTTGCTTTGCTATGCTTCAGCTAAGCCAACAGCTAAAATGTTGTGTAGTCCAAAAATCCTTCAATCTCTTCCTATAAAGAGGCTTTGGGTTGGAAAAAAGTTGGTTGCTTTTTCAAAATGGAGATTACAAGTTCATTGGTGTTTTTGTGACCATTCTTGTTCCTAGTAGAGAAATTAGGAGCCATTCAGTGTTGATTGAGTTCTTCCTCCTGCTTTTTGCAATATCATATATTATGAGGAAATATTTTATCTAAAAAGTTGTAAAGACTCTTTTTTACTCTATTAATTAGCCTGGTAAAAAGTATCAGAGAGCCAATATGGCTTCTTGTGTTGGATCAGGACTCTGGGAGACTGGGTTCGAGTTTTTGCTTAGCCACGGAAACTCTCTGGGCATGCGTCTTTTAAAATCTCATATACCTCTTAGGTTCACCATAACTTTGATGCTCCTTTATTATGGCATTGAAGGGCAACAAATAAAAGTGTCACAGAATGGATCTTGGAATGAATTTTGTAGCCAATATGGCTTCCCGTGTGCTCTACTGTAGACCAGAGTTGAAGTCCCAAGGGATTCCCAAAGAATCCGCAGGTGATGGTGTTGGCGGTGGCTGTGCGAAAGTCCTGCCGCGGCGGCGGCTTTTGAGCCTCTCTGCTGGGCGGAGCCTCCGGGAACAGGTGGGTGAGTCCCGGGGCCGGACGCGGAGGTGGCCTCCCTCCATCCGCAGGTGGTGTTGTTGGCAGTGGGGAGCGTCTCTAGCCGGAGCTCCTGCCGGCCGTCCTTTTCACTCCCCCGGGCAGGTGTTTCACGTCCGGGGGAGGCGGAGACGTTGGCGCAGCCGGGAAGCGTTGGGAGCGTCTCTGGCTGGAGCTCCTGCCGGCCGTCCTTTTCACTCCCTCGGGCAGGTGTTTCGCGTCCGGGGAGGCGGAGATGTTGGCGCAGCCGGAAAGCGGCTTTACATTTGTTAGCACAAATGCTCCACTCTTGTTTAGTTTATTGGATGGTCTGTGTAGGCAATCTTTCCCTTTCTGTTCCTCTGCGATTTTGTCCATAATCTTTCAATTTCTGTTCTCTGTAGCCTGGATGGAAGGTTAGACTCTTATCTCATACAGTACTTGGATGGGAGAAGAGCTTGTAATCACCATACATGTGTTAATCTGCTTATCTGTGCAGGGATATCCTTGTCATCTCTCACTCTTAGATTTCTCCTGCTGAGATCATAGCTTGCTGGTATCTTTTGTATCTCTGTTCCCCCTCATCTCACTCTCCTTAGCATATACAGTATGTGGAACAAGGGGGTACGATCCCCCCTTCTATATATATTTACCAGCTGGGGTGCAGTTTGTGAAAATTTGTGCTAAAAAAAACCCCTGTTGCTCTAAATATTACTGGTAGTCCCTAAGCAGAGAAGGATTGCAGTGGCCCAAGTGGCTAAGATGCTGACTGGAAGGCGGGAGGTCAGCAGTTCGATTCCTGAGTATTACAGGATGGAATGAGCTCCTGTCTTTGTCCCAGATCCTGCCAACCTAGCAGTTTAAAAGCAAGACATTGCAAGTAGATAAATAGGGACCACTTTGGTGGAAAGGTTAACAACATTCCGTGCACTTTGGTATCTAGTCATGCCTGCCACATGACCATGGAAACGTCTGCAGAAGCAGACAGCGCTGACTCTTCGGCTTTGGAACAGAGATGAGCACTGAACCCTAGAGTTGGATACGACTGTCGAGCAAGGGAAACCTTTACCTTTACCCAAGCAGAGGAGCCAGTTGAATGATGCACCACAATACAGTAGTTGTATGTCAATCCCACTGAGTCAGTAAGTGTTCTCATAGTGGAGCCACTAATAGGATTCTGACTATTAATTTTTTTAACATCAAAGAGAAGTCCCTTTGTGGTTGCCAGTTACAGATTGGAGTTTGTCTCTATAACTGTTCCTAAAAGTCCTGATTTGTCACCGTCACTTTCTCTTTGTACTGTCTACTCCCAAAGTCACCACAGTTCTTTCTAGTAATCAACATGGTGGCCTGTGGCCTATGAATTTGGAAATAAAAATATGCCCAGCAGATCCAATATTGTATGGAACTGCCTTTTGGAGATTTAAAGATGGGCTGTGTCTCTGGCTTTCATATTTTCATACTATTTTAACAGGAGACGGTGACGGAATTTGGCAATCTACTCAGTTAGGTGTAGCCCTTTCTCTCCATGCCAATGAAGATACTTCACCTAAAATAATCCTCAACCTCATGCCTTCAAGATGGGCAGTAGTGGCAAAGAATAATGGATGTTGCAATCTGTCATGGCTACGGGGTACCAGGTTGTAGAAGGCAGCACACAGCACACAGTATACCTAGAGTTCATGAATGTAAATTATTGTATGGTGGAAACCTGTGGTTCCTCTGTTGCCATCTGCATAACTTTGTAGGTTGGACTGTTCAGCCTACGTTTTGCTGTACTGAGTCTGTCCAGGCTCAATTCTTTAATATATATATTTTGCTTTGCTTATTGTTTAGGTATATTTGGTTATTTCCAAGAGGTAGGAAGATGAAAGGTGCAGATGGAGACCTAGTGGTGTTTCTAGAAAAGCTCACACAGGTTCATCATTTTCTCCAGCGTGACTTGAAACAGGACCTGTACTGAATATTTCTTTCTTGTTGATCCCAGCTGTGACATTCAGATTTCCAAATATAGAGTCTCATCCTTGCTAATGAATATTGTCTCCTCCTGGCATCTCGTTTTCAAGCTGTGCTTGAGAGGGAAGTGGCTGTGATATAACCAGAAACGAAAAAAGAGTTCTATGTTTCTCTGCTCTTTCTATTTCCATTGCTAAATATGCATGAACAACTGAATCTCTTTAGCAGTTGATGACTCCTGGCTTCATTCTGTTGTTTTCTGAAAAGATTTATTGCAGTGCTCCAGCACATGAAGGTGCATGTGGGTGTATTGGAGGAAAAATGCTCCAGGAGGACTTGGTTGTTGGGGCGGGGAACAGTAAGGTACCATATGGTTTCATCACTTGCATGCAGTTCCTAAAGCTCTAAAAAAATCCAGCTCTTGGGAACTCAAGCAGGCTGCTTTGAATTCTGCGTTACTAGGGTTTTTTTCCTCCCTACTCTCCTGATTTGAGAATCCAGGCTACTTAATTTGCGTCAGATTACATCTGAGCAGAACTGCCTCAGAATGTTTAGTTTTATTTATTTATTTAGTCACATTTATGCTGCCTCCTTCTTGCCTAGGCGACTCTGGGCGGCTTACACGTAAAAAAAAAAAATCACAATAATTCAATGTTCCTTTAATTCTTCTAGTATTGATTGTGCCTCCTTTGAAATTCAACAAAGAATGTTTTATTTTAAAACAGAAATGACATTTTTATTAGTCTGTGATCTGTGGTAAGGAGGTATGGCTTTTTGAGCATCATTTAATGGTGGACAGTTTCATATGCTGTTGTAAGGCTGACAAATGCTCCAGGTTTGTTTTTTTAAGGTGTTTCAAAATTGTCTCCTACATGCTGGGTTAGATTTAAGAGTAGAGCATTATAGCTCTTGCCAGGTCTAAAACTTGCCTATTCTGGAATTAGAAGAGGTTCAATTTTAGGTGCTGGAAATTTAATATTATTCATTCAAACTTTGTATAAGTGGCAGAGTAGAGGGAATGGCCCTTAACTGTTGGGATCTGATGGTTTTTTTGCCTGTTTTCAACAGGGCAATTTTTGCCTTCTGCTATATCTTTGGGATTTGTTTGCTCTTCCGGTGGTTTTTAAAGAGTTGAAGGAGCCATTCCTTTCTGTTTTGCCCAAAATGTTTAATTTGTTCCATCTGGATATTATCACGTTCTGCCACTTTGCATTCTAATCGCTTCCTCTAGTTCCGTCAATATGAAAGCAGTAGAAAGTTCACTGAATTTGCTCTGAATATCCCTTTGATATTTTATTTTTAGTATGCGTTGGTTGGGTTTCCTTGCCAGGAGTCGTTAATTTTAGGCTATATTTGCATACAGTGTCCTTGTGTTTAGATTGTTGTCTAATGTTTTTAGTAATCACCAAGCTACCTGTCTGCTTCTTGACTTGTCAAGTTCTGTTTTAGTGTCTATCCAGTAAGTTCTTTTTGTTTCTGCAAGAGTCACAATCAGATTTTGCCAAGCTTTTAAATATGTTTATTAAAGGGATTTTTTTTCTCAAAAAACAAAACATAATTTAAATATTGGGCATTAGTCTGCTCCAGCACCCTTTTAGAATGGAGGTGTAAAGGAATTGAGAAGGGTGCTTTGCATTTTAAGAGTAAAGGAGATTTCTTGTTCCCAGTGGTAGAGAAGGAACGTGATCTTTAAAGGAGGTACTGGGGAAGTGAAGTCCAAGAACAGTTGGAGTGCCAAGGTTAGCCATCACTGTATGGTATAGTATAGAAAATAGATTGAGGTTGGATTTGTTGTTCAGTCGCACAGTCGATTCCGACCCTTTGCAACCCCATGGACCACTGTCCGCCAGGCACTTCTGTCCTTCACCATCCTCCTCAACTCACTCAGCTCTGTGCCCATCGCATCTACAATACCATCTAGCCATCTCATTTTTGGCCGCCCACTTTTTCTTTTGCCCTCCACCTTTCCCAGCATCAAGGCTTTCTCAAGTGAATCCTCTCTTCTCATTTGATGTCCAAAGTACTTTAGCTTCATCTTTACTAGCTGAGTAGAAATGACATAGAATGAGTCTGAGCTGAGTGTTTGTGATTCGACTGTTTTTGTCCTTAACAGACTGTTGAGCTATAGTAGTGATGGCATACCCTGGCACTTCGGGTGTTCTGGCACTTCAATTCCCAGAAGCCTGATCAGCAGGAGTGATGACTTGGACTTCTGGTAATTGAAGTCCCAGAGCACCTGGAGTGTCAAGGTTCGCCATCACTGAACTATAGATTCACTAGCAAAAATTAAATCTGAATTGTAGTCTCCCTGTGACCTGCCACTGTTAAATCAACTGGACACTTTAGGATAAGGCACAGTAAATTGGATTCTACACCATTTTATAACGTCGTTGCCATTGTTTTCATTGTGTTCATAGCCCAAATGTTCCTGTGGCTATTGAAATTTCCAACTAGAAAAATGATTGTTTTGGTTTTCCACATTAGATGGCATAAGTCGGTGTTAGTATATATATGCAGCCAATTTAACCATTAAGATCTCAATGTTGTTGTCTTCAGTATAATCCATTGAGAAGACTATAATGCATGGCCTCTTTAAAATAGTACTTCTTTATGGTTTGTAAGGCCTCTCAGGAACTAGACATGTTCCAAGAACGTTTGATCCAAGCTGATCAGTTTCTCTGTGAGGTTTTTTTGGGGGCACAAAAGATGTCACATTTCTGTTCAGTGACGCCAAGAATTCTTCTTTGGATGAAGAGATTTCCTCTGTATTATTAGAAATTATTGTAATTTGTTGTAAAAAGAGTCATGGGATCATTTTGCTCATCAGCAAGTTTACGGTGCAATGCTGCTGCAGTTGTAGTGCCAAGTGCAGGCTCTACTCCTCAAGATAAAGTAGAGGAAGGCAAGGACTCCTGCTAAAGATGAAAAAAATGCTTCATTCTCTGGGTCACATGCAGTGATGGGATGACAAAAATTCTACTACCACGCCATGACGTCACGGACGTCATGGGCGTGCCCAATGTCATGACGTCATGACGTCATGGGCGTGCCCAATGTCATGACGTCATGACGTCATGGCCGAAGCCAACGTCATGACGTCATGACGTTGTGGGTGGGGCCAAAAATATAAATAAATAAAAATAAACATACACACACACACACCCCTCCCTCTCAGCCCACCCACCCAGACACAAATAAATGAATAAAGAAATAAATAAAATAAAAACAACCACCCACCCAAAACACAAATAAATTACCCACCCACCCCAAATAAAAACCCCTCGCTTACCTTTCTTGGGACCTGGCACCCCGACTGCGGCCACAGGAGCCACTGGCTGCAGCCGCCGTCCACAGCTGCTGCTGCCGCCGGAGCTGCCTGCACCCCTGTAGCGTCTTCCTCGGGCCGGTACCTTTTTAGCCCGGCTCTGGCCACGGCCAGGGGTGGCGGGCAGCAGTGGCTCTGGCGGTGGCTCTAGCCGCGGCTGCCGAGCCTCCCTGGGCGGTCCCCATGCCGCACCGCCACCGCCTGCAGCTTCCTCCTCCGCCAGGCGCCGCAGCCGGGCTAAAAAGGGACCGGCCCAAGGAGGAGGCCACAGGGATGCAGGCAGCGGCAGCTCCGGCAGTGGGGGGCGGTGGCTGCAGGCACCCAGCCCACAGGTGCCCGGCGGAGGAGGCGGCGGCAGTGGTGCGTCGCGTCGGGCGTCCCCAGGGCATGGGGCTTGTCGGCAGCGGACAGCCCAGGCAGCCCTCAACGTGCTGTGGGGAGGTGCCCTCCTCAGAGGGCTGGTGCTGCCGCCGCCGCCCTGAAAGCTATAGAACAATTTTTTTTAAATCGGAGCTAAAATGGCTCCAATTGACTGCACATGCGCAGAAACTCAATCTGACGCATGCGCAATGCGTCAGATTGAGTTTCTGCGCATGCGCAATCAATTGGAGCCATTTTAGCTCCGATTTAAAAAAGAAATTTTCAGTAAGGCGTCCGGAATCGGACGCCTCAAAAGTTGTCTACCCTCCCGGAGAACCCTCCGGGATTGGTCCTACCGGTTCAAGGGAACCGTCTGGAACCGGGGACATCCCATCACTGGTCACATGTCACAATCATGTGTGTTCACCCTTAAATCTTCTCTCTGTTGTCACTACCCTAATAACTAAAATTGAATGAAAATTCACATTCGAGTGATGATGTTTTGATCCTCAGATTAGACATGGAGATGGTCCTTTCATACTGGCGGTTGCAGTGTTTTGATGTCTTCATGCTGGCAGTCACTTGAACTCAAGATCACATTTCTGAGACTTCCCAGGACGTGCAATACTTGAATATTAACTTGAATAGGGTAATTTCTTAAAACTTCCTCCCCCTTAAAACAACAAGAGTCTCATCATCATCTGCTACTCGTGTCCAAGTACAGTCAAACCTCGCATAAAGAGCACCTCGCATAAAGAGCGCCTCGCATAAAGAGTAACTCGCTTAAAGAGCAGAATTTTTGCTGAATGTTCATTTTGCTTAACAAATAAAACCAGCCCAAAACTCGCTTAACAAATAAATTGGGGTTTGCAATCCCCCCCCCAGAAGTCACAATTGATCACTTACAATGGTGTTTTGCTTAAAGAGCAAACTCGCTTAAAGAGCAATCCTGTGGAACACATTATGCTCTTTAAGGAAGGTACCACTGTATACATTTTTTCCTGAAAATAATTATCGCAGATGATGGATGTGTCATGGAAAATGCCATTGGTGTGAAGTTGTTTAAGGTGGATCCCAGCTTGCCATGAAGTGACCCATACACTATGATCATGGAGCCATCTCCTGTGGCACCTAGGAAACGAGACATGCAGGATTTAACACCGGGACTGCAATGGACTGGCCCAACACTTGGCATTGAGTCACTGGCTGTACAGTCTCCTCGAGGGGTCCCCAAAAAGTTTGGGCACCCCTGGAGTAGACTGTACAACCAGTGACTCAATGGCAAGTGTTGGGCCAGTCCACTGCAGTCCCGGTGTTAAATCCTGCGAGCCAGTCATGTGGTTCAGTGGGCCGGTCACCTAGTTCTCACCAGAAGTGGAAGTGAAATACATTTACGATAGCCACAGGTGCATTTGCGGTAGTGTTCTGCGCATGTGTGGGCACGTTTTACTTCCACTTCCAGGAGCAGTAAGGGCAGTGTGGGCCAGATGAATTGGCTTTGGGGGACAGATCTGGCCCATGGGCTGTAGTTTGGGCACCTCAGTCTACTCCACTACTGTAGCAGGATGTGCAGCCAGACATAATGAGAGTTTAGAGTAGCACAATTAACACATAATTTGTTTTCCTTCTGTTAAATTCAGATTGTGTACTTTGCCTTTTGGTCCACCAGAACTAAAGCAGGAGCTGCTGAATGGGTGATGGATATTTATTTATTTATTACTATCCATCATATCGTGGACCCCAAACTACTCTCTTCCCCTGGCAATGGAAATGGGAGCAGGAACCAGTGTTGTGAGTCAGTCCCTGTTCTGATAGATTGGGTCAGTTACAGTTCTTCTTCTTCAAGTGCCATGTCCAATTCCGAATATTGGTTATGCTGATGATGATCAGCCATGAAGATTGTCCTGGGAATATAATGCAGCGATCTTACATTTGCCTTTTGCATCATAGTGTGACACTTGTACCACTGATCCAGTTCCCCAAGTCACTTTCTGGTGCTGAGTCCTTTTGGCACACAAAGTCCTCCTCAGGCCCAGGCCAGCATTGATGAAGCTGCTGTCCTCCAGCCAGATGGATTCAAGTGGGATTTAATCAATTTGGGACTGTCACCCTTCCCATTAGTCCTCAGGGTGGTCAAGTTAGTTAATTGCAGCCTGATGAATGGACATTGAATATTAGCTGTAGGTGTTCCTGGTTCCTTGGTGGAGACAAAGCATCTTACATTTCCCCTTTTCTTTCAGGTTTCTCTGTAATCAGATTATTAAATGAACTGGGGAGCTATAATGGGAGGAGGAGGAGGAGGGGGGGAGGGTTTAGCTTCAAGGCCGTCAAGTTACACTTTCTGGCATGTAGGAGGAAAGATCTTTCCCTTGACATCAATGTCTCGTTCAAAGTCCTTGACTACTCGCTGCAGCAGAGTTGCCATAGAAACATGATCAAATTAAGTGGGCAACCAAAATTGAGCTGTAATCAATTTAATTTTTTTGTGCCTGATACGAGCACCTCTTGCAAAGCTGCTTTCCCCCTTCTGGCCTACTTACTAAACAACCACCATGACTGCACTGGTTCAACTTGGCACTGTAGGTTGAGTAGATTTGAGTTAATCTTTGGCTTGCCCAGTTCCATCTGGCTTGCAACCTAGTGCATGCCAAAGTGATCTGGGGCTCAAGTGGGGCTTTATGATTTGGAGGTGGCTTACTACGAAGTAGCTGCCTTCTTGTGAGCTTAGGTAGGAAGCTAATCAACTCAGCAGATTTGCTGGAGGCACCGCTTTGGAGGACCCTCTTTAAATCAGTATGAAGAAGGATGTGTGTTACCCATAAACAGAAACAAAACCCTTCTGAGTCAAGTGATACCTTTATAGTGGGAGTTCTCAACCTTTTTAAGTCGAGGGCCGGGTCACGCTCCCTCAGTCAGCTTTGGGGGCCGGGGGGCCATTTTGCCCTTCCTCCACCCATGGCACTTCCTGGTGTGGTGGGGGCGGTGGGGGCTCCACATGAAATTGTGCCATGGGCTGCATCCAGTCCACTGGCCGCAGGTTGAGAATCACTCCTTTATAGTATCATTATAAACTTGTACATAAGGTGAGCTTTTAAACATTTGAGATTTCGATGGCATAAAGGTGACCAAGAGGGAAAGGCAAGAAATAAACATTTTGGCTAGATGTATAGGTCATTGTTCTTGAACGCAGACTACTTGTAAGTCAAGATAGAGATTTCTTATTTATTGAGGGGGAGATAGTTGAACAACCTCCTCCTTGTCTGTCCATGAAAGCCTCGCTAAGAATTCCATAGATCCATTCATTATCTATCTCTCCTTCCCATCTGAATCCAAGGAAGCTCCCCTTGTGGTTTAGTGGTTAAGACGCTGAGCTGGAGACTGGTATCTCTGACATGAAATTATTATTATCTGAATCCAAGGAAGCTGTTCTGTGTTGAGACCTATGCCTGTTGGCAGTAATAAGATCTAACAAACTTAAATGTTGACCAGACAAAGGAGTTACAGAATGTCGCTCTTATCTAGCATAGGTTGGGACCCTACCCCACAGGCAAGTGCGCTTCTGCCTTGCCTAGATTAAGTTTAAGTTTGTTCATATACATCCAGTCCTTTACTGACTTGAACTAGAGGTTTAGCACATCCAATATTCCATTCTTGGGCAAGGATCTGGAGCAAGTGATGGCTTCTCAGCTCCAGGATACAAAGACAAGTTCATTGGAATGATTTGGAAAGAAGAGGTAAGGATTGAGTATCATCAGCACATGGGTGACCGTGAATCCCAAAGCCCAGGCAACCTGTTCCAACATGTCAATATACCACAACCCTGTGGAGCACAAAGGCCAATGGCTGAGGCATCGAATAGAAGTCTCTTAGTGCCACCTACTGGGTTCAGTCCTCCAGAAAGGGCCGAAGCCACTGCAACACAGTGCCTCCCAATCTGATCCCAGGCTAGAGGCCCAGAAGGATAACATGCTCAGTGGTGCTGAAAAGCACTGAGAGATCCAGTAGAACCAACAGGGACACACTGCCCTTGTCCTGTTCCTATTGCAGATCATCCAGGGAAGGCAAACAAAGCAGTCACTGTCCCATAACCATCCTTCAAGCCTAACTGAAATGCATCCATACAATCTCGACCTCTTTATTAGTTGCTTGTGGTTCTCTTTCTCTTCTAATTCTAGGTATGGTGTTTATTTATTTATTTGTTCAGATTTATATTGCCGCCCACTTGCCAAGGCGACTCAGGTGTTACTTAACAGATAGTTATGTACTGCATATATTTAGCTGTATAGTTGTACAAGTGTAACATTTTTGCAATATGCAGCATCTGTTGGAGGGAGCCACTGGCCAAGGCTCTTGGCATGGCTACCAGCATTAAGGCAAGGAGATGAGGCACAGTTGAGAAAGGACTGTTTCTTTTCAGGTAACAGGGAAAGTATAGCATGGAACTGGTGCCCGTTGCCCTCTGCATCCCCTACCTGCATCACAGTCTCCTCTCCTGAATCTCTATGATTTCTCTTGGGGGGGTCCCAGTGCCTTAGTGGCATGGTCCAAGGTCATCCAAGGGACTTAATGTTTAGGAGTGTGGGTTGCCTCTCTTATGTATTACTCCTGGGTGGAACATTGATGTTGGTTAGAGCAGCTTAATTTTCTGCTCTGATGAGCCATGCTGCGCCTGTGCTGCGCCCTCACTAAAATCTATTTTGAGCGCTAAAGAGATGACATTCCATTTAAATTCACCAACTGGACTGTCTGCTCCTTTGCCTCTGCTCTCTGTGACCCAACGTGCTGCCATGAACATCAAGGCCAGCCGGCTGCCTACCCAAATGTGACTGTTGGTTAGCGAAGTGATTCCATTTCCTCTTTTCTTTTCTCCTGCCCTTGTGAGCCAAGTCCTCGCTTCCTGCTTGGCTTGTCACTTTTTTTATGCTGATAGAGGGTCTTCTGTTGAATGCTGAATGGTGTCTCCTTGTTATTTCACAATCCCACTGAAGGATTTGACAGCTCTATCTGCTGCTGGATGTGATGTCTTAACATCCAGCTCACCAGACTTATGTATCTGGATTTCCTCTTCTCTTTGCAGCAACTGATTTTCTATACTTCAGTTGTGGCACCTAAATTACAGAGTGACACCTTCTTGGCTGGCTCTGTAATGTTTTGCAAATGCATCGTTTCAGCAGGTATCTGGTGTGTGATATTTGCTGACATGATCTTTGCATATTCTGTTTTATTTCTGCTGCTTTGTAGTTCGGATTTTATCCTGATCTGCACGATGATACTTCAAGAAAATTCCCCTTAAGGTGTTTTAAGTATAATAAATGTGCATGCAGCTCTGAGCGCCACATGTGCCATTGAGTAGCAGTTGACCAGTTGATGAATACCAGGTCCTTTCTGGGAAGAGGATCACTTGTCCCAGAAAGGGAAGATCCAATCCCAGTCTAGATTATTTATAGTAGACCTGAATCTGCCATCTTGACTTGTGCCACTTTCAGCTGGTCTAGCAAGACTTTGCTATCAGTTATCATGTGAAATAGACTCTTTTCCCTGGCTCAGTAGCCCCAGCCTACAGGCTTCCTCCAGACCAGCACTGGGGCTACCTGTCACCTGCTGTTCCTATTAATTCAGTAGAGTTGCTTCTCCAGAATGTAGCCATCTTCTTTCTGTACCCCATAAAAATAACCATGGAAGTCTCGGTAGCTTTAAAAAGCTTTAGCTTTAACGGTTCCAGAAGAAGTTGAGTGTTAGTGTCAAATCTTTTCCTCTTGGTGGGTAAGTGAGGAGATGAATTATGGTTCCCTGAGCATTTGTCCTATGTTACGGGTGCCCAAACTATGGCCTGGGGCCCAGATGCGCGGCCCCCGATGCCAGTTCATCCGGCCTGTGAAGCCCTTGTTACTCCTGGAAGAGTGACAAGGGCTTTGAAGGCCCGATGAATTGGCATCGGGGGCCACATCCAGCTACTGGGCCATAGTGACCAGCTCCCTGAACCACATGACTGGACCGTGGCCTGAAAAGTTTGGGCACCCCTATTCTATGTGATTGTCTCCCTTCTACCTTACTCTCTTTCCTTCCTTCCTTCCTAACCTTTGCTGGGCTACTAGATAGGGAAAGATGTCAGGAGTATTGGATAGGAAAACTATCTTTGCAACCATGCTCAAGAGATGGCACACTTACTACTGATGCATCATTCTTCTTCTGCTGTATCCGAATCTGAATATTGGTGATCAGCCATGAAGACTGAGAATATAATGCAGTGGTCTTTCATCTGCCTTCCACATCATAGCATGACACCTGTACCACTGATCCAGTTCCCTGAGTCACTTTCTGATCCTGAACCCTTTTGGCAAATAAAGTCCTCCTCACCCCCAGGCCAGGATGAAGCTGCTGCCCTCCATCAAGATGGATTCAAGTTGGATTTAATCCACTCGGGGACCATCACCCTTCCTTCCTTGTAGATTTGCCACCCAAGGCCATTTCATTCTCGTGGTTGCCATGTTAGTTAGCCACCGCCTGATATTCGGCATTGATCCGCTGTCAGTATGGCCTACTGCAGTGATAGCGAACCTTGGCACTCCAGGTGTTCTTGGACTTCAATTACCAGAAGCCCAAGTCAGGGCTTCTGGGGATTGAAGTTCAAGAACACCTGGAGTACCAAGGTTTGCCATCACTGGCCTACTCTAACCTGGCCAGACTGATGTATCATAGAAGGTAAACTCTCCCAAAATGTGGATGTAAACTTGGGTTGGCGGCTCTTTATGTCTCACTATAATTTCTTGTAGGGATGAATGTAGCCTCTGGCAAGCTCTTAGCCATTTTTGGTTCCAAGAAGGATGATGGAAGTGACAGAGTACCCAGCCTTCTGCTTGCACAGCCTGAAGCTCCCATGATCCATTGCAGCAACTCCTGACCCCTGCCTGGGCCAGCGGCTCTTAAGTGAAATGAACAAAGGATGCTGAGTTATATCTTGGCAGCCAGCCATCAAACACCCTGCTAATGATGATGAAATTTCTCATTATTTTAATAGGGATTGCAGCAAGCCTTCATATGAAATCATTTTAAGAGGTTTCTTCAAATGTGGCTATGCTAATTTCTTTTTTTTATCGGCTCCTTATCTAAAGCCATGACAGATTTCCAGCTTCATCTGTTTAATCAATCTGATGGGTGCTATGTGTATTGTTTTGTGGCCTGTTTGATTCTTTCTGTTTGCAGCCATTAAAACCAGTGGCTGAAGAAGAATTCATCCCATGAGGGCCATCTCTTATCAAGCCTGCTTCTGAAGGATTATCACCCTACTTCCTTGATTTCTGGGAATTATAATCCATCTGCAATATCTTAACGATGACCCAGTGACATGGCAGTAGTTGCCGTGGACACTCATGGCTTCTCTTATTTGTTCATTCCCCTTGGCTGCTATCTTTGAACTTTAATTATAGTATTGATAAAAAAATTATCAATAACAAATACAATACTACAGAGTTCAGTTGCTGAGGAAATTATTACCTGGGTATTTATAACAGCCTCCCCCTCCGCGCTTATTGCCTTGCCATGGCAAGTGTCTTGTGTGGGGAAGAGTGGAGGGCAAGTACAAGTAGCCCCAGAAAGAGTGAAGTGGCTGGGGCAAAGCTGAAAGGACGTCCAGCTGTGGATGGATTTGATGGTGAAAGGAAAGTTGTAAAGAACAATATTGCATAGGAACCTGAAATGTAAGATCTATGAATCAAGGCAAGCTGGACATGGTCAAAAATGAAATGGAAAGAATGAGCATTGATATCTTGGGAATCAGTGAACTAAAGTTGACAGGGATGGACGAATTTAACTTGGGGACCATTATATCGACTACTGTGGGCAAGAACCCCTTAGAAGAAATGGAGCGGCTCTCATAGTCAATAAAAGAGTGAGGAAAGCAGTCATAGGCTCCAATCTTAAAAATTACAGAATGATCTCAGTCCAAATTCAAGGCAAACTATTCAACATCACAGTAATCTAAGTCTATGCCCCAACCACTGATGCACAAGAGGCTGTAGTCAACCAGTTCTATGAAGACCTACAACACCATCTAGAACTAACACCAAAAAGTGATGTCCTTATCATCATAAGAGACTGGAATGCCAAAGTAGGAAGTCAACAGGTAACTGGAATAATAGGCAAGTTTGGCCTTGGAGTGCAAAATGAAGCAAGGCAAAGGCTAATAGAGTTTTGCCAAGAGAATGCACTGGTCATAGCAAACACACACTTCCAATAACCCAAGAGGTGACTCTATACATGGACATCACCAGATGGCCAATACCAAATTTATACTGATTATGTACTTTGCAATCAAAGATGGAGAAGTCAATCAGTACAAATGAGGTGTGGAGCTGAATGGGACTGAGATCATCAACTAGAGATTGCAAAACTCAGACTTAGAATGAAGAAAGTTGCCATGATGGCCACCTTAGGAATGTTACCGGTTTGTTGTGTGGAGGAAGCAAGAGTCTGGCAGCTGCTGGGTGCATGTGCAGTTGTGAGAGATCTAAGGTCATGTCTGATTGAATTTTGCAGCTCCTCATCTGCTAAGTAGTCTGTAGGTGGTGGTTCCCCTGCTGTGTGGCTTGAAGGATTTGATGACCCGAGATGGCTCATCTGATGTGCACTGTGTCCTTGCACTCTTTCTTTCTCTCCCACTCTTTTCCTGGATTACTCTTTAAACCACTGGTAATTGGTTTGTGCTTGTCGGGCACAAAATGGAGAATGAAGGATGAAATCCACCCAATTTTTGTGAGAATAGAAGGGGTGTTGCATGGTTGCAAAGACAACAGCACTCTGAATAAAGGTGGGAGAAGACCAAACAATGAGGAAAAAGAGTCATATTATAATTGGAGATTTGTCCTCTTGGAAGGTGAATGCACCCTTAAGAAACCCATCTGCTTGAAAGCCTCCCTCTTAATGCAGTACACAGAGAATCAAGGAAAGCAGATGTTGAGATTCCTGCTGCTAGCTTTACCTTTTCATGTGCAGCTAAGATGGTTCCTCTTGCATTTATTGTGAAGAGGCAGAACTCAATGGAAAAGTTGAAGGCACTAGGAAAAGAGGGAAATGTAGTATGAGATGGATTGGCTAAATAAAGGAAGCCACAAATGTTGTCCAGGCTCTGAACTGGACTGTCAATGACAGGAGCTTTTGGAGGTCATTGATTCATAGGGTCACCATAAGTCAGAGGTCACCTTTATGTGAGCAGTTTGCTCCATATTTTGCAGACAACATTGCTTAGATTTGCATTGACCAGGACTCTGGATTTTTGGGCAGATTGGCTTAATGTAACTTTGATGGCCACTTACCTTGTTATTTGCTGTGGATGAAAAATATGACAACTCAGCTATTAACCAGTGTTTTGTGACCTTGTGACTTCTGTGCTGAAAGATGTACAGTAGTTGCCATTGGCTTTTCAGTTCAAGTCTAAACTCCCAAGGTTTTGGATTCAGTCTTCAAAGCCTGGTTATCTAATTGACCGTCTGTCTTGTTATGAATTTGTTTGGATGTTAAGATCTTCAAAAGAGGGTCCTTTGAGACTGCAGGCATCCCATGGTGAGAATGTAGGAGAAAGTTTTCTCCTGTAATGGTTCCATGCTGTGGATGCCTTCCTCTGCAAATAGATCATTTCTCTCTTTCTGCTTTTAGGAAAAGTGTGAAGATGCTTGTGATGTTTAAATTCTTCTCATTGATGCAGCTTCCTTGAGTGCTTCTTTAGTGCACAAAAAGGTAATAACTAAAGTAAATAAAACAGTGTTGCCTGGATTTCTCTGCAGCTCCATTTAATGGAGTTGTCTCATCATAATGGAAAGTAAGAAGTGCCTATAAAGAGCAGAGAATGGTGTGGCAGGAAAAGCAGAGATCTTACAATGAAATACCAGGCAAAGGTTTAGGTTTCATTTTGGGATTAGTGAGAATTTGATTCCTCTTGGATATTCAGTCATATCTCATGAGGCAGAATTTCTCCCAGTCGCCTAAGGAATGAATGGATTAATAAATTAAACTAAACTGAATTGAATTAATATACTGTGCCCATCACTCTGGGCGGCATACATAGAGTACAAATAAAGGCGTAGTATAAATAACATTTCCTCAACAACAATAGAAAAATTATAAAACCATTCTTCGTAGTGGTGACAAATGAATAAATGAAGGCAGTATCAACAAAAAAATAACTGAAAATAAATGAAATCAACTGAACTGGAGTAAAATCAAATAAAATCAGCTACAGTGCAGAATGTCAACAAAGGCCAATCTAAACAATTCTGTCTTTGCTAATTTATGAACCGTAGCAAGTGGGGGCTGGTGGTCTTGCAGTGGAAGAGAGTTCCATATATGGTGGAGCTACCACCAAGAAGACCATGTTCCTAGTTAAGTTTTTCCTGACCTGTATTTGTAAACAAAGTCTGCCATGTGATCCATAAACAATACAAATGCAGGAGGCATCCTGTATTTGTGTCCAGCACACAATGCCTTCCTTAAAACCCTAAGTTGGAGATGGCAAACCTTTTAGAGACCAAGTGCCCAAAGTGAACAGGCTACTGTCAGCACTGCAGAGGGGTGGGGCTCATTCTGTGCTGCGGGGAGGGAGGAAGCGCTCCCATTGGGCTGCGGGGCAGAGGAGCTGGGTGAAATCTTTGCTAGGGGGAGGGAGGAAGAGTTCCCATTGGGCTGCTGGGCAAAGGGGTGGGGTGAGCTCTGTGCTGGGGTGTTGGCCCGTGTGCCCACAGAGAGGACTTTGAGTGCCCCTCTGACCCGCATGCCATAGGTTTGCCACTACTGCCCTAAGTGTTCATTCCTGGACAGGACTGTCTTTTTCAGAAGGGTGGCTTTTTTTAGTAGAGCTGCACTGCCTGGTCTTTCTCCCTTGTTACCTTCCTCACTGCATTCATGACTCCATTCCATCCACATTTTTACTCCTTTCTTCACTGGAGCACCTTGTTTTTTCCTTGCGGCCCAAAATAGAGCTCTCTCCTGCCAGCTTTTGAAGATGATGACTCCTTCAGAGGCCAGCTGTGGGTTGCAGAAAAGCTCAGTAAGAAGGCTTTGTTCCCCGTGTTCTTTCTTGGTGGCTTCAGATGCTGCTGCCTGTTTTGTGTAGGAGAAGAGAAGGCACGTCTCTCACTATCCCATTGTCTATTCCAAGAGCAGAGGAGAGTCATTTAATCTGGTCAGATCCAGGAAGCGGGCAGTGAATTTTAAGAAGCTACATCAGGGGTGACCAAACTTTTGGGGCTGCAAGCCAGTCATGTGGTCCAGGGGGCCAGTCACTTTGGCCCATGGACTGAATCCAGCCCCTGATGCCAATTCATCCGCCCCCCAAAGACCTCGTCACTCCTGGAAGCGGAAGTAAAATGAGGGCTTTGCTGGCTAGATGAATTTGTGTTGGGGCCGGATCTGGCCCATGGACTGTAGTTTGGGCACCCCTGAGCTTCATGATAAGATAGTAACCTGTTGTAGACTTGACAGCATAGTGGTGGGTAGATAAATGGATACTGTACCATGACTTTGGAGTCAGTGTAGGCACAGATGTGTCAGGGAAAGGATCGTACTGGTTAGACCCACCCTTCTTTGTGTTTGTGTTGTGTGTATTTGTGGTTCTCTCTGCAGAAGGATATGTGTAAGTGCAAGCAAAATGTATAGACTCTAAATGTGCCATGCCTACTTTCCTGTTGAGGTGGGAAGCAAAAGGAAAGCAGTGACACATGTATACCATCCCATAGTGCTTAGTGCACTCTCTGGGCAGTTCACACGTTAATTAGCACTTTTGCTCCCAACATGCTGGGGACTCATTTCACCGACCTCAAAAGGATGGAAGAAGTTGAATCAACCTTGTGTCCCCGTCAGGATCAAACTCACAATGTTTTAGCTGCAGTACAGCGGTTTTAACCTCTGTGCTACCAGGGCTCTATAATGACAGGTTGCTTATGTATGTGCAATAAACCCATTTGTGTGGATTCACAGAGACCACAAAGAAGAACTTGATAGAGCAAGGGTCCTCAGCCTTTTTAAGCCAGGGGCCACCCACCACTCCACCCACATTGCTGTCGCTGCCGGCGACCACCCCAAGCCAATTTCCCCCCCCCCCCAGGGCCTGCTTACTGGCCTGGAAGAGCTGCATGCACAAAATCAGCCGGACCGCAACCTTGCTCCAACTGCCACTGCCTCCTCAATGCTTGTCCCCTCTGCTTGGCTTGGCATATCCCTAATGGTGCTCCATAGCAGGGTGGAATTTGTAAGGCTTACAACATTGCCCTGCTACAGAGCACCATTACGGACACACCAAGCCAAGCGGAGGAGACGAGGATTGAGGTGGCGGTGGAAGCGATGGCTGGAGCAAGGTCACAGGCTGGATAATTTGGTACCACGGGCCGTAGGTTGAGAACCCCTGTGATAGAGCATAGGGGCAGAAACAGACATTGTAGATAGGCCATAATTGGAACATTGTTATATTTAACAAGGATTGTTATATTTTAACAAGGATATCACCATAGCAATTGCACTTATATAGCACACCATAGCCCTTAGTGCACTCTCTAGTCTAGGTGGTTCACAAGTTAATTAGCATTTTGTCCCCAACATGCTGGTTACACATTTCACTGACCTTGCAAGGATGGAAGGCTGAGTCAACCTTGAGTCATGGTCAGGACTGAACTCACAAAGATCTGGCTGTAGTACAGCAGTTTAACCACTGCATCATCAGGGCAAAGAGATGGAGCCAGTTTCCAGTCCCACCCACGATCTTACCTGTGTGCATAAGTGGGTAAAAAGAGTGGTGTTTGTTGTGACAGACATTTCTCCAGGTCTAGATAATTGTCAGTGCTTCTGGATTTTAGGTGTTTATACCCGCACTGCAAGAGCCACAGTGGCTTAGTGGTGATGCTGCTGATCTTGACGACCAGAAGGTCAGCAGGTCAGCAGTTTAAGAACCAAGTGCTGTGTGACAGAGTGAACTCTTGTCATTTGTCCCAGCTCCTGTCTACTTAACAGCTTGAAAGCAAGAAATTGCAAATACTGTAGATAGGCATTGCTTCAGCAAGAATGGTAACAGTGTTCTATGCGCTCTGGTGTCTAGTGATAGGCCTACCACAGAAATGACTGCAGATGCAGACAGTGCTGGCTCTTTGACTGTAAATAGAGATGATCACTGAACCCTAGATTCAGATATGACTGGCTTTTGAGCAAGGGATACTTTTACCTTTGCCTATTTATGTTGCACATTGGTGGTGAATGGACAGACAGATTGGTCCCTTCTGTGAGGTCTACTGACACGCAGAGACAGAAGGTCTTGTACATGCTGCAAATTAAAAAAACAAATACTGTATGTATGCTTGTCAGTAAAGAAATGTGAATATGTTGCACAGTATCCTATTCCTAGAACACTAACAGTGGTGATTTATTGAGGTCAGGAACATTCCAGGAGTCGTCTTGGATTCCCAGCGTGTCAGGTTCAAAGTGATCCTTGCCTCTACAGAATGTTAAATGCTTATGTTCTCCATTGTGTTGTTTGTGAATGCACACTTGTGGGTCTGTGCCTGAATGGAACCAGCATCGGAGCTATCAAGCTGATTGGAGAAAGATGTGTAATTAGGACCACCCACCATCTCCACCCGCCTTTGACACCATTTCGTACCTCTTTCCCTCAGTTCTCCTTTTTCTGCTGTTGCAGCAGGAGCCTTAGCGAGAGCTTTCCACCAATTTTTTTTTCATGTGGTGTCTCGAGACTACCTGACTGGTGAACTTTTCCAGTACCATCCATGGGTCTGTCCACCGATCCGACTTCGGCCTCCGTTCAAATTGACCTCCTAGCACCTCTATTCAAAGCCATGGCCAAGGAGATCACCGATCAGGTAAGGGCTATTATTCCACAGCCTGTCGATCAACCGGTTCCCCCTCCAGTTGAGGAACCTCGTTGGAGACACTGTTTGGAGGATCCTGCCCCAGCCAAGAGACGCTGGACAGAGTCAGTTCATTCTGAGGCAAGTGTGCCGTCGCCTCCGCCACCGTTTCTGGGGACCGATCCGAGTTCATCCAGGCCTTACTGGTCTGACTTGGACCCCGAGGCCTTCATCCCACCCCCCACACTCTCAGAGAGGTCTGAAGGCTCCGACAATTCGTCGGATGATGAGGTCCTCTCACCAGTAGATGCATAGAAATTGACCGACAACCAAATTGGAAGTGCCCACAGATCTCAACCGGAGGACCAACTCACTTTCACGACTCTGCTAACGTGCCTTTGGGCAACGCTTAATCTCAAAGCGGAACACCCACCAGACTCATCCACTGATGACGTATACAGCATGGCGGACAAGAAGGAAATTATACCAGTACATCTTCCCCTACTGCTTGCCATCGGCAATTCAGCCAAATTGGTGTGGAAGAAACCGGTTTCTTCTCATTCAGTCTCTACGCGGGTGGACGGAATGTACAAATTGCTGGGGGAAGATGGCCAATTTCTACACACCCTGTTCCAAACTCCAGGGTAGTGAAGGCCTCCCAACATCGAACCCTGGCCAGCAGTGTTCCGGTACCATCATCAAAGGAGCAGAAGAAGTTGGACTCTTTGGGCAGGAAGGTCTGTGCCAATGCCTCCTTATCCTTTTGTGCGGCCAACTACGCAGCAGCCATGGGCACCTATAACTGTAAGTTATGGGGCAAAGCAGAAACTTTAATGGCGAAGCTCCCAGAGGACCTCCGCACGGAGTTCGATACTCTTTGCAAAGAGGGTAACCACTTGACCCTTCAGCAGATTTGAACTGATCGCCTCCGCCATCCAGGTTAGACGTCATTCCTGGCTGCGCTCGAGAGACCTCCAAGACGAGGTGAAAAAGCTCATCAAGGAACTCCCCTTCGATGGTCAGGGCCTGTTTGTTGCTGAGACTGATAACTCCCTTAATGAACTTCACCGGAACGTTACCACAACCAGCAAACTTCGGTTAGGAGCCTCTGCTTCCTACCACAGACAAAACTACCAGCAGTACAATCAATACCAACCATTTCAGCCTTCTCAGCCTTACCATAGACAACAACAACAGCAATATAGACAACAGGATTACAGCAAACGATCCTTCTACAAACCGAGGCAACAGCAATCTTGCCCCTGTTACCAACAGCAACAGTCAACTTCCACCAAGAAATCTGACCTCAGGCACAAGCAGCATGTTTGTCTCTTTGACTGATGACTCTCCACTAACCACACTTCTGTAGAGTCCACTCCGGAACTTTCTCGATGCGTGGTCCGGCATAACATCGGACAAATGGGTTTTAAAGATCTTAAACTTTGGTTAAGCCTTAGAGTTCAAGAGCTGCCCTAAAGTTGGACAGATCCATACCACTGATCCATCGCCCCTCCTCCATGAAGAACTAACAACCTTCCTGGAGAAAGGAACCATCGAATCGGTCGCATCCACCAAATCGCCGATAGGTTTCTATTCACGATATTTCATCATGGACAAGAAGGACGGCAGCTTCAAATCCATTCTGGACCTTCACCGACTAAATCAATATTTGCACGATGAAGTTCCCCATGGTAGCACTACAGACCATTCTACCTCTGATAAACAGGAACGATTGGTTTGTGATGATAGACCTGAAGGATGCTTATTTTCACATCTCCATCAGGAAACACCACCAAAGATTCCTACAGTTCCAAGTGTCCCGGACTCATCTACCAATACACCAGTCTCCCCTTCGGCCTCTCCACCGCACTGAGGGTGTTCACCAAATGCGTGGCACTAGTCACAGCATACCTCTGATTGAGGGAATCCAGGTCTTCACCTACATCGACGACTGGCTCATATGCGTCCCGTCCAGACAGAAGGCAGTGGAAGATGTGGCGTTCTGCATTGCGTTCATGGAGAGTCTCGGTCTTCGTATAAACTACAAGAAATCTTGGCTTGTTCCAGGCCAGCGCGTCAAGTACATAGGCGCGATACTGGACTCCACGTTGACAAGGGCCTATGCCCCAGCCCAACGTCTTTCGGATCTCTGCACAATGATCCGGCATTTTTGAGCCAACAGCATGGTCACGGGGAGGCACAGCGACTCCTAGGCCTGATGGCCTCAACCACCTCAGTCATCAGCCACGCCAAGCTGAAGATGCGGGCCCTCCAAGCGTGGTTTCACCACTCCTTCGATGTATGCAGGGATCACCCACGCAAGTTACTATCACCAACAGTTGTCCTGGTGGCTGATAGACATAAATGTTTCCATGGGAAAACCATTCTGTCTCCCTTCTCTGATGTTACAGATCACCACGGACACCAGTACCCTGGGATGGGGTGCTTGTTGTGGCGCCATGAGGATCAACAATCTCTGGTCCCCATGGGAAAAATCCAGACACATCAACTTCCTCAAATTGCAGGCTATATGGAAGGCAATGAAAACTTTCCAATCATCCATCACAGGGAAGGTAATGCAGGTGGTGTCAGAGAATACAACAGCTCTGGTGTACCTGAACAAGCAAGGCGGGGACCTGATCTCTAGTTCTTCTTCTCCTTGCGGTACAGATCTGGGAATGGTGCCTCGAACAACATGTGTTTCTGCTCGGAGTACACATCCAGGGAACTCTCAACGTTCTTGCGGACATGCTGAGCAGACAAACGGTAACCACTCACGAGTGGCAACCCAACAACCAGATCTTCTCTGCACTCTGCCTGATGGGGGTCGCCAGATGTAGACCTATTTGCCTCACAAAGCAACAAAGCTGCCCAGGTATTGCTCCCGGGCGGGAATAGGCCACGGAACTGAGGGAGACGCATTTATGGTACTGCGGGACAGGGACTTCCTTTACGCCTTCCCATCAATCCCTCTCATCCAAAGAATCCTAGTGTGTCTCAGCAAACAATGATCCAAGGCGTTCTTCATAACCCCAGGGTGGCCTCACCAACCTTGGTTTTCCCTGATTTGCCGGCTAGCGACGGATTCGTGGAGACTGTCCCCGGACCCGATGCTACTCCACATGGAACAAGGGTGACTGCTTCACGCAGATCTCCCCAGCCTGCACCTCACAGCCTGGCTCATCATGCCACACTCAAACCGATCTTGGACCTAAGTAGAAGACCCTCCACATCTAGGTCTTACAGATCCAAATATGAAAAAATTGTTGCTTACCTCCGTTCCTTGGACTGGTCTCCTGATACAGCCACTCTACCGGACGTAATGGACTACCTTCTTACCTTAGCCGAGTCTGGCCTCACACACTCCTCTGTCCGTGTCTATCTTGCAGCCATAGTTGCTTCTGCACCTCACGGATCGGTCTTGCAGATAGCTTTCCATGATGAAACGTTGAAAAGGTTCTTATGAGGTTTAAGGAATGCCTTCCCTCCAGTGAAGAAACCACCTCCCCAGTGGTCCCTCACCACCATTCTACACGCCTTGATGAAATCCCCGTTCGAACCAATGGCAACAACAGATGTAAAGTTACTCTCTTGGAAAACGGCTGTTCTGATGGCCATCACATCGGCCCATAGAGCAGGGGAGCTGGCAGCCCTCTGTTCGGACGCACCATTCTTGACATTCGACACCAGTCGGGTGGTCCTCCATCCCGATATGGACTTCCTGCCCAAGGTAATTACGTCTTCCACTTGACCCAAGCCATCACCCTCCCAACCTTGGCAATCTTTGGATGTTAAACGTGCTTTATTATTTTACACTAGAAGAACGGCTGAATTCATAAAGTCTCCCAGACTCTTTGTAGCCTCTGGAAGCAAGTCAAGAGGTAAGGCTCTCTCAGCTCAATGCCTCTCCAAATGGATTGCCAACACCATCTATTTGGCATATCAACTGGGCCCCTGCCATCTCCTCCACATGGCAAGTCTCATTCAACTCGGTCCTTTTCAGCATCCTCAGCATTCCTGGAAGGCATCCCAATTGATGACATCTGCAGAGTTACGACCTGGTCCAGGTCCTCTATCTTTACCAGACACTACAGAATGGACATCAGGGCCATCTCTGATGCCAGGCTGGGACACTCCATCCTTACAGCAGGCCTCCAACCTTCTTCGGAGATGACTGCCCTTCCTTAAGCCATCTTCAGGTCCATCACACCTCATCTCGTTTCAGGCAGCCTACCTTCCAAGTAAGTGAGCTTGTTAATCTCCCATAAGTATGCATTCACAAACAACACGATGGAGAAAGACAGGTTGTACTTACCAGTAAGTGCCGTTTTTCGAGTTTGTTGTTTGTGAATCTACACGAACCACCTGTCCTTCCCCTCACTTGCTGCCAGAGCAACATGGCCTCTTTCTCAACCCGTGCATAGCTTATTATGAACTCAGGGAAAGAGGCGCGAAATGGCGTTGATGGTGGGTGGAGATGGTGGGCGGTCCTAATTACACATCTTTATCCAATCAGCTTGATAGCTCTGATGCTGGCTCCGCGCAGGCACAGATCCATAAGTGTGGATTCACAAACAATATACAGTCAAACCTCGCTTAATGGGTGCCTCGCTTAGCGAAAAACTCGCATAACGAGCAGGCATTTTGAAAACGCGATCCTACTCTCATAACGAAAATTTTCACTATGCAAGTCGGACTTTTCCTATGGAAAAACTCGCACAACGAGCATTTATATGGGAAAAACTTGCATAACGAAAAATTTTCGCTATGAGAGTTTTCCCATAGAAATTTTCGTTATGCAAGTTTTTCCATAGGAGTTTTCGCTATGTGAAAAAAACTCGCATAGCAAAAAACTTGCATAGCGAGCAGCCTCGCAGAAAGAATTATTTTTGTTATGCAAGGTTTGACTGTACTCAGAGAATGACAGTTACTGGTAAGTACAACCTGTCTTTCTAGTGCATTTTAGGATGCAGTAAGTAGGAATGTTATTGGGGAATTTGCTGTTTTATCATATTGACATTGAGAAAAGCAGTGTTAGGGCAGGGATTTTCAACCTGCAGCCCGTGGGCTGGATGTGGCCTACAGCACCATTTCATGTGGCCCACCATCACAAGAGGAAGTGTCATGTGGAGGAAGGGCAAAATGGCCGTCCAACCCCCAAAGCTGTCTGAGGAAGCGTGACCTAGGCCCTGGCTTTAAAAGGTTGAGAACTCCTGTGTTAGGGAGACCTACATACTTTGGATTTCCTGAGAATCTGTTCATAAATATTCAGAATGTAGTTATAAGTTTGCTTAGCAGTGAGATCCAGCTCTTAAATAGTACGTTGAAGCAGCCAAGTTGTCATCTTTGGCCAGTAAACTTCACTTTAAGGACAATTCAATGCATCCTGCAGTGGTCCAGAGAAAGAACTGAATGAAGGATTTAACGCTGCTTGTTTTACAGCCATTGAGCTAAATGGCCTGCCTTGGCATACCTTGCAAAAATCTTAAAAATAGAAGCGTGTGTTAAGTATCAAGGATGCTTCAGAGCGAATACAAACAAAGTATGTCTCCACAGCTTCTGTAAACTGTTTCGAAGAGTGATTGTGAGTGGGATGGACCTCCTTCTTCTTCAAGATTCTGAATATTGGCTATCCTCGTGGCAATCAGCCATGAAGATTGTTCTGGGAACAATATAATGCAGTGGCCTTCCGCATCGCAGCATGACATCCATGCCACTGATCCAGTTCTGTGAGTCACTTTCTGGTCCTGAACCCTTTTGGCACACCAAGTCCTCCTCAGCCCCAGGCCAGGATCGATAAAGCTGCTGCCCTCCATCAAGAGGGATTCAAGTGGAATTTAATCCACTCGGGGACCATCACCCTTCCCTGTAGACTTTGCTACCCGCAGGGTTGTCAGGTTAGCTAACCGCCATCTGATGATTAGCACTGAGTTGCTGGCATTATGGTCTACTCCAGTGTTTCCCAAATGCTGGTTTTTGGACTTCAGTTCCCAGAAGCCTAAGTCATTTCCCCAAAGCACTGATCAGCCAATGTACTGACTGAGGCTTCTGGGAATTGAAGTCCACTAGTGGGCTGTGTACCCCTGGTTGGGAACCACTGGTCTACTCTATTACATAGCAGGATAACCTGGCCAGACTTAGGGGTGGACCTCCAAAGCTTTAAAGAAACTAATGGCAGATATGGGTGCCTCACAACTGACACTCAAGTAGGGTTAGTTTTAATGCACAAGGGAATTGATGGCAGTGGAAGGGCCTTGGGGGTTCCCTATTGCATTATTAATAATAATCTGTCCAGCCCCTCATTTCCCCTAAACTTTTCTCTGTCTCTCGAAGTATTTACTGGGTGTAAGCTAACCCTTTTCAAGCCTTGAGAAATTTTGGAATCATTTTTTAAAAGAGGGGTTTGGCTGAATAACAATACAAACTCAGCTTTGAGAATCCACATCTTGATCTGGATAATCACATGATTAGCATATGTGAGATTTATGCACCAGTATAGTAATTTTTTTGGAGCCTGCTGGCTAAATCAAATTCCTGCAAGGTAATAGTTACCTTAAAGGACTGCATTCTTTGAAATATCCTTACTTCTAAGCCTGCCCCAATCCACTCCAGACTCTTCTAATCCACCCCCTCTTTTCTTCTACCAATATTACAGCTTTATGGAAATTCTGCTTCTGCAGGAATGGGGTGAAGACATCTGGGCTTGGACTGTCTCCAAGGGCTGACCTTTTTCTTCAGCTTTTGGGGGGTGAGATGAAGTCTGTCCTGCAGTCTGTGCAACTGGATTGCAGCCTTGGTACAGTTTTCCTCTTGTTTTTTATAGGCTCTTCATTATTTATGACTAAATGTATATCCCGTTTAGGATTCCTATTGTAATGCAAATAGTTTGTAGCGATGCAAGCAAGGGCAAAGCAACATATACAATCAGGAAAGCATCTAAAATGTACAGGAAGTTGTAAGAAAATGTCTTGGAAATTAACCAAATATTGTTTATAAAATTGGAGATGTGTCCTAAAATAGCATGATTAATGGACTTTGGTTAAAAAAAACTTTATAGAATAGAATATGAAAGAAATGATTATTATATTGGTAACAGTGTTGAGATTGGTTATTGCTAAAATACATGGAAATTAGATTGCGAACTTGAATTAGATTATTTGTTGAAAAAGATATGGAATGTGGCAATACATGACTTATTAACATGTGAATCAAATTTTAATAAGGACTAGTAAAAAACTGATTTCAGAGAAATATGGAGAGAATTTATAGAATACAATAATAATGATTTCATTTCAGAAATTATTCTGGGTTAAAAGGATTTTTGCAGAAGAAATTCTGTTCGGGGAATGTCCAATGAAGCTTCTTTCATGTCCCCAAGAGTTGGGACAGAGACGGATGCTTAATCTGTCATGCAGTACCCAGGTCTTGAACTGCTGACTTGCCACCCTTCCAGCTAACAAGGTGAGCTTCTTAACCACTGAGTCACTACAGCCCCTTAGGGTATCTATGAGCGCTGAACATTGGCCTTCTAAGTCCAAAGCTACTTCTGAGTCCAAAACATCTGGGCTGCATCCAAAGATGTCTTAGTGAAAAATAAAGGAGTAAGGTTAGGGCAAGATTGTGTATCTTTTTGGAACAAGGGGACAAAAATATAAATAAAAGATTATACTGTATAGAGAATAGACAAATGAATGTATATAATGTTTCACTGGTGATGGGTGCACATAGCAGTTTATTTATTTATTTAAGCAAACTTTTATGCCGGCCTCCTCAAAAAGACCCAGGGAGGCTGACACAACTCTTGACAACCTAAAACACAATAAAAACATAATATAAAATGAAGATTAAAAGATTAAAAATTTAAAAAAGTTAAAACAAGACAAACAGAGATCGGGGGTTCAAATGAGCCAATAGACTGGGGCATCTGTTTGGCCCATACCCCACACACCCACACATACATAATTTATATAATTTTGAAAAATATTTTGTGTATTTTATATCAGTATGTTGTTTTTTCTTTATTGTTTATGTTTATATTTGAATAAAATAAAAAAAAATGAAATAATGTAGGGGAAGTTATAATGCTTGAAATATAACCAGCCTCCAAAAAGATGGAATTTTTTATTCTAGACCAGTGGTTACCAACGTGGGGCCCATGCCCCACATGTTGTTGTTGTTGTTGTTGTTGTTGTTGTTGTTGTTGTTGTTGTTGTTGTTGTTGTTGTTGTTGTTGTTGTTGTTCAGTCGCACAGTCGATTCCGACCCTTTCCATGCCCCACAAAAACCAAAGGTTGCGAAACATTGTTCTATGGTAGTGTTGGCAAACCTATGGCATGTGTGCCAGAGGTGGCACCCGGAGCCCTCTCTGTGGGCATCCATGCAGTCACCCCAGCAGAGTTCACCCTACCCCTCTGCCCAGCAGCCCAATGGAAGTGCTTCGTCCCTCCCTCAGCACAGAGTTCATCCACCCCTCTGCCCAGCAGACCAATGAGAGCATTTCCTTCCTCCCCTGTTGCTATTTTGGCACTTTACGATAAATAAGTGGGTTTTGGGTTGCAGTTTGGGCACTCGGACTCTAAAAGGTTCGCCATCACTGTTCTGTGCCATTCTTTTGGGGGAAGCCATTTCATACTGGAAAGGCTCTGTGCTATTTTGGGATTCTAGTGCCTTCTTTGTTGGTCTCCCCCCTGCCTGCCCCCTATTGATCTGTTCAGACTTAAAAACATAAAACCAGTTATGGCACTAGATTGTCCACTGCAGGCTGACACAGCGCACATAAGTAACTACTCACAAATAAGTAGTTAATTGGAGAAATGTTCTCACCAGATCTGCCTCTGAAGATGATACGGTAAGGCCAAGAGAAGGTTCTCTTTTGTCCTCCAAACCTTGGATATACTTTTATGGGAGATTATATCTCCCCTCCAAAAAATAAATAACAATGTCGGCCTAAAGTCATTTACGATTCCACGGGTCATAACCTTCACTTCAAACTGTTCCTGAAGCCAATTAAGCAGCCTTTGAAGGAATTGTGACAGGGGACTGAGATGCTACCTAAACCATCCCTGGTCATCAGTCTGGCTGTAGCATGTTGGACCCGCTGAGGTTTGAAAGCAGACCCGTAGACTACACCAGTGTTTCCCAATCTTTGGGTTTTGGACTTCAATTCCCAGAAGCGTAAGTCAATTCCCCAAGCCATTGATCAGCCAATGTCCTGACTTAGGCTTCTGAGAATTGGAGTCCACCAGTGCTCCATGGAACATAGTTTGGGAAACACTGTACTACATGTTACAGTAACTAAAACAGGATCCTTGAAACAGTTTGAATCCCTGTTCCCTGATTTGCCTTTTACCTGACAACCATCACCTTCCTCCTCTTCTGTAAAGCAGTGTGTCTGGTACTTTACAGAGTATAGCAGTCCAGGTCTGTGCCGCAAGGAGTTGATAATTCTCCACCTGAATTTAGAGGAAATACTGTATTGAAGGGAAGAAGGGTAGACGGAGAAGCTAAGCTTTTGTAGTTCCTTTAGTTATACGTATTTAAGCTTCATTATAGTATGGTTTGGGAAGGAAGGGTTAAAAATGTAATCAGTAACATCATGCAAGCTCTTAACTAACATCTCAAGATGTCATTGATTAGGGTAATGGCTGATCAAGGGAATCCCAGTTTGCAAGCCCAGCTCAGCTTGGGAGAACAAGAGATGCTTTATTGGGATGTTTATGCATCTCTTCTGTTAATAGTGGAACTGGGGTGGCTTAGTGGTTAAGACACTGAACTTGATGACTGGAAGGTCGGCAGGTCAGCAGTTCTAGACCTGATTGCTGCATAACAGAGTGAGCTCCCGTCTCTGTCCCAACTCCTGCCAACCTAGCAGTTCGAAAGTAAGAAATTGCAAGTACTGTATATACTCGAGTATAAGCTGAGTTTTTTAGCCTAAAAATGAGCCCCCAAAAGGGGACACGGCTTATACTCAGGTCAGTGACCATGAGGGTCCTAAGACCGCTCTGGATTGAGACATGCCAACAATTTAATTAATTTTACCATATTTTGATTATTGAAACTCACTAGCAGCTGCTGCATTTCCCATACTCGACTTATACTTGGATCAATCTATTTTCCTGGGTTTTCAGGTCAAAATTAGGTACCTTGGCTTATATTCGGGTTGGCTTGTACTCGAGTATATATGTAGATAAATAGGTACCACTTCGGTGGGAAGGTAAACAGCTTTCCATGCTCGCCGATGTCTGGTTACATCTGCCACATGTCCACAGAAACATCTGCAGACACAGATAGTGCCGGATCTTTGGCTATAAACAGAGATGAGCACTGAACCCTAGAGTTGGATACAACTGGCTTTCGAGCAAGGGCAACCTTTACATTTACCTAGAGCTGGAAGTTGAAGGGTGAGGATAGGGTCTCAGAATAAGACTAAGGAAGTTTTCTAGAAATGAGGGTTAGGATTTACAGTTGAAATGTCAGGTTTAACCCCAACCTGTCTGCTCTGCAAACCATCTGAATGCCTCCAAGCAATATCAGTTTGAGTGTTACGTTTACTTGTATGGTGCTCTTCTTTTCCATGCACAACTGCTCTTGTGGAAAGCTGCAAGCACCGAGGTTTCTGGAAGCAGAGACCTCTGGATCCCTGACCTTGGCAGCGCTTGGATAGGTGTGTTTCTAAACCAGCTTCTTTGGACTCATTCAAGTCCCCTGCAATGGATAAAACAAGAAGATAATTGACAGGCAGGGTGGCCCTGGGCCAGATGTTTTTCAGAGCCTTGCAGATTACAAAGTCCCATTGATGACAAGTTTGTATTCTGTTCTTGTTTTGGAGAAATGGAGAAATATTCTGGGAATTATTAAGCATTGTTGATGCAGTTCTTGTTCTGGCTTGTAAGCAGATTCCAGTGGGAGTTATATCTTTTATCTGAAGTTCTAGCCTGTCCTACCTCAAAATCTAGAGATGGAGTCTGGTTTTTAAAGCTATTGCTTCTGATCTCCTTTAATTTCAGTGTTGTGAAGACTTTGACTTAATCCCTGAATTTTTATCCTTACTATCACCAAGCTTGTGTTTTTGTGCACCTAAGCACAAATCTAATCTTATGCTACTCTTATTTTTCTGTGCTGCCCAAATGTGGGACATGCTCTACACTTCCCTAAAATTATATCCTGGAGTAGAAGATATGTACTGGAAGATTGCTTTGTCGTGTTTAATGGGGTTTCTTTTGAAAGACTCTGGAGAAGCTTTTTTGAAATCCTGGAGTTCATTGGAACCAAAAGGCTATGAAACCAGTGCTTTGGAAGACATAAAGGGTTTTACTATGGTATCATAGGCATAGCAAGCCTGTCAGCTGAGCTGCCCTGGGAATGCACTCTGAGCCATAGGAATGTGAGGAGCTCAAAAGCCCTGTCCGGGGTTGTGACCTGGTGGTCATTCTGGGCCATTGCCTGCCTTTCGTCTTTTGTTAGCCCAGTCAATTGAAATTCCTCTCTCTAACAATTGCTTTTCCAGATAACTTCTTTTTAAGGCTAAGTTGTTGAAGTATCCCCCCCCCCCCAATGGGATTGGAGAAGGGGAGAAAAACACTTAAGCTTCTCCTTTTCCTTTGTTGAAGATGAGATTGGTCATACAGTCCCTCCCTTGGTATTGTCAAGAGGTAGGCATAGGAGAAGATGCTGACGGGATAAGAAGCCACAGGACAGAGACAGCATTTTGGATAGTGGTGGAATTGTCGATCATTTCACTGTTGATGTGGAAGGGTCTCAAAGATCCAGCAATACAGGTGCTAACATTTCTTAAATAAGTCCCAGATCTTGCTCCTATGGCTTCCCTGTGCCCACTTGGCTGTTTTCCTGTTCTTTTGCTTCTTTGTCTTAGGCCCTGCCAAACTATTGCTAAACTATGTAATTTATTATTTACATAGCTCTGTTGGGAAACAGAAGTACTGTACCAGAAGCTAGGGCAGTGATGGTGAACCTTGGCACTCCAGCTGTTCTTGGACTTCAATTCCCAGAAGCCCAGGTCCCCGTGTATGCTCAGTAAACCCATTTGTGTGGATTCACAGGGACTTGGGCTTCTGGGAATTGAAATCCAAGAACACCTGTAGTGCCAAGGTTTGCCATCACGGAGCTAGGAAAACCAACATCTCCTGACCTCTAAAACTAGGGTGAGCCATTTTGAGACCTGAAGCTGTTAGTGTGCAACTCCCCTCCGCTTTCTCTGGCATAGTGGATGGGATGAATGGGATGAGACAGGTGAGATGCAGTGAAGGAATAGTCGTAGGGGTACAAGTCACCTAGGATTTTCCAGTCCTGTTTATAAGACTCAGAGGACCTTCAGGATGCAGTCTTGGGATGTTCTTGCTGTAAGTCAAGGTTGGGAAGAGAGAGAGAGGCATGGGTCCCCTTGAGTTCTGAAGTGCTTACTTTTAAAATAATGTGTGATGTTCATAGCCAGACTTGAATAATAGTTTAGAAGTGCTCAGGCTCTGTAGAAATAAGAATAGAAAAACTGCAATTATTCCCCCCCCCCCCCCCAATGGACAGTCACCAGTGTGGTACTTTGGCAGCTCTGCAATGCTGTCACTTTTTGTGTCCCCCGTCCCATCTAAATATGGAACGTTTTGTGGAGTGGGACAACATTATTTTCTAGAGATAAGGCTATTTCAAGTTACTGATCTGAATTTGATATTGTGGAGCAGATCCTTAATTCACTCGGCTCTTCCAGGCTCTGTTACCTATCATGTTCCATCAACTTATTTGCAGGCTCTCTGTTTAGAACAGGAATTCTCAACTTTTAAAAGCCAGGGTCTAGATCACACTCCCTCAGACAGCTTTGGGGTCCAGATGGCCATTTTGCCTTTCCTCCATGACATGGCACTTCCTGGTGTTGTGGAGGCGGTGGGAGGCCACATGAAATGGTGGTGTGAGCCACATCTGGCCTGTGGGCCGCAGGTTGAGGATCCCTGGTTTAGAACTTGGAATGTTTAATGTTAAGAATGATATTAAACATAAAAATGAAAAAAAAAAAACCGAATTACTACATTTGGAAGCAAATAGATAAGCCTCCGTGATATAAACTTGGAAAGCGATTGCTGTTCCATATAATATTGCCGTGGTACATTTTTACCTGTTGTTTATTTTCTTTGGATGTGGGGGTATTTTTATTCTGAATGATTTTAACTGGTGAGTTCTCTACACTGTGAAAGGCAGACCTGCTGAATTTTCCCCTGGATCACCTTTGTGAGAGAAGTGAGAAGAGATTCTGCCTGTTACTGCTTTAAAAAATTTGAAACATAGACTGTCTTGGAAGAGAAGGAGTTAGGAGAAAGAATTAGCCCCTCTGCAAAGTGGTTCCTGACCGAATGTATAGTTGGTTCAGATCTGGCGTACTCATTTACTTAAAGGCTCAAGTCATTATCTATACCTTATTTTTATCCGAATACATTTCCTACTCGTTCTGCATGAGTGGTAGGTGAGGTATCATTAAAGATGAAAATGAAATTGCATGCAATAAAGCCATTTTAGATCAAGCATAGCATTAAAGTGCAATTCAAGTATTTTTCAGTTACCTAGCAATCCATAGACATGCCAGCAGAAGCACAGATGTAGTACGACAATGTGTTGAATAAGGTTTAAAGTGGGAGTAGGAAATAGCTGACCTTCTGAATGTTGTGGGGGCTATGATTTCCAAATGTCCCTGCCAGCACACTCCGTAGCCAATGATGCTAGATGTTGTAGTCCAAGAATTCTTGAATGTTTTTCATCTCAACTTTAAGTGAATCCCATTATGGAAAAATAGTAGTGTCACAATGGAAGGAGACCTGGCATCAAGTTCTGATGGTGTTATAAGTCGTGCTTGAAAGCATTACTTATCAAAGATGAATGCCGTCCTTCAGATGTTTGGACTAGAGTTTTGGAAACCCATTGCTTGGGTCCCGGACCTGAACCAAATGTCAGTGAGATATTGCCAGATAATGTGGCTGATACCTAGCGGTGCTACTCTCTGCAAGTGCTCTTTTGCATTCTTATCAAAAGCCGTAGTAGCACAGTAGTTAAACTGCTATACTGCAGCCACAACATTGTGAGTTTTGATCCTGACTAGAACTCAAGGTTGAGTCATTTTGAGGTTCTGGGAATTGGAGTCTTTACCCGGATCCTTTAAGAAATTGCCCCTGGTTCTCTCTGGCTTTTGCTGGGTTGCCCTCTCTTGCTACTTCTCTTTCCCAGTCAGTCCTTTCTCCCTGTTTCTCTTCTTGTATGTGATACAGAGAGAGTCTTTCGGACGCTGATGTATTCTGGAGATCTGGATAATTATTTCTCCTGGCCTCTGCACAGAATATTTTTAATGCAGATAAAGAGATATAAGGGCCATGGTGGCTTAGCTCCTGCTAACCTAGCAGCTCGAAAGCAAGAAATTTCAAGTCGATAAACAGTTGCCACTTCAGCGGCTAAGATAACAGTCATGTTTGGCTGTAAATGGAGATGAGCATTGACCCCCTAGAGTTGGATACGACTGGCTGGGAGGCCTTTACCTAAAGTGAGATGAGGTCCGTTGTGTTTGCGGATGACCAGACAGGACTCTGGCACAGGTCAAGCAGGCCTCACAAATATCACCTGGTTGAGGATGTTCGGCTAGGTGCATTGGGTGTCTGCCAATTTCTGGTTCAACCTTCTTTTTCCACAGTATTGGGCAGGACAGGAAAATGAAGAGGTCTGTTGAGTCCCCCTGAGTGAGTTGCTAGAGAGCGTGCAGGTCTGCATGGACTTAGAAACTCAACTCGTTCAAAGCAGACATGCCTATGAGATGCTTTTCTCCACAGCCTGCTTGCATGCCCGGTAATGCTCCAACCTTGATTAATTGCATTCTTAGTAAATCCTAATACTTCTAATCAATGTTGATTTGGCAGCAGTGTGCAAACACATGCTTACAAGCCTGGCAGTGTGACCCAAATAGGCTGACTCACATTCCTGGTGGATATACCCAGAAGAGTGAAGTAGGATTCGTTTTCTGCTCATTTCCTCTGGTCTCTGCCTCAGGTCAGAGTTTGTGGGAAGAAATTGAGTGACATTTGGGATAATAGAGAAATGGAAGCTTGTTTGTTAAATGCTCAAATTACTGTAATCTTGGAAGTATAGGGTGTAGAGATGGGCCCATTGCATCACTGGTGACACAGTGGTTAAACTGCTGTACTGCAACCAAAAGGTTGTGAGTTCGATCCTAGCCAGGGCCAAAGTTTAACTCAGCCTCTTCCATCCTTCCAAGGTCAGTAAAATGGGTATCCAGCATGTTGGGGGCAAAATGCTCATTAACTTGTGAACCACACAGAGAGTGAACTAAGCGCTATGGGGTGGTACAGAAGTGTGATTGCTTTGCTTTATAGAAGGGGTAAAATCTCTTTTGCATGAAAGCCAGTCATGTTCACCTCTAGATTGCGGGGCTCATCTCCATTTACAGCCAAAGAGACAGTGCTGTTTGCATCAGCAGATGTTTCTGTAGTCATGTGGCAGGCATGACTAGATGCCGATGTGCACAGAATGTTGATACTTTTCCCACCAAAGCAGTGTCTCTTATTTACTTGCAATTTTTTTCCATTTGAACTGCTAGTTTGGCAGGAACTCGGACAAATGACAGGAGCTCACTCCGTCATGCAGCACTTTGGTCTCAGATTGCTGACCTGCCAACCTTCCAGTCATCAAGCTCAGCATCTAGCAGGGGTGGAGAACCTTAAAGCCCTCCCCACTTTCCTTTTCCCACACTGTCTTGCCTTTCAGGCTTTAGTTTGTTCTCACTCTGAAAGGCCTAAACTTTAGTTACTGATGAATGGACCAACCTTTAAGGCGAAATACACCGTGACCCCTGTGGACTTCTGTAGAATTGAATTTTGCCCTCAAGCTGAAAAAGGCTGAACTCTTAGTTTTTCTTCATGAGGTCTCCATTTCCCTGACGCACACATTTTAATTTTTTACCACTGCCTGTCAAAGTAGCTAACAATATGGCATAAAGCTGTATGCTAAAGCATTGTTGTTATTGTTCAGTCGCACAGTCGATTCCGACCCTTTGCGACCCTATCAGAGAGTAAACAAAACAAAAAGACGAAAAACGTTGTGGCACCTTAAAGACTAGCTACTCTATTTTAATGTTAGCTTTCGTGGATCAAGTCCACTTGGGCAGACATAAGAGTGAGACTTCATGGCATCAATTTATACACATCAGTTATAGAGGTACAGAGTGATTGGTTAGCATACCAGATAAGTATACAAATCAATGTGTTGGTTTTTACAACTGGTAATAGCAGAAGATCCCTGGTTGTTACTCAGATTTCCTGTGAAGTTTGGCCCTTCTTCTTCTTCTTCTTCTTCTTCTTCTTCTTCTTCTTCTTCTTCTTCTTCTTCTTCTTCTTCTTCTTCTTCTTCTTCTTCTTCTTCTTCCTCTTCTTCCTCTTCCTCTTCCTCTTCCTCCTCCTCCTCCTCCTCTTCCTCCTCCTCCTCCACCACCACCACCACCACCACCACCACCGTGTCTAGGCCAGATGTGAAACTGCCAGAATGAAGCCACCTTTTGGTGAGTTCATTCTGCAGTTCCTTTTGCCAGATCCAGTGTGAGAAAGATTAGCCAGCAACACAAAATTGCTGTTATCAGGGTTAAAAAATACCAGGAGTTGCAAATGGTTAGTACAGCGTTTCCCAATCTTTGAGTCTTGGACTTCAGTTCCCAGAAGCCTAAATCAATTCCCCCAAAGCACTGATCAGCCAATGTACTGATTGAAGCTTCTGGGAATTGAAGTCTGCCAGTGTTCCAGGGAACATAGTTTGGGAAATGCTGGGTTAGTAGATGCATACAAGACAAACATTATGGTAAAGCAGTGTCAGGGCTGAAAATTCGGGCTGAAATGAAAACAAATGTGGAGTTCCACCTTCCCCTTTTCTTAAGAGCAAGGATGGATTTTGTGTGATGGGCATCTCTTTATTTAACCCCACAATTATTTGGTTGAGGTTGCAATCCTTTGTTAGGCAGAAACCCAACTGAAACCAACAGGATTTATATTGAAGGCTGCCACTTTATGCGTGGCTATCTAGGAACAAGCCCAGTTAAAGAAGGAGGACTCGTTTCCAAGTGAACATACGAAAGACTGCATTGCAGAGTTGGTAGCTCTTCTGAGGGTGTATGTATGGGATTTGAAAGAAATTATCTGGTTATTGAACACCCACAGAAAGCTTGAATTCAAATGTGGAGTCTGTCTTATTTTCCCCAGGATGCTGTTCGCAGAACTATCTAGGGACCATCTTTGTGGGTGATCCCCTCCGCTGTAATTTTTTAAAATTCATTATTTAGTTCAGGAGTTCTCAACCTTTTAAAGCCGGGACCCGGGTCATGCTCCCACAGACAGCTTGAGGGCCGGACGGCCATTTTGCCCTTCCTCCACCACATGGCACTTCCTGGTGTGGTGGAGGCCCACATGAAAATGGTGCCGTTGGCAGTGAATCCCTGATTTTTACCCTGATTTTGAAATGAAATGAAGCAAAGCAGCTTAAGTTCAAAAGCCAACATAGCAATAGCAAAAATGCATGAGCTGTTGAATTATTTCCTCACCAGATTGTGAGATAAGCATGAAAGGTAGGCTCTGAAATATGAGTCATTCCTGTATCTTATCAACCAGAGGCTTTCTTGGTTTTAAACATCTATAGGGCTTTGTACAATATAGAGCTGGATGAACAAATGGCCAGACCCGTGGTATCAGGTGTACTTCTGTATTTCACTGAACTGGAAATAGAAGAATCTTATGCCTACTTGCATGCAGTCCACAGCGAGTCTTGTTGACATAGGAAATCGCCTTCCATGGTGTTGAAGAAACATTTTGCAAAAATTGATTCTGCTGATCTATTTTCCACAGTGTGGCCTGTTGCCCCCTTTCTTCTTTAGACAGCGTGGACTGTCAATCTTCTTTCGTGTCAACAACTATGCAGTGTTTGTGTCTAGAGATTTATGACTTGGGGCAGGGAGAAAAGGTTTCCGATGTGCTAAACATGTCTGAACAAAACATGTCATTGGTTTTTCAGAGCACCTCTGTCCAGCCATGCTCAAGACAGCTGAAGTGCTCCTGTGGGCTGGCATGCTCCGTCAAACTGGAGATGTACAGGGGTGGAGGGCTGGAATGGCGTGCGTTCCTAAGGTCAAAGATAGTTCATTGCAAAGAGGATGATGCCTCATTGTGATGCCTCCTGTGGGTTACTGTTTCTCTTGGGTCAATTCAACCCTCCTTGTCAAAGCCTGTAAATTAGCTTTCTCCACCCTGTTAAACAGATGTTGTTCCGTGTAGGGTACTTGCTGTGGAATGTTCTCTTGCAGACTCCCCTGTCTGTCATGAAAGATGGTTTGTTCGGATTGCTAGATAAAGTAGTGGACCAGAAAAGGGGAGGAAGGAAGAAGCACAGAAATGGAAAGGTGATAGGGTTCCAAATAAAGAGAGGGGCTTTTCGAAGTACAGTACAGTAATACCTCGGATAACGCTAAGACTTGGTTCCACAAGTCTTGGTGTTACCTGATTTTTAGTGTTATCCGATGCATGTTAAAATCCTATGGGATGGATCGGATAACGTTAAAGCTCCAGAGAGATACATTGTAACCGCATAGGCTTTAGCAGTTGTTATCCCATCCATCCCATAGGACCTTAACGTTATTCGATCCAATTCTCCTCCCCAGATTACTTAACGTTATGCGATTTTCGTGTTATCCAAGGTAAACGTGATCCGTGGTATTACTGTACTGTGAAATGGAGGAAACATGGGCTCTCCCATTTCCAATTCACAGATTAAGTCATTCTGAGTGAATTCCTGGAAGGCGTTTCAAGTCAAATCATTGTTAATCATAGATTTATGGAATCATAGAATATCTGAGTTTGAAAGGTGCCTTTTAGGCTATTGAGTCCAACCCATTCCTGCTTAAGGCAAAAAAATCTGAATCAAAGCATCTATGGTAGATGATTGCCCAATTCTCTCTTGAATGCTTCCAGTGTTGGGGTGCTGACCACCTCTCAAGGCTGTTGGTTTCATGGTCATACTACTCTAACTGTTAAGAAGTTTTTTCTGATATTTAGCCTATATTGGGCTTCATTTAGTTTGAGCCCATTATTATGCGTCCTGCACTTCCTCTTTATGAAAATCTTTCATGTATTTGAAGAGTGCTGTCATCATATCTCTTCTCTTAATGTCCCAAGTCTTCCTGGGAAAGAGTTGGTGATGGGTTTGCACCTTAAGACCACCTAGCTGCTAGAACTGGAGGGTCATCAGTTTCTATCCAGCAACGGTTGAAGTTGGGTAAATCAAAACCTGGGCTTGTTCACGTGGTCCCTCTGACTCTGTGGTTCCCAACATGGGGCACACGCCCCATAGGGGGAATTCAACTCCCAGAAGTCTAAGTCAGTACATTGTCTGATCAGTGCATTGGAGAATTAACTGAGGCTTCTGGGATTTGAAGTCCAAAAACCAAAGGCTGCGAAACGCTGGTCTAACTCTAGTTTCCAGGAGAAGCAGGGCATGGAATTGGCTAGGAATAATGGGATTGGGGGCCACTTGCCTGAGACGTCCACATCTGCTATCATAGTATGGAAGGAGGGAGGCAAGTGAAGAGAGGTTATGGGGCACAGAGATGATTTGTAGTTACCTACCACATTGTGTGTGAGGAGTCCCCTTTGCCAGTACTTTGGACTCTTTTATATACGCTCACTAGAAGACATGGAGAAGTGTCTTCCATGCCCCTATATGGAGGTGACTATCCCATATTTATTTATTTATTTATTGATATTTCAATATATATGCTGCCCTACTTGGTGCAACCGACTCAGGGCGGCTCACAAAACCCACACATATAACATCTCATAAACATCAACAGTATAATCAACAATATGTTATGCCCAATATATCACAATATGTTTGAGATTAAATACAATAGAAAATACAGTATAATACAATGCAATGAAACATCAAAATAATGACAGATACATCAACATTGTCAGTGACAGTATATCATTTAAAAAACCCCAACAATTACAGTCCCTTCCCTCCAAGCAGACAATTATAATTACTTCCCTCCTAACGGCCAGTTACAGTTACAAACAGCAATGCATTAATATCATCAGTACATATATCGTAAAACACTTACAATACAAAACAGTTACGTACTTCCCTCCGAGCAGACCATTATAATCACCTCCCTTCAAATGGATAGTATATGGACAAAGAAGGATGCAACTTTTACTATAGTCAGCCTGGAAGGGCTGTCATTGTGTGCAACTCATTCATCCTTTTGTTAACAGGGTAAATGTGACAGAGACTGGATCCCAGGGGTCTCTGCACCAGTTGGCCAGCACCTTTTCTGTAATGTACCTTTCCTTCTACAAGGGTTTCCTGGTAATCCTGCCCAAACATGCAGCAATGAGACTTAATTTTGGCCAATTACAAAGCCAAGAAAGTGGCTTCATTTTCGGAGTCCAAAATTTGATCTGAACATGGAAGAAGAAAAGGCAGGTGCTCAACTGGTAATAGATAAGATGAACATTGCCTAGATATTCTTCAGTAATCAGTGGGCTTCTCGGGATATGTTTTTTGTGACCTGCTAGCCTTTTAGCAAATTGCTTCCACATCTCAGGTTTTTGTCCATCACAACAAGCTTACCTGAGCTTTGAAATGCTGTATAACTATGAGCAAGTCTCACTCTGGGTTGTAAAGACCCTTTAAAACAAAAATCAATAGATTTAGGCATTGTGAAGCTTGCTTAGTGTTCTAGCTAAGGTCTCCCTGGGGCTTGCGATCTACCAGTGTAGCCCATTAATTTCCATCATTTTTGAATTTCTAGCAAGGACTGCAAATGCTCAGGAGAACCCAGAGTGGTTGGGATATCACTATGGGGTTAAGCAAATGTTCCCAGTATTATGTGGAGATGGGAGGCTGGTAGCAATAATGGTGTAACGTTGGGGCGTGTGTAATTTCTCTTAAAGCAGCTGAGGAATTTTAATGCCTCTAATTCAGGGGTTCACAAGGTTTTCACAACACGGGCTGGACTACTCACCCTCCGACAGCTGAGCAGGCCAGACACATGGTTTTTCCCATCGTAAATGCTGCCGCAAACCATGGCGGGCGCGTTTGTGAATGTGCAGGTGTGTTTATGGGTGTTGTAAATGCTTCCACTTTTGTGATCATTGCTGCGGGCTGAATGAAATGGCATTGGGGGCCATAGGTTGCAAAGCCCTGCTCTAATACAATGCCAACAAGATTTGTGGGTACAAATGCATTGGGTACTCTTTGGCAGTGATGGGGAAGCTTGGCACTCGAGCTGTTCCTGGACTTCAATTTCCAGAAGCCCAAGTCAGAAGTCCTGCTGATCAGGGCTTCTGGGAATTAAAGCTCAATAACAGCTGGAGTGCCAAGGTTCGCTCTATTATGTGCTTTACTAGTCATAGGTCATGCTACACGAATCTACTGTATTGTGTTGACATCTCAGTGGGTTGAAATGTAGTGCAGGATTAAGACATAGTGTAATACAAAGCGCATTCCTCCCGACATGATTTTATATAGCCAGAAATTTAACATGGTGACATCATTTTGCATGCATATCTCTTTAAATCAGTGGTTCTCATTGTGGGGTCTATGCCTCATAGGAGCATTTGAATTTCCAGAAGCTTAAGTCAGTACATTGGTTGACCAGTGCTTTGGGGAGTTGACTTAGGTGTCTGGGGAATGAAGTCCAAAAACCAAAGGTTGGGAAACACTGCTTTTAATCATTAGAATAGCTATAAGTTACCCTTTTAGCCTAGAGTTGGTCTATTTATTTATTTATTAGTTTTCAGCAATGGTCTGCCAAATGCTCCTGCAAAGGCAAATGATTGAACAACAAAACCAACCAGTCTTTGACTCAAATATTTGAATTTTGTTAGAATAGCATCCAAGTTCTAAAAGAATAAATCTTTGTCCATATACAGTCAAACCTTGCATAAAGAGCATCTCGCTTAAAGAGCAGAAATTTCTCTGAATGTTCGCTTCTCTTAACAAATAAAACCAACCAAAAACTCGCTTAACAAATAAATCAGGGTTCTCAATCCCCCCCACAATTGGTCACTTACAATGGTGTTTTGCTTAAAGAGCAAACTCGCTTAAAGAGCAGTCCTGTGGAACGCATTATGCTCTTTATGCGAGCTATAACTGTACTTACATTCCAAATTAAGGCTTGATAAGAGGGTGCCTGTGGATTAACAGGGACTTGGGCTTCTGGGAATTGAAGTCCAAGAACACCTGGAGTGCCAAGGTTTGCCATCACAGGTATATTCCATAATACCCTTATTCAAAGACCTTTACTCTGGAGCAGGGGACTTGGGGTTGGTCTCAGGTATCACAGGTGAGGATGGGCTGGGCTGGGGGCAGGGAAGGAGCAGGCAAGGATAGACTTCCTGCTGGTGGATATGCTGTCAAGGCTAAATGTTCAGAACGTGGCCAATCAGACAGTGTTCGTAAAAGAGAATGGTTTCCAAAAGGAGGCCATTAATACAGCAAAGCATTATAATAACAGTGTGTCATTAGGAAATATTAGTTCTATTACAGCACAGAGCTGGCTTTTAGTGGGTTGATAATGAGAATTTTTGTCCATAACAGCCTGTAAAAGGGTCCAAACGGCAGCTGCAGGCAACGTGCCATATTGTCATGAATTTAAGTGGACATCTAGCAGTTACTGCTCAGTCAGCTGTTCTTACTCCTCGCTTATCTGGAACTGAATTCTCAACCCTTTCCTTTCCCCCCTTCTGAATTTCTTTAATGTTAGAGCAGTCCTATTGTGCAACATTGATCTTTGGCTATAGGAGAAGCTGCTCTTTATTGAGACTTAACATTTATATAGCAGTATTGCAAGCAGCTTGTTTAGTAATCCTTTATTCTACAGTCACACAAACTTTTATTTTTTTTAAAAAAATGGTGGCCATGTTTATTTATTTATCTATTTAATTTATTACATTTCTATACCACCCATTTGGGAAATTTCCTACTCTGTGTTAGTCTGTTTTCCAAGCATAGCAGAGAGTAAACAAAACAAAAAGACAAAAATGTTGTGGCATTTTAAAGACTATTTGTTGTATTTTAATGTGAAATTTCGTGGATCAAGTCTACTTTGTCAGATATAAGAGTGAGACTTCACGGCATCAATTTATACACATCAGGTACAGAGGTAGAGAATGGTTAGCATAACAGATAAGTATACAAATCAATGTGTTTTTTTACAACTGGTAATACCCGTTTATTCAGATTAGTAGTTGTGAAACTTTGCCCTGTAGAATTGTAAATGGTTAGCATTAAACATTTGCTAAAATCTGAATGCTGGAAAGATACCTGAAAAATCCCAAAGATATCAGGTCATAAGTGGCTAGATCTCATATTTTTCCTGGTCTATGTGTTGCATTGTTAAGTTAGTTCTGACTTATGGGAACCCTTTCCTGAGACTGTGCAGCTAACCCCAAGCTACATACTGTATTCTGGTTCTTCTCCTGGGAGGCATGAAAGGTAACAAACTCCCAACCTCTTGCTCCACAGCCAAATACAATAGAACCCCGAATAATGTTATGACTTGGTTCCACAAGTCCCGTCATTATCCGGTTTTTAACGTTGTGCGATACATTGATCACACAATGTTAAAAAAGCCCTGTTTCCCTGGAGGCTGCAGGAAGCCAGAACGTCGGGATTTGAATTCTGACATTTTGGCTTGCTGCTGCCTCCAGGGAGGTGGGGGAACTTTGGAAACAGCTTGGAGCGGGTTTCCCCACCTCCCTGGACCCGGCGGGAGGTCAGAGCCCCCAAAATTGGTAAAAAAAAAAATCCGGTTTTTTTTTTTTACCAATTGTGGGGTTTCTGACCCCCCCACCGGGTCCAGGGAGGTGGGCAGACCTGATCCAAGCTGTTTCTGGGCTTCCCCGACGTCCTGAGCCAGTGCAGCAAGCCAGAATGTCAGAGTTCGAATCCCGACATTCTGGCTTGCTGCAGCCTAAAAGAGGGTGGGGGAAGTTCAAAATTAGTGCGCATCGGGTCTCCTGACCTCCCTAGAGCCGATGCGCGCTAATTTTGAAGTTCCCCCACCCTCTTTTAGGCTGCAGCAAGCCAGAATGTCGGGATTCGAATCCTGACATTTTGCCTTGCTGCAGCCTCCAGGGAGGTGGGAGAACTTTAGAAACAGCTTGGATCGGGTCTGCCCACCTCCCTGGACCCGGCCGGGGGGGGGGGGGGTCAGAGCCCCCAAAATTGGTAAAAAAAATGTCCGGTTTTTTTTTTACCAATTTTGGGGTTTCTGACCCCCCCGCTGGGTCCAGGGAGGTGTGGGGACCCGATCCAAGCTGTTTCTGAGCTTCCCCGACATCCTGAGCCAGTGCAGCAAGCCAGAATGTCGGGATTCGAACTCTAACATTCTGGCTTGCTGCACTGGCTCAGGACGTCGGGGAAGCCCAGAAACAGCTTGGATCAGGTCTGCCCACCTCCCTGGACCCGACCCGGGGGGGGGTCAGAAACCCCAAAATTGGTAAAAAAAAATGGACTTTTTTTTAAAACCATTTTTGGGGTTTCTGACCTCCCGCTGGGTCCAGGGAGGTGGGCAGACCCGATCCAAGCTGTTTCTGGGCTTCCCCGACGTCTTCAACCAGTGCAACAAGCCAGAATGTCGGGATTCGAACCCTGACATTCTGGCTTGTTGCACTGGCTCAGGACGTCGGGGAAGCCCAGAAACAGCTTGGATCGTGTCCCCTGCCTGCTCCAGAGAGATCAGAGGACCCGATCTACAGCTGCAGGGTGGCTGGGGAAGCTGACAGGGACTCCCTGTCGGCTTCCCTAGCCACCCGCCCTTGCCTCCACAGCTGTGGGGTGGCTGGGTAAGCCGACGGGGGAGCCCCCCGTCAGCTTTCCAGCCTCCCCACCCCTGCCTCCGTAGCTGCAGGGTGGCTGGGAAGCTGAACGGAGAACCCCGTTCAGCTTTCCACCCACCCTGCTGCTAAGAATGACTGTATCGTATAACGTTAAAATCGTGTTCTTTGAAACAAGATTTTTCCGAAAATCTTGTCACGTTATACGGTTTTAGCGCTATATGATACTCACGTTATACGGGGTATTACTGTACCTAACTTACAGAGCTATCGAAACATGATATCAGAACTTCTTTGCTCTAAAGGAATCATAAAAAAATGTTTCTCTATAAGATTATGATATCCTGAAGATCTTTATCAGATGCCTCAGAGGACAAGAGCAAACAGACTGAATTTGTGAAATATGAGATTATGAGTCAATGTTAGGAAGGGCGTCATAAAGGTAGGAGAAGTATAGCAGTAGAATGTACTACTTTGGAAGGTTCTTCTTTTTTCATCTCTAGATCAGACTTTAAACTGCCAAAATAAAGCCATCTTGGCTTTGCCATTGGCCAACCCTACATCTTCATCAGTACATGTTTCCAGTAGTAATCTCCAGACTGGCAAATGAGCTGGGATCTGTATCTCTCCACATTCACACAGTGTGTTGTTGTCTCCCAGCAGCCCCCACTTGAGCATTTTGGACTTACATTTATGGACCCCGACCCTCAACCTATTCAGGGTCCTCCAGGTGACATTGGAGAGATTGAGTTTATTTATTTATTTATTTAGATTTATTATCCCGCCCCAATCAGGCGAACCTGACTCTAGGCGGCTTACAGAAAATTCATAAATTAAAACCTTGAGGTTCGAAATTACTTTAAAAAATCAATTAAAAAATAATTAAACCATGAATTTACAAAGATCTAAAAGATTTAAAAAGTTTAAAAAGATTTAAAAAAGTTTAAAAGAGTGAGGGAGGGTTGGGTGTCCCATCAGATCAGCCACCCAACATGGGACCCCATATTCCTGGAGCCCCACACCTGCCCTGCCAGTCAGGTTTTTAGTCCCTTCCGAAAGGGCAGGAGCTCTATCTGTAGACATAACTCAGTTGGCAGGAGGTTCCAAAGGGCCGGGGCGGCCACGGAGAAGGCCCTCCTTCTGGTGCTAGAGAGATGCGCCTCTCTAGCCGATGGAATGATAAGAGAGCCTCTCCGATCCGCCCTGGTGGGACGGACAGATGTCCTTGGGACATCTGTCATTTCCTCTGCCATTTCCTCCATTAATGTTGTTCCTTGTCCAGTGAACTCCTTCCTCCGTCTTCTAATTTGGTTTTGCTCATGTGTGCCCTCAATAATGTTTCTTCTTGCCATAAAGTGCTTTCAAGATCTGAGCTGGTGGACGTGAGTCTCAGATCCATTCAGAGGTTGTTGAAGGTCCTTCTCCTGCTTAATTCTCTTGATGCCCGCTGCTGCTTCTCTCCTTATCTTAGGTGGAGTGATAACAACAGGAGGATATATTTTCTCAATTGGTGTAGGCTTGAGGCATCCTGTCGTGATATGCATGGCTTCATTAACAGCCACGTCAAGTTGTTTAGTGTTTGCAGATGCACTCCATACTGGAGCAGCATTGATAGGCTCTCATTTGCTGGACGGTTTTCAGTGGCATTTGGGTGGCAGCCTATCAGGAATATTTTAGTTGATTTGACAACTCCTCGGGTCTCCTCCAGTCCTGCAGTTCTGTGATGGGTAGTGGGAGGAAAGCTGCCCTGTTGAATTCCTGTCTAATCTGTTTTTAGCTTGCAGAGGGATTCAGAAATAGTACTGGTTAGCTCCGGATACACAGCATGTAAATTCTCAGCAGTAGAAGCTGCTCCACTCAGCCGGGCTGACATGGGAGAAAGCTGGAAACCTTCAATCCCATCAGCCATGGTGCACTGATGGTATGTTCTGGCTTCCTAGGTTTTGCTTTTTTATTCTTATGCTGGATGAGCGAAGGATGTTCAGTGGGGCCTCTTTGTTTCTCTCCTGAATTTACAGAATTGGGGAGGGAGGGACCCTCTAAAATGTATAATTTGGAAAGCAGCGTGGGGCCTTTTGACAAGCCTGCACATTGTTAAGGTAATTACGCAGAGGGTGGGGTGTAATTGCAGACTTTGCTTTGGTCTGCAGAGATGAAGTAGGGGTGCAAGATTTCTTTGCAGGGGAGAGAGCCAGGTCTGTTCAGCTGTCAGAAGTGTCAGAACCCCGGAGACTTGGGAGTGGATTCTTGGCCCAGGGTGGCACTTGGACTTGAGAAGAGCAAGCTCCAGAACTGGCTGCAAGGGAGGCATTCTGCGGGGTTGGAAGTGCTTCGTGGCTTTGCATTTGTTGGCAGGTAATCGCTGAAAAGGAAATGGATTTTTCCTTGGAAATGCTTGGGTCGCCTTATGCGGAGCCATTTGTGTTTCTGTGAACTGGCATGGGGTAATTCTGGTACAATCTGGTGATGGGTGCTGAGCTGGCTTATGTGATTTCCATCTCCCCACCAGTCCCGAGAGATCAGGGCAAGTGACGGTGCCAGATACTTAGAATGGAAATAAAACCTGAGTAAGCTGGTTGGCTAGGGGACTGTGGTGGCTTAGTGGTTAAGACGGTGAACTTGATGACTGGAAGGTCAGCAGTTCAAGACCTGAGTGCTGCAAGACAGAGTGAGCTTCCGTCTCTATCCCAGCTCCTGCCAACCTAGCAGTTTGAAAGCAAGAAATTGCAAGTACTGTAGATAAATAGGTAGCACTTCGGTGGGAAGGTAAGCAGCATTCTGTGCACTCTGGCATCTAGGCATGGCTGCCACATGTCCACGGAAACGTTTGTAGACACAGACAGCGCTGGGTCCTTGGCTATAAACAGAGATGAGCTCTGAACCCTAGAGTCAGATACGACTGGCTTTTGAGCAAAGGTAACCTTTACCTTTACTAAGCTGGTTGACTAGGTCAGAGAGTCAGGGACCAGACTGTAGAGCCAGAGGTTGGGAGTTCAATTCCCCTACTGTGCCTCCTGGGAGGAGAGCCAGCCCTAGTCTAGCCTTGGGCAAGTGGCACAGTACTGGGGCAACCCCAGAAGAAGACAATGGCAAACCACTCTTTAATACTGTATATCTAGAAAACCCTTGAAAAGAGTCGCTATAAATTGGAATCAACTTGATGATGACAAGTTCTTAAAGGCAGTGAAGAGACTGCATCTGTCTCTTGTTACCCTCAAAACAGTCCCCTGCTTCTTGTCTCTGTGTTATCCATAGGCCATAATCCCTTGGAGGCAGGAGCTGATGTTGCAAAACATAAGGCAGAGTGTCATGTGTTTGTCTTGCTTTCAGGGTGTTGTTTGCAACAATTAATTGTCAATTAATAAATTAATGATCACTCAAGCCAATCAATAAAATAACCATCCAAAACTGGTAAGCTCTTTTTTCTTGTGTGATATGGAGCAGGCTGAGGAAGATGGTGGAGGACAGAGGTGCCTGGTGGGCAATGGTCCATAGAGTCGCAAAGGGTCGGAATTGACTGTGCAACTGAACAACAAAAAATGGAGCCTTGGATACAGGAATGTCATGGACGATTTCAAAGTTTGCTCTCTTTGCTTGGAGAAGTGTCCATAATATGTACTCCTGCGCTGCTTTCTGAATACATGCTTTTATGTGGAATGAAAGGTAGAAAATTGGAGTTTGGAGAAATCTCTCAATCCATGCTGACAGGGGAAACCAGAGATATCGGCCACAAAAAGGAGAGTTCTTTTAAGTTTTGAACATTTTCTCTGAAACAGACATGTGAAAACACCTAAAAAAACTCTTTAAATCACAAATCAAGTACAGATGACCCTCACTTAATAAGGGGCTCACGTAACACAAAATTCACATAACAAAAGGAAATCCATAGAAAATAGTGGCTTGGTTAACAAATTCCCCCCAGAATGGATTAATTGGTTTTCAATACATTTCTATGGGAAACTGTGTTTCAGTTAACAAAATTTGGTTTTCAATGCATTCTTATGGGAAATTGCAGTCAGTGCATTCCTATGGGAAATTCGCTTTATAAATTTTTTGTAGTACAAAAGGTCCCGGAGAATGCATTATATTTGTTAATTGTGGGTCCACTGTATTAAAAATGCAAATTAGGTTGAAAGAAGTGGTGAAGGAAATTTGTTTGCATCTTTCTTAATGTGCACTACTCAGAATAGGACCCCATCTAAAGTACAAATTAGAGCAGGTACAGAGAAGGGCAACAAGGATGTTCAGGGAACTGGAAACCAAGCCCTATTAGTGCTCCAACGCTGGAAACTTTCAAGAGAGAGTTGGACAAACCATTTGTCAGGTCTGCTTTGATTTTCTCCTAGGCAGGATAGGCCAGGAGTCCAGGCTCCTGCAAAGTAGCATTGATTGTGGTTCGTGAATGGGTTGTTCTCTGTTAATTATATCAGAAGCTGGTGTGGAATAG